>CM024564.1:8819091-9419091 GCA_014182515.1 Eucalyptus microcorys | reverse complement strand
CCAAGCACTTCACTAAGGCATCAGTTCTCCATGATTTACATAGACAAAAGACCGGTGTTTATAGAGACGTTTTTTGGCTCCTATATAATAGTACATCTAACGTCAGCCAACCTTATTCATTTACACAAGGACCTCTTTTTCTTTGAAATTTTTGCAACTTGTAGAATGCTTTTTGCTGCTAGTAGGAAATAATTAAAGAGTTGTTTTCCTTAGAAGAGAAAAGAAAGAAAATTTCTTCATGAACACCCATTTATTTGTAATATCCTTTTCCAATAGTTGCTAGCCAGAAGTAATCTCATCATCAACAGCCTAAAAGCACATATACGTTCGAGGATCTGCAATTGGCTCAGATATTATAAACTAAACAAGCTCCAAAGGGGAAAGAAAGGGAAACCTGGTAAGTTTCCCAAATACTGAACGACATCCAATCAATTAATTATTAACGACGGTAAAACATATGCCCTAAGATTTGACTCGCAATTGATTGGGGGGGCTAAAGGACACTCGATGTTTCGAAAACATCTGGATTTCAAATTCTGTAATAAGTATCCAACGCCGAAGCTCCACTTTCGCCCTCTTTAGCCGTGTAGACACGGGGGAGATCGGCAACATTAAAGGGCTTAAAAAGCAAAGGGTGTTGGTCGTCCACAAGCTCATCAGGACACTGCATCGTGCCTAAAACGGCAGAGAAGAATCCTATGCAATATCTTGTCTCGTGCCCGCTTATCGTTACACGGTGACAAGGGCTGCGTAATCTCCCATTGCTCCATCCCTACATGCAAAAAATGAAAAAAAAGGGAGAGGCTTACAATGATGATGGTCTGTCTCATCACAAGCTTGCATCAATTTCATTGTATCAATATGCATTCAATTGTACACAATTCTATGTTTCACACGTGAGCTGGTCTATGAGAATTTTACAAAGAAATCAGCTTTAATGTCGTAATTCTAGCTATTGCCAGACGAGAAATATAAACAATAATTTACGATTGATATGTAAAATCAGGTTCCCGAATTCTTGTTCGATGCTCTTATAGCATGTTACCTACTTTTTGAACCAAATTTAATAGAGAGAGAGTGGGATGGGGGGAGACTCACGTAGAGTGACTCCCCAGCTAGGACAATGAAAGAGGTAGCTGAGGAAGGGGCGACCTCGAACCAACATCCGTCCTTAGTTTGCACTTCCAATCCGTTCACATGATTATGGTGAAGTATGGTCATGAAGTTTGAGTCGTGATGAGAACTAATCCCAAGCTTCTTGGACTCCTCGGTCCCGGGAGTAGCATATCTCATGAGACGGAAATTGTATTTAACCGACTTGGATAGAGATTCCAAGTATTTGTCTACGCCCAAGCTTCCCAAAACCAGCTTCTTCACTAGTGAATTCATCTCCAAAACCTTCGTAACATACATTTTCATTGTCTCGCTGCATATTCATAAAAAAAGGCACACATCGAAACCACAAATTTCTATAGATAGGGTTGTGGATTGGCATCTTCAGATGATTCATTTTACATTTTCTTCTTGCATCAAAGTAAATGAAAATCAAATTCGCGTCATTAGTGATCCATTTGATAAACATGTCTCTTAACATTTCCTCAATTGGAACAAATAATATAATTACCAGCAATTAAAAATAAAAAGAATTACCAAAATCTTGTGTTTCCCTCCGGCCACATGAGATCTGCTAATCCTTCGATAGAGCCCAAGTTGGGGGCATAGCTCATTGCAAACACCTCGCAATGGGGCGAACGAGGAAGCTTTTCAATGTAGCCGTTATGCGGCATATCTGGGATAACGAACCGGCGCTTCACATCGATCGGGAGCTCGAGCAATGCCTGCAGTTCTTGGAACGCATCATTGTGAAGCTCCAAGGTCATCTTATTGTTCAAGGCTTCGAAGCAACCGAATTCTGCAAGGGCTTCTCGGACTTGACTTTGCAAGGAGTCCCATCGACCTGTCCCTGGCTTTGAGGCATCTAAATCAGACAGATCTATCAGGGGAAGCCTCAGTGTTGAAATAGAGCCCATGATCAATTTGTCTTTCTTTCCGAGTACTTTTTCTCCTATTCTTTCTTGGGGTTCTCTGCTGGATTTATAGGGTTTGGCATACTCGAGTATCCACGGTAGCAATTTGAATGCTACAATCTTTCCATGAAGAGTCGATTATTTTCCTTGTTTTCCCCTCTTTTTTTAATATTTTGATTTTTTTCTTTAAAATTCCCGGCGGTGTTTTGGAAAATGATAATAATAAAGAAAAGCAAATTGACTTTTCAAAGGTGAGCACGTGGGTGGCGATGATTGCGAGCCCTTCCTTGCATCCCTCTCCCTCTTGCTCTCGTCCGTTGTTGCTACCGATCGACACGGATCGCGTCACGGATGACGATGAGACGGAGACTCTTGATGCCGACACGTGTCGCTTTTCAACGGTACAGCTACGCTTGCCGGCCAGTTGGCGTGTCCGGTTACGTGTGCAAGATGGGCCCCACACTCTTTGCTGATGACCTAGGTCGGGCTGGGGGGGCTACGATGGATAAATCCCGATTTTTGTTTATTTAATCGACCATAATTTAGGGAAAAAAAAGTAGGTATTTATTCGCTTTCTTTTATTTGTCTTTTTGGTCCCAAGTAGGTATACCATATATATTCGCATTGAAGCATCCTCGAAAAAAAGGGAACGCGACTCTTATATTCCGATGTATAGTCATTTTTAGATTATATTAACCACTAAAATGGTCGAATGAGTGCTTTGAAGGGGAAAAGAACTGCTTTCATGTTTTTCCTTTTTTTCACCCTTTCTTGGATATTTTTGGTAAAAATTAACACTTTATTTGTTTTATGAAGAATAAATAATTTGAAATATATATATTTTTAAATGATTGCACCATTTCTTTGGTTATTCTCGTAGGCTCCATTTGTTTTATAGAAAATAAAAAATAGAAAATATCTTCGTAAAAATCATAGCTTTTATCTCTTATAAAAATGAATTGATGAAAAATATTTTCTTCATCCGTAAAATTTTTTTAGACATAAACTGTACTCGATAATGAAAACTTATTTTTATTGAATAAGCATTTCAAACAACACAAGAAATCATTTTTAAGAAAATGATTTCTTGATTATTTGTTTTCCCTGCGAAATAAATGGAATCCTAACATATTCCTTTTATGCATCCATATCTGACCAAATTAATGCATGAATCGGTAGGGTTTGGAATAATGAATTGTTTACCGTCCCGCACTGTTGACAAAGCTTCTTTGTCGCTTTCTAGCTTGGCATGACAAAATGGTCGAATGAGTGCTTTGAAGGGGAGAAGAACTGCTTTCTTGTTTTCCTTTTTTTGCACCCTTTTTGGGGGATATTTTTGGTAAAAATTAACGCTTTATTTGTTTCGTAAAGAATAAATAATTTGAAAATATTTTGTTTAAAATGATTGCACCCTTTCTTTGGATATTCTAGTAAGCTCCGTTTGTTTTGCAGAAAATGAAAATTTTGGAAAATATCTTCCTAAAAACAATAGCTTTTATCTCTTATAAAAATGAATTGACGAAAAATATTTTCTTCATCTATAAATTGTTTTAGACATAAACTATACTCGACAATGGAAACTTCTTTTTATTGACTAAGCATTTCAAGTAATATAAGTGATCATTTTTAAGAAAATATTTTCTAAATTATTTATTTTCCACTCAAAATAAATGGAATCCTAGTATATTCCTTTTATACATGAGGAAATTAGTGCATGAATCGGTAGGGTTTTGAATAATGATTTCTTTACTGTCCCACACCGTTGACAAAGCTTCTTTGTCGCGTTCTAGCTTGGCATGACAAAACCATTGGAATTATCTTATTTTGTACACATTTTATGAAAAAGAGTATATTCTCTATATGACTATAGATATTCTTTTTTAGTCTGTTCTACTCTTCCTTTCAATTTACTCTTAAACTTTTGTCTTACCTTTTTGCAAAGTAAAGAAGTCAAACTTCATACATAAAACTAAACGTTTACATTTGTAGCCCCCTTAAAAAGAGTGGAGATTCAAACCCCTCACCTCTTCTTTCCTATATGAAAAGGTGGCCATTCAAGCATTATGCATTCTCGTGAAAGGAGCTAAATTTTATGTTGCACATAATTGACACATACCTATACTGGATCTGGACATATGAAGTTGAAATTGTTAGCATAATTGCATTTCTCAGGTTATTTTAGGACTTGATTGAATTTTACACAATAAATTTTTGATTGATTAGCAATTTTTCCATTGAGCTTTGAGATAGCTTGCTTGACGAGGCAACGGGTCTATAGCCAAAAATATGTGATCAAGCAATAAAATAAAATAAAAAATAAAGGGATCCAATTGGATATCAAATTTACGTGGATTAGTTAGTGAAACTTACGTCATGGGGAGAGCAGCATAATATTTTTCTATAAATTGAGCAATATAGCAGATATTACAATGATACTCGAGTTACTAAAACACTTACAGTGTTTCCTAACTCTTGATTATATGCAACAATTCAACGTTTCACAATTTCTCGCAAATTAATTTCACAGATGAGTTATATAAAATTTTATCATAAGATTTTCATGGTTTCAATTTCTCATGATGAAATTCATGAGTGGCACAATTAATTGTCATGGAAGGAAGTTTTTTTATTTTATTTTATTTTATGCAATTTACAAAGAAAACTCACTTCTTATATAGAAAAGATTTAGATCCAAAATAGGAAATCTACTCAAACTAGGAATCCTACTCCAACTAAAAATAAGTCCTGCTAATATGACAGCACCGTTATTTACTATCAATAATAATGCGACAATGACCACAAATTCCCATACGTGTGGATTTGGCTACCGGAGCTATGGAAATCAGAGATATTAAAGACCATAACTAAGAGATATTGAAAAGCAAATCCACGGAGAATTACTATTTTATTATGGAATGAAAAATATCGTGAAATATTGAATTTAGGAAATATTTTTTATAGTTTTTTTTAATGGCACAAAAATGTTTTCAGTTGTAGTACTTCCATGCCAAATCTTGAAAAAGAAAAAAATTTATGTAATAGGATACACACAACATAAAAGTATCTTCGCTTTTAAAACGATCCAAAGACAGAAACTATACAAATAGAATTCGATCCCTTTAATTTCTTGTCATTTTCTTTCTTCATATTCTATTTATTCATACTCTCTTTGGCAACCTTCTAAAGTGCACGTAAGTTTTGTGTGTGAGATAAAGTTCATAATGTGGAACTCTTTTAATTCATCCTATTGGCTCAGCCCATCCAAAATGAAAAGAAATGAGTGTCCAAGCATGAACTTTTACTTTAGAAATATGTTAAGTTTTCCGTCAGTACAAACTAAACAATTAGCTTGAAATCATTGATTTGGAACACTAACTTTGGTTTTGGGCCAAAAAGAACTTGGTTCACTAACCTTGACTCTTTCATTTTTGGCTATTCATTACTCTTTCTCATTGAAATGAACGAGTTTTCATACTAGTTTCCACATGAAAATCTTAATGGTGAGTCTTCTTGTCCTTTTAAGTAATTTCTTTTTATATCCTTTTAAAATTGAGAGATCCACCTTTTGATTACTTAGGGTGCACATAACAACTATTCTATTTTTATTCCAGAACAATTTTTCTGTTCTAGATTTGTTTTTGGAATAGAAATCCATAGGTGATGTAATTTTATTTTTCTATTTCTAGAATAAATTTTTAGTCCAGAAATAAGTTTGGAACATACATGAAAAATAAAAACTCTTCTCAATGCTCGTCCTCTTTACTAGTTGGCTACCCACCTACCATTGTCGTGACCCGCCTTTGCTGTTTGTCCGTCGCCACCACTGTCTGCCGGTCGCTACCACTACCATTTGCGGCTCCCCAGGAAGGAGAAATTTTGTATCTTTATGAAACGAATCATACACGAATTTTTACTCTAAAGCTCATCTAGAATTAGAAATAGAAAAATATATTTTTCTTCAAGAAATCAATTTCTAACTAGAATGATTATCATTCTTGCCCTGATTATGTGTTTTTTTTTTCCTCTAGTTATTCTGTAGTTTTTTTTTTTTTTGCACCAACTATGGTTTCTTTCACATTGGAAAAGTTGAAGTCCCAACAAATAGAAAAGTTTAGCAATGACACAGGAGTGTTAAATTCAAAATATATTTTCCTACCAAACTGAATACACTAAGGCTCTGTTTGGTAAAAATAATTTATGTTCCTCGGAATAACTATTTCTATTCTTTTGTCCCGAGGAACAAAAAAAGAATAGAAACGTGTTTGATAAAAATTTTGTTTTCGAGAACAAAAAATCTACTTTTTTTTTTCACATGAATAGATTTAGAATAGAAACAAAAAGTATAAAAAAGTAACTTCTTGTTTTCAGGAACAATTTTTTCTTTTATCTTCTTTTCTCTTCTTCTCTTTCCTTTCCTTCTTCTTCCTTTTGGCTTTTGGTTGATTGCCGGCCTCAGCCATGGCCAGCAATCAGCCAACGAGGGTTGGTGACCTCGTCGGAGTGTCGCTAGCCCCCGGCAATGCCGAGCCATGGCGAGGCTATAGAAAATTATTCACATAAACAACTTATTAATCAAGAAGAATATGATCCATATATAACTGTAAAACACCAATATCAATAAATACAGTGGAATTAAAGCATATATGTTTGAATCATTACTTCACTTGAAGAAAAATATATCACTCTGATAATCAGAGATCTATTGGAATGCTAGATCTTCCTCTCTTGACCTATTTCAATATAGCAGCTTTCAATGGGATTAAAGCAACTAATATATATAACCTACCCTTTTATAGGCTAGAGAGGGGACCTATAAAACCCTAATTAATAGCGTGTCAACTAGGACTTTCCCATTATGGGCTTAAATTAAACACAATTGCCTACATCTTACTGCTCAACTGGGCTCATTATTAATAAATGCCACAAAGGAGGAAGAAGGAGAGAAAAGAAAAAAGAAAGAAGAAAGAAGAAAAAAAAGGAAAAATCTAATAAAATACTAAAAAAATTAAAGAAACAACATAATTATACAATTCTACCAAATGCATTTCTATCTCAGGAATAGAAATTTTGTATAGTTATCAAGCACATTCTTATACTCAGAAATTGTTCATAGGAACAAAAACAAAAAAAATCATTTCTGATAAAAAATTGTTCCCGAGAACAGAATCATTGCCAAACTCGCCCTAATTAACTGGTAGTGAAGGACAAATTCAAGGTGGAGAGTGCTCCGTCACAATCACAAGAGTAATAGGGCCGTTCCCTTCTCATTTCCCAACTACCAATCTACCAAGATAACACATCCTTTACTAGATCAACTCAAGATATATTTCCAACAAGGTCCAAGTGCTTCATTAAGGCATTAGTTTCTCCATGATTTACATAGATGAAAGACTTTTGTTTATAGAGACGTTTTTTGGGTCCCTACATAATAGTACATCTAACGTGAGCCAACCTTATTTCATTTACACGAGAACCTCTTTTTCTTTGAAATTTTTGAAAGTAGTAGAATGCCTTTTGCTGCTAGTAGGAAATAATTAAGGAGTTCTTTTCCTTAGAAGAGAGAAACGGAAGAAAATTTCTTCATGAACACCCATTTCTTTGTTATTTCTCTTACAATACTTGCTTACCAGAAGTAATCTCATCATGAACAGCCTGACGCACAAATAGCTTCGAGCATCTGCAATCGGCTCAGATATTATAACCTAAACAAGCTCCAAAGGGGCAAGAAAGGGAAACCTGAAAAGTTTCCCAAATACTGAGCGACATCCAATCAATTAGTTATTAACGACGGTAAAACATATGCCTTAAAGATTTGACTCGCAATTGATTGGGGGGGCTAAAGGACACTCGATGGTTCGAAAGCATCTCGATTTCAAATTCTGTAATAAGTATCCATCGCCGAAGCTCCACTTTCACCCTCTTTGGTCTTGTAGATACGGGGGAGATCGGCAACATCAAAGGGCTTAAAAAGTGAAGGGTGTTGGTCGTCCACAAGCTCATCAGGACACTGCATCGTGCCTTGAACGGCAGAGAAGAATCCTATGCAATATCTTGCCTCGTGCCCGCTCATCATTACACGGTGACAAGGGCTGCGTAATCTCCCATTGCCCCATCCCTACACGCCAAAATTTTTTTTAAAAAAAAGGTAAAGGCTCACTACGATGATGGTCTGTCTCATCACAAGCTTGCATCAATTTTATTATATCAATATGCATTCAATCATTGAACCGGCGCTTCACATCGATCGGGAGCTCGAGCAATGCCTCCAATTCTTGGAACGCATCATTGTGAAGCTCCAAGGTCACCCTATCAGTCAAGGCTTCGAAGCAACCGAATTCTTCAGGGGCTTCTCGGACTTGACTTTGCAAGGAGTCCCATCGACCTGTCCTTGGCTTTGAGCCGTCTAATTCGGACAGATCTATCAGGAAAAGCTTCAATGTTGAAATAGAGTCCATGATCAATTTGTCTCTCTTTCCGAGTACTTTTTCTAAACGTTTTCTCCTATTCTTTTCTTGGGGTTCTTTGCTGGATTTATAGGGCTTGGCATCCTCGAAGTAGCCACAGTAGCAATTTGAAAGCACAATCCTTTCATGAAGAGTCTATTATTTTCCTTGTTTTCCGTCTTTTAGTGGTTTAAACAAGAGTTGATTAGTGAATGCAAGTGTTTTTTTTTTTTGGGCACATAGCTTTGGGAGTTAGTGACTTGACCTTTAACTCAAGCAAAGGTGATGGTTATCTCCCTTGCCGGCATGTCTTCTACATGGAGCACATGGAAACAAATGAGTAGTCAAGTGACCCTAAATTTACCTATTATGATACAAATACCCAAATTATGTTACACGCATATAAATTTGAATTCTTTTTGTGACATAATAATAAAAAAAATTATAGGTATTTATGTTATAATGAGCATAGATTGACGTTTTTTGAGAAATTTTTGTAATATTTTAATATTTTTAAAATTCCCACCGGTGTTTTGAAAAATGATAATAATAAAGAAAAGCAAATTGACTTTTTGAAGGTGAGCGAGTGGCTGGCAATAATTACGAGCCCTTCCTTGCGTCCCTCTACCTCTTGTTCTCGTTCGTCGTTCGACTGATCCGTACTAGGTACGTCACGGAGACGAGGATGAGATGAAGGCTCCTAATGCCAACACATGTCGTTTCCAACGGTACAACCAGGCTTTCCAGCCAGTAGGTGTGTGCGGTTACGTGTGCAAGATGGGCCCGCACTCTTTGCTGATGACCTGGATCGTGAGTTAAGTTGGGGGGCTACTATAGATAATTCCCGAATTTTATTTATTTAATCGACCATAATTTAGAAAAATAAGGTAGGTATTTATTCGCTTTCTCTTGTTTGTCTTTTTGGTCCCAATTAGGCATACCATATATATTTGCATTGAAGAATCCCGGAAAAAAGGGGCACTTGATACTTATATTCCGACGGATAGTCATTATTAGATGATATTGACCGCCAAAATGGTCGAATGAGTGCTTTGAAGGGGAAAAGAGCTGCTTTCTTGTTTTCCTTTTTTTGCACTCTTTTTTGGGATATTTTCTGTAAAAATTAACGCTTTATTTGTTTTGCGAAGATTAAATAATTTGGAAAACATCTTTTAAAAAATAATTGCACCCTTTCTTTGGGTATTTTGTAAGCTTTGTTTATTTCACAAAAAATGAAAATTTTGGAAAATATCTTCCTAAAAACAATAGCTTTTATCTCTTATAAAAATGAATTGACAAAAAATATTTTCTTCATCCGTAAAATTTTTTTAGACATAAACTATACTCGAAGAAACTTCTTTTTATTGACTAAGCATTTTAAGCAATACAAGCGATCGTTTATAAGGAAATGTTTTCTAAATTATTTATTTTCTCCGCGAAATAAACAAAATCCTTTTATATTCCTTTTATGCATCCATATCTGACGAAATTAGTGCATGAATCAATAGGGTTTTGAATAATGATTTCTTTACTGTCCCACACCGTTGACAAAGCTTCTTTGTAGCATTCTTGCTTGGCATGACAAAACCATTGTAATTATCTTATTTTCTACACATATTATGAAAAGAGTATCTTCTCTATATGTCTATAGATATTCTTTTTTTGCCTGTTCTACTCTACCTTTCAACTTACTCTCAGACTTTTGTCTTACTTCTTTGCAAAGTGTGGGAGTCAAACTCCATAGTTGAACTAAATGTTTTCATCCGCTGCCCCCTTTAAGAGATTCGAACCCCTCACCTTCTTTACTATCCCACACTGTTGACAAAGCTTCTTTGTAGTGTTCCAGCTTGGCATGACAAAACTGTTGTAATAATCTTATTTTCTACACATATTATGAAAAGAGTATCTTCTCTATATGACTATAGATATTCTTTTTTTGTCCGTTCTACTCTGCTTTTCGACTTACTCTTAGACTTTTGCCTTATTTCGTTATAAAGCGTAGGAGTCAAACTCCATACTTGAAACTAAATGTTTTCATTCGTAGCCCCCTTTAAGAGATTCGAACCCCTCACCTTCTCCTTCCCATATGGGAAGGGTGGCCATTGGAGAGCATAATGCATTCTCATGAAAGGGAACTAAATTTTATATTGCACATAATTGACACATACCTATACTAGATTTGGACATATGAAGTTGAAATTGTTAGTGCAACTACATTTCTTAGTTTATTTTAGGACTTAATTGAATTTTACACAATCGATCTTTGACTGATTTGCAACTTTTCCGTTGAGCTTTGAGATAGCTCGCTTGATGAGGCAATGGGTCTATAGCCAAAGATATGTGATCAAACAATAAAAAGAAAAAAAAAAAAGGAATCCAATCGGATATTGGATTTACATGGATCGGGAAGTGAAACTTATCTTACGGGGAGAGAACAATATTTTTCTATAAACTGAGCGATATCACAAATATTACAAGGACACTCGAGTTACTAAAACACTCACAGTATTTCCCGACTCTTAATTATATGCAATAATTCAACCTTTCACAATATTTTGCAAATCAAATTCACATATGAGTTACATAAAATTTTATCACAAGATTTTCACGGTTTCAAATTCTCATGTTGAAATTCACGAGCCGTACAATTAAATGTCATGGAAGGAATTTTTTTGGATGTAATTTGCAAAGAAAACTCATTTCCTATATAGAAAAGATTTGGATCCAAAATAGGAAATCTACTCAAGCTAGGAATCCTACTCCAACTAAAAATAAGTCCTGCTAATATGACGGCACCGTTATTTACCATCAATAACGATGCCACAATGACCACAAATTCTTATATGTGTGGATTAGGCTACCGGAGCTATGGAAATCAGAGATATTGAAGAACATAAATAAGAGATATTGAAAAGCAAATTCACAGAGGAATATTATTTTATTATGGAATGAAAAAACATTGTGCAATATTGAATTTAGGAAATATTTTTATAGTTCTTTTAAATGGCACAAAAGTGTTTTCAGTTGTAGTACTTCCAAGCCAAATCCAAACAAAAAAAAGAAAAAAAAAGAAAGGCATATAATAAAATACACACAACATGAAAGTATCCTCACTTCTAAACCATCCACAGATAGAAACAACACGAATAGAATTCAATCCCTTTAATTTTTTGTTATTTTCTTTTTCCATATTCTATTTATTCATACTCTCTTAGACAACCTTCTAAAGCGCATGCAAGTTATGTGTGCGATATAAAGTTCATAATGTCGAACTCTTTTAATTCATCCTATTGGCTAAGCTAATCCTAAATGAAAAGAAATGAGTATCCAAGCATGAACTTTTACTTTAGAAATATGTTAAGTTTTCAATCAGTGCAAACTAAACAATTCGCTCGAAATCATTGTTTCGAAACACTAACTTTTATTTTGGACCAAAAAGAACTCGGTTCACTAACCTTGACTCTTTCATTTTTGGCTACTCATTACTCTTTCTCATTGAAATGGATGAGTTTTTGTACTAGTTTCCACATATGAAAATCTTAATGGTGAGTCTTCTTGTCCTTTTAAATTGATAAAGCTAGTACGAATACCTAGAGGGGATGAATAGATGTTTAAAAGAATTTTTGAAAAATAAATTTCGAACAAAGTCTGAAAACCAAATGAGTCTAATAAACAAGTCATCAGACTTCTGAAGAATATTCAAAATCAGATAAGAGATGGAATTGATTTTTGCGATACTTAAAAGAATGCAACAGATTTAAATAAAAAGAGTTAAGGGAAGAGAAAATTGCACACGAAATTTATAGTGGTTCGACTTAGATTAAGCCTGCATCTACTTTCCCACGCTGATAGCCTTTTGGCTGGAATTTACTATAGCATCAACAGAGAAGTATAATTTTTTGGAGTGCAAACACTTAATGGAAGATTCCTTTTCTCTCACTAAGTCACTCTTCTTGTCATTTTCTTTCTTGAATACAATTTATAAGAACCGTCGATGAAGAACAAGTGGTTGGAAAGACTTCAGACTTTGAAATTTCAATTTTCCACACTATCTCAAATAGACTGAATGACCTCCTTAAATAATACTCCATGCCTCACTAGCCATTGTCATTTTCCAGAGGAATTTCTTCCAATCATTCCTTTGGACATAATCAATTAAGGAAATCTTATAGTTGCTTGAAGAAAATCCATTGATTCTGGTCACCCATACAATTAGATTCTAGGTTTTCATAAGTAGATGGTTCCCAAAAAGGAATTTGTCTTCAAGATTGATTTCATCAATTTGCGATTGATTCCATCATGTATTTATAAAAGGTACGTGAGATTCTTCACCAGAGAGCTGGATATTGAAAAATAGATTCCTACTGCATTCATTCTGAATCCTTGTCGTAAAATTAATAAATCTAAGTCTGATTATACCTTCGTTCTAAACTTGATTTCAGTCTGGATTGCGTTAGAGTGGAAAAGACTTCTAGAATGAATAGATTTTGGTAAGAGTTTGCGATATAACTTCAGAAGTATTCTATTCTTCAAAATAAGAATAAGAACAAGAAAGTTTTATTAGTTTTGGATAGTTTCTTGAAACCTGACATTCAATAATTTTTCGATAGTTTGTGTATCCTTGTTTGTTGCGACCAAATTTTCGGGTGCACTACCTACGATTAGGCTGATGGACTACTAAGTCTAAACTTAGTTCGGGTTTTCCAAAGCCCATACCAATTCGCGACTTAGGTTCAAATATTTTGCATGCAAAAGATTAGATAGGAGTCATCACTAATCAGTTTATGGTAGGTCGATTAGACATCTAAAAAAATAATGGAAGAATTATTTTACTCCTACGAACTAGAGACTTTGGGTATGAGGACTTGGTTACACTAGACTTTTCTAATGCCCTTTCGGTGCCTTTATCTTTTTATTTCGAAAAAATGTTTTGCAGGCAGCTTGAATTAATTTTAATTCACTTCCCTAACATGTGAGATGATCATGTGGGGGTGCAAACCATCAATTTAACACCCATATAAAAGCAGTGAATAAATTGCAAGACTTACCTCATGGCAACAAAAGCATCTGCAATGTTAGATCAAAATTCAGATCAACAATCCTAGATATGATTTCTAATTAACACACAATCACTCAATCTTTTTTTAAAGAATTTTCTCTTATTTAATAAAATCTAATCTATATGCAATGTAATCTAAGCAAATGACCTAATTCTAATGACGGGCAATCTCTAACTAAATGGACCTAGCAACAATCAATAAATGACATGCATTTAATGAACCTAATTCTATATGATGTGCACATGACATTTTTATTTTCTTAGAAAAGCTTGCAATTTATCTAAAAGATTTATCTAAACTTAAAATTAAACATGCAATTTTATCATAATATGCAATTGTTGGAGAAAACTTCCGTATTTGTTTTGAAGTTGACAAAACGTTTCCATCAGTCTAGTCTAAAGACTTGCAGACTCTTTAGTTAAAGTCTGAAGACCGCCGAACCACTAGACTCAAGATCCAAAGTCTACCCTCATTGACAGTTTCTAGACCGTCGAAGAAGACCTATCCAGAATTGAGTATTTCGTCAAGGATTTGATTCTATCGACTAAAGAAGATCTCTTGGTTGGTTATAGCACTTCGGAATCTTTTATTCGTTTTGATTCGGGTAATTTAGATCCGTTAATTGGCGAAGTGTACTTGGAAGGTTCTACTTATGGTAACCTAGATCCTGATTGTATAGGTAAACATGATTAATAGACTATCGTCAGATTTCTTAAATAACTCAAAATCTCTCTAATTGATTCTTTCCATTGGGTAGATTGGAAGAGCTCATTTGGAAAGTGCCAACGGTAATGAAGGCATGGAGGAGTATTTAAGGGAGATGTTCTAGTTATTTGAGTGTATGCGCGATAGATAAATTTCAAAGTCTGAAGCTCCTTGTTCCTCGTCAATTCAATTGTTGAGCGTAAACTTGTACTCAAAAGAGAGTTCATACACTTATGAGATCTTGAGGAAGTATAGTAGAGTCTCTACACTATGGAATTAAGGATGTGATACTGTAACGACTCTTTTGTTTCATAATGAAATCCAGCCGGTAGGCTGTCAGTGCGGGAGAGTGGACGTAAGCTTGGATGAAGCCGAACCACTATAAACTTTGTGTTCTCATTCTCTTCCCTAAACTCTTTTACTTTACTCATAACGTTATTCGTTTGTTAAAGTCTCGTTTCTATTTTAAAATCTACTGTTAACAAATTCATGTTAAAAGTAAAGTTTTTCACTATACTTTGCAAAAGTTTATTTTTGCACCTATTCACCCCCCTAGGTGCTCATACTAGCATTAACAACAATGACATGCAAAGAATGCTCTAATTCTAGTTTTTTCTTTTTTTTTTCCTATAAAATTTGAAATTAAAATTGCCACATAATTAAATGTGCAACTTGAATTAAAAAAAAAAAAAAAAAAAACTAACATCCTAAATGAATGCATTTTTTTTTTTGGATTTTTTTATTTTTTAAAATTCGAAATAAAATCCCTATTCTAGATATGCAAGATAACCCTAAAACAAGAAATATTCTAAAACTAACCTAATCCTAACTCAAATATTTTTTCGGATTTTTTTATTTACGAAAATAAAATTGATTTAAACAACACGATGGCAAATCAAACAAGATAAGATTGACATCCATAAATTGACAAATCATATCTAGCACATGAGATTAGGTTGGCCAATTTTTTAAACAAAATTGCAAATTGAATCTCAAGTATGAGATCAGATCGGCGATTTTCCAGGAGATTACGAGTTAGATTTCTGACGCAAAAATCAGACTTTCAATCCCTAATTTAAGAGGCTACTTCATGTCAGGAATCTCAATCTTACATTAAGGAATAATTCTACTAAAGAAGCAAAATATTTTGTTTAAATAAATAAATAAATAACTACCTAATTTGATTTTTCTTTTTCTTTTTTTTTTTCTCTTTCTCTCAAACAAGGCTTGGTAGCTCGTGGTGATGCGCAACCAAGGGCGGTGGAGCTGCCAGCGTTTGGAGCTCCGGTGAAGGGCGGCAGCTGGCGGACCAGCAACGAGCAAATAAGATCGGATTCGCAGGGGTTGTAGTGGGGTGAAGAGCTGCTCGTAGATAGAATAGGGGCGGCAACGGCGTCATGGGCAAATCAACAATGACCGGTGAGGGCTGCTATGTGTTGGAGAAAAGGCGAAGGCGCGCGAATCGGCTCGAAGGCAGACATTGCAGGATGGCGGTGGTGCAGTGAGGAGGGCCCAGCAATAGATTTTGGCGTCGCGGGTCGCTGCAGCTAGTCACAGGTGAGGGGTAGCTCAACCACGGGCTACTGCAGCTTCGCGGCTCGGGTGGAGAGGTAGGTGCTAGGGCAGAGGAGTCGCGGGCCGGCACGGGCTGTAGGCTAGGCGCGACGGCGACGTCGAGCACTGGGCTGGGTAGATTGCGAACAGAGCAAAGGCGTCGCTCGGGCATCACTCGGGCGGACGATGACCAAGAGCTGCAACCACGAGTGTTGTAGATCTCGTGGCGAAAGGTGGGCGGCGCTCTAGCACTCTAGCTCAGGGCTGGCAGAGGTGAGTTGCGATAAGAGCAGTGTCTGGAGTCACGATAGGAGCAGCGTCTGGAGTCGCAATTGGGGCTGGTTGTAGGAGCTGTAGTGGTCGGCGCAAGGGAACGGTCAGTGGCATTGGGTCATCGCGGCCACAGTAGGGGCGACGAGCAAAGGTGCGAGCTCATGGGTGGTGCTCGCACGGGGGGTGGCTGGCGGTGTGGTGGCCTGGCTGCTGGTGCGCCGGCGAGGAGATCGGGCAGCAGGGGAGGCGTCGACTTGCAAGGAAGATGAACATGAGCTCTCTTTTTACTTTTCTTTTCTTTTTTCTCTCTCTCCTTTATCCTCTCACGTCTATTCACCGTTCCTCTCTCACTTTTCTTTTCTTTTTGACTTTTGTGTTGTTTTTTCCCTAGAACAAATAGAACGGCCCCTCTCTCCATACATAGCTCCTTTTATATGCCAAAAAGTGTGATCTTCGTGGAATATTTCATCTCCTTTTTCAATATGCACGAAGATTGCCTATAACCTCCCGATCACAAAAATCCTTTTATTTTTCTCGTCTCCTGAATATTCTCCACTGATCTTATCGCCCATTGCTAAAGATAAGATTGCAATGTGATTTTCTCAAATTCCAAAAATCCACCGTAATGTCATATCAAATCACAATTTTTCACAAGATAATTAAAAAAAAAAGGGGCTCGAGCTAATTTGCTCCCCTCGTAGGCTTAGTCCAACTCGTCAAATTAAAGTTCAAAACTATCAATTCAAACCCATCTGTCACCAGCCCAATGCAAATGCAATAATAACAAATAAATACACCTAAAATTATATGTTATGCATTCTAATATTTTTTTAGGGATAATATTAATTCGTAATTTTTATGCAACAAATAAATAACCGTGTTGCCAAAATTTAGGTGTCAACAGTTGCCCCTCTTTAAAGGTGAGCTCGTAGAGGTTGCCTTCAAAGACAAATGGAGATCTAAATTTTGACTATGCACATGCACTAAATGATTTTTTTTGTATTCCATTTTATATGATGCATGAAACTGTTAATGTAAATGATAAATGAACCTACTTAAAATAACTTTCTTTCAAGGAGGGTAGAGTAATTCAAGATAGTTGGTGTTACATGTCTAGGACTCGTACCTTTCTATGGTCACTCAGAATAGTAACGAGGCTTTGTAAAGGGACTGCTTTCCTAGAACCCGTACCTTTCTACGGTCGCCCAGAATAGCAACAAGACTTTGTAAGAAAACTGCTTTCTTAGGACCCGTACCTTTTCACGGTCGCCCAGTATGGCAGTATTTGGTTGTCTAGGACTCGGACCTTTCTTCGGTCGCCTTGATGAAAAAATTGATTTTCCAGGACCCGTACCTTTCTACGGTCGCCTAAATGAAAAACTGCATTTCCAAGACCCGTACCTTTCTACAGTTACTTGTTAGAGTAATAAATATTGTCTAGGACCCGTATCTTTCTACAGTCGCCTAAACGGGGATTCACTTTCTAGAACCCGTACCTTTTTACGGTCACCTAAATGGGGAAATTGCTTTTCCAGGACCCGTACCTTTCTACGGTTGCCTAGCATAAGGTTTTGCGTAGCTAGGACTTGAACCTTTCTTTGGTCGCCTAGCATTATAGCATAGATCATTTAACCAGGACCCGAACCTTTCTTTGACCACCTTAATCAGATTGAATGTTGGAGAAAAATCTTTGGGGGACAACTCGACCGAGTTGAGTGTCGATGCACTTAAGGAGGAATACCTGTGCAGTGACAAGTATTTAAGGTATGAATAAAGATATACTTACCTAGTAACATCTCTGATCCTTGGGGATATGTCTCCTACCAAACATGGTCGTAGGAGAGGCAATATACATTTGTAGTCACAAACATGCATTAATTCAAGTGAGGTTCATGTGTGATGATTTCTATCAATCTTGCATCACCTAATTTCCATTGAGAAGGATTTTAAAAGAATATTCCAATATGAACACATGAGTGTCATGGATGTGTCAAATGAGGGATCCTTCAGTCTGAAAGGACTTTTCATTCATTCTCAATCAAATGGTCATTTCATACTGAACTTTGATGTAGGATTTTGACAACCACTCTACCTCACCATTGTCATGCCAAACAAGGGCTTGAGCAATCTCGCAAGTGGTACGATCCTACTAATCTGAGAGGTCTTTAACGAGGACCGTAATGTGGGCTTGGTTAATGGCTTAACAAAGGGAACTTTTTGAGTTGAGGCTATTGAAAGATGACATTTCGCAATTAACTTGTGGTTTACAAGTCAAGAAACATACAAAATGAGGTAGAAATTGCCTTACTCGCATTTCTTCGAGCGATACTTTCGAGCATACAAACTTTTACGTTAATTCAAGTGCCATAATCTGAAGAGACTTTGCAAGGGATGTAACGTAAGTTTGGTTCATTGGTGAGAAAAAAAATGATTGTTAGGCTCAAAAAGTGTTTGTGGGTCAAAGTTGGTGATCATCTTAACATCTCCAATTTTATTCTTCACCATTGAGGATTTTCTCCATATCAACCCTCCATTGATTGTAACATCTCAGCATTTGGTTTTTTTAGTACCGTCTCGTTGGGGATACGACTTACTACAACCAATGTTTGATTTTTCTTTTTGGGCATTGGCCTTATTTTTACCAAGCACACTGCTTTTTCATGCCCCCTTTTTGCACTTATTTTCTTCGGACTCACACAGTCTCCATCTTTTATCATTTTAGACCATGCCACTTGAATTTTTTTGCCTTGCCCCAGTGTGGGGGATGATCACCAATTGGGTTTAATATGAAATGAATTCATAGGCTCAAGTGGGCTATACAATGGATAAAAATGTATAGGATATAGAAAGAACTGCTCTTCGTCATCCTAAGGCACTTCAAATTATTGTACAAGTTACACTGCGAAAACAATTCTTGAAGATCGATGCAAGTGTGAGTAAGAAGATTCCTATTATTCATTTCAAATTTGTCCCAATGTGGGATGATCCTTAACAAGGATAATTTAAAAAGCTCTTCACATATGTGGGCTCAAAGGGCTAAACAATAGGTATACCTGTAGTGTTTCAGGTAGAAGAAGAAACTGCCTCTCATCACCTTGGATGATGTACCCTTTTCCTTGCGGGCATGAAATTTTTCACATAACTCACTAGGGATTAGTGTATGAAATAGTATATGGAATAAGGCTTGCCTTTCATCATTCCAAGGTATCCCATTTGACACATTCAATTTATCTCACACAATTCATCAAGGAAAACATGTAAAATTTGCAACAAATTTGAATAATCCAACTTATTGAGGCAATTTATTCATCATAGAAATGCTTGCAGTTCAAAACATGACATGACAAATTTTATCAGAATTAACTAGAGTGGAAAACTCATGATCATCTATTTCTGCCAGGATCAAGGCACCTCCAAGAAGTACCTTCTTCACCACATATGGGCTGCTATAATTTGGAGCAAACTTGCCCCAAGGATTCGGAAAAATCAGCAACAACTTTCTTAGATTTATCTTGAAATGTCTCGGTCATACCTTCCAGTTGAAGGATCTGGCCACTCTCTGCTGACAAGTTTGGCCATAGCAAAAAGTCTTCAGTCTTTTCTCATCAATCAAGTTTAGCCACCCATTCAAGGTATTACGAGACTTTAATGAATCCCACTTTCAGAAGCTTCACCACTTCTTCCTCTATTTTCTTTGAGAGCTCGGGTTTAGTCCTCCGCAGCCTCTACTTCTTAGGTGGCACATATGGATTAGTAGGCAAATAGTGCTCCACGATGGACAAGTCTAAACCAGGCACGTCAGCATAGGTCAATGCAAAGATGTCTTGATATTCCTTCAGTAACTACATTAGGCACTCGGCCTCGTCTTTGGGGAGATTTGCCCCAACTTTCACTTCCTTGGTTGCTTTAATGTCACCTAAGTTAATAGTGACGATTTGCTAAGATATAAGAGCCTTAGTTTTTTGATGTTGTTCCCAGGTACACTGCACCTTAATGAAATTTCCGATCAAGTCTTCGAGATCATCATTATCAGCACTTGTTGCATTGGATTTGACAATTTCCACACGTTTGCATGCTATAAGATTGTTCTTGAAATAAGAAGTAGATGAATAAAAAAGATAGAAGAGATAAACCGTATTATTTATTATTTTTTTTGAAAGATTTTTGAAAGATTTTTTTAAAAGCATTTGCAAAAGCATTTTTTGAAACATTTTGACACAAGAAAGCATGATGAAGCCCAAGCCTCAGAATTCTCCTTGAATTTTTCTTTTCTTTTACCGGTTGGATATCATCACCGGATTGGTTTGGTGTACCCCATCATGCCCTCAAAATAAAACTTGTAATTTCATTGAAATTCATCAATCAATTACATTTATTGAATGGAAATTGTGATTCCTAATCCCTAGAAAGAAAGAAAAAGAAGAAATCGAAAACAATTCCTAGAAAGCAAAAACAATTCCTAAAAAGCGATAAAAATTCATAGAAAGCAAGAAAAATTCCTACGCGGGGGAATGTGCAAAAGTAACAAGTTACTCTTGCGGGCTAACGCCCACGTCTTCCGAAGGTCATTCGTCAATGGCTCCTATGAAGAGGTCATTGAACAGACTTGTGTTTCCTTCTAGGGCGTCATCAGAGTTCTCTGTCTTTGGAGGCGTTGAATTGTCCATGCCATCCCATCTGTCTGGAACTATGTTGCGGGGATCAATATAAAAGCTGGGAGGAGCTGAATACTTCACCAAATAATCGAATTTGCCACTTGGCTGCCCTAGAGTGTCCATCACTTCCGCTTCATCTTGCTTTGTCTTAGGGGACATTGTCAGGCTTAGTTTTTTCGGCAGTGACCAACGGTGGGTCATCTTTCAGTTCAGGCATGTCGTCATCGCCCATTTAGGCCTTGTTTGCCTACTTCGGAACTACAATCTCAGGGAGAGTAGGTGCAGGAGTTGAATCCACTCGGAGGGATTGGTTTTGAGTTGTCATAAACTGCATATAGGTGACTAATTGTTGGAGTTGGTCTTCCATAGTGGAGATACGATCATGCATTTCAGTTTGGTCGGCCATTTTAGCTCTTGATCATGTAATAATGGGTGAATGTGGAGGATCCGTTATCACCTAATTCGAAGAAATGAACAAAAATAAGTATCTTATATGAAATACGCCGATCCATGGCAACAATCTAGAACTTTTATTCATCAATGGAGTTTTTGACACAACCTAACAAAATAGAAACTTGAAATGACCTAAACAAATAAACTAGAAAGGTAAATGACTCAATTTCCTAAACATTAATCTAGAAATGAAAATAACTAGATTGATTCAAGTTGCTTTATCTAGCTTGATCAATATACACTCGGGACACCACTCAGCACAATTGCTTATTCTCCTCTTGAGCTTTCTTGGCAACTCTTTTGAGACGTTTATTCTCAGCACGGTTGGTGATCTTCAACGGCACCTCTAGTATCTTTGGGAGCAACTTCTCTGGGATATTGTGTTGTTGAATGTATTTAGTTGAGGCATAGTACTTTCTTTCCTTGCCCTTCAGCTCTTCCTTAGGCCATTTGAGCTTTCGTGGATGGCACATGTCCCACATTGATTTTATCATGAGAATGAAATCTTCATGGTCTCAGTTTCCATCAACGAAGCTGATTCGAAGCGGATCTGCTTGCAACGCCGGGGGAAGCTCTTGTACTACTTGATACTAATGAGTCACTCTAGTCGGATAATACTCCATTGCTCCAGTGAATCCCAGTAAAGGGATTGGGCCAACACCCCCACATGAAAGTCTCACCACACAAACTTGGAACCATTTAGCATGCCATAGGAAACCCTTGGAAGTCGGCTTTTTCATGAAAGCTAGCCATCTAGAATAATGGTAATTCGGTGCATGTTTTTGGTTGTTCCCAAATCTCATAATAGGGCGATTAGAATTACTAATATCATGTATGGTCATTAAATCACTGAACCCTTTTATATGAGAAAGAAACCAAATTTGCAAAAGCTCAGGAGAGGAATGGAAAGTCTTATCACCACCTCCTTTAAATCGAGTAGGGAAAGAAAAGTTTCAGCCAAAATAGTGTTTACGGAATTTTTTCCTTCCAACACTTGTTTAACTAATTGAGCAATCAAAAGGTTAATAGCATTCTTGTAGTAAGGAAAAACTATAAACCCAAAGAAAGCTAAAAGGAAAACCCTACACATTTGAAATGAAGTGCCATTTTCAATACGTTCTTTTAGAAAAGATAAATGACATGTATTGTGGTGAGCCTTTAAAACCTTTCTTATATTGTCCTCCTTAATTCTCAAAAAATCAGATAAGGCCACAACAGGATCTAATCCGATAGGCGGACTAATTAATTCAGCTTTCAAGGATTTTCCTTCGGCAATGCTATACTCTTCTAAGGTGGGAGTGAGCTCATGCTTACCGTTGAAGATAAAAGTAGAAGTCTCGGGGCACCAACAATGGGCCAGTGCTTGGATGAGGCCACCATGGATGTTGATACACAGCAATGGAAGTAGTCGACTAATGTGCGACTCTACAAATTGACGGCCAACTTGGTCTAACTTGTCCCACCATGCGCTAAGCTCTTCCTTTGGAGGGAGAATAATTTGAATGTTCGGTATTCTCATTGTATATTGACCAAGACTCATGACAATCCTAATGCCATTGACCAACAAAATGATATAATAAAGTAAGTAGATTGCAAGGGTGCGAATTAAGAAAACTTACTTTACCAATAAACAAGGAGCAATCAATGGTAAGTGGCTCGATTTCTAGTCTATAAGGCTTAACAAAGTGAAGCCACAAGGATGATTAGACTAGCCACGGGTGTGTGGTATACGTCGAGTCCTCATGACTCCGGCTTGGCCAAAGAGCTGACTTGGGTCGTGGGCATGCGGACTGAGGTGGGTACTCTTGACACCAAAAAAAAAGAAATTTTGAGATCGAGATGCGCGACTCATACTGTGGGCATAAGGTCAGAGTGGTATCCATCTTGATACCATCCTAGATAATCCTATGTGGCCTAGGTCCGGCGGAGAGTTGTGTGTGCTAGAGTGTAGTGCAAATGCAAAGTATGCACAACAGTTTATATCAAGCAACACTTCAACATGAAAATAAACCATATATTTCTACACCTCCCTACAAAACCAAGGTTAGCAAACACTTCCCCTTATACCTTCCATCCTGCAAGAACATTTAACAACTTAAATGTTAGAGATGTACCTGGGATTCTCGTTGCCAAACAAAAATATTTTTCAAAATAGAAGAGAAAATCGGCCTAAGTCCACTAAGAGCTTTAACTCAAGTCCCCAGCGGAGTCGCCAAGCTGTCGCGATCAAATTTTCGGGTGTACCACCTACGATTAGGCTAATCTAAACTTAGTTCGGGCTCTCCCAAGCCCATACCAATTCGCGACTTATGTTCAAATATTTTGCATGCAAAAGATTAGCTAGGAGTCGCCACTAATTAGTTTATGGTAGGTCGATTAGACACCTAAGTAAAATAATGGGAGAATTATTTTACTCCTATGAACTGGAGACTTTGGGTACAGGGACTTAGTTACACTAGACTTTTCTAATGCCTTTTCGGTACCTTTCTCTTTTTATTTCGAAAAAATATTTTGCAGGCAACTTGAATTAATTTTAATTCACTTCCTTAACATGTGAGGTGATCATGCAGGGGCGTAAACCACCAATTTAACACCAAGATAAAGTAGTGAATAAATTGCAAGATTTATCTCATGGCAACGAAAGTATCTGCAATGTTAGATCATAATTCACAACAATAGTCCTAGATATGACTTTTAATTAACACGCAATCACTCAATCTTTTTTTAAAGAGTTTTCTCTTATTTAATAAAATCTAATCTATATGCAATGGACCTAGCAACAATCAATAAATGACACGCATTTCATTAACCTAATTCTATATGACGTGCACAAGACATTTTTATTATCTTAAAAAAGCATGCAATTTATCTTAACTTAAAATTAAACATGCAATTTTATCCTAATATGCAATGACGTGCAAAGAATGCCCTAGTTTTTTCTTCTTCTTTTTTTCTAATAAAATTTGAAATTAAAATTACCAAATAATTAAATGTGCAACTTAAATTTTTTTTTTTTAAAAAAAAAACTAACATTCTAAATGAATGCTTTTTTTTTTTTTTTTTGGATTTTTTTAAAAAATTCGAAATAAAATCCCTATTCTAGATATGCAAGATAACCCTAAAACAAGAAATATTCTAAAACGAACCTAATCCTAACTCAAATATTTTTTTGGATTTTTTTCTTTTACGAAAATAAAATTGATTCAAACAACACGACGGGAAATCGAGATAAGATAAGATTGATATCCATAAATTGGCGAACCATATCTCGCGTATGAGATCGGGTTGGCCAATTTTTTAAACAAAATTGTGAATCGAATCTCGAGTATGAGATCGGATCGGCGATTTTCCAAGCGATTGCAAGTTGGATTTCGGGTGAGAAAATCGAACTGTTAATCCCTAATTTAAGAGGCTACTTCATGTTGGGAATCTCAATCTTACATTAAGGAATAATTCTACTAAAGAAGCAAAATATTTTTTAAAAAATAAAATAAAGTAAGTAAATAAATAAAAACTACCTAATTTGATTTTTCATTTTCTCTTTTTCCCAAACAAGGCTTGGCAGCCCATGGTGATGCGCAGCCAAGGGCAGTGGAGCTGCCGACGTTTGAAGCTTCGGCGTAGGGTGGCAGCCAGCGGACTAGCAGCGAGCAAGCAAGACCGAATTCGCAGGGGCTGTAGTGGGGCGAAGGGCTGCTCATGGACAGAACAAAGGTGGCAACGGCGTTGCGGGTAGATCAGCAGTGACCGACAAGGGCTGTTGGGTGTTGAAGCAGAGGCGGACGCGCGCAGATTGGCTCAAAGGCAGATGCTGCAGGACAGCGGTGGTTCAGTGAGGAGGGCCTAACGACGAATTCTGGCATCGCGGGTCGCAGCAGCTAGTCGCGGGTGAAGGGCGGCTCAGGCACGGGCTACTGCGGCTTCGTGACTCGAGTGAAGAGGCGACGCTAGGGTACAGGAGTTGCGGGCCAGCACGGGCTGCAGGCAAGGCATGGCGAGGACGTCGGGCTATGGGCTTGGCAGATTGCGAACAGTGCAAGGGCATCGCTCAGGCAGGCGGTGACCAAGAGCAGCAACGACGGGCATTATAGATCTTGTGGCGAAAGGTGGGCAGCGCTCTAGTGCTCTAGCGCGGGGCTAGTAAAGGCGAGTTGCTGTAGGAACAGCGTCTGGAGTCGCAATCGGGGCTGGTCGTAGGAGCTGTAGCAGCCGACGCAAGGGAACAGTCAATGGCATCGGGTCGTCGCGGCCACAGTAGGGGTGATGAGCGCTAGTGCGAGCTCGTGGATGGTGCTCACATGGGGGGTGGCCGGCAGTGCAGAGGCTTGGCTGCTGGTGCGTCGACTAGGAGATCGGGTAGTAGGGGAGGCGTCAGCTTTTGTGTCTTCACCGTTCCTCTCTCACTTTTCTTTTCTTTCTGACTTTTGTGTTGTTTTTTCCCTAGAACGAAGAGAAGCCCCCCCTTTCTCTCAGTACACAACTCCTTTCATATGCCAAAAATTGTGATATTCGTGGAATATTTCATCTTCTTTTTCAATATGCACAAGGATTGCCTATAACCTCTTGATCACAAAAATCCTTTTATTTTTCTTATCTCCTCAATATTCTCCACTGATCTTATTGCCCATTGCTAAAGATAAGATTGCAATGTGATTTTCTCAAATTCCAAAAATCCACCATAATATCATATCAAATCTCCATTTCTCACAAGATAATTTAAAAAAAAAAAAAAGGGCTCGGGCTAATTTGCTCCCCTCGTGGGCTTAGTCCAACTCGTTAAATTAAAATTGAGAACTACCAATTCAAACCCATCTGTCACCACTCCAATACAAATACAATAATAACAAATAAATGCACCTAAAATTATATGTCATGCATTCTAATATTTTTTTTCAAGGATAAAATTAATCCTTAATTTTTATGCAATAAATAAATAACTGAGTCGCCAAAATTTAGGTGTCAACATTGTTGAAAACCCTGTAAGCTTTGCTTGAAGTAGAATAATTAAGAAATATCCCTTCGTCCAATCTTTCTTCAAATTTATTGGGCCAATTATTTCCATTCTTTAAAATAAAGCACTTGTAATTAAACACATGAAAATAAGAAATATTTGGCTTTTTCCCTTTGAAAGCTTCATAGGGAGTTTTCTCTATAATAGGCCTTATAAATACTCTGTTAATTAGAACCACTCGTGGTGGCGGCGTAGTGATTGAATGCAGGTTCCTTTTAGGAAAGATCCTGAGTTCGAATCACTGCATCGTCTACCTTGCGAGAAAGGAACCCACGACTTACCCGGGGCAGCAAGGGTGGTGGTGACTCTATTGCTCCTCCAGGGTTTACTCTGCCGTGAAGCGGCGCACGGAGGTTCCCTAGGTACCAAAAAATAAAAAAATACTCTGTTAATTATAAAACAAGCAATGGAAACTATTTTTGCCCAAAAATTATAAGAGACTTTACTTTCAATTAGCAAAGTTCTGGTCATCTTATGTAAATATTAATTTTTCCTTTCTAGAACTCCATTTTGTTTTGGAGTGTAAGGAGAGGAGAAAACATGTTGAAGACTATTTTCATCACAAAAATTTGCAAAGTCTTGATTTTCAAATTCTCCCCCATGATCAGTCTTAATATTCGAAATGGCATAACATTTCTTATTCTAAACTGTCTTAGCAAACTAAAATATGAGAAGGTTTCTATTTTATTTGCTAAGAAAAAAACTCACATAAATCTTGAATAGTCGTCCACAACTACCAAATAGTACTTACCACCGATACTTTGAGTTTTAGTTGGTCCGAAAAGATCCATGTGAAGAAGCTACAAGACGCAATTAGTGGAGACTTGATTTAGAGATTTAAATGAGCTTCTAACCTATTTTCCCAATATACATGGAGTACAAAGTTCAAGCTTCTGGTACATCATTTTGGGAAGACCATGGACCAGTTTCTTAGATGATAATTTAACAATCTGTTTCATACTGATATGTCCAAGCTTGAGGTACCAGAGTTTTGCTTCATCTTCAACTGAGGTAAGACATTGAGAGCTCTCTGGACTTGTGTCCAGAAGATAAATGTTGCCATGCTTTTGTCTAGTGAAGGTTTGAGAGAAGTCTCGACTAACTCTAGAACAAACATTTTCTTGGAAATTGATTCTGAATCCCATATCGCATAATTAACTTATGCTCAGAAGATTGTAGTTCAAACCTTTCACTAGGGAAACATTGTTGATGATCAAACTTCTAATCATCATTATTCCATGTCCAATAATTTTTCCTTTGCTATCCCCTCCAAACGAAACATTTCTGCCTCTTGATTTTTCTAGTTTTATGAAACTGCTTGAATCTCTAGTCATATATCTAAAACAGTCACTATCCAAGTACCATTTGTTTTTCCTCTTAACAGTAACCTGCAATTAAAAAAAAAAAATCTCAAACTTTCTTTGGTACCTAAATTTTCTTGGGTCCTAAGAAGTTAGTTTTAAAAACAACTTTTGCCAAATCCTTCTTAACATATATCCAAACTTTAGGACATTCATTCTCAAAATGTTTTGAAGTATCACACTTAGAACATTTAAGAACACTCCGATCAATAGGTTTTACAAAAACTTTTTGAAAATGATTTTTGTAAGCAGATTTTGAAGGTCTTTGTCTAAGTCTCTCATTGACTTTAGGAAAATCGATCAAAAGAGCATTTTCTTTACACAAACCCAAACCAAATTTGTTATAATAGATTATTTGAGCTAAAAGAATTTGTTCTAAAGTTTTTGACCCTTTGGAGAACTTTGCAAAAATATCTAAAATCTCCTTTTTCAAATTTTTATTTTCTTTTGAAAGGGAATCAGTATTTTCTTTCAAATAATCAAACTTATTTTTTAGACTCTCAAACTTTTCTCTCCAAGAATTATCCTGTTATCTGAGTTTTGAATTGTTCTTCTTTAATTTAGAGATCCTTTTAAGAGAAGATTTGAGATTTAAGCAAAACTTATTTATATACTTAGAAACTTTAATAGGAATTTCTAAATGACTTATCTCGATTTCCTTGTTAGACTCTGAGTCTGTGTCTGAGTCAAATTCCAATTTTGAGTGAGCCATCAGACAGATATTTGCAAACTCCTCTTCACTTTCACATTCTGTGTCACTCTAGGTTTCTACTTTTAGAGCTTTCTTGTATTTTTCATACTTACCTTTCTTATTTTTCAGCAATGGACAATTAAGCTTGATGTGTTCCTTTTTCTTGCACTCAAAGCATATCACATCCTTACTAGATTCAACATCTCCCATTGATCTCTTTTGGAAATTTTGCCTACTTTGCCTTTTTCCAATTTAGTCTTCTTCATTTCCTATTCAATTTCCTGAATTTCTTTATTATGAGAGCAATCTCTCCCCCATTCATGTCATCATATGTGTCTATATCATCATAATTAGCATTAGCCTTAAGTGCAATTGATTTCTTACTTCATGGATCCTCTTTGTCATTGATTTGTTCCACTTCGTACAATTGAAGAGTGCCTATCAGCTCATCAATAGAGAGAGGCATAATTCTTTGTGTCTCCCGGATTGATATTTTCATATAGTTCCGGTCCATTGAAAGTCCTCGCAAAAGTTTGTTGACATTCATTATAGCAGAAATTGGTTAACCTTGATATGCCAACCCGTTTACAATTTCTGTAAACCGACTGAACATATCTCCAATAGACTCTCCCAATTTCATCTTGAATGATTCATATTGGCCAAGTAAGATATTTATTTTTGTCTCCTTTACACGATATGTTCTTTCATTGGTGACATGAAGTCTATCCCAAACTTCTTTAATTGTTTTACATGAAGAAATTCTGTTATATTCAGCATGGCACAAAACATAGTATAAAGAATAAATGACCTTTGCATCAAGAGCTTCTCTCTTGGTAATTTATACTTGGTTGGTTCTCTCAGCATTCTTGTCTAAGACTTCTTTTCCCTTGTCAGATGAATAAGTTGCCTTTAGGTTGATCCCTCTTTTTACAACATCCCATTCTAGTGGATCTCTAGATCTCAGGAATGCCTTCATTTTATTTTTCCACACATTATACTATTTTTCATCAAAATAAGGTGGCATGGTATTACTCTACCCCTCCACACGTCCTGGTGCTAAACAACTAGCCATAGAAAATCTTTAGCTCATAAGTATAAACACTCCAACAGATAAGCACAAGGTTCTAATACAAATTGATAAAGGTCTAAGTGCTTCATTATGGCATCAGTTCTCCATGATTTATAGAGATGAAAGGCCGGTGTATATGGAGACGGTTTTTGGCTCCTACATAATAGTACATTTAAAGTGAGCCAACCTTATTTCATTTACACAAGAACCTCTTTTCTTTGAAATTTTTGAAAGTAGTAGAATGCTTTTTGCTGCTCGTAGGAAATAATTAAGGAGTCCTTTTCCTTAGAGGAGAGAAAAGAAAGAAAATTTCTTCATGAACACCCATTTCTTTGTTATTTTCTTTTACAATACTTGCTAGGCAGAAGTAATCTTTTATCAACAGCCTGAAGCACAGATAGCTTCGAGGATCTGCAATTGGCTCAGATATTATAAGCTAAACAAGCTCCAAAGGGGAAAGAAAGGGAAACCTGATAAGTTTCCAAAATACTGAGCGACATGCACTCGATTAATTATTAAGGACAGTAAAACATATGCCTTAAGAGTTGACTCGCAATTGATTGGTGGGGCTAAAGGACACTCGATGGTTCGAAAGCATCTCGATTTCAAATTCTGTAATAAGTATCCATTGCCGAAGCTCCACTTTCGCCCTCTTTGGTCTTGTAGATGCGGGAGAGACCGGCAACATCAAAGGGCTTGAAAAGCAAAGGGTGTTGGTCGTCCACAAGCTCATCAGGACACTGCATCGTGCCTTGACCGATAGAGAAGACTCCTATGCAATATCTTGCCTCGTGCCCACTCATCATTACACGGTGACAAGGGCTGTGTAATCTCCCGTTGCTCCATCCCTACACGCAAAATATGAAAAAAAAAAAAAGGGAGAGGCTCACAATGATGATGGTCAGTCTCATCACAAGCTAGCATCAATTCCGTTGTATCAATATGCATTCAATCATACATGAATCTATGTTTCACACATGAACCCGTCTATGAGAATTTCACAACGAAATCAGCTTTAATGTCATAATTCTAGCTATTGCCGGACGTGATGATTAATACTAGAAATATAAACAATAATTTATGATTGATATGTAAAGTCAGGTTCCCGAATTCTTGTTCAATGCTCTTATAGCATGTTACCTACTTTTTGAAGCAAATTCAATAAAGAGGGAGTGGGTGGGGCGAGACTCACGTAGAATGACTCCCCAGCCATTACAAAGAAAGAGGTAGCTGAGGAAGGGGTGATCTCGAACCAACATCCGTCCTTAGTTTGCACTTCCAATCCTTTCACTTGGTTCTGCTGAAGTATGGTCATGAAGTTTGCGTCGTGATGGCACCTAGCCCCAGGCTTCTTGGACTCCTCGGTCCCAGGAGCAGCATATCTCATGAGACGCAAATTGTATACAACTGACTTGGCTAGAGATTCCAGGTACTTTTCTACGCCCAAGCTTCCCAAAACCAGCTTCTTCACTAGTGAATGCAACTCCAAAACCCTCATCACATACGTTTTCATTGTCTCACTGCATATTCATGAAAAAAGGCACACATCGAAACCACAATTTCTGTAGATAGGGTTGTCGATTGGCATCTTCACAGATACTTCATTTTACATTTTCTTCTTGCACTGAAGTAAATGGAAATCAAATTCACAGTCATTGGTGATCCATTTGATAAACATGTCTCTTAACACTTCCTTAATTGGAACAAAAAATATAATTACCAGTAATTAAAAATAAAAAAGGATTACCAGAATCTTGTGTTTCCCTCTGGCCAAATGAGATCTGCAAATCCTTCGATAGAGCCCGAGTTGGGGGCATAGTTCATTGCAAATGCCTCGAAGAGAGGTGAATGAGGAATATTCCCACGGTAGCCGTCATACGGCTTATCTGGGTCATGGAACCGGCGCTTCACATCCGTTGGGAGGTCGAGCAATGCCTCCAATTCTTGAAACGCATCATTGTGAAGCTCCAAGGTCATCCTATCAGTCGAGGCTTCGAAGCAACCGAATTCTTCAAGGGCTTCTCGGACTTGACTTTGCAAGGAGTCCCATCCACCTGTCCCTGGCTTTAAGCCATCTAATTTGGACAGATCTATCAGGGGAAGCTTCAGTGTTGAAATAGAGTCCATGATCGATTTGTCTTTCTTTCCGAGTACTTTTTCTAAACGTCTTCTCCTATTCTTTTCTCGGGGTTCTCTGCTGGATTTATAGGGCTTGGCATCCTCGAAGTAGCCACGGTAGCAATTTGAAAGCTACAATATTTCCATGAAGAGTCAATTATTTTCCTTGTTTTCCCCTCTTTTAGTGGTTTAAACAAGAGTTGACTAGTGAATGCAAAGGTGATGGTTATCTTCCTTGCCGGCATGTCTTCTACGTGGAATACATGGAAACAAATGAGCAACCAAGTGACCCTGAATTTTTTTTATGTTATCAAAAACCATAAATTTACCCATTATGATACAAATCCCCGAATTATGTTACACGTGTATAAATTTAAATTTTTTTGTGACATAATAAAAAAATCATAGGTATTTATGTTATAATGAGCATAGATTGAGGTTTTTTGAGAAATTTTTTTAATATTTTAATATATTTTTTTTTAAATTCCCACCGATGTTTTGAAAAATGATAATAATAAAGAAAAGCAAATTGACTTTTTGAAGGTGAGCGAGTGGCTGGCAATAAATTACGAGCCCTTCCGCGTGTCCCTTTCCCTTTTGTTCTCGTTTGTTGTTCAACTGATCCGGTTACGTCACGTAGACGATGATGAGATGGAGGCTCCTGATACCGACACGTGTCGTTTCAATGGTACAACTAGGCTTGCCGGCCAGTAGGTGTGTCCGGTTACGTGTGCAAGATGGGCCCCACACTCTTTGCAGATGACTAGGTCCGTGAGTTGGGTTGGAGGGCTACGATAGATAATCCCCCCATTTTTATTTGTTTAATCGACCATATTTTAGAAAAACAAGGTAGGCATTTATTCGCTTTCTCTTGTTTGTCTTTTTGGTCCCCAGGAGGTATACCATATATATTCGCATCGAAGCATCCGGAAAAAAAGGTCACTCTACTCTTGTATTCCGATGTATAGTCGTTATTAGATGATACTGACAACTAAAATGGTCGTATGAGCGCTTTGAAGGGGAAAAGAACTGCTTTCTTGTTTTCCTGTTTTTGCACCCTTTTTTGGGATATTTTCTGTAAAAATTAACGCTTTATTTGTTTTGTGAATATTAAATAATTTGAAAATTATTTTTAAAAATGATTGCACCCTTTCTTTGGACATTCGGGTAAGCTTTGTTTGTTTCATAGAAAATAAAAAATTTGGAAAATACCGTACTAAAAACAATAACTTTTATCTCTTATAAAAATGAATTGATGAAAAATATTTTCTTCATCCGAAAAAATTTTTTAGACATAAACTTTACTCGATTATGGAAATTTCTTTTTATTGACTAAGCATTTCAAGCAATACAATCGATCGTTTATAAAGAAATGGTTTCTAAATTATTTATTTTCTCGGCGAAATAAACAGAATCCTTTTATATTCCGTTTATGCATCCGTATTTGACGAAATTAGTGCATGAATTAGTAGGGTTTTGAATAGTGATTTCTTTACTGTCCCATAGCATTGACAAAGCTTCTTTGTAGCGTTCTAGCTTGGCATGACAAAACCATTGTAATTATCTTATTTTCTACATATATTATGAAAAGAGTATCTTCTCTATATGATCAGACATATTCTTTTTTTTGTCTGTTCTACTCTCTTTCAATTTACTCTCAAACTTTTACCTTACCTCTTCATAAAGCATGAAAGTCAAATTCCATACTTGAAACTAAACGTTTTTATTTGTAACCCCTTTTGAAATGTGCAAATTCGTACCCCTTACCTGCTCATTCCTATATGGGAAGGGTGGCCCTTGGAGCATCATGCATTCTCGTGAAAAGGGAAATAAATTTTATATTGCACATAATTGACACATACCTACACTGGAGTTGGACATATGAAGTTGAAATTGTTAGTGCAACTGCATTTCCTAGTTTATTTTAGGACTTGATTGAATTTTACACAATAGATTTTTGATTGATTTGCAATTTTTCCGTTGAGCTTTGAGATAGCTTGCTTGATGAGGCGATGGGTCTATAGCCAAAAATATGTGATCAAGCAACAAAATAAACAAAATAAAGGAATCCAATCGGATATAAATGTACGTGGATTGGTCAATGGAACTTACCTCAAGGGGAGAGAAGAACAAATTTTTTTTATAAATTGAGCGATATCGCAGATATTAGAAGGACACTCGAAGTTACTGAAATACTCATAGTGTTTCTTATGCAAGCCAAGTTTAGGCTTTCTCAAGCAGTAGGCTCGGGAGAGTGATTCGCACACGGGAAATAGGATGAACAGAAATTTCAGCACTACGCAAGCTCAGGAGAACAGTTGTATCTTTGTCGATACAGAAAAGATTTGAATCCAAAATAGGAAATCTACTCAAACCAGGAATCTTACTCTAGCTAAAAATAAGTCCTGCTAATATGACAACACCGTTATTTATCATCAATGATGATGCCACAATGACCACAAATTCCCATATGTGGGGATTTGGCTACTGGAGCTTTGGAAATCAAAGATATTGAAGACCAATAACTAAGATATATTGAAAGGCAAATCCACATATGATTATTATTTTATTATGGAATGAAAAACCTTGTGGAATATTGAATTTAGGAAATCTTTTAAATGGCACAAAAGTGTTTTCAGTTGTAGTACTTCCCAGCCAAATCCAAAAAAAAAAAAAAAAAAAAAAAAAAAAAAAAATGTAATAAAATACGCAACACGAAAGTATCCTCACTTCTAAAACGATCCAAAGATAGAAACAATACAAATAGAATTCGATCCCTTTAATTTTGTGTTATTTTCTTTTTCCATATTCTATTTATCCATACTCTCTTCAGCAACCTTCTAAAGCACATGTAAGTTATGTGTGCGATATAAAGTTCATAATGTCGAACTCTTTTAATTCATCGTATTGGCTCAACTCATCCAAAATGAAAAGAAATGAGTATTCAAGCATGAACTTTTACTTTAGAAATATGTTGAGTTTTCCATCATTGCAAACTAAACAATTCACTAGAAATCATTGATTTGAAACGCTAACTTTTGTTTTGGGCCAAAAAGAACCCGGTTCACTAACCTTGACTCTTTCATTTTTGGCTACTCATTACTCTTTCTCATTGAAATGGACAAGTTTTCGTACTAGTTTCCATGTATGAAAATCTTAATGGTGAGTCTTCTTGTCTTTTTAAGTATATATATATATATATATATTTAAATCCTTTTGAAAAATTGAGATATGCACCTTCTGATTACTTAAGGTGCGCATAGCAACCATTCTATTTCTATAACAAAACAAATTTTCTATTTTAGAACATAAATCTATTTGGTGACGCAATTTCGTTTTTCTATTTCTAGAACAAATTTTTAGTTCAAAAATAAGTTTGGAATATTAATGAGATATAAAAACTCTTGTTATCACTCGCTCTCTCTATTAATCGGCCACCTACCTGTTGTTGCCATCATCCGCTGCCGGTCACCGGCCGCCTTCCGCCAATCATTGCCGATCGTTGACCGCCATCTGTTGTCACTATCTGCCGATTACTGCCAACATATACCGATTGCTATTGCGACCACCATCTACCGCCCACAGGGTAGGAGGAATTTTGTGTCATTATCGAACATAATTCTATTTCAAGAATAGAAATTTTGCATCGTTATTAAACACAAATTTTTGCTTAAAAACTTACGAAGAAATAGAAATAGAAAAATCTATTTTTCTTTCAATAATCAATTTCTAACCAAAATAATTATGATTGGCATCTTTATTGTGTCTTTTCTTTCCCTCTGGTTATTGTGTAGGTTTTTTTACGCTAACTATGTTCTCTTTCACATTGGATCTTTGCCTCTTTAGAAGTCCCATCAAATGGAAAAGTTTAGCAACAACACGGGAGCGTTAAATTCAAAATATATTTTCCTACAAAAGATACACCGGTTAACTAGATTTGAAGGAAAAACTCCAGGTGGAGAGTGCCCCGTCACAATCTCGAGAGTAACGGAGCCATTCCCTTCTCATTTCCCAACTAGAAATCTGCCAAGATAAGGCATCCTTTACGGGATTAACTCGAGATATATTTTCAACAAGGTCCAAGCACTTCGCTAAAGCATCATATCTCCATGATTTATAGAGATGAAAGACTGGTGTTTATGGAGACGGTTTTTGGCTCCTCCATAATAGTACATCTAAAGTGAGACAACCTTATTTCATTTACACAAGAACCTCTTTTCTTTGAAAATTTTGAAAGTAGTAGAATGCTTTTTGCTGCTCGTACGAAATAATTAAAGAGTTCTTTTCCTTAGAAGAGAGAAAAGAAAGAAAATTTCTTCATGAACACCCATTTCTTTGTTGTTTTCTTTTACAATACTTGCTTGCCAGAAGTAATCTTTTATCAACAGCCTGAAGCACAGATAGCTTCAAGGATCTGCAATTGGCTCAGATATTATAAACTAAACAAGCTCCAAAGGGGAAAGAAAGGGAAACCTGATAAGTTTCCCAAATACTGAGCGACATGGACTCGATTAATTATTAACGACAGTAAAACATATGCCTTAAGATGTGACTCGCAATTGATTGGTGGGGCTAAAGGACACTCGATGGTTCGAAAGCATCTCGATTTCAAATTCTGTAATAAGTATCCATTGCCGAAGCTCCACTTTCGCCCTCTTTGGTTTTGTAGATGCGGGAGAGACCGGCAACATCAAAGGGCTTGAAAAGCAAAGGGTGTTGGTCGTCCACAAGCTCATCAGGACACTGGATCGTGCCTTGAAAGGAAGAGAAGACTCCTATGCAATATCTCGCCTCGTGCCCACTGATCATTACACGGTGACAAGGGCTGTGTAATCTCCCGTTGCTCCATCCCTAAACGCAAAACATGAAAAAAAAAAAAAAAAAAAAAAAAAAAAAAAAAGGGAGAGCCTCACAATGATGATGATCAGTCTCATCACAAGCTAGCATCAATTTCACTGTATCAATATGCATTCAATCATACACGAATCTATGTTTCACACATGAACCCGTCTATGAGAATTTCACAACGAAATCAGCTTTAATGTCATAATTCTAGCTATTGCCGGACGTGATGATTAATAATAGAAATATAAACAATAATTTATGATTGATATGTAAAGTTGGGTTCCCGAATTCTTATTCGATGCTCTTATAGCATGTTACCTACTTTTTGAAGCAAATTCAATAAAGAGGGAGTGGGTGGGGCGAGACTCACGTAGAATGACTCCCCAGCCATTACAAAGAAAGAGGTAGCTGAGGAAGGGGCGACCTCGAACCAACATCCGTCCTTAGTTTGCACTTCCAATCCGTTCACATGGTTCTGCTGAAGTATGCTCACGAAGTTTGCGTCATGATGGCACCTAGCCCCAGCCTTCTTGGACTCCTCGGTCCCAGGAGCAGCATATCTCATGAGACGCAAATTGTATCCAACCGACTTGGCTAGAGATTCCAGGTACTTTTCTACGCCCAAGCTTCCCAAAACCAGCTTCTTCACTAGTGAATGCAACTCCAAAACCCTCGTCACATACGTTTTCATTGTCTCGCTGCATATTCATGAAAAAAGGCACACATCGAAACCACAATTTCTGTAGATAGGGTTGTGGATTGACATCTTCACAGATACTTCATTTTACATTTTCTTCTTGCACTGAAGTAAATGGAAATCAAATTCACAGTCATTGGTGATCCATTTGATAAACATGTCTCTTAACACTTCCTTAATTGGAACAAATAAAATAATTACCAGTAATTAAAAATAAAAAAGGATTACCAGAATCTTGTGTTTCCCTCCGGCCAAATGAGATCTGCAAATCCTTCGATAGAGCCCGAGTTGGGGGCGTAGTTCATTGCAAATGCCTCGTAGAGAGGTGAATGAGGAATATTCCCAAGGTAGCCATCATACGGCTTATCTGGGTCATGGAACCGGCGCTTCACATCGGTTGGGAGCTCGAGCAATGCCTCCAATTCTTGAAACGCATCATTGTGAAGCTCCAAGGTCATCCTATCAGTCAAGGCTTCGAAGCAACCGAATTCTTCAAGGGCTTCTCGGACTTGACTTTGCAAGGAGTCCCATCGACCTGTCCCTGGCTTTGAGCCATCTAATTTGGACAGATCTATCAGGGGAAGCTTCAGTGTTGAAATAGAGTCCATGATCGATTTGTCTTTCTTTCCGAGTACTTTTTCTAAACGTCTTCTCCTATTCTTTTCTCGGGGTTCTCTGCTGGATTTATAGGGCTTGGCATTCTCGAAGTAGCCACGGTATCAATTTGAAAGCTACAATATTTCCATGAGGAGTCGATTATTTTCCTTGTTTTCCCCTCTTTTAGTGGTTTAAACAAGAGTTGACTAGTGAATGCAAAGGTGATGGTTATCTTCCTTGCCGGTATGTCTTCTACGTGGAATAAATGGAAACAAATGAGCAATCAAGTGACCCTGAATTTTTTTTATGTTATCAAAAACCACAAATTTACCCATTATGAAACAAATACGCGAATTATGTTACATGTGTATAAATTTAAATTTTTTTTGTGACATAATAAAAAAATCATAGGTATTTATGTTATAATGAGCATAGATTGAGGTTTTTTGAGAAATTTTTTTAATATTTCAATTTTTTTAAAATTCCCACCGATGTTTTGAAAAATGATAATAATAAAGAAAAGCAAATTGACTTTTTGAAGGTGAGCGAGTGGCTGGCAATAAATTACGAGCCCTTCCTTGTGTCCCTTTCCCTCTTGTTCTCGTTTATTGTTCAACTGATCCGGTTACGTCACGTAGACGACGATGAGATGGAGGCTCCTGATACCGACACGTGTCGTTTCAATGGTACAACTAGGTTTGCCGGTCAGTAGGTGTGTCCGGTTACGTGTGCAAGATGGGCCCCACACTCTTTGCAGATGACTAGGACCGTGAGTTGGGTTGGAGGGCTACGATAGATAATACCCCCATTTTTATTTATTTAATCGACCATATTTTAGAAAAACAAGGTAGGCATTTATTCGCTTTCTCTTGTTTGTCTTTTTGGTCCCCAGAAGGTGTACCATATATTAGAGGTGAGCGGGTCCAGGGTGGGTAGGGTTTAGACCTGGACATTGTTCCCTACCTTGTTATAACCGGTTCTCTTTTTTTGGACCCTATTCCCTACCCTGTTTTCATTGGACCCTGTTCTCGGCCCACCCTGTTTTTCTGGTTCGGGAACAGGGTTGACCCTGTTTATATTGGAACCTGTTTTGCATAAAAATTAACCTTAGAAAAACAAGTCTAAATGAGTTATCTGCTGAAACAAAAATGCCGGACCAAGTACATCCTTCGACCAAACTCATTGGGAACATGTATAAAATTTGGACTCCCCTTGAAGAAAACAACCAAGTATATAATTCGACTATCTTGCATCCCTATATCCCACAAGATACATCGAGTTTCTCATATTCCAGTAATATACAAGCTAGCAATTTAGCCAATTAACTAGTTGTAATAATGAACCACTAAATCAGTGAGGTCGCCACAGTCACGTACAGCTAGGAACAGACAAGGTCAATTCAATACACTTTACAATCACTCCTTCACTCCCATCAAGTAGTTATAGCCTACCAAAGTATCTCGCCTTCTAAGATCCATCACTGGAATACGAAGGAGTAACAAAGACATTCTGCCAATATCATAACTTGGCTTCGGTACAAAAAAGGAACAGAACATTAATGTAAGTACGATAATATTAATGGCAACGCACGAGCGAAGAGAAAATTGAATCCACAAATCAATACCAGTTTTATGTTCTATATTCTAGAGCAATCCGACGGAACAAAAGATAAGCTGATCGACAGTTACTCTTAATAGCGAAACCCAACGGCAACGAGCCGCTGAAATGCGCGGCATTAACCACCGATCACAAGCCCCGATCCCTTGAAATCTTTGATCGAAACGATGGAGTCGAGAAATAGAAACTTGAGTTGCGACGTTTTCGCCAAACCAAAAAAAAGAAAAAGAAAGAAAGAAGCAGGGGTGGTCGGGGGAGCTCACCAGGATACGAGCGGCGAGGGAGTGAGAAGGGTCACAGGAGGAGAGGGAGTTGAGGGCGACCTCGGCAGCGGAGTGCTCGGCTTGGCGGAGCTCGGCTGTCGGCTGTAGGGGCGTCGCTCGGGAGTAGGCTCGGAGTAGATCTATTGGGCGTCGGAGCAAATCTGTCGGGTGTCAAGCAGAGAAGGACCCAGCAGCAGGGAAGTGGTGGTGCAGGGGGCTCGGATGGACGGGCCGAGGACGGAATCGCGACAGGAACGGCGGCTTTTGGCGTCTGGTCGCAGCGGCGGCGGTGGCGCCCGAGGTGGTGAGTGAACCAGGCGACGTCGGCAACGGGGCTCGGGCGGAGCAGCGAGGCGGCGGCGGCAGCCGCGAAGGGGGCGGCGGTAGATCGGCGCGGGGAGCTCGGGAAACAGCGGCGCGCGGTGAGATCTGCGGGTCAGGGGCGTCGGCGAGGCAACAGCAGCAGGTGGAATGGCGAGATTGAACGAAGGCAGCATCGGCACTCGGGTGCGAGCTTGGCGGGGGTCAGCAGCTTCGCGATTTCGGGAAGCGAGGGCAGTCCGGCAGCTTCGCGAACGAGACCGTCGACTCCTCGTCGGGCCGGAGGAAGTCCCGCCACAGGGCGAAGGCGACGGAGAGTCGAACGCGCCGGACGGCGAGAAGACGACGCGCGGGACGCCGCAGTCGCGGGCGAAGCGGTGGGTCCACCCGAGGAAGAAGTCGGAGACGACCGCGCAGGGCGGGGAGGGGTGGGACTCGAATCACCGGGAGAGGAGCGGGAGGTGGAGGTCGTGGAGGGCGCGGACTTTGGCAACGAAGCGCACCCGCGGCGGGTGTGGCGCGGCTGGCGGTTCTGGGGAAGGCAAGACGAGAGGCTGGAGCGAGGAGGAGAAGGCGAGGAAGGGGTCGAGCAGGTGGAGGTTGTCGGGGTGATGATGACGGTGACGGTGACGGCGGGGGCGGCGGGGCGGGGGAGGAGGAGGAACTTGGTGGCGGTGGTGCGAGCGCGAGGGGAACGACAGCGTCGGCTTCGCGATTTCGGGAGAGGAGCTCAGGGAAGTCTGGTTCTTTGCGTCTGTGCCTCTGCGGGTAAAGATAGAAATAAAATTAGGGTTTTGCTGGCGTAAAAACCGGTTCCCAAACTGGTCCGGTCGAACCGGTTCCCGGGTGGGTAATCCCTCGGGACCGGTTTAAACAGGGTCTGAGTTTTAGGAACCAGTTCCCGACCCGGTTGTAACCGAAACCGGTTCCCGACCCTGTTTTCCGGGTGGGCCGGACCGGGAACCGGGTAAACCCGATCCGGTTGCACACCCCTACCATATATATTCGCATCGAAGCATTCGGAAAAAAAGGGCACTCTACTCTTGTATTCCGATGTATAGTCGTTATTAGATGATACTAACAACTAAAATGGTCGTATGAGCGCTTTGAAGGGGAAAAGAACTGCTTTCTTGTTTTCCTGTTTTTGCACCCTTTTTTGGGATATTTTCTGTAAAAATTAACGTTTTATTTGTTTTGCTAATATTAAATAATTTAAAAAATATTTTTTTAAAAACGATTGCACCCTTTCTTTGGACATTCTGGTAAGCTTTGTTTGTTTCATAGAAAATAAAAAATTTGGAAAATACGGTACTAAAAACAATAACTTTTATCTCTTATAAAAAGAATTGACCAAAAATATTTTAATCATCCGTAAATTTTTTTAGACATAAACTTTACTTGATTATGGAAATTTCTTTTTATTGACTTAAGCATTTCAAGCAATACAATCGATTGTTTATAAAGAAATGGTTTCTAAATTATTTATTTTTTCAGTGAAATAAACAGAATCCTTTTATATTCCGTTTATGCATCCGTATATGACAAAATTAGTGCATGGATTAGTAGGGTTTTGAATAATGATTTCTTTACTGTCCCACAGCATTGACAAAGCTTCTTTGTAGCGTTCTAGCTTGGCATGACAAAACCATTGTAATTATCTTATTTTCTACATATATTATGAAAAGAGTATCTTCTCTATATGATCAGAGATATTCTTTTTTTTTGTTTGTTCTACTCTATCTTTCAACTTACTCTCAAACTTTTACCTTACCTCTTTATAAAGCGTGAGAGTCAAATTCCATATTTGAAACTAAACGTTTTCATTTGTAACCCCTTTTAAAATGTGGAGATTCGTACCCCTTACCTGCTCATTCCTATATGGGAAGGGTGGCCCTTGGAGCATCATGCATTCTCGTGAAAAGGGAAATAAATTTTATATTGCACATAATTGACACATACCTACACTGGAGTTGGACATATGAAGTTGAAATTGTTAGTGTAACTGCATTTCCTAGTTTATTTTAGGACTTGATTGAATTTTACACAATAGATTTTTGATTGATTTGCAATTTTTCCGTTGAGCTTTGAGATAGCTTGCTTGATGAGGCGATGGGTCTATAGCCAAAAATTTGTGATCAAGCAACAAAATAAACAAAATAAAGGAATCCAATCGGATATAAATTTACGTGGATTGGTCAATGGAACTTACCTCAAGGGGAGAGTAGAACAATTTTTTTTTTTTTATAAATTGAGCGATATCGCAAATATTAGAAGGACACTTGAGTTATTGAAACACTCATAGTGTTTCTTATGCAAGCCAAGGTTAGGCTTTCTCAAACAGTAGGCTCGGGAGAGTGATTCGCACACGGGAAACATGATGAACAGAAATTTCAGCACTAAACAAGCTTAGGAGAACAGTTGTATCTTTGTCGATACAGAAAAGATTTGGATCCAAAATGAAAAGAAATGAGTATTAAAGCATGAACTTTTACTTTAGAAATATGTTGAGTTTTCCATCAGTGCAAACTAAACAATTCACTCGAAATCATTGATTTGAAACACTAACATTTGTTTTGGGCCAAAAAGAACCCGGTTCACTAACCTTAACTCTTTCATTTTTGGCTACTCATTACTCTTTCTCATTGAAATGGACAAGTTTTCGTACTAGTTTCCATGTATGAAAATCTTAATGGTGAGTCTTCTTGTCTTTTTAAGTATATATATATTTAAATCCATTTGAAAAATTGAGATATGCACCTTCTGATTACTTAAGGCGCGCATAGCAACCATTCTATTTCTATTCCAGAACAAATTTTCTATTTTAGAACATAAATTTATTTGGTGACGCAATTTCGTTTTTTTATATCTTGAACAAATTTTTAGTTCAGAAATAAGTTTGGAATAGAAATGAGATATAAAAACTCTTGTTATCACTCGCCCTCTCTATTAATCAGCCACCTACCCGTTGTTGCCATCATTCGCCGCCGGTTACCGACTGCCTTCCGCCAATCATTGCCGATCATTGACCGCCATCCGTTGTCACTATCTGCCGATTACTGCCAACATCCACCGATTGTTATCGTGACCACCATCTACCGCCCACCGGGTAGGAGGAATTTTGTGTCGTTATCAAACATAATTCTTAGAAATTTTGCATTGTTATCAAACACAAATTTTTGCTTAAAAATTTACGCATAAATAGAAATAGAAAAATCTATTTTGCTTCCAATAATCAGTTTCTAACCAAAATGATTATGATTGGCGTCTTTATTGTGTCTTTTCTTTCCCTCTGGTTATTGTGTAGTTTTTTTTACGCTAACTATGTTCTCTTTCACATTGGATCTTTGCCTCTTTAGAAGTCCCATCAAATGGAAAAGTTTAGCAACACCACGGGAGCGTTAAATGCAAAATATATTTTCCTACAAAAGATAAACCGGTTAACAGTATTGAGGGAAAAACTCCAGGTGGAGAGTGCCCCGTCACAATCTCGAGAGTAACGGATTCATTCCCTTCTCATTTCCCAACTAGAAATCTGCCAAGATAAGGCATCCTTTACGGGATTAACTCGAGATATATTTTCAACAAGGTCCAAGCACTTCACTAAAGCATCATATCTCCATGATTTATAGAGATGAAAGACCGGTGTTTATGGAGACGGTTTTTGGCTCCTACATAATAGTACATCTAAAGTGAGCCAACCTTATTTCATTTACACAAGAACCTCTTTTCTTTGAAATTTTTGAAAGTAGTAAAATGCTTTTTGCTGCTCGTACGAAATAATTAAAGAGTTCTTTTCCTTAGAAGAGAGAAAAGAAAGAAAATTTCTTCATGAACACCCATTTCTTTGTTGTTTTCTTTTACAATACTTGCTTGCCAGAAGTAATCTTTTATCAACAGCCTGAAGCACAGATAGCTTCGAGGATCTACAATTGGCTCAGATATTATAAGCTAAACAAGCACCAAAGGGGAAAGAAAGGGAAACCTGATAAGTTTCCCAAATACTGAGCGACATGCACTCTATTAATTATTAAGGACAGTAAAACATATGCCTTAAGATTTGACTCGCAATTGATTGGTGGGGCTAAAGGACACTCGATGGTTCGAAAGCATCTCGATTTCAAATTCTGTAATAAGTTTCCATTGCCGAAGCTCCACTTTCGCCCTTTTTGGTTTTGTAGATGCGGGAGAGACCGGCAACATCAAAGGGCTTGAAAAGCAAAGGGTGTTGGTCGTCCACAAGCTCATCTGGACACTGGATCGTGCCTTGAAAGGAAGAGAAGACTCCTGTGCAATATCTTGCCTCGTGCGCACTCATCATTACACGGTGACAAGGGCTGTGTAACCTCCCGTTGCTCCATCCCTACACGCAAAAAATGAAAAAAAGGGAGAGGCTCACAATGATGATGCTCTGTTTCATCATAAGTTAGCATCAATTTCATTGTATCAATATGCATTCAACCATACACGAATATGTTGGAGGTTTGTTTGTCAAAACAAACTGAGTGTTTTTCCTTGTCCCACATAGGAAAAGTGGGAGGAAGTGGCGCAATTTATAAGTGAAGGGTTTTCTTGTGTACCTCAAGAAATGATTGGGTGGGGCTAGACCCAACCATACCCGCGTGCGGGTGCGCGAATAATTGCACACTTATTTGGCGCTTAGCGCGCTCGCAGTTTAATTAACACTAATCCCGTTTGCTTTTTATTTATTTATTTATTTATTTATTTATTAGTAAATTCAAAGGTTGTTTTTTATTTTGAGAATTTCGGAAATAAAATATATAAAATGAAAATTCGAAATTCTATTAGAAAATATATATATTATTAATTATTATTCCGAATTTTGTTTGTATCTTTTCAAGACAACCTTTGGAAAATTAATTATTTGGTTTGCAACATTTCCCGAAGAGTTGCAATTGTTCGGTTTTCGACTTCTTTCGAAGAGTCGCATTTGTTTATCCGAACAATTTTTCTAAAAGACGTGTTTGTTCATTTTTCTTTGGCAATTTTCACGAAGAGTTGCAAGACTGTTTCATATATATACTTGTCATTTTTCGGAAGGAAAACGGTGGTCATTTTCAAGTCTTCTTTCTGAAAAACTATAGCCAATTCTTTCGATTGTTTCCTAGAGAGATCCTGGAGAAATACTAGAATTGCTATCTAGTATTCTCAACCGAGACTTTGTTGTATCCTGGAGGATTTTTGCCGGTGACCATTAGCAACGTTGTGGGGCAAATAAATCCTTAAAGAAAGTGATATCACGCCTCAAAGTCCGATCTGAGTACTCTTAGTATCCGTCTTCATTGTTCTACCAAGTTCGTAGCCATATTTTTCCAACAATTTTAAGGATTTATTTTGCTACAATGGAGTCGGAGACAATCAAAGTTATGAATCAAGATATGGTCAAACTGGACCGGTTCAATGGGAACAATTTTGCTCGCTGGAGGGACAAGATGATGTTCTTACTTACTGCTCTGAAGATTTCCTACATACTAGATCCTAACTTGGCGCCTATAGAAGATCCTAAGCCTACTTCCGATGGAGGACAGCCAAGTGCGGAAGCCATTGAGAGGGTTAATAAGGAGAAGAAGAAACGTGCGGAGGATGAATTACTTTTTCGAGGACACATTCTGAATACACTCTCCGATCGTCTGTACGACTTATTCACTGAAATGAAGTCGGCCAGAGAAATTTGGAATGCACTGGAATTCAAGTACAAAGCGGAGGAGCAATGTACCAACAAATATCTAATCGCAAAGTATTTTGATTTCAAGTTTATTGATACTAAACCCTTACTGGAACAAATCCATGAATTGCAAGTGATTGTGAATAAGATTTGTGCCCTAAAGATTGATATTCCATAAGCTTTTCAAGTCGGAGCAATTATTGCGAAATTACCTCAAAGTTGGAAAGACTATGGAAAAAGGCTAATTCACAAGTCGGAGGACTTCACTTTGGAGCAAATACAGAAACATCTTCGCATTGAGAAAGAGTCACGTTTACGTGATAATTCAGTTTTGTACAATTCCAAGGTGAACGCTGTGGATAAAAAACGGAAACTCGGCCAGAACTTCAAAGTAAAAAGCGGGGGGCATAAATTCAAGAGAACACAAAAGAAGCAAAAGGGTTGCTGTTTTGTTTGTGGCAAATAGGGACACTACGCCAAGGATTGCATTCACCGCAAGAGCACTTCAAAGGACAAGAACATTCTAATAGTGAAAGCAGATGCAAATCTGGTTGAAGAAAATTATGTAGCCATGATTTCAAACATGTTTTCGAACATGGAAATTTCTAAAATCAATAATGCGATGGCTATAGTTTCTGAAATCAATTCTACCACTGTTCAATCCGGTTGGTGGTTAGATTCTGGAGCAACAGTCCATGTGTGCAAGGACAAGTACATGTTCAAGCAATTTGAAGAGATTGTTGACTCAAATGTTCAAGAGGTCCTGATGGTGAATAATGCTCTTGCAAAGGTTGCTGGAAAAGGCATGGTGGAGATAGACTTCACTTCTGGAAAGAAGATAACTCTTCTTAATGTGTTATTTATACCCGAAATTAGGAAGAACCTATTTTCTATTGATTTACTTTGTAAGAGGGGGTTTCGGGTTTTGTTTGAATCCGACAAGGTTATCCTATCAAAAAATGGGTTGTTTGTTGGGAAGGGTTATGCCAATGATGGCATGTATCAACTGAGTATCAATAATAATATTTATAGTTCTAATTATATTGTCAAGTCTTCAACTTTATGGCATAGTAGGTTGGCACATATAAATATGCGCTATTTGAAGAATATGAGAAAATTGGACTTGATAAATTTTAATGGCGAATTTGATAAATGTGAAATATGTGCTAAGTCAAAACTTACTAAGAGCCATTTCCTAGTGTTAAAAGAAATTCGAATTTATTGGATTTGGTTCATAGTGATATATGTGAATTCAATGGTATGCTAACACGTGGAGGTAAAATGTATTTTATTACCTTTGTGGATGATTGCAGTAGGTTCTTATATGTTTATCTCATGAGATCGAAGGATGAAGCATTTATCATGTTTAAGAAATATAAGGCTGAAGTAGAGAATCAATTAGAAAAGAAAATTAAAGTTCTACGATCAGATAGAAGTGGTGAATATTTCTTAAATGAATTCTCTTCATTTTGTGAAGAACATGGTATTATTCATCAAGTTTCAGCACCATATACTCCACAACAAAATGGTTTAGCTGAAAGGAAAAATCGATCTCTTGGAGAAATGATTAATTGTATGTTTTCAAATTCAAAGCTACCAATTAATCTTTGGGGAGAAGCATTACTTACTGCATGCTATATTCATAATAGAATACCTTCTAAGAAAAATGACATAACCCCTTATGAAATATGGAAAGGTAGAAAGCCAAATTTGTCATATCTTAAAGTGTGAGGGTGTTTGGCATACTACCGAGCTCCAGATCCTAAGAGAACAAAGCTCGGTCCTAGAGCTATCAAAAGTGTTTTCATTGGGTATGCTGAAAATAGTAAAGCTTATAGGCTTCTTGATTTAGAGTCCAATGTCATAGTAGAATCGAGAGACGTTGAATTCTTTGAGAATAAATGTTTTACAAGTTCTGAAATTATTGAAAATGATTCAAGATCTATGGAAACTCAAAGTGATTCTCAAGATAAAGAAACGAATGATTCTAAAGGCATGATTGAACCAAGGAGAAGTACTAGAGCTAGGAAAATAAAAGACTTAGGTCCTGATTTTATTACTCATGTTTTTCTTGTGGAAGGAGATGGAGATAATAATGTGATAAATAAATACCATTTAGTATTAAATTTAGAAGATGATCCTAAAAGCTTTGATGATGCTATGTCTTCTAGAGATGCTTCCTTTTGGAAAGAAGCTGTAAATGATGAAATAGACTCAATTATGTCCAATAATACTTGGGTATTAGTAGATTTACCAAAATGATCGAAACATATTGGGTGCAAATGGGTTTTTAGAAGAAAATATCATTCTAATGGTTCTATTCAAGCTTTTAAAGCTAGACTTGTAGTTAAGGGATATAGACAAAAAGAAGGAATATATTATTTTGATACATATGCTCCTGTTGCACGTATAACTTCTATTCGAGTTCTTTTTGCTCTAGCTTCCATTTATGATCTTTGTGTTCATCAAATGGATGTTAAGACTGCTTTCTTAAATGAAGACTTAAATGAGGAGATTTACATGGAACAACCGGAGGGTTTTGTTCTTCCTGGAAATGAAAGAAAAGTATGTAAATTGATTAAGTCTCTTTATGGACTCAAGCAAGCTCCTAAGCAGTGGTATGAAAAGTTTAATTCGGTCATATTGTCAAATGGTTTCATCAATAGTAGTGCCGATAGGTGTATATACTCTACATTCACTAAAGACTATGGTGTCTTAGTGTGCTTGTATGTTGATGATATGCTTATCTTTGGAACGAATATGACTGGAATTAATAAGACTAAGAAGTATCTAACTTCCATGTTTAAAATGAAGGATTTGGGTGAAGTAGATACTATCTTAGGTATTAAAGTTAAGAAGCATAGTGGGGGTTATTCTTTAAGCTAATGTAGTTATGTTGAAAAGTTATTAAATAAATTTCAACATCTTGGTTTTAAAGAAATAAGTACTCCATTTGATTCCAGTATTAAATTAAATTATAATACTGGTAGAGCGGTGGCACAACTAGAATATGCAAGTGCCATAGGGTCTTTAATGTATGTGATGCATTGTACTAGACCTGATATTGCTTATTCTGTATGCAAGTTGAATAGGTATACTAGTAATCCAAGTACAGAACATTGGAGAGCTATTATCAGAATTTTTGGTTATCTTAAGAGAACTAAAAATTTAGGTTTGTTCTACAATAATTACCCGGCTGTATTAGAAGGATACACCGATGCTAGTTGGATTACAAGTGTGGGAGATGAGCATTCCACTTCTGGATGGATCTTCACACTAGCTGGAGGTGCTGTATCTTGGGCGAGCAAGAAACAGACATGTATAACTCATTCAATAATGGAATATGAATTTATTGCTTTGGCGGCAGCTGGGAAAGAGGCCGAATGGATTAGGAATTTGTTGTTGGATATCAAATTATGGCCTAGTCCTATGCCTCCTATTTCTATCCACTGTGATAGTCAGGCCACTTTGGCAAGAGCCTATAGTAGCACCTATAATGGTAAGTCTAGACACATTAGTCTAAGACATGAATATGTGAGACAATTGATTAAAGATGGTACCATAACAATTGTCTATGTGAGGTCAAGCAAAAATCTTGTCGATCCTTTGACGAAGGCTTTACCAAGACATATGGTAATAACGACCTCACAAGAAATGGGGCTGAAACCCTTTAATTGAAATCACCAATAATGGTAACCCGACCTTTTTCTAGAACATCACTAGTTACAAGGTTTAATGGGTAAGAACAAGTTATTGAATGTGATTGTTTGATACTGACGTAGCCCTGATATGAGAAGTCAGTATCGTCTGTTATGTTTTGTAGGCTGAATTGAATTCTTAATGAAGTATGATATAAGTTTGTAGTGTGTTGATAGTAACATAAACACATGGTAGATACTTCACCTATATGAGCTTAGAAGTGGTGCCGCTTCTTACGAAAGTTAGGATTGCTTTATAGAGAGCTCATGAAACAGGATCAAGCACAAGGCCATAATAGTGCGGAGTACTATAGAACTTCTCGCTAAAACAAGAGGTTAGTGTATGTGCGGTATGTCCGATTCTATTACATAAATGTACAAGTTTAAAGCCGAGCTACTTGTCACTTTGATAGAGCTTTGAGATACTTGCACTAAGTAAAGGTTTAACTCAAAAGAGACCTTTATGTATGTATATTAATCTTACTGAAACTTTGGCTGTATGGTTTTTAAAATTTTTAATTTTGAAACCTTTGTTTTTACAAACAAAGTGGGGGATTGTTGGAGGTTTGTTTGTCAAAACAAACTGAGTATTTTTCCTTGTCCCACATAGGAAAAGTGGGAGGAAGTGGCGCAATTTATACGTGAAGGGTTTCCTTGTGTACCTTAAGGAATGATTGGGTGGGGCTAGACCTCACCATACCCGCGTGCGGGTACGCGAATAATTGCGCGATTATTTGGCGCATTTAGCGCGCCCGCGGTTTAATTAACACTAATCCCTTTTGCTTTTTATTTATTTATTTATTTATTAGTAAATTCAAAGGTTGTTTTTTATTTTGAGAATTTCAGAAATAAAATATATAAAATGAAAATTCGAAATTCTATTAAAATATATATATATATATTATTAATTATTATTCCGAATTTTGTTTGTGTCTTTTAAAGACAACCTTTGGAAAATTAATTATTCGGTTTGCAACATTTCCCGAAGGGTTGCAATTGTTCGGTTTTCGACTTCTTCCAAAGAGTCGCATTTGTTTATCCGAACAATTTTTCTAAAAGACGTGTTTATTCATTTTTCTTTGGCAATTTTCACGGAGAGTTGCAAGACTGTTTCATATATATACTTGTCATTTTTTGGAAGGAAAACGGTGGTCATTTTCGAGTCTTCTTTCTGAAAAACTACAGCCAATTCTTTCGATTGTTTCCTAGAGAGATCCTGGAGAAATACTAGAATTGCTATCTAGTATTCTCAACCGAGACTTTGTTGTATCTTAGAGGATTTTTGTCGGTGACCATTAGCAATGTTGTGAGGCAAATAAATCCTTAAAGAAAGTGATATCACGCCTCAAAGTCCGATCTGAGTACTCTTAGTATCCGTCTTCATTGTTCTACCAAGTTCGTAGCCATATTTTTCCAACAGAATATATGTTTCACATGTGAACCCATCTGAGAATTTTACAAAGAAATCAGCTTTAATGTCATAATTCTAGCTATTGCCGGACGTGATGATCAATAATAGAAATATAAACAATAATTTATGATTGATATGTAAAGTCGGGTTCCCGAATTCTTGTTCGATGCTCTTATAGCATGTCACCTACTTTTTGAACCAAATTCAATAAAGAGGGAGTGGGTGGGGGGAGACTCACGTAGAATAACTCCCCAGCGAGGACAATGAAAGAGGTAGCTGAGGAAGGGGCGACCTTGAACCAACATCCGTCCTTAGTTTGCACTTCCAATCCGTTCACATGGTTCTGCTGAAGTATGGTCATGAAGTTTGGGTCGCGATGGCACCTAGCCCCAGGCTTCTTGGACTCCTCCAGCCAGGAGCAGCATATCTCATGAGACGGAAATGGTATCTAACCGACTTGGCTAGAGATTCCAGGTACTTTTCTACGCCCAAGCTTCTCAAAACCAGCTTCTTCACTAGTGAATCCAACTCCAAAACCCTCGTCACATACGTTTTCATTGTCTCGCTGCATATTCATGAAAAAAGGCACACATCGAAAACCACAATTTCTGTAGATAGGGGTGTGGATTGGCATCTTCACAGATGATTCATTTTACATTTTCTTCTTGCATTGAAGTAAATGGAAATCAAATTCGTGTCATTGGTGATCCATTTGATAAACATGTCTCTTAACACTTCCTTAATTGGAACAAATAATATAATTACCAGTAATAAAAGAAAAGGATTACCAAAATCTTGTGTTTCCCTCCGGCCAAATGAGATCTGCAAATCCTTCGATAGAGCCCGAGTTGGGGGCGTAGTTCATTGCAAATGCCTCGTAGAGAGGTGAATCAGGAAGATTCCCAACTTAGCCGTGATACGGCTTATCTGGGACATTGAACCGGCGCTTCACATCGGTCGGGAGCTCTAGCAATGCCTCCAATTCTTGAAAAGCATCATTGTGAAGCTCCGAGGTCGTCCTATCAGTCAAGGCTTCGAAGCAACCGAATTCTTCAAGGGCTTCTCGGACTTGACTTTGCAAGGAGTCCCATCCACCTGTCCCTGGCTTTGAGACATCTAATTCGGACAGATCTATCAGGGGAAGCTTCAGTGTTGAAATAGAGTCCATGATCAATTTGTCTTTCTTTTCGAGTACTTTTTCTAAACGTCTTCTCCAATTCTTTTCTTGGGGTTCTCTGCTGGATTTATAGGGCTTGGCATCCTCGAAGTAGCCACAGTAGCAATTTGAAAGCTACAATCTTTCCTGAAGAGTTGATTATTTTCCTTGTTTTCCCGCTTTTTAGTGATTTAAACAAGAGTTGACTAGTAAATGCAAAGGTGATGGTTATCTTCCTTGCCGGCATGTCTTCTACGTGGAATACATGGAAACAAAAGTGACCCTGAATTTTTTTTATGTTATCAAAAACCCTAAATTTACCCATTATGATACAAATACCCGAATTATTTTACACGTGTATAAATTTGAATTTTTTTGTGACATAATAAAAAAAATTATAGGTATTTATGTTATAATGAGCATATATTGAGGTGTTTTGAGAATTTTTTTAATATTTTGATTTTTTTTAAAATTCCCACCGATGTTTTGAAAAATGATAATAATAAAGAAAAGCAAATTGACTTTTGAAGGTGAGCGAGTGGCTGGCAATAAATTACGAGCCCTTCCCTGTGTCCCTTTCCCTCTTGTTCTCGTTTGTTGTTCAACTGATCCGGTTACGTCATGTAGATGACGATGAGATGGAGCCTCCTGATACCGACGCATGTCATTTCGATGGTACAACTAGAGGCGTGCATGGCAACCATTCTGTTCCAAAAATAAATTTTAAAATAGAAATAAATTTTTCCATTTCTATTTTTAGAAGAGTTTCTAAGCAAAAATAACTGTTTGATAACGACACAAAATTTCTTCTTTTCGGACGGTGGCGTTGACCGGCGACCGGCGGGCAGTGGCGGGGCCAACGGGCGTCCGGCGACCAATGGACGATGGTCGGCGGCAACGGATGAAGGACCGGTTGACGAACGATAAGAAAATTTTTTATTTCTCATTTATGTTCGAGAAATAGAGAAGTAGAAAATTTATACTTCTGATTTCTATTCCAAATCTATTCCAGAAATAGAAAAATTGAATAAGTTTATCAAACGGATTTTTATTCCAGAAACAAGTTTGGAATAGAAAAATTGTTTTTGGAACAGAAATAAGCAATTGTCATACACCCCCTAGGCTTGCCGGGCAGTAGGTGTGTCCAGTTACGTGTGCAAGATGGGCCCCACACTCTTTACATATGACTAGGACCGTGAGTTGGGTTGGAGGGCTAGGATAGATAATTCCCCCATTTTTATTTATTTAATCGACCATATTTTAGAAAAACAAGGTAGGCATTTATTCGCTTTCTCTTGTTTGTCTTTTTGGTCCCCAGAAGGTATACCATATATATTCGCATCGAAGCATCCAGGAAAAAAGGGCACTCTATTCTTGTTTTCCGATGTATAGTCGTTATTAGACGATATTGACCACTAAAATGGTCGAATGAGTGCTTTGAAGGAGAAAAGAACTGCTTTCTTGTTTTCCTGTTTTTGCACCCTTTTTTGGGATATTTTCAGTCAAAATTAACGTTTTATTTGTGTTGCGAATATTAAATAATTTGGAAAATATTTTTTTTAAATGATTGCACCCTTTCTTTGGACATTCTGGTAAGCTTTGTTTGTTTCATAGAAAATAAAAAATTTAGAAAATACCTTCCTAAAAACAATAACTTTTATCTCTTATAAAAATGAATTTTCCAAAAATATTTTCTTCATCTGTAAAATTTTTTTAGACATAAACTTTACTCGATTATGGAAACTTCTTTTTATTGACTAAGCATTTCAAGCAATACGAGCGATCATTTATAAAGAAATAGTTTATAAATTATTTATTTTCTCGGCGAAATAAACTGAATCCTTTTATATTCCTTTTATGCATCTGTATTTGACGAAACTAGTGCATGAATTAGTAGGGTTTTGATTAATGATTTCTTTACTGTCCCACAGCATTGACAAAGCTTCTTTGTAGCATTCTAGCTTGGCATGACAAAACCATTGTAATTATCTTATTTTCTACATATATTATGAAAAGAGTATCTTCTCTATATGATCATAGATATTCTTTTTTTTTTTGTCTGTTCTACTCTAGCTTTCAACTTACTCTCAAACTTTTACCTTACCTCTTTACAAAACGTGAGAATCAAATTCCATACTTGAAACTAAACGTTTTTATTTGTAACCCCTTTTAAAATGTGGAGATTCGTACCCCTTATCTTCTCATTCCTATAAGGGAAGGGTGGCCCTTGGAGCATCATGCATTCTCGTGAAAAGGGAACTCAATTTTATATTGCACATAATTGACACATACCTACACTGGATTTGGACATATGAAGTTGAAATTGTTAGTGCAACTGCATTTCCTAGTTTATTTTGGACTTGATTGAATGTTACACAATAGATTTTTGATTGATTTGCAATTTTTCCATTGAGCTTTGAGATAGCTTGCTTGATGAGGTGATGGGTCTATAGCCAAAAATATGTGATCAAGCAACAAAATAAACAAAATAAAGGAATCCAATCAGATATATATTTACGTGGATTGGTCAATGGAACTTACCTCAAGGGGAGAGCAGAACAATTTTTTTATATAAATTGAGCGATATCGCAGATATTAGAAGGGCACTCGAGTTACTGAAACACTCATAGTGTTTCTGATGCAAGCCAATGTTAGGCTTTCTCAAACAGTAGGATCGAGAGAGTGATTCCCACACGGGAAATAGGACGAATAGAAATTTCAGCACTGTGCAAGCTCAGGAGAATAGTCGTATCTTTGTCGATACAAAAAATATTTGGATTCAAAATAGGAAATATACTTAAACCAGGAATCCTACTCTAACTAAAAATAAGTCCTGCTAATATGACAACACCGTTATTTATCATCAATGATGATGCCACAATGACCACAAATTCCCATATGTGTGGATTTGGCTACTCGAGCTCTGGAAATCAAAGATATTGAAAAGCAAATCACAGAGGATTATTATTTTATTATGGAATGAAAAACCTTGTGGAATATTGAATTTAGGAAATCTTTTAAATGGCACAAAAGTGTTTTTAGTTGTAGTACTTCCCAGCCAAATCCAAAAAAAAATAAAAAAAAATCATGTAATAAAATACACAACACGAAAGTATCCTCACTTCTAAAACGATCCAAAGACAGAAACAATACAAATAGAATTCAATCCCTTTAATTTTTTGTTATTTTCTTTTTCCATATTCTATTTATCCATACTCTCTTCGGCAACCTTCTAAAGCGCATGTAAGTTATGTGTGCGATATAAAGTTCATAATTGTGAACTCTTTTAATTCATCGTATTGGCTCATCTCATCCAAAATGAAAAGAAATGAGTATTCAAGCATGAACTTTTACTTTAGAAATATGTTGCGTTTTCCATCGGTGCAAACTAAACAATTCACTCGAAATCTATATATATATATATATATATTTAAATCCTTTTGAAAAATTGAAATATGCTCCTTCGATTACTTAAGGCGCGCATAGCAACCATTCTATTTCTATTCCAGAAGAATTTTTCTATTTTAGAACATAAATCTGTTTGGTAATGCAATTTCGTTTTTCTATTTCTAGAACAAATTTTTAGTTCGGAAATAAATTTGAAATAGAAATGAGATATAAAAACTCTTGTTATCACTCGCCCTCTCTATCAATCAGTCACCTACCCATTGTTGCCATCATCCGCCGATAGTCGCCGGTTGCCTTCCGCCAATCATTGTTGATCGTCGACCACCATCCGTTGTCACTGTCTGCCGATTACTGCCAACATCCGCCGATTGCTATTGCGACCACCATCTACCGCCCACCGAGTAGGAGGAATTTCGTGTCGTTATCGAACATAATTCTATTTCAAGAATAGAAATTTTGCATCGTTATCAAACACAAATGTTTGCTTAAAAACTTACGTAGAAATAGAAATAGAAAAATCTATTTTTCTTCCAATAATCAATTTCTAACCATAATGATTATGATTGGCGCCTTTATTGTGTCTTTTCTTTCCCTCTGGTTATTCGGTAGTTTTTTTTACGCTAACTATGTTCTCTTTCACATTGGATCTTTTGCCTCTTTAGAAGTCCCATCAAATGGAAAAGTTTAGCAACAACACGGGAGCGTTAAATTCAAAATATATTTTCCTACAAAAGATACACTGGTTAACTAGATTTGAGGGAAAAACTCCAAGTAGAGAGTGCCCCGTCACAATCTCGAGAGTAACGGAGCCATTCCCTTCTCATTTCCCAACTAGAAATCTGCCAAGATAAGGCATGCTTTACGGGATTAACTCGAGATATATTTTCAACAAGGTCCAAGCACTTCACTAAAGCATCAGATCTCCATGATTTATAGAGATGAAAGACCGGTGTTTATGGAGACGGTTTTTGGCTCCTACATAATAGTACATCTAAAGTGAGCCAACCTTATTTCATTTACACAAGAACCTCTTTTCTTTGAAATTTTTGAAAGTAGTAGAATGCTTTTTGCTGCTCGTACGAAATAATTAAAGAGTTCTTTTCCTTAGAAGAGAGAAAAGAAAGAAAATTTCTTCATGAACACCCATTTCTTTGTTTTTTTTCTTTTACAATACTTGCTTGCCAGAAGTAATCTTTTATCAACAGCCTGAAGCACAGATAGCTTCGAGGATCTGCAATTGGCTCAGATATTATAAGCTAAACAAGCTCCAATGGGGAAAGAAAGGGAAACCTGATAAGTTTCGCAAATACTGAGCGACATGCACTCTATTAATTATTAATGACAGTAAAACATATGCCTTAAGATTTGACTCGCAATTGATTGGTGGGGCTAAAGGACACTCGATGGTTCGAAAGCATCTCGATTTCAAATTCTGTAATAAGTATCCATTGCCGAAGCTCCACTTTCGCCCTCTTTGGTTTTGTAGATGCGGGAGACACCGGCAGCATCAAAGGGCTTGAAAAGCAAAGGGTGTTGGTCGTCCACAAGCTCATCAGGACACTGGATCGTGCCTTGAAAGGAAGAGAAGACTCCTATGCAATATCTTGCCTCGTGCCCACTCATCATTACACGGTGACAAGGGCTGTGCAACCTCCCGTTGCTCCATCCCTACACGAAAAAAATGAAAGAAAGGGAGAGGCTCACAATGATGATGCTCTGTTTCATCACAAGTTAGCATCAATTTCATTGTGTCAATATGCATACAACCATACACGAATCTATGTTTCACATGTGAACCCGTCTATGAAAATTTTACAAAGAAATCAGCTTTAATGTCATTATACTAGCTATTGCCGGACGTGATGATCAATAATAGAAATATAAACGATAATTTATGATTGATATGTAAAGTCGGGTTCCTGAATTCTTGTTCAATGCTCTTATAGCATGTCACCTACTTTTTGAACCAAATTTAATAAAGAGAGAGTGGGTGGGGGGAGACTCACGTAGAATGACTCCCCAGTGAGGACAATGAAAGAGGTAGCTGAGGAAGGGGCGACCTCGAACCAACATCCGTCCTTAGTTTGCACTTCCAATCCGTTCACATGGTTCTGCTGAAGTATGCTCACGAAGTTTGAGTCACGATGGCACCAACCCCCAGGCTTCTTGGATTCCTTGGTCCCAGGAGCAGCATATCTCATGAGTCGGAAATGGTATCTAACCGACTTGGCTAGAGATTCCAAGTACTTTTCTACGCCCAAGCTTCCCAAAACCAGCTTCTTCACTAGTGAATCCAACTCCAAAACCCTTGTCACATACGTTTTCATTGTCTCGCTGCATATTCATGTAAAAAGGCACACATCGAAACCACAATTTCTGTAGATAGGGTTGTGCATTGGCATCTTCACAGATGATTCATTTTACATTTTCTTCTTGCATCGAAGTAAAAGGAAATCAAATTCGCGTCATTGGTGATCCATTTGATAAACATGTCTCTTAACACTTCCTTAATTGGAACAAATAATAAAATTACCAGTAAAAAAAAAAATAAAGATTACCAAAATCTTGTGTTTTTCTCCGGCCAAATGAGATCTGCAAATCCTTCGATAGAGCCCGAGTTGGGGGCGTAGTTCATTGCAAATGCCTCGTAGAGAGGTGAATCAGGAAGATTCCCAAAATAGCCGTCATACGGCTTATCTGGGACATTGAACCGGCGCTTCACATCGGTCGGGAGCTCGAGCAATGCCTCCAATTCTTGAAACACATCATTGTGAAGCTGCAAGGTCATCCTATCAGTCAAGACTTCGAAGCAACCGAATTCTTCAAGGGCTTCTCGGACTTGACTTTGCAAGGAGTCCCATCGACCTGTCCCTGGCTTTGAGCCATCTAATTCGGACAGATCTATCAAGGGAATCTTCAGTGTTGAAATAGAGTCCATGATCAAATTGTCTTTCTTTCCGAGTACTTTTTCTAAACGTCTTCTCCTATTCTTTTCTTGGGGTTCTCTGCTGGATTTATAGGACTTGGCATCCTCGAAGTAGCCATGGTAGCAATTTGAAAGCTACAATATTTCCATGAAGTGTCGATTATTTTCCTTGTTTTCCCCTCTTTCAGTGGTATAAACAAGAGTTGACTAGTGAATGCAAAGGTGATGGTTATCATCCTTGCCGGCATGTCTTCTACATGGAATACATGGAAACAAATGAGCAATCAAGTGACCCTGAATTTTTATTTTATTTTATCAAAAACCATAAATTTACCCATTATGATACAAATACCCAAATTATTTGAATTATTGTTTTTGTGACATAGTAAAAAAATCATAGGTATTTATGTTATAATGAGCATAGATTGAGGTTTTTTGAGAAATTTTTTTAATATTTCAATTTTTTTTTTAATTCCCACCGATGTTTTGAAAAATGATAATAATAAAGAAAAGCAAATTGACTTTTTGAAGGTGAGCGAGTGGCTGGCAATAAATTACGAGCCCTTCCTTGTGTCCCTTTCCCTCTTGTTCTCGTTTGTTGTTCAACTGATCCGGTTACGTCATGTAGACGACGATGAGATGGAGGCTCCTGATACCGACACGTGTCGCTTCAATGGTACAACTAGGCTTGCCGGCCGGTAGGTGTGTCCGGTTACGTGTGCAAGATGGGCCCCACACTCTTTGCAGATGACTAGGACCGTGAGTTGGGTTGGAGGGCTACGATAGATAATCCCCCCATTTTTATTTATTTAATCTACCATATTTTAGAAAAAACAAGGTAGGCATTTATTCGCCTTCTCTTGTTTGTCTTTTTGGTCCCCAGAAGGTGTACCATATATATTCGCATCGAAGCGTCCGGAAAAAAAGGGCACTCTATTCTTGTATTCCGATGTATAGTCGTTATTAGATGATACTGACAACTAAAATGGTCGAATGAGCGCTTTGAAGGGGAAAAGAACTGCTTTCTTGTTTTCCTGTTTTTGCACCCTTTTATGGGATATTTTCTGTAAAAAGTAATGCTTTATTTTTTTTTGCGAAGATTAAATGATTTGGAAAATATATATTTTTTTAAATGATTACACCATTTCTTTGGACATTCTGGTAAGCTTTGTTTGTTTCATAGAAAATAAAAAATTTAGAAAATACCTTCCTAAAAACAATAACTTTTATCTCTTATAAAAATGAATTGACCAAAAATATTTTCTTCATCCGTAAAATTTTTTAGACATAAACTTTACTCGATTATGGAAATTTCTTTTTATTGACTAAGCATTTCAAGCAATACAAGCGATCATTTATAAAGAAATAGTTTATAAATTATTTATTTTCTCGGCGAAATAAACAGAATCCTTTTATATTCCTTTTATGCATCCGTATTTGACGAAATTAGTGCATGAATTAGTAGGGTTTTGAATAATGATTTCTTTACTGTCCCACAGCATTGACAAAGCTTCTTTGTAGCATTCTAGCTTGGCATGACAAAACCATTGTAATTATCTTATTTTCTACATATATTATGAAAAGAGTATCTTCTCTATATGATCATAGATATTCTTTTTTTTGTCTGTTCTACTCTAGCTTTCAACTTACTCTCAAACTTTTACCTTACCTCTTTATATAGCGTGAGAGTCAAATTCCATACTTGAAACTAAACATTTTCATTTATAACCCCTTTTAAAATGTGGAGATTCGTACCCCTTACCTTCTCATTCCTATAAGGAAAGGGTGGCCCTTGGAGCATCATGCATTCTCGTGAAAAGGGAACTCAATTTTATATTGCACATAATTGACACATACCTACATTGGATTTGGACATATGAAGTTGAAATTGTTAGTGCAACTGCATTTCCTAGTTTATTTTAGGACTTGATTGAATGTTACACAATAGATTTTTGATTGATTTGCAATTTTTCCATTGAGCTTTGAGAAAGCTTGCTTGATGAGGTGATGGGTCTATAGCCAAAAATATGTGATCAAGCAACAAAATAAACAAAATAAAGGAATCCAATCGGATATAAATTTACGTGGATTGGTCAATGGAACTTACCTGAAGGGGAGAGCAGAACAATTTTTTTTTTTATTTTTTTATAAATCGAGCGATATCGCAGATATTAGAAGGGCACTCGAGTTACTGAGACACTCATAGTGTTTCTGATGCAAGCCAAGGTTAGGCTTTCTCAAACAGTAGGATCGAGAGAGTGATTTCCACATGGGAAATAGGATGAATAGAAATTTCGGCACTGTGCAAGCTCAGGAGAATAGTCATATCTTTGTCGATACAGAAAATATTTGGATCCAAAATAGGAAATCTACTCAAACCAGGAATCCTACTCTAACTAAAAATAAGTCCTGCTAATATGACAACACCGTTATTTATCATCAATGATGATGCCACAATGACCACAAATTCCCATATGTGTGGATTTGGCTACTGGAGCTCTAGAAATCAAAGATATTGAAGAACAATAACTAAGAGATATTGAAAAGCAAATCACAGAGGATTATTATTTTATTATGGAATGAAAAACCTTGTGGAATATTGAATTTAGGAAATCTTTTAAATGGCACAAAAGTGTTTTCAGTTGTAGTACTTCCCAGCCAAATCCAAAAAAAAAAAAAAAAAAAAATTCATGTAATAAAATACACAACACGAAAGTATCCTCACTTCTAAAACGATCCAAAGACAGAAACAATACAAATAGAATTCAATCCCTTTAATTTTTTGTTATTTTCTTTTTCCATATTCTATTTATCCATACTCTCTTCGGCAACCTTCTAAAGCGCATGTAAGTTATGTGTGCGATATAAAGTTCATAATGTGGAACTCTTTTAATTCATCGTATCGGCTCAACTCATCGAAAATGAAAAGAAATGAGTATTCAAGCATGAACTTTTACTTTAGAAATATGTTGCGTTTTCCATTAGTGCAAACTAAACAATTCACTCGAAATCTATATATATATATATATATATATATATATATATATATATATATATATATATAAATCCTTTTGAAAAATTGAAATATGCTCCTTTTGATTATTTAAGGCACGCATAGCAACCATTCTATTTCTATTCCAGAACAATTTTTCTATTTTAGAACATAAATCTGTTTGGTAACGCAATTTCGTTTTTCTATTTCTAGAACAAATTTTTAGTTCAGAAATAAGTTTGGAATAGAAATGAAATATAAAAACTCTTGTTATCACTCGCCCTCTCTATTAATCGGTCACCTACCCATTGTTGCTATCATACGCCGATAGTCGCCGACTGCCTTCCGCCAATCATTACCGATCGTCGACCACCATCCGTTGTCACTGTCTGCCGATTACTGCCAGCATCCGCCGATTGCTATCGCGACCACCATCTACCGCTCACCGGGTAGGAGAAATTTTGTGTCGTTATCAAACATAATTCTATTTTAAGAATAGAAATTTTGCATTGTTATCAAACAAAAATGTTTGCTTAAAAACTTACGCAGAAATAAAATAGAAAAATCTATTTTTCTTTCAATAATCAATTTCTAACCAAAATGATTATGATTGGCGCCTTTATTGTGTCTTTTCTTTCCCTCTGGTTATTCAGTAGTTTTTTTTACGCTAACTATGTTCTCTTTCACATTGGATCTTTGCCTCTTTAGAATTCACATCAAATGGAAAAGTTTAGCAACAACACGGGAGCGTTAAATTCAAAATATATTTTCCTACAAAAGATACACTGGTTAACTAGATTTGAGGGAAAAACTCCAGGTGGAGAGTGCCCTGCCACAATCTCGAGAGTAACGAAGCCATTCCCTTCTCATTTCCCAACTAGAAATCTGCCAAGATAAGGCATCCTTTACGGGATTAACTCGAGATATATTTTCAACAAGATCCAAACACTTCACTAAAGCATCAGATCTCCATGATTTATAGAGATGAAAGTCCGGTGTTTATGGAGACGGTTTTTGGCTCCTACATAATAGTACATCTAAAGTGAGCCAACCTTATTTTATTTACACAAGAACCTCGTTTCTATCGTGAGTTTTAATTTTGGGGAGTGGAAGTGACAGATGAGCTGTCACTGTCATAGGGGAGGGAAATAGGGGGAGGGAAATAAAAGAGTAATAAATTGGGGGGATGGACGAGGAAAAGTAGGGAGTGGGGGAGTGGGGTGTAGGGATTCTTTTTTAAATGGAAAAATAAATAAATAACATTAAAAAATAATTTTAAAAAATAAAAGTGCTGCATCTTGAATAATGATAAATTTTGATCATTAGTAGAAGATCATGAATTTATTTAAATAAATTGATTCTAATTTCTTATTAATCATTAGTTTCGTCAATAACTTTTTAACTTTTCCAAACATGGATATACATTAATTATGAATATGTTTTTCAAATTTTTAATGAATTGACTTATTAATATTATTATTGTAATTCATTGTAGGCTCTTTTTTTTAATTAATTAATTAATTATGAATTTGAATCAAATTATTTAAAAATAAAAATATTCATTTAATATACAACGTGTCCCAACGTATCGGAATTCTCTATTTTTGAGAAATGACGTGTCGACATGTTGTGTCGTGTTGTGTTACGTGTCCGTACTACTTAGACGATAGATAAACCCCCCATTTTTTTTTATTTAATCGATCATATTTTAGAAAGAGAACGTAGGCATTTATTCACTTTCTCTTGTTTGTCTTTTTGGTCCCTAGAAGGTATACCATATATATTCGCATCGAAGCATCCCGGAAAAAAGGGCACTCTATTCTTGTATTCCGATGTATAGTCTTTATTAGATGATATTGACCACTAAAATTGTCGAATGAGTGCTTTGAAGGAGAAAAGAACTGCTTTCTTGTTTTCCTGTTTTTGCACCCTTTTTTGGGATATTTTCTGTAAAAATTAACGCTTTATTTTTTTTTTTGCGAATATTAAATAATTTGAAAAATATTTTCTTAAAAAGGATTGCACCCTTTCTTTGGAAATTCTGGTAAGCTTTGTTTGTTTCATAGAAAATAAAAAATTTGGAAAATATCTTCCTCAAAACAATAACTTTTATCTCTTATAAAAATGAATTGACGAAAAATATTTTCTTCATCCGTAAAAATTTTTTAGACATAAACTTTACTCGATTATGGAAACTTCTTTTTATTGACTAAGCATTTCAAGCAATACAAGTGATTGTTTATAAAGAAATAGTTTCTAAATTATTTATTTTCCCTTCTAAATAAACAAAATCCTTTTATATTCCTTTTATGCATTCGTATCTGACGAAATCAGTGCATGAATTAGTAGGGTTTTGAATAATGATTTCTTTACTGTCCCACAGCATTGACAAAGCTTCTTTGTAGCGTTCTAGCTTGGCATGACAAAACCATTGTAATTATCTTATTTTCTACATATATTATTAAAAGAGTATCTTCTCTATATGATTATACAAATTCTTTTTTTTTTGTCTGTTCTACTCTATCTTTCAACTTACTTTCAAACTTTTGCCTTACCTCTTTACAAAACGTGAGAGTCAAATTCCATACTTGAAACTAAAGGTTTTCATTTGTAGCCCCTTTTAAAATATGGAGATTCGTACCCCTTACCTGCTCATTCCTATATGGGAAGGGTGGCCATTGGAGCATCATGCATTCTCGTGAAAGGGTACTAAGTTTTATATTGCACATGATTGACACATACCTACATTGGATTTGGACATATGAAGTTGAAATTGTTAATGCAACTGCATTTCTTAGTTTATTTTAGGACTTTATTGAATTTTACGCAATAGATTTTTGATTGATTTGCAATTTTTCCATTGAGCTTTGAGATAGCTTGCTTGATGAGGCGATGGGTCTATAGCCAAAAATATGTGATCAAGCAATAATATAAACAAAATAAAGGAATCCAATTGGATATCGGATTTTCGTGGATTGGTCAATAGAACTAACCTCAAGGGGAAAGCAGAACAAAATTTTTTTATGAATTGAGCGATATTGCATATATTACAAGGACACTCGAGTTACTGAAACACTCACAGTGTTTCCTAACTCTTAATTATATGCAATAATTCAAAGTTTCACAATTTCTCGCTAGTCAATTCCACAGATGAGTTACATAAAATTTTATCACAAGATTTTCACGTTTCAAATTGTCATGATGAAATTCATGAGCTGCACGATTAATTGTCATGAAAGGAAGTTTTGTTTTTTTTGGATGCAATTTACAAAGAAAACTCACTTCTTATATAGAAAAGATTTGGATCCAAAATAGGAAATCTACTCAAACCAGGAATCCTACTCCAACTAAAAGCAAGTCCTGCTAATATGATGGCACCATGATTTACCATCAATGACGATGCCACAATGACCACAGATTCCCATATGTGTGGATTTGGCTACTGGAGCTATGGAAATTAAAGATATTGAAGACCATAACTAAGAGATATTGAAAAGCAAATCCACATAGGATTATTATTTTATTATTGAATGAAAAACATTGTGGAATATTGAATTTAGGGAATATTTTTATAGTTTTTTTAAATGGCACAAAAGTGTTTTCAGTTGTAGTAATTCCAAGCCAAATCCAAAAAATAAAATAAAAAATGCATGTAATAAAATACACAACATGAAAGTATCCTCACTTCTAAAACGATCCAAAGACAGAAACAATACAAATAGAATTCAATCCCTTTAATTTTTTGTTAATTTCTTTTTCCATATTCTATTTATCCATACTCTCTTCGGCAACCTTCTAAAGCACGTGTAAGTTATGTGTGCAATGTAAAGTTCATAATGTGGAACTCTTTTAATTCATCGTATTGGCTCAGCTCATCCAAAATGAAAAGAAATGAGTATTCAAGCATGAACTTTTACTTTAGAAATATGTTAAGTTTTCCATTAGTGCAAACTAAACAATTCACTCGAAATCATTGATTTGAAACACTAACTTTTGTTTTGGGACAAAAAGAACCCGGTTCACTAACCTTGACTCTTTCATTTTTGGCTACTCATTACTCTTTCTCATTGAAATGGACGAGTTTTCGTACTAGTTTCCATGTATGAAATTCTTAATGGTGAGTCTTGTCTTTTTAAGTATATTTCTTTTTAAAATCCTTTGAAAAATTGAGATATGCACCTTCTGATTACTTAGGGCGTGCATAGCAACCATTCTATTTCTATTCTAGAATAATTTTTCCGTTTCAGAATAGAAATCTGTTTGGTGACGCAATTTCATTTTTCTATTTTTAGAACAAATTTTTTAATCCAAAAATAGGTTTGGAATAGAAATGAGATATAAAAACTCAACTTATCGATCGTCCTCTCTATTAATTGGCCACCTACCCGTTGTTGCCATCATCCGTCGCTAGTCATCATCTACCTTCCGTCGATCATTACTGATCGTCAACTGCTGTCTGCTGTCGTTGTATGCCAATTATTGCCAACGTCCGCCAGTGGCTATCACGACCACTATTTGCTGTCGACTGAGTAAGAGAAATTTTGTGTTGTTATCGAACATAATTCTATTTCGAGAATAGAAATTTTGCATCATTATTAAACATAAATTTTTGCTCAAAAACTTCTGTAGAAATAGAAATAGAAAAATATATTTTTCTTCCAAAAATCAATATTTGACCAAAATGATTATGATTCGTGCCTTTATTGTGTCTATTTCCCCCCTCTAGTTATTCTGTAGTTTTTTTTGTTCTTTTTACGCCATCTATGTTCTCTTTCACATTGGATCTTTGCCTCTTTAGAAGTCCCATCAAATGGAAAAGTTTAGCAAAGCACGGGAGCGTTAAATTCAAAATATATTTTCCTACAAAAGATACAATGGTTAACCAGTATTGTGCGAAAAACTCCAGGTGGAGAGTGGTACGTCACAATCGCGAGAGTAACGGAGCCATTCCCTTCTCATTTCCCAACTAGAAATCTACCTAGATAAGGCATCCTTTACAAGATTAACTTAAGATATATTTTCAAGAAGGTCCAAGTGCTTCACTAAGGCATCAGATCTCCATGATTTATAGAGATGAAAGACCGGTGTTTATAGAGATGTTTTTTGGCTCCTACATAATAGTACATCTAACGTGAGCCAACCTTATTTCATTTACACAAGAACCTCTTTTTCTTTGAAATTTTTGAAAGTAGTAGAATGCTTTTTGCTGCTAGTAGGAAATAATTAAAGAGTTCTTTGCTTAGAAGAGAGAAAAGAAAGAAAATTTCTTCATGAACACCCATTTCTTTGCTATTTTCTTTTACAATACTTGCTTGCCAGAAGTAATCTCATCATCAACAGCCTGAAGCACACATAGCTTTCGAGGATCTGCAATTGGCTCAGATATTATAACCTAAACAAGCTCTAAAGGGGAAAGAAAGGGAAACCTGATAAGTTTCCCAAATACTGAGCGACATGCACTCCATTAATATTTAACGACGGTAAAACGTATGCCTTAAAATTTGACTCGCAATTGATTGGTGGGGCTAAAGGACACTCGATGGTTCGAAAGCATCTCGACTTCAAATTCTGTAATAAATATCCATCGCCCTCTTTGGTCTTGTAGATGCGGGAGAGACCGGCAACATCAAAGGGCTTGAAAAGCAAAGGGTGTTGGTCGTCCACAAGCTCATCAGGACAATGGATCGTGCCTTGAATGGAAGACAAGAGTCCTATGCAATATCTTGCCTCGTGCCCACTCAACATTACACGGTGACAAGGGCTGTGTTTGTCACCGTGTAATCTCCCATTGCTCCATCCCTACACGCAAAAAATGAAAAAAAGGGAGAGGCTCACAATGATGATGGTCTGTCTCATCACAAAGCTAGCATCAATTTCGTTGTATCAATAACCATACACGAATCTATGTTTCACATGTGAACCAGTCTATAAGAATTTCACAAAGAAATCAGCTTTAATGTCATAATTCTAGCTATTGCTAGACGTGATGTCAATACTAGAAATATAAATAATAATTTACGATTGATATGTAAAGTCAGGTTCCCGAATTCTTGCTCGATGCTCTTATAGCATGTTACCTACTTTTTGAAGCAAATTCAATAAAGAGAGAGTGGGTGGGGGGAGACTCACGTAGAATGACTCCCCAGCGAGGACAGTCAAAGAGGTAGCTGAGGAAGGGGCGACCTCGAACCAACATCCGTCCTTAGTTTGCACTTCCAATCCGTTCACATGGTTCTGGTGAAGTACGATCACGAAGTTTGCGTGGCGATGGCACCAAGCCCTAGACTTCTTGGACTCGGTCCCAGGAGCAGCATATCTCATGAGACGTAAATTGTATCTAACCGACTTGGCTAGAGATTCCATGTACTTGTCTACACCCAAGCTTCCCAAAACCAGCTTCTTCACTAGTGAATCCAACTCCAAAACCCTCGTAGCATACGTATTCATTGTCTCGCTGCATATTCATGAAAAAAGGCGCACATCGAAACCACAATTTCTGTAGATAGGGCTGTGGATTGGCATCTTCACAAATGATTCATTTTACATTTTCTTCTTGCATCGATGTAAATGAAAATTAAACTCGCGTCATTAGTGATCCATTTGATAGACATGGCTCTTAACACTTCCTTGATTGGAATAAATAATATAATTACCAGTAATGACAAAAAGGTGATTACCAAAATCTTGTGTTTCTTTCTGGCCACATGAGATCTGCTAATCCTTCGATAGAGCCCGAGCTGGGGGCGTAGCCAACTCCAAATGCCTCGTAGAGAGGCGCATGAGGAAGATTTGCATGTTAGCCGACGTACAGCTTATCCGGGAAGTCAAATCGGTACTTCACATCGTTTGGAAGCTTGAGCAATTCCTGCAATTGTTGGAACGCATCATTGTGAAGCTTCAAGGCCATCTTATCATACAAGGCTTCGAAGCAACCGAATTCTTCAAGGGCTTGTCGGAGTTGACTTTGTGAGGAGTCCCATCGACCTGTCCCTGGCTTTGAGCCATCTAATTCGGACAGATCTATCTGGGGAAGCTTTAGAGTTGAAAAAGTGCTCCAGATCAATCTGTCTTTCATTCTGGGTAGTTTTTCTAAAGGTTTTCTACTGTTCTTTCCGTGTGTTGGGGGGGGGGGGGGGTTCTCTGCTGAGTTTATAGGGCTTGGGGTCCTCGTAGTAGCTGTTGGAGAAATCTTTCTGGAATATTTTGAAGCTGACAAAATGTTTCCATCAGTCTAGTCTGAAGATTTGCAGACTCTACTATTTAAAGTCTGAAGACCTCCGGACTGCCAGACTCAAGACTCAAAGTCTATTCTCATTGACAGTTTGTAGTTTGTCGAAGAAGGTCTATCCAGGACTGTGTGTTTCGTTAAGGATTTGATCTTATCGACTGACGAAGATCTCTTGGCTGGATATGACATAACGGATTACTTTATTCGAATCAAGATTGATTAAAGATCCGATGATTGGCGAAGTATACTTGGAAGGTTCTACTTATGGAAACCGAGATCCTGATTGTATGGGCGAGCAGGATTGATGGGCTATCGACATGTTCCTTTAATAGCTCAAATGATCTTTCTAATTGATTCTGTCCAACGGGAAGATTGGAAGAATTCCTTTGGTAAGTGCCAACGGGTATGATGGCATAAAGGAGTATATAAGGAAGATGTTCCAGTTTTTTTGAGGGTGCGCGATAGAAGAATTTCAAAGTCTGAAGCTTCTTGTTTCTTGTCAATTCATTTACTGAGCGAAATCTTGTACGTAAAAGAGAGACTATATTTTGAGATACCTTGAGGAAGTGTGGTAGAATATCTACACTGTGGAATCGAGGGAAAGCATTGCTGTAACATCTCTTTAGTTTATAGTGAAATCCAGCCGGTGGGTTGTCAGTGCGGAAGAGTGGACGTATGCTTGGAATAAGCCAAACCACTATAAACCTTGTGTTCAATTTTCTCTTCCCTACTCTCTGTTTACTTTGATCATAATCTGTTTTGGAGAACTTCCTTTCTATTGTCTGCCTAGTATTGCTTTCGTATCTCGATAAATTGTTTTTACACCTATTCACCCCCCTCTAGGTGTGTATACTAGCTATATCAATTGGTATCAGAGCATATGTACTCACTTTGTTTGAAGTGTTTTACTTCAGAGTTAAAGATCCATGGCTAGTATGTTAGCTCCAGGGCTGGTGGAAGGGCAAAGCAATACCAGACCTCTTTACTTTGATGGAAATGATTACAACATCTGGAAAAACAAGATGAAAACGTTCCTAAGATCGAAGGATCCTCTGGAATGGGATGTTGTAGAAAAAGGAATTACTCCTAAAGCTGCATCTGTCTCAGAGAGAGGAAAAGTAACTGTTGAGTCTAGTGAAATGACTCAGGAAGAGATAATCAAGAGACAAGCTCTTGATGCAAAAGCAATTTATTCCTTATATTGTGCTTTGTCACCTACTGAATATAACAGAATGTCTTCTTGTGTTACAGCAAAAGAAGTCTGGGATAGATTACATATTACCTATGAAGGAACTGATCGAGTGAAAGAGACCAGAATCAACATTCTCCTCGGTCAATATGAAGCCTTCAAAATGAAATAAGGGGAATCTATAACTGACATGTTTAGTCGTTTTTACGAAAATCGTGAATGGTCTTGAAAATCAAGGTCAACCAATTTCTGATCCCATGAAAGTAAACAAGCTACTGCGTGGACTTTCCAAGGATTGGAATCACATAAAGACCTCAATAAGACAGACACAAAGAATCATGCCACTATCTATCGATGAGTTGGTTGGAACTCTTCAGTCTTAGATCCTAAAGGTAAGAAATCCATTGCATTAAAATCCAATAATGATTCTGATGTTACAGATTCTGAAGATGATATGGATGATGAGGAGTTTGCTCTCATGATAAGAAGATTCAGAAAGCTGACCAGAAAAGGAAGAAGATTCAATACAAAGAAACAGAGTTTTCAAAAGCAACAGACTAAGTCTATTGAGGATGATGAATCAAACAATGAAATAGTCTGCTTTGAATGTAAGAAAAAAGGGACACATCAGACCCAACTGTCCTCTTCTGAGGAAGAAGAAAGGAAAAGCTTAAAAGTATCGAAATGCTCTTAAAGCAGAAACCTTGAGTGATACAAAGTGTGAAGAAAGTGATGATGATTATGCCAATATATGTCTGATGGCACAATTGGATTCAGATTCAAATTCTGAGACAGACTCAGATTCAGACAGTGAGTTTGAGGTAAGTAACTTTAAAAGCCCTGTTAAAGTTTCTAAATACATTGATGAGATGTGTTCTAGACTTAAGACTTCTCTTAAAAGGATTTCCGAACTTAGAAAGGAAAATTCTGCACTAAAGCAACAGGAAAATGCTTTAAAAGAAAAGTTGAAATGTTTAGACATGAATGTTTCTACTCTTAAAGAAAGTGAAGAAAATCTTTTAAAAGAAATTTTTTTTTTAAAAAAAATGACATATCAAATATTTCAAAAAGATTTTCAATAGGATCTGAGAAACTTGAGAAAATTCTTTCAGCACAAAGACTTTATTTCAATAAATCTGGTTTGGGAATGACTGTGGAAACCATTCCTCTAATTGATTTTCCTAAAGTGAAGGAAAGAATTAAGCAAAGACCCACAAGAGATGCTTACAAAAATCATTTCAAAAGGTTTTTGTGAAACCAAAGAGGTCGAAATGCTCTCAAATGTTCAAAGTGCAATAATGCAGATCATTTTGAAAAGGAATGTCTTATGGTTTGGAAACCTGTTAAAAAAGTATGGGCAAAAACCGCATATCATACTAACACCAATGGACCCAAGAAAATATGGGTATCAAAGAAAGCTTGAGTCTCTTTTTAAATGCAGGTCACTATCAAGAAAATGGTAAAATGGTATCTGGATAGTGGATGCTCAAGACATATGACAGGAGATTCAAAATGCTTCATAAAACTCGTTCAAGCAAATGGTGGAAAAGTCTCATTTGGAGGAAACAGCAAAGGAAGAATTGTGGGGTTTAGAACTGTAAAAATTGAAAACCTCACAATAAGCAATGTTTCCCTAGTGGAAGGACTCAACTACAATCTGCTCAGTATTAGTCAGTAGTGTGATACTGGTTTCAAGATAAACTTTCAAGAAGGAATATGTTTAGGAACCAGTAAAGATTCTACTCAGTCATTTATGGGTTGAAGACATGGAAACATCTACCTTTTGGATGTGAAACCAGATGAATCGCAATGCCTAATCTCATTACAAGACGAAGCGAGCTTATGGCACAGAAAGCTTGGGCATATCAATATGAAGCAGATAGCCAAAATTTCAGCAAAGAAGCTTGTTCGTGATTTACCCAAATTATCATACCAAAAGTCCAATCTATGTACTCCATGCGTATTGGGAAAACAGGTAAGAAATTCCTTTAAACCAATAAATCAAGTTTTCACTAATCGTGTATTGCAGCTTCTGCACATGGACCTTTTTGGACCAACTAGAACTCAGAGCATTGGGGGTAAGAAATATTGCCTAGTAATTGTGGATGACTACTCACGATTTACTTGGGTATATTTCCTGACAAGTAAGTCTGAAACCTTCTCTTACTTTGAAAAGTTTGCTAAAAAGGTTCAAAATGAAAAATGATATGTTATCTCAAGTATAAGAACAGACCATGGAGGTGAATTTGAAAATCAAGATTTTACAAAATTCTGTGATGAATCTGGTTTTCAACATATGTTCTCCTCTCCATATACTCCAGAGCAAAATGGAGTTGTGGAAAGAAAGAATAGATCGCTTCAAGAAATGGCTAGAACTCTTTTGATTGAAAGTAACATCTCTTTACGATTTTGGGCTGAAGCAGTTTCAACAGCATGTTATATTATCAATAGAGTTTTCCTAAGGCCTATTCTGGAAAAGACCCCCTATGAATTATTCAAAGGAAAGAAACCTATTGTTTCCTACTTTCATGTGTTTGGATGTAAATGCTTTATTTTGAAAAATCCAAATGATCGAGTTAGCAAGTTTGAGGAAAAATCGACGAAGGCATCTTCCTTGGATATTCTACCTCAAGCAAAGCCTACGAGTCTATAACAAGAAGACTTATTCTCGTGGAGGAATCAATGAATGTCAAATTCCAGGATTCTATACAAAATGAATCTATTCAGACTCATCTTGAAGAATCTGAACCTGCTTCAGACTCTACAAAGTCTAAAGAAGCAGCTCAGACTCTGAAAGACTAGCAACAAGTGGTTATTGAAGATTCAAATGAAGGAAGTGATCATCAACTCCGACGAATCAACCAAGAATCGGAAGCATAAGTTCAGTCATCCCAAAAATCTCATTATTGGCGACATTAATGAAGGAATTTGCACAAGATCCAAAAGGCGCGAAGAGTCTAGTGCTGTGGCTCTTATTTCTGAAATAGAACCCAAAAGCATAGAAGAAGCTTTATCTGATGAAAGCTGGATTGAAGCTATGCAAGAAGAACTCGAGACAATTCAGCATTAATGATGTCCGGGAGTTAACTCCTAAACCAAAAGGTAAATCTATTATTGGGGCTAAATGGGTTTTCAGGAACAAGATGAACGAGAAAGGAAAAGTCATAAGAAACAAAGCAAGACTCGTGGCCAAGGGATATACGCAAGAAGAAGGGATAGACTATGACGAGACTTACGCTCCAGTAGCAAGGTTAGAAGCAATTCGATTATTACTTGCTTTTGCCTATTATAAGGATTTCAGGTTATTCCAAATGGACGTCAAGAGTGCTTTCCTGAATGGATTTATTCATAAGGAAGTCTATGTGGAACAACCACCTAGGTTTGAAGACCCAAGGAAACCTGACTCAGTATTCAGACTGAAAAAGGCGTTGTATGGTTTAAAGTAAGCATCTCGAGCTTGGTACGACAGACTGAGTAAGTTTTTAATTCAAAATGGCTTTGTTAAAGGTAAAGTAGACACTACTCTGTTTATCAAAAGAGAAAGCAAAAGTTTTCTGCTTGTTCAAATATATGTTGATGATATTATTTTTGGATCCTCTAATGAAAGTTTGTGCAAGAAATTCTCTAAGTCTATGCAGGATGAATTTGAAATGAGCATGATGGGTGAACTAACCTTCTTTCTTGGACTTCAAGTGAAACAATGGAAGGAAGGGACTTTTATTCATCAAGAAAAATATGCTAATGATCTTGTCAAAAAATTTGGACTGGAAAATTGCAAAAAGACTGATATACCAATGTCAAGTTCCTTGAAGATAGACAAAGATGAAGGAGGAAAGAAAGTTGACCAAAAGCTATACAGGAGTATCATTGGTTCACTTCTTTATCTTACTGCCTCTAGACCTGACATTTTGTTTAGTGTTTGCATTTGTGCTAGATTTCAAGCAGACCCTAAAGAATCTCATCTAAGTGCCGCAAAGCGTATTATCAAATACATTGCTTCTACTTCAAGCATAGGTCTTTGGTATCCTAAAAAGGGAGACTTTACTCTTCTTGGATACTCAGACGCAGATTTAGCTGGTTGCAGAGTTGATAGAAAGAGCACTTCAGGCACTTGTCAACTACTTGGAAGTAGGACAAAGTGTCTTGGTTTTCAAGAAAGCAAAATACGGTAGCTCTTTCTACAACGAAGCAGAGTATGTAGCTCTCGGAAGTTGTTGTTCACAAATTCTGTGGATAAAACAACAGCTAAGAGACTTTGGAATTGAAGATTCTTGCACGGGGATTAACTGTGACAACACTAGTGCTATCAATCTTACCAAAAATCCAATCCTTCACTCAAGAGCGAAGCATATAGAGATTCGACATCACCATTAGAGATCATGTTCAAAATGGAGAAATTTCGATTTAGTTTGTTGACTCAAAGAACCAACCGGCGGATATATTTACAAAGCCTTTGGAGAAAAATCAATTTGAAATCATCCGTTCCGACTTAACATCCTTAAGCTTGAAGAAGTTAAAGTCTAAAGACTCTCGGACTCAGAAGGTTCTTGACTGTAAGTTATTTTATTTTCTCTCATATTACATCTCGGAAAGGTACGATCATCTATTTATAATTGATTTTTGCTATTTTCAATTTCCGTGATAAGTGCAATTTCTCTTTTTCAAAAAGGAATTAATATTTTAAAAATGGCAGTTATCTATTTTTTAAAAGGCAGTTATTTATTTTTTATTTTTAAAAATGCATTTTTTACTTTCCATTGCGACGCTTGGTATGCCTCCCTTCGACCGACCTATATACGCCGGTTCCTCTTTGTTCAAAAACCCTAAAAAACATCGATCTCCCTCTTCCTCGTCTTCTTCACTTGTTTAATCTTCGAAAAAGTTGTCATCTTTCTTGGGAAAGTCAAGTTCGGAATCTTTCAAGACTGCGAAAGATGTCGTCTTCAAGGAAGTCTTCGAGGATTGCAAACAGGGGACAACGGAAAATGAGTGAGGGGCCTACTCACTTTGATCTCACCGAGGAAGAGGAGTTACCCAGTCAAGAATGAGCCCACAACTTTCTCGGCGGCGTCATTCTCCACCAACTGGTCCACAGGGTGTTGGTCATCGGGAAGAGGAAGAAGTCGTTGAAAAAGCTACTCCTGTAAGAACTCAAAAGCCCTATTTTATTTATAAGCTTTACCGTTCTTTAAAGAGGACCGGTACTCCATTGAACTACATCGGTGAGTTTCTTAAGGACAAGGGATATGAGAATGAGTACATCTTTTTGCGAAATATGGAGCATTTGGGAATTGCTCCTAAGGGAATGGCAGAAGAAACCCTGGCAAACATTCCAAGTGATCCGCGTTTTGGAGGACTAAATCCGATAGATGGGAATGATGATGACAAATTGTACAGCCAATTTCAACCAAGAATGGGTGTTGCGGCGAAAATTCGGGGAAAAATGACAGACTTGTTCCGATCGAAGGAACAGAGGGATCTATACTCCAAATTGTTGAAGCGTGGGGTGATAAACCCTAGGAGTGTGGATTTTGATTTTCTTGATGCTGTGAATATTAAATTGAGGGAAAAGTTCCGTCTTCTTCAACTTGAACAGTTACTGTTCCGATACTTCGAAGCCTATGCTTGAACTAACGCATACTTCTATTCAGATCTTAGCTTCTTGGATGCGAATAGAATCTCTTTTAGTGTCCAAGATCAAGACTTTGTGGTGGATGTAGATATGCTAGCTGATGTGATTGGGGTTGAGAGAGGAAGATATCAACCTATCAATATCTCCATTGCTCGTGCCACATTGGAACTTGTTATGGACGAAAGACGAAGGAAGGATTTCCTACTCAAGGATGCGTGCGTTCAACATTCTACTTCACAAGATTGTGATAAATTGCCTCAGACCGAAATCTACTTCAAAGACTGATGTTTCTAACTCAGAGGCAAAGCTGATGTATGCCATCATTACTGGGAAAAAGTTTTCTCTTCCTCACACCATTTTGTTCCACATGTATAGAGCAGTGGTGAAGGACAAGGGTCAACTTCCTTATCCAGGTTTTGTGTCAAAGTTATTCAGACATTTGAATGTTCAACCTCCACAAATTCTCTATGTTCGATCGTGTGATAAAATGGTGGTAGGATTGAAAATGGTGTCCAAAATGCGTCTGAAAGAACTCGACAAGGAGTTGGAGAAATTCAAGGAGACAACCCCTGCCAAGCCTCATCAAGTCTCTTTAGCAGCAAAAAGGAAAGGAAAGGAGCCCATGGTTGCTTCATCCAAAAAGAGAAGAGCTCTCATCATTGAGGATGAAGATGATGAGGATGACATCACCATTTCTGCTATGGCATTGAAGAACCTGAGTCGTTCTGTTCCATAATCAATGGAACGACAGGAGAAGGAAGCAGAAGAAAAAGAAGCAGAGGAGAAAGAATCAGAGGAGAGAGAAGCTGAAGAAAGAGATGCAGAGGAAGAAAGGTCTGAAGAAGAAGAAGAAGAAAGAGGAAATCCAGAGGAAAGAGAGCATGAGGAACACTCTTCTCCACCTGAAGGCATAGAAACAGGGGGAAATGGTGAGAAAAGAGGAACATCCTCATATCCTGCTGCCAGTGAAGGAGTCAGCCGCTCTCCAGCAGATCCAGAGGACATTCATGCCTCTCAATTTCCTAAGGAGGGACATGATGCTTCATCGCCAAATCCGCGTGACTATGCTGATGTACCATCGTCTGCCTTTACTCCATCTGATCGTGCCGACGCCAGTACACAGACTGATAATTCAGCAGATTTCCGCAGAATTCTTGATGTTCTCTTGGAAATGCGAGGTCAGATATATGCTCGGGAAGCGAAGTTCGAACTTGCGAGAATGCAGGACAAGCTTCTTCAGCTTTCTTTAAATGATCGATCCAAGCTCTTGCTCTTCAGAATCAAACAAATGCTAAGAGTGAAGAGGTAGCTCAACTGAAGGAAGATTTGAAAAAACTGGAAGACATCGTCCAGTCAATGGGAGATTTTCAGCTTGTTCGTGTTCCCAAGCAATCTTGACTCTATTCCATCTCAACCTTTTCTTTTTTTTTTTATGACAAAAAGGGGGAGAGATGCGAGCTTTGAAATCTTTGAACTTAATCTTTGAGTGTGTTTGTTTTGATATTTGACTTTGTTTAACTTTGTGTCTGGCTGTGGACTGAATTTGAGTTTTGAATTTGACTGCTTATATTAAGTACTATTGATATCTTATGAATGGCTTTACTCTCATGCAAGACTAACCCATTTTCTGTGGTTGCAGATTCTAGTTGTTACCATTAAGCCATTAACCTTTACGAGATATCCATATTTGCTTGAGTAATGTTTTGCAGGTCAAAGATGTTCAAATCTGCAGGAAAGTTTTGTCACCATAAAAAAAGGGGAGATTGTTGGAGAAATCTTTCTGGAATATTTTGAAGTTGACAAAACGTTTCCATCAGTCTAGTCTGAAGATTTGCAGATTCTACTATTTAAAGTCTGAAGACCTCCGAACTGCCAGACTCAAGACTCAAAGTCTATTCTCATTGACAGTTTGTAGTTTGTCGAAGAAGGTCTATCCAGGACGGTGTGTTTTGTTAAGGATTTGATCTTATCGACTGACGAAGATCTCTTGGTTGGATATGACATAACGGATTACTTTATTCGAATCAAGATTGATTAAAGATCCGATGATTGGTGAAGTATACTTGGAAGGTTCTACTTATGGAAACCGAGATCCTGATTGTATGGGCGAGCAGGATTGATGGGCTATCGACATGTTCCTTTAATAGCTCGAATGATTTTCCTAATTGATTCTGTCCAACGGGAAGATTGGAAGAATTCCTTTGGTAAGTGCCAACTGGTATGATGGCATAAAGGAGTATATAAGGAAGATGTTCCAGTTTTTTTGAGGGTGCGCGATAGAAGAATTTCAAAGTCTGAAGCTCCTTATTTCTTGTCAATTCATTTACTGAGCGAAATCTTGTACGCAAAAGAGAGACTATATTTTGAGATACCTTGAGGAAGTGTGGTAGAATATCTATACTATGGAATTGAGGGAAAGCATTGCTGTAACATCTCTTTTGTTTATAGTGAAATCCAGCCGGTGGGCTGTCAGTGCGGAAGAGTGGATGTAGGCTTGGAATAAGCCGAACCACTATAAACCTTGTGTTCAATTTTCTCTTCCCTACTCTCTGTTTACTTTGATCATAATCTGTTTTGGAGAACTTCCTTTCTATTGTCTGCCTAGTATTGCTTTCGTATCTCGATAAATTGTTTTTACACCTATTCACCCCCCTCTAGGTGTGTATACTAGCTATATCAGTAGCTACTGTAGCAATTTGAAAGTTACAATCTTTCCATGAAGAATTGATTATTTTCCTTGTTTTCCCCTCTTTTTGTGGTTTAAACAAGAGTTAATCAGTCAATGCAAGTTTTTCTTTTTTCTTTAGCATATAGGTTTTGCAGTTAGTGACTTGACTTTAACTCAGGCAATCGTGCGGTTGCCATCCTCTTCGGGCATGTCCACGTGGAATACAAAATCAACAGTTAGGTGAAAATTGAAGCCTAAAATTAATGCCTCACCCAAGAACAGCAACCCCTGCAAGCAAAGAAGTAACTCTTACTTTTGAATATTGCTATTTTATGATCTTTTTAATTATCGCATGATATGATGACCATATATCATTCATCAATTAAATATTCACTTTATAAAAAAATAAAAATTATTTGCATTTATTTAGTATTTGGAACGGAATATAGTAGTGAGAATTGAAAAAGAATAGAGTAAACTTAGAACATTTTAGTGTTTGAGCTCTTAGATGTTTTGAAAGGCATAAATCAAAAGCTAGTGGCCCATTTAGAGGTTTGGAGGGAATCGAAGATAATACCATACTCATGAAGTTCAATTATAGGAGGATAGGGAATTTCCTCATACTTTTATAGTGAAGAATAGACCAAAATATAAGAGGCCAAAGTCTTTTTAATCTAAGGAGAATTGATGATTAATAATCATCTTAAGGTGGTCATGGTGTTGTTGTGCCCCATGGTGACCACTTGGCTAGTAGACTATGAATGATGAGGTACACTCGATCTCTGGTGTTCAAATCATGGTGATTGAAGTGTTGAAATGCATGCATGATATGTGTTAGAGTAATATCGCATCAAGAAATTGGTGCAGTGTGGAATAATTATACATCCAAGTTGGCTTATAACATATTGACTCAAGCTTTTAAATAAAGGACAAGCTTGGACTTGGCTCTCTTTCAGCAGTCTCCTTAGGTAAAGGTACCGCTTCTGCCACATACTCTCAACAAGTAAATGGTGCAATACAGACACTTTTTTTTTTCAATACAGAGACACTTTGATCAAGATGTTTTTTGGCGATGAAAGCAAGTAAAGGAATTGTCAAATTCCTAAATGAATTTGGAGATGAGTTGGACGTTGGTGGATGGTGGAGTCTAAGTGGAGAAGCGGACAAAGTGATGAAGAATGGGATGCGGCAATGGAACCAAGGAAAAGAAGTTAAATCGATTCGGAAGCTTCTTTGAACTATGTATAGTATTTTACCATAATCCACTCCGACTAGATGCATAAATTGCAATGTTTGAAATTATAATCTAGGTCGATATTCTATCGAAGTTAGCCTAGAAAATTAGAAATTTATTGTCACTCTACATAAAAATATATATGATAACTCTATAAAAATAGAGTTATTTTACCTATTTTAGGCAATAAATAATGCAATATCTATGAGAAAATATTTGGATTTCCTTTTGATTATTCTAATTTTCCTTGTTTATGCAGAATAATAAGATATGAAGAAGATAAGGAAAAGAATGGCAAAAATCAGGAATTCAAATAAAAAAGCAATGGAAGATGGATATCAAATCAGGGAATCCTTAATTTTGTTTCCTAATTTTATGCGCAATTGCTTGGATATAAGGATGTTGGATATATCCTATAAATATGATAACATTGAGAGCCGAAGAGAGCAGCTAGTTTTTTGTTAGATCGTTTTTCATTGTTTTAAGAGTTTTTCGAGTATTTTGAAGAGAAGACAAAAAGTGGTGACATAATTCTTGTTCTTTGATTCAGGATGCTGCATTTGATTTATATTTTTATTTATTCTTCTACTATGTTCTAATTTTCTTTTATTAGGGCTATGATGTAGCCTAACCATGATAATGTGAATTTCATGGTTTTTATATTTTACAATTGATTTTATTCATGTGAGTTATATATTATTGTGCATAATGCTTTTGAGTGATTGGCTATAACTTGAATGATCTAATGTGCATGTTTGAGATTGAAAATTGATAATATGCAATTACTCATTATAATATATAACCATGAATTAAACGTTGATATAGATATACCGCGTTATTTGTGTAGCTTTCGGTGATAAGGTGATCCAAAAGACTCATTGTAAACTAGGAATATTCATAATTTTTAATGCACTTATGTTTATTTTAATTCACATAGAGATATAGTGGATTAATAAACTGAGTAGGTTTGTTATATCTAGAGATATGATAATAAATAGATTAGAAAATTCCTTTATCACATGTTTGATATCGCTCTTTTACCCACAACAATCTGAAATTCATATCCGGTGGTTATGGTGAAATTGAATACTCTAACATATTTATCTAATTGATTTATTGCATTTAGTCTCCAAATTTTGTTTTTAATTTATTCTCAATTATATTTTGATCTGTTAGATAAATTTTATAATTAATCTATTTTAGTATTTAATTAGTTTATTAATCATCGATCTCCGTGGGACGATACTCTTTCTTATCATTATATTACTTGTTCGACACGGTCACTTGTGTTTAGAATTTTATGAACAATATATATAAATAATCTTAACTAAATCTAGTCGTTACTCTGCTAAATTTATCATTCATGCATAAAAAAATGCAAAAATAAATAAGACTAACCCCAAACTTATAGACAAATCATATTGCGACAAAATCAAAGTCAAGTTGAATTGGCTTATCGTCGAAAATTCAAGGGCTAGCATATACTTGTGTTTTTGAAAATATTTTTTGAATCACAATCATAAAACAATTGTAAGCTCTCAAAATCAAGCATCGTGGAAAATCGATCGAAAGGGGTTAACGCCCGAATAAGCTATATAAGAAAAATGACTCCACCACTTCAAAAAATGAGTCGTCAAGGATCAAATCATTTAGTCAAATGGACATGCATACATATTGCACATGCATTCATGTGATCACACAACATATCACTTCACCACACTTCACCACGTAATATACATCATTACATGGCACGTTATCATATGACACAAAACGACAGAAAAATTCAGAACTTTTTTTAGAAAAATAAATCCATGTTAGTGATTTCCGGTTAAAATGAGCTAAAATGACTTAAGTGACAAATTATCAAAAGGTTTAGGAAAAAAATGGCACAATTAAAAGATTTAGGGACGAATTAACAACTTTTCAAAAGGTTTAAGACTAAATTGGCTAGATTGAAAGGTTTATGAATGTATTGGTATAAGTACAATAGGTTTAGGATTTTTTTTTTTTTTGATAATTTTCCCCTTTACTTGTTAATGTGACCATCATCACTTGGCATTTTGCTGGATCATTAATTGTATTGACTTGACTACTTTAGCACTCTAGCGTGTTGGCTTGTTGCATGGCTCGAAGTTGTAAGCATATATATGCAGCAATAGAGTGTTTTGGGAAAGAGACCAGCTTCACATTTAATGTCGAATTCAGCAGTTGCTATTCTTTGAAAGCTCAGATAACATGCAAATTTGTCATTGGGTCTTCGTGTAGTGAGACATCACCTTAGCACAAGCAATGTTGTTTCGTGTCTTGAGATAGCTATTACTTCTTAGGTTAGCTCGTTTTAAAGCCTTATGGCAGTTCAAAGTCATTTATTAAGTAGCTAACTATGGTCATGGATTTATGCCGGTTGGCAATTCGTTGCCAAATATGAGCAGTTGATTATTAAGAAAAGAGAATGAAAGGAATTGCAACGATTTCAGAGCATAGGAACACTTTTGCCCCTGTGATTGATTTAGAAGAGGAAGAAGAATGCAAGGTAGCTGTAGCTGTGGCAAAAAGTTGACTGTTGGTACAGCGCATGACCGTTCGGCACTTAGGCCAAATTGGGCAAAAGAAATATTAATGTCTAAACAGAAGGATTGCCGACACTTTTTCAGATCAGATTTTTTACCTGTTGCTGAGATGTAGGCAACTACAATTGCCTCAGAGTCATGAGATACCGTCTAAGCAAATGAAGAATGAGAACTGCTGCAAGAGGCACCATTCTTCGTGCCATGACACTAACAATTGTATTGTATTCAGAAAGATGATATAGCGGGTGACTGAAATTTGCTAAAACAGGAAAAGAAAAAATTGGATTTGGACGAGAACCCATTTTAGGCGAACGTTGGTGTATGCGGGTCATTCCATGTGTGTACTCGACGCCAACATAATGCCCGAGGTCAAGCTGGGGCAATCCCGAACTACCATGGAAAAGTACCTGTCCCAGATAAAAGTTGGTATTCTCACTAGCACCGCCAGACTAATAGGGTTGGTATCTGCCAAATATTTACAGCCATGAGGTCCTTTCAAGAGTGTCTCTTTGGAATTCTATTAACCACGTCCAATTCAACTATGTTCTTTAAGCCATAATTACATCCATCAAACAAGTGAGTCAGGTGAAGTTTGGATCTAAACAAAAATGATTTGAGTCAAATAGACCTCCTCTTTAAACCGACCAAAAAAAAAAAAAAAAAAAAAAAAAGACCTCTTTAATCTCTCTTGACTCATTTCTATGCAATACATATTTAGTGATTTATATCCAATTCAACTCATATCCGATCTGACCCATATTGCTAAAACACTAGGGTGAGAGAATGAAAAGAGAGTTACGAAGGTGTGTTAGATCTAAATAAATTGTAAACTCATGAGCATTACTAATTTAAACTCAATTATTGAATATAACTAATTCATTTAAAAACTTAGCCCATCATATGGGTAAAGAAATGGATTTATGGCTCATTTTAATAGCTACAACCACAACGATGGAGGCATAGGGGTCTCATTTGTGAATAAAAACGTTAATGTTCCATTGAGGATGGTTAAGATACCTGCTGATCCACCAAAAGGCAGAGGATGTGGACCACTATTAAAAAAAAAAAAGGTCCTAGACCAAAAATAGAAGTGGAGAAAAAAGAATGAGAATTACATGAGTCAAATGATCAATATGACTTTGTGAGATTTGATTGACAAAAATTTTAGATTTGGCAGATGCCTGTGTTGGAGATAACTTCCTTATTCGTTTTGAAGTTGACAAAACATTTCCATCAATCTAGTCTAAAGACTTGTATACTCAAGTGTAAAAGTCTGATGAACTCCAGACTCTTTTGTCAAAGTCTGAAGATTCAAGACTCAAGACTCAAAATTTAAAGTCTGCCCTCACTGATAGTCTCTAAACTGACGAAGGAAAAGTTTTATCCGATGAAGAATACTTGTCCAGATGCGAGTATATCTTTAAGGATTTGGTTCGTACGGTTGAAGAAGATTTCACGGTTGGAGAGAGCATCTCATGATCTATTATTCTTATTGATTTCAATTCGGATAATTAGATCTTTTGATTGGTGAAGTATATTTGGAAGGTTCTACTTATGGAAACCTAGATCCCGATTGTATGGGCGAGCAGGATTTGTGGGCTATCATCACATTCCTTAAATAACTTGAGATCTCCCTAATTGATTCTGTCCAACAGATAGATTGGAAGAACTCCTTTGGAAGGTGCCAACGGTTATGAAGGCATGGAGGAGTATATAAGGAAGACGCTCAAGTTATTCTAGAGAGTGTGTAAAAGAAGAATTCCAAAGTTTGAAACTCTTAGTTCTTCACTGTTTCATTTTGTCGAGCTTAAATTGTACTCAAAAGAGAGACTAGATACTTGTGAGATCTTGAGGAAGTGTAGCAGAGTCTCTACACTGTGAAATCAAGGACGTGAGTCTGTAAAATCTCTTTTGGTTCTTAGTGGAATCCAGCCAGTGAACTGTCAGTGCGAGAGAGTGGACATAGGCTTGGTCTAAACCGAACCACTATAAATCTTGTGTTTTGATTCTCTATCCCTAATCTCCTTACTTCAATTTGCAGCTTTATACAATTGTTTACAGTCTTTTACATTTTCAGTCTATCGTTCTCAAAAGACAAATTAATTTGTTAAGTTTTGTAAAAACGTCTTTGATCACCTATTCACCCCCCTCTAGGTGCTTCTACTAGCCCTTTCAATTGGTATCAGAGCTTGTGTACTCATTTAATTGAAGTGTTTTTACTTCTGAGTTAAAGATCTATGGCTAGTATGTTGGCTCCAAGTTTGATTGAAGGCCAAAGCAACACTAGACCACCTTACTTCGATGGAAAGGAATACAACATATGGAAAAACAAGATGAAGGCATTCCTAAGATCAAAAGATTATCTGGAATGGGATATGGTAGAAAAATGAATCATTCCTAAAGCTACATCAGTCTCAGAGAGGGGAAAAAAAGTTGTAGAAGCTAGTGAGATGACTCAAGAAGAGATAACCAAGAGACAAGCTCTTGATGCAAAAGTAATTTACTCTTTATACTGTGCATTATCACCTATTGAGTATAATAGAATATCTTCTTGTGAAACAGCCAAAGAAGTCTGGGATATGTTGCACATTACATATGAAGGAACTGATCGAGTGAAAGAAACAAGGATCAATATTCTACTTGGACAGTATGAAGCCTTTAAGATGAAGCCAGGAGAATCTATCACTGATATGTTTAGTCGTTTCACTGAAATTGTAAATGGTCTAGAGTATTAGGGACAGCCAATCTCAGGACCCATGAATGTTAACAAATTGCTGCGTGGACTCTCTAAAGACTGGAATCACGTAAATACTTCAATAAGGGAAACTCAAAAGATCATGCTGCTCTCCGTAGACGAACTGGTTGGCACACTTTAGTCCTATGAAGTGGAGCAAATCAATGATGAAGAAGATCCCAAAGGTAAGAAGTCTATTGCTTTAAAATCTAACGATGATTCTGATATTACAGACTCTGAAGAAGATTTGGATGATGAAGAGCTAGCACTTATGATAAGAAGGTTCAAGAAACTGAACAAGAAGGGAAGAAGATTCAATTGGAAGAAACAGAGTACTCAAAAGTTTCAAAACAAATCAACTGAGGATGATGAATCCAATAAGGATGTGATTTGCTTTGAATGCAAGAAAAATGGACACATTAGACCCAACTATTCTTTGTTGAAGAAAAAGAAAGGAAAAGCTGAGAAATACATAAATGCTCTCAAAGCAGAAACATGGAGTGATACTGAATGCGAAAAAAGTAATGAAGATTATGCCAATATCTGTTTAATGGCAAAATCAGAATTAGACTCAGACTTTGAAACAGATACATACTCAGACTCAGATAGTGAAATTGAGGTCACTATCAGGAATAAGGTTAAATGGTATTTGGATAGTGGCTATTCAAAACACATGACAGGAGATTCAAGTTTTTTTTTTTTTTTGGTAAAAGGTAATAAATATATATAGCTAAGGCAATTTACAAAAGACCGGCACCAAAAACCTACGCTCGAACCTCAAAATGAGACAGAGTGTAGGGGAGCCAATGTAAGAAGCCACAGAGGTAAACAAGAAAAGCCACAAGGGCAACAGCAACAAAAAAACAACAAGTGGGAAAGAAAAAACAACAAGGCTGACCAACCCTCAGCCCACCAAAGGAAGCGGGCTAAGAACGGAGAGCCAAGAAAAGCTAGGAGCAACTCGCGCAAAACAGCAACTAAGGAGCACTGGGCGGACGAGAGAACACCACAGGGTCAAAACCCCAACCACGCTGAAGCCTCTTATTCCTCGGGGTAGGAGGAACATCTTTGAATGTTATAGCTTTATCCCTCACAACCTTAATAAGGTGGTTTTTTAGAGCTGAGACCACTAAGGATTCACCCCGAAATATAATCGCATTCCTCTTTTTCCAAATAAGGTGACACATAGCTCCAAAAGAGAACCGCGCAATGCAATGGAAGAAGTCCTTACCGGATAAGAACTTTAAGGCCCAACTGAGGATGTCTTTCCAACATCTATTCCGCCACGGGAGGTTACACCTGGCGGCCCAAAAGTAGGCCAGAGAAGCTGAGGTGCGACACCCGAAGAATAAATGTTCGACAGAATCTGGAACATCATTGCAGAAGGCATAAACATTATAGTCGATCCTTCCATAAGAAAGAAGCAGCATCTGAGTCGGCAGGCGATTTTTGGTTATAAGCCATAAATTAAACTGGAACCACGGGGCTATAGCATTGTCCCATACAAAAGACGCCCAATCAACACGATCCTTCTTGACTCTAATGGAATTCCATGCTGAAGCTACAAAGAAGGATCTAGAAGCATCACAGCACCAGGTAAACTCGTCATGAGCCGAAGAGAGGATCGGAAGAGAGATCCCCTATCTTTCCAAAAAGGATTAAATAAACAACCCACCGAGGTAAACAGATCCACAACAACAGCATAGTTAGGAAGACATAAACCTTCACGGAATGAGCAAGGGATAAAGGCATCAAGCGAGCCACAGGAAAGCCAGTGATCATGCCAAAGAGACACTAATAGACCATTTCCAATCTTCCACACAAAGGATAACCGAAAGTAATTCCTCAGTTGAATGATTTTTTTCCATGCCCAAGAACAACGACCAGGCTGGGAAGAAATCCAAAAGTTTCTTTTTTTTTAAGAAGTTAGAGTGTACCCACCGACACCACAACGATTCTTTATCAGTGAAAAGAATCCAGATAAATTTAAGCATGGAGGCTTTGTTGCAATCTTTAAGTTTTCAAATGCCTAGACCGCCCTCAACCTTTGGGAGACAGACATCATCCCATGAGACTTTGGCCCCACCCCGGCCAAGGGTCGTGCCCTTCCATAAAAATTGTCTCAAAATGTGCTCAATACTAGCTAGTACCGAGGACGGAAGGTTAAAGACACTAGTCCAATATGCTTGAATTAAAAGGAGTACTGACCTTATGAGTTGCAGCCTCCCAGCATAGGACAAAAAAGTGGTGCGCTCAAGATTGAACCCTGTCAGTAATACGATCAGTCAATGCAACACAGTCTGTTTTGCCTAATCTAGTAGTAATAATCGGAACACCCAAATAGCGAACCAGCAGTTTCCCTTCTTGAAAACCGAAGGCCCATTGCACCCTATTCCGAAGAGACGAATCCCCTCCTGAGATGAAGATCTCACTTTTGTTTTTATTTGGGTTGAGGCCGCTCCATGAGGAGAAAATGTCTAAACCCCTTTTTAGCATCGTCACCGATGCCCAATCAGCTTGATAGAAAAGGAATACGTTGTTGGCGAAAAAGAGGTGAGTCAGTTGCACAGATTTGCATCTCTAGAAATATTTAAAGTCATTGCTAGCAGTATGGGAGAGCAAGATTCCAGAGAAAATTTCCATGACTAAGGTAAATAGGTAAGGTGACATAGGATCACCTTGCCTAAGTCCTCTTTCAGTAGGGAAAAAACCATGCAATTCACCATTGATAGAGATGGAATATTTCGGCATACGTACGCAAACCATAATTAGCATAATAATCCACTTGGGAAAACATAAGGCACAGAGAGCAAACTCCAAGAAATCCCAAGCAACCGTGTCATAGGCCTTATGGAAATCAACTTTGACAGCACATTTGGGCAAATAAGGCTCTAAGTGAAATCCAGCAAACAACTCTTGAGCGATGAGGATATTATCTCTAATCCTCCTACCCTTTACAAAAGCATTTTGTGAAGGACTTATCAAATCACTTAAAACAGCAGCAATGCGGTTAGCAAGGATCTTCGTAATGACTTTATAAATGGTATTGCAACATGCGATAAGCCTAAAATTAGTGACTACACTTGCGTTAGGGACTTTAGGAACTAGGGCGAGGATAGTGGTATTTACCTCTTTTAGGAGCTGTCCCGAAGAGAAGAAATCCTAGATTGCTTCCACCACCAACGGCCCCACTAAATCCCAATTAGTCTTGTAGAACTCTACCGAGAACCCATCGAGACTTGGGGCCTTGCCTTTGGCAAGAGAGAATAGAGTATTCTTAATCTCAGAGGGAGAAACCGGCTCATATAGGGAGCGCACCTGAGCATCCGAAAGCGGGTGACGAACAAACGTCTTCAGCTCTTGAAGCGAAGGTTTATATAAAGCCTCATGATGAGAGAGCAAATTCGAGAAAAACCGGACAAAAACTTGCGGCACAAGAATAGGATCAGTGATAACAGCCCCCGACTGATCCTTAACAAAAAGGATCTTATTAGTAAGCTGCCTCTCCTTCACCGAATGGTGGAAAAACTTAGTATTCCTGTCACCTTCTTTTAGCCATCTCACTCTCGACTTTTGTTTGAAGAAGGATTCTTCTTGATTCCTCAAATCAACAAAAACACGACGCTGAGATTTTTCAAACTCAGCAAGTGAAAGGTTGGAAGGGTCCGATTGAAGGCTAACCTGAGTGCTTCGAAGGGCCTTTCTTGCTTCGGCTGTCCTCACAGAGATATCCGAGAAGGCGTCTTCGTTAAGTAACTTGAGTTGAGCTTTCACAATTTTCAGCTTGGAAACAAGCATGTACATTGGAACGCCTGTGATGGAGGAGTCCCAAGCCTGGCGGACAATTGAGTTAAAGTCCGGATAGTCAGCCCAAAATTCAAAATACCTAAATGGCTTCCTATTATGGACCGGCTGAAGAACTCTGACGACCATAGGAGTATGGTCCGAGATACTAGGGTTCAAAAACGAAGCCTCAGAGAACGAGAAATCAAGGTTCCATTTGTTGTTAACCAGAACACGGTCGATCTTCCTAATCTTCCTAGCATCCCCTGCCGAGGTAGACCAAGTATAACGGAGGCCAACATATCTGAGATCCATCAGTTTTGTTTGTGCTAAGCATTGGGCAAACTCATCAAAATAAGGGATCCAGTTGTTGGAACTTCCAACTCAATTGGATGGGTCTTTAATGGCGTTGAAATCCCCAACAACAAGCCAAGCCGAATCCTGCATCAAGTCATTGAAGTGGAGGAGGTCCTCTCACAAAGGTCTACGATGCACAAACGAATTCTCCCCATAAACAGCAGAGATGCAGCAGCTCACACCAGACATATTAAGCTTAAGGCTACCATGCAAAGCTTGGTCATTGATAGAGATAAGCACAAAAGAAACAAGATCCGAGTTCCATCCAACCCAGATTCTACTACGAGAAGAATACTCATAGTTTGCAATCCATTTCCAACCCCTAAGTAAGGAAGCTGAGACAGAATCAAAAGACTTTTCAGGAACCTTAGTCTCGAAAAGGCCAATCGGGCAGAGCTTATTAACAGCAGCAAATCTCCTGATCTCCGAATGCCTAAGAGGGTTGACCATGCCTCTAATATTCCAAAAGCCAAAAAACATATCAAAAAGGATAGGGGGAAGGAATTACCTCTTCTTAGACCTGCGACCTGTAGCAGGCGCTTTTGAAACCACCGAGGGTGGTGGGTCAGGAAGAAGCAAGAGGAGCTGATCTTGTATACTTCAAGCATCGGCCAGGGCCGGGCCTTTCGGTGAAGGGGAACCCACAGACAATACATCTTCATCATTTAATCCCACAAACATAACTTGAACCCACAGATTCAAGTTATTTTATAAAGCTTGTTCAAACAAATGGAGGAAAAGTCTCTTTTGGTGGAAATAGTAAAGGAAAAATTGTTGGATGCGGAACAGTAAAGATTGGAAGTCTAATAATCAACAATGTCTCCTTGGTGGAAGGACTAAATTAGAATATGTTCAACATAAGTCAACTGTGCGATACTGGATTCAAAATCAATTTCCAGGAAGGGACATGTTCAGGAACTAGTAAAGATCTTTCTCAATCTTTTACTGGGTGTAGACATGGGAATATTTATCTTCTGGATATAAAACTAGAAAGTTCTTAATGCCTGATATCAATAAAAGATGAAGTAAATCTCTGGCATCAAAAGCTTGGCTATATCAACATGAAGTAAATTACCAAAATCTCTTCCAAGAAACTTATTCGTGGACTACCCAACCTGAAATACCAAAAATCTGACTTATGTACACCATGTGTGTTGGGAAAACAGGTTAGAAGTTCTTTTAAATCAATAAATCAAGTTTCCACTAATCGTGTGCTACAGCTCCTGCATATGGATCTCTTTGAACCAACTAGAACTCAAAACATTGGTGGAAAGAGATATTGTCTAGTAATAGTGGATGATTATTCACGATTTACGTGGGTCTACTTTCTGGCAAGTAAGCCTGAAACCTTCTCTCATTTTTCAAAATTCTCCAAGAAAGTGCAGAATGAGAAAGGATATGCTATTTCAAGCATTCAGACAGACCATAGAAGTGAGTTTGAAAATCAAGACTTTGCTAAATTATGTGATAAATCTGGTTTTCAACATATGTTCTCCTCTCCGTACACTCCAGAACAGAATGGAGTTGTGGAAATAAATAATAGATCTTTGCAAGAAATGACAAGAACCCTTTTAATTGAAATAATATTTCTCCTCGTTTTTGGGCTGAAGCGATTTCTACAGCATGTTATATTATTAACAGAGTATTCTTAAGGCATATTCTGGAGAAAATTCCCTATGAGTTATTCAAAGGAAAGAAGCCAATTGTTTCTTATTTTCATGTATTTGGTTGCAAATGTTTTCTCTTGAAAAATGAAAATGATCGAGTCGGTAAGTTTGAAGAAAAATCAGACGAAGGAATCTTCCTTGGATATTCAACCTCTAGCAAAGCCTATAGAGTATTCAACAAGAAGACTCAGTCTGTGGAAGAGTCGATGAATGTCATTTTAGGACTCTTTGCAAAATCAATCGATTCAGACTCAACCTGAAGAATTTGAACCTGCTCCAGACTCTACAAAGTCTACCTTCCCTGAAGCTGCTCAGATTTCAGAAGAACAACAACGAACGGGTGTTGGAGAATCAACTGAAGAAAAAGATCAACAATCTATCAGACTGACCAGTAATTGGAAGCACAAGTCTAGTCATCCCAAAGAACTCATCATTGGTGATATTGATGAAGGGATTCGCACCAGATCCAAAAGGCAAGAAGAATCTAGCGCTGTGGCACTCATTTCTGAAATCGAACCCAAAAGCATCGAAGAAGCTTTAACTGACTAAAGCTGGATTGAAGCAATGCAAGAAGAGCTCAGGCAGTTCAGCGTTAATGATGTTTGGGAATTAACTCATAAACCAAAAGGTAAATCTGTTGTTGGAGCTAAATGGGTTTTCAGGAACAAGATGGACGAAAAAGGAAAAGTGGTAAGGAACAAAGCAAGACTCGTGGCCAAATGATATATGCAAGAAGAAGGGATAGACTATGATGAGACTTACACTCCAGTAGCAAGGTTAGAAGTAATTAGATTATTACTTGCTTTTGCTTGTTATAAGAATTTCAAGTTATTCCAAATGGACGTCAAAAGTGCATTTTTGAATGGATTTATCCAAGAAGAAGTCTATGTGGAATAACCTCTCAGTTTTGAAGACCCAAGGAAACCAGACTCAGTATTCAGACTGAAAAAGGCTCTATATGGATTAAAGCAAGCACCTCGAGCTTGGTATGACGGGTTAAGTAAGTTTTTAATTCAAAATGGTTTTGTTAAAGGAAAAGTGGACACTACCTTGTTCATTAAAAGAGAAGGTCAAAACTTCCTACTTGTTCAAATCTATGCTGATGATATTATATTTGGATCACCTAACGAAAACCTGTGCAAGAAATTCCCTAAGTCTATGCAAGATAAATTCGAGATGAGCATGATGGGTGAACTATTCTTCTTTCTCGGACTACAAGTGAAGCAATTGAAGGAATGAATTTTCATTCATCAAGAAAAATATGCTAAAGAACTTTTTAAAAAGTTCGGTTTGGAGAATTGCAAAAAGACTGATATACCAATGTCAAGTTCTTCGAAGCTGGATAAAGATGAATGAGGAAAGAAAGTTGACCAGAAGCTATACAGGAGTATCATTGGTTCACTTCTTTATCTTACTGCTTCTAGACCTGACATTTTTTTTAATGTTTGCATTTGTGCTAGATTTCAATTTGATCCCAAAGAATCTCATCTAAGTGCTGCAAAACACATCACCAAATACGTTGCAACCAACTCAAAGTTAGGTCTGTGGTATCCTATGAAAGGAGACTTTACTCTCCTTGGATATTCAGATGCAGATCTAGCAGGTTACAGAGTTGATAGAAAGAGTACTTCCGGTACTTGTCAATTGCTAGGAAATAGGACAGTATCGTGGTTCTCAAGGAAGCAAAGCATTGTAGCTCTTTCAACAGCAAAAGCAGAGTATGTGGCTCTTGGAAGTTGCTGTTCTCAAATCTTATGAATAAAACAACAACTGAGAGAATTTGGAATTGAAGACTTATGCACTGAGATCAAATGTGACAATACCGGCGCAATTAATCTCACAAAGAATCCAATTCTTTATTCAAGAGCAAAGCATATAGAGATTCGGCATCACTTTATTAGAGATCATGTTCAAAATGGAGAAGTCTTGATTCAATTCATTGACTCAAAGAATCAACTGGCGGACATATTTACAAAACCTCTGGAGAAAAGCCTATTTGACTCTATTCGCACCAGATTGAACATAATATCATTTATTCAGTAAAGTCTAGAAGTGCTCAAGACTCAAAGGTAAAGTCTGAAGTTGTTCAGACTCAGAATAACTGAAAAAGTTACGACTGTAAGTTATTTCTATTCAAGTATTTTAAATTGAAAAGGTACGATTACTTTTAATCGCTAATTGTTTGTTATTTTTAGAAGTTATCTTTTTCGAGTTTTTGATTTTATGGAAGTTATTCTTTTTCAAAAAGGCAGTTATTTAAAAAGGACAGTTATTCTTTTTCGAAAAGGTATTTTTTTATTTTCCTTTTATGACGTTTCATTTACCTCGCTTCAATTGATTTTATATATATAGCAGAGACTCGTCTTCTTCGTTTTATACTGAAACCCTAGAATACAAAATTTCCACTTGCTTTCACTTTCACTCTCGATTTGCCTAAAAAGTTTTCACCTTTTTTGAGCAAGTTGAAAATATCTCCCTTGAATCGATAATGTCTTTAAGAAAGTCTTCAAGGATTGTGAGTAGGGGACCGCGGCACATGCCCGAGGGTCCTACACACTTCGACTTGACCGAATAAGAAGTTTCTACTCCACCTCAGCAATAAAGACAGCAACAACCTTCTTAGCAGTGCCCATCTTCTACACCGACTCAACTAGAAGTGATAGAAGAGGCTGATCCTGTAAGAACGTTAACTCCTCAAGTTGCTTTCAAGCTTTATTCCAATTTGAAAAGAGGGGAACTCCTATGTCCTTGATTGATGAATACTTGCGAGAGAGAGGTTATAAGAAGGGATAAGTGTTCCAGAAGTCCTAAAACTTGTCACGAAAATGCATTTCAGTCCTAAAACTTGCAAAAAGTTCATTTAAGTCCTAAAACTTGTCAAATTATTTCAAACGAGTCCTAAAATCAACGCCGTTAGCCTTTTCCGTTAAAATGCTGACATGGCATTTTAAATAATTTTTATTTTCCACGCATATTTTTAAAATTATTTTTTATTCATTTAAAAAAAATATATTTAAAAACTAAAAATTAAATTTATTCTTATCTTATTTTCAATAAAAAATAAAAAGAAAAATTAAAAAAATTATTTTTAAAAATTGTTAAAAAAAATCAGCCGTTTCTCTCCTCTCGCCGCCACCGCCGCCCATCGCCGGAAGGGCCGGGCGAGGCCTTGTCGGCTCTCTCCAGCCCCCGTGAGGGTTGGTGATGACTTGCCCAGGGGGCGATGGCCGCCGGCCCTGGGCGAGGCCTCGTCGGCCTTCGCTTGGTTCTGGCAAGGCTCGCCCAAATCGGCGAGCCTTGCTGGCCCGGAGTGAGGGCCAACAAGGCCTTACCGATGGTTGTCGGCCCTCGCCCGGGGCCGATGAGGCCCGGCCACCCCCGCCTGTGGCCGGCGACCATCACCCGGCCCCTCCGGCGATGGGCGGTGGTGGCGGCGGCGGGGGAGATGAGCCACTGTTTTGTTTTGAAAAAAATAAATTTTTGAACTTTTTTTTTTTAGTTTATAGTGAAAATAAGATAAAATGAATAAAACTAATTTTTTTAATTTTTAATCTTTTTAAATGAATAAAAAATAATTAAAAAATCCACGCGGAAAATAAAAAATTATTTAAAATGCAATGTCAGCATTTTTAACGGAAAAGGCTAATGGCATCAATTTTTTAGGACTCGTTTGAAACAATTTGAAAAGTTTTAGGACTTAAATGCACTTTTTGCAAGTTTTAGAACTAAAATGTATTTTCGTGACAAGTTTTAGGACTTCTGGAACACTTATCCCTTATAAGAATGAGACTCTTTTTCTGCGTGACATGGAAAACATGGGTATTGCCGAAAAAGGATCGGCTAAAAAAGTGTTCGCTAACTTTCCTAGCGACCCACGCTTTGGGACTGCTAATCAACCTCAAGGACTGGATGATGATGAGAGGATGTTTTCCCACTTTCAGCTTAGAACATGATTGGCTGCAAATTACTGATGGTTCTAATCTGTTTAGATCAAAGAACCACAAGAGGGTTTATTCGAAACTGCTGAAGAGAGGGTTCATGCACCCGAGGAATGTTGATTTTAATTTTCTTGACTCGATTAGAGCACTTTTGTTCTGAATCCACTGTTGTCTATCTTGAACTCACAGCATACTTTTATTTGAACTTCTCCTTTGTGGATGTAAATAGCTTTTCTTTTATAGTGAGAGATAAGGAATTCTTGGTGAATATGGACGCGTTGGCTGATATAATTGGGGTGGAAAGAACGAGTTTCCAACCAATTAGCGTGTCTATTGCTCATGCTACTCTGTCGTTGGTGAAAGATAGGGATGTTGAAGGCAAGATTTCCTATTTAAGGATGAATGCCTCAAACATTTTGCTACACAAGATCATAATCAACTGCATACATCCCAAGTCGACTTCCAAGATTGATGTCTCTCGGTTTGAAGCGAAATTGATGTATGCCATCAACTCTGGCTACAAATTCTCTCTGCCCCACACCATTTTGTTTCACATGTATCAATCAGTGGTGAAGGATAAGGGACAACTCCCTTATTCTGCTTTTATCTCGCTTCTTTGTAGACATTTTACCATTCACATCCTTGCACCATTAAAATTGTCACCAATTTCTCCAATGGTGATTGGATTTAAAATGGTCACAAATATGCGTTTGAAAAAGCTGAACAAGGTGTTGGAACCTTTGAAGGAAAAGTCTCCTATGAAAACAAGACAAGACTCTGCTGCAGCCAAGAGAAAAAGCAAGGAGCCCATGGACGCTCCGGTGAAGAAGAAGAGAGTTCTCATCTTGTAGGATGAAGAGGATGAGAACGCACTGACTCTTTCAATCTTACGAAATTTGAAAATCTTTGTCAGCTTTGAAGAGACTCAAGAAGAGCCTCAAGAAGGAGAAAAAGAAGCAGAAAGAGAAGAAGAGGAAAGAAGAGAAGAGGAAGAAAAAGTAGAAAGAAGAGAAGAGGAAGAAGAAGCAGAAAGAAGAGAAGAGGAAGAAGAAGCAAGAAGAAGAGAAGAGAGAGGACAAGAAGGAGAATAAGAGAGAGATCAGGATCACGACGACTCTTTTGAGCCAACTTTGGCTATCTCTTTGTCCAGTGAATCTAAAATGGCTGACACTACAACTGCTGGAGCTCTTGACACAGACAAACATCACTCTGTCACAGTAGCTGCAGTTGAAGAAGTTGTTTCTACTCCTCTTACACGCAAACAGATAGGGGGAGCTATTGAACAAAAAGGTACTTCTTCACCTTTATTTATTAGTGATGTGAGTCGCTCCGCTGTAGATCCAGAAGATGTTTTTGCTTCTCATTACCCAGAAGAAAGTCATAGTGGACATTCTAAAGATCCATCTGCTCTCAAAGTCCCTAAAAATGACTCTGCTGGACCTAGTGCTGTTACATAACAAACAACTGACTTTTCAAGGTTGTTAGAGATTCTATTGGATGTAAGAAAGCATCAATATGCTATGGGATATGAGATGTAAGATCTCAAAAATGCTTTCTTGGCTACTTCAGTGTCTTTGCACAATCAATTGAACGCCCTGAAGAATCAAGTTCAGTCTACAGTACATGGTGCAGAATTTCAGTCACTGAAGCAGAGTTTTGCAAGGTTTGAGAAGACTGTGAATTCAATGGGTGAATTTGAGCTTGTTCGACTTCCAAAACACCCATGATTTTGCCTCTATTTCAACAACTCGTTTTATTCGTTCTTCACCTTTTGCTGTTGACAAAAAGGGGGAGAAGTGCAGATTTGGCTTATCTTTTGTTTAGTTGTTTGAATTGCTGGAGACTTGTTTGATTGACTTATTTATTTGAGATTTGGACTGTCTAATTTGATGCTTTGACTTGCAATAACTTAAGCTATGTTGATGATGATTATGGAAAGGGTAGTTGTTTTATTTGGCAAGACTAACACATTTTCTATGGTTGCAGAATCGCTACTATATCCATATTCTAATATGTTTATCTTTCTTGAGATATCCTGTTTTGCTTGAGTGTTATTTTGCAGGTCAAAGGTGTTCAAATTTGCAAGAAAGTTTTGTCACCATCAAAAAGGGGGAGATTATTGGAGAAAACTTCATTATTTGTTTTGAAGTTGACAAAACGTTTCCATCAGTCTAGTCTGAAGACTTGTAGACTCAAGTGTAAAAGTCTGACGAATTCCAGACTCTTTTGTCAAAGTCTGAAAATTCAAGATTCAAGACTCAAGATTTAAAGTCTGCCCTCACTAATAGTCTCTAGATCGACGAAGGAAAAGTTTTATCCGATGAAGAAGACTTGTCTAGATACGATAATATCTTTAAGGATTTGGTTCATACGGTTGAAGAAGATTTCACGGCTGGAGAGAGCATATCATGATCTATTATTCTTATTGATTTGAATTCGGATAATTAGATCTTTTGATTGGCAAAGTATACTTGGAAGGTTCTACTTATAGAAACCTAGATCCTGTTTATATAGACGAGCAGGATTGGTAGTCTATCATCACATTCCTTAAATAACTCGAGATCCCCCTAATTGATTCTGTCCAATGGGTAGATTGGAAGAACTCCTTTGGAAGATGCCAATGGTTATGAAGGCATGGAGGAGTATATAAGGAAGACGCTCAAGTTATTCTAGAGAGTGCGTGAAAGAAGAATTCCAAAGTTTGAAGCTCTTAGTTCTTCGTTGTTTCATTTCGTTGAGCTTAAATTGTACTCAAAAGAGAGACTAGATACTTGTGAGATCTTGAGGAAGTGTAGCAGAGTCTCTACACTGTGAAATCAAGGACATGAGACTGTAAAATCTCTTTTGGTTCTTAGTGGAATTCGGCCAGTGGGCTGTCAATGCGGGAGAGTAGACGTAGGCTTGGTCTAAGCCGAACCACTATAAATCTTGTGTTTTGATTCTCTATTCCTAATCTCCTTACTTCAATTTGCAGCTTTATACAATTGTTTACAGTCTTTTACATTTTCAGTCTATTGTTCTTAAAAGACAAATTAATTTGTTAAGTTTTGTAAAAACGTCTTTGATCACCTATTCACCCCCCTCTAGGTGCTTCTACTAGCCCTTTCAGCCTGATCTTAATTTTGTTGACACCATAATGCCTTTTAGGAGAAAAAAAATATTCTAAGAGCGCAAGAAATATTCAAATGCATGAGTTGATCACTTTCTTATGTGATTGGATGTTAGGGGTTGAGGGCATTCTTGTCGCCTAAAAATGGCGAAAATAAGTGTTAGCCATTTTGAAAGAGACATTGACTTTGTAAGGCATTGATCTTGTCTGGTAAAATATTGGTTTACTATAAGACATTATGGAAATTATGCCAACCAAGTTGGATTTGTAATGACCCGGTTTGATCAGGTGGGAGTGATGACCAAGGCAAGACAATCTGAGCGAGGAGCAGCTCCTAAAGGTTTATAGGATGGCCAAGGGGGCATGAATAAACCAAACTATACATCAAACAAAGGGAGAATGTTTGTGGATTTAATATCCAAATCTGAATAAACTGACAAGATGGGACTTTAAGCACAACAACAACTTTTAGTATTTAAACTTCAATGTTAAATGTCTTAGGTGAGAGCACTACCAAAATAATCAGGATGGGTGATCTCTTGAGAAAATGCCTACATGTACATCAAAGGACGACACCGTGAGGCTCGGTATAGGACAAGCCAAAATGAATAATGTGAACAATATCTTGAGTGAATTGATCCAAGAGTATCATAATATGATGTGAGAACGGGACTCTCTCCAATAGATGTGTGATTCTAGGTAAATCGTATGAAAGCCAATGGGTGTGTAATGACCAGGTTTTGATGCAGAAGCATCAAGTTTTAGGGAAAAAATTTCAAGATCGACTATGTTTCATCCATTGAACCAACCCGGTCATTACTTGTGTGAGCAAAGGTCAATCTTAGCTAAAATTGGTTTAGTGGGTCCAAAAGTTAAAGCCATTGATTTAATGGTTCATTGTCTTAGCCGTCAACCGTGGGGATTTCTAAAATAGCTCACTTGACTAGGCAATAGCTCTATAGCCAAAAGTAAGTGATTGAACAAATCGGATACTTGATTTATGAGCTTCAATCAGTAAGATTTAACTCACGAGGGGAGCAGGGCAACATTCCACTATAGATCAGATAATACAATGAACATTGCAATCGTACTCGAGTTATTCAAACACTCATAGCATCCCTAACTCTAAATTATACCCAATAATACAATGTTTATCTTCATAATTTCTCATAAAGCAATCTCTTAGTTTTGTAAATGAGTTACACATCTTAGGAAAATCCCGTATGATGTTTTGAATATGACAAAATAAATCAAAAGTTACTAACGTATTTAATGGTTGAGTAACTAGGTGAATGACGCACAAGCTGCTATACAGGTGATGGAATGCGTAAAGGACATTGTCAAGAATTATACTTGAAAGAATCAAAAGATGCAGACTTTAAGGATGAAAATATGCAGACATACGTCCATATTGTAAAATCTACTTCAAACGGAACAGGTCCAGAACATGACAGGTCCAGAATGTGATAGGTTCAAAATGACATAAGTCCAGAACATGATTTAGAACGTGACAAGTTCAGAACGAAACAACTTGATAGAACGTAATACAAGCCCCAAACGTATAACAACTAGCGATCTAGTTTGAATTTTACAATAAGATAGATTTGATTGACTTAATCTAATTGATTGATAACTGGATCCTAAAGACAAGAACTTTATAAATAGAAAATCTCTATTTATGGAAACCAATATTCTGTTTGTATGGATGATCAAAATCAACTAGGGATTTTGATTCTGTCAGTCAACGGCTACTAAATCTTCTTGATGCAGTTTTGTCCAATGGTTATATTGGAATATGATCCTCTAGATACTATCTAATGGCTAGTTTGGAAGTGGAGGAACATTTAAGGAGACTAAGGACTGAGGAGCAAGCAAGAGATGAAGCATAGAATTTAGAATTGCAAAGTCTAAGCGAATTCCGATTATATACACTTATCTTTCGTGAGCTTAAATTGTGTAATCTTTTGAGAGGTGTTGAGAGTGTTATAAGTGTGTGCTTTGGTGTGAGATAGTGAATCCTATCGGCTTGGGTATAAGCAGCATTGGCTTTGGGGTGAAGCAATTGGGTATAAGCGGCACAACTTTAACATTTCATTGATTATATAGTGAAATTCAGCCAGTAGGCTATTAGCGTGAGAGAGTGAACGTAGACTTGATTTAAACAAAACCACTATAAAATCTGTGTGCAATTCTCTTATCTCTTATCTCTTTACTTAAGTCCATTGCACTATTATAAGTTATATCAAAAGTTTGTTCTATCGCATAACAGTTTTTGAACATCCACTAGAAGTCTGTCTCTTAATTAGACTTAAATTTTTTAATTTTTTTTCGCTTTAAATTTATTTTTGAAACTCTTTTGTCATCTATTAACCTCTCTCTAGGTGATCTTACTACCATTATCAACATAAAATCTTAAAACAAGATTTTCACAACTTTAAATTCTCATGATGTAATTCATGAGCAAGCCACACAATTGATTGTCACTGAAAGATGTTTGTTTTGGATGTAATTTACAAAGAAGACTTACTTCTCATATAGAAAAGACTTAGATTCAAATTAAAAAATCTACTCAAATTAGGAATCCAACCCCAGCTAGGAAGTCTACTTGAATTAGGTTTCCTCTAGGGGATGAACTTGAGATATATTTTCAACGACATCCAAGCACTTTACTAAGGTGTTAATCCTCCATGAGTTACTAAAATGAAAGACTAGTTTTTATAGGGAATGTGACATCCTAAATTTTCAACCCGTTTTCTACTGAATAAATCGGACATTTCATCGATGCGTCTATAGGACTGTTCTCAGAGCCGATCACTCTCAAGATAACTAGACTAGCTGGGGAAGCCATTAAGAAATTTTAAGGCAATAGACTTGAGAATTCAACCAGGAATCGACTTCTCGATCGTGCTCATCTTTAGAGGCCATTACGGTACAGTATAACATCAATTTGAGATAAGAGATAGGTCTGTTCAACTGAGATGTGTGGCCGATCGTGGGTGACTCCACTAAATTGGAAAATTCTCGTTGACCGGCACTAATATGATTTTACTGTTGTTTTGGTACCCTATATCTGTAATTGAATCCTCGAGATTTTCAAGACAATCGAGAGTCGTCAATGAGTCGAGTGGGTTCATAGTGGCTTGAAGAAAATCGACCATGGGTCATTTGCCCTAAAAAGTTATGAAACTACCCGGTAATCTAGGTCACGCTAAAAACGCGCCGAATGGAAATTAACCGTCAATTCAAGTCCGATTTCAGAAATTGAAGATTCTGTCATGTCACAATACATTCTAGGACCCATGACTCAGTCTCAAAAGATTTTTCTGACAATTGAGACTTTTTGGGAAAAAAATTATTTAGGACCGTTTTGTGCAGAAAAGGCCGGGGAGTGTTTTTGATTTCAAATTTGAGATGCAAGATGGATATATGGGTGAGGAAAAATGCTAAGATGATCAATGATACATCAATTGAATTTATAAGGTCAAATGAGATTGAATCAAGTGAGGAATGGTGTCCAATGGAGAGAGATCTATACCAAATTCGTAACACCCCTCAACCCACAACATTTGGACCAATTCAAGGGTCTTCTAGAAGGGAAAATGAGCTGGAAATGGCTGGTGGATGACAGCCCTTGGATGTTAGCTTCTTGGACAAGCTTTGGGGGACAACTTGGTGGAAAAACTAGGCTAAGGGGCCCTCCACCTCTCTCTCTCCTTTACCCTCTCTTGACTAGCCAAACTCTTTCTCTCTCTCTCTCCCCTCCATCTTGTGCGAAACCAGCAGGGAAGAAGAAGCTGAGGCCGCACGCCACTTGGACGCCGGATCGCCGCCTCACCGTTGCCGATTCACGCGCCGCCGCCCGTGCGTGCTCCACCACGCACGCCACCCCTTGCTTGCCTCCCTCACACCGTTCAGCCCTTTGTTCAGCCATCCAAGCCTTTGTTTAGCTACTGCAAGTGACCAAGGAAGCCTCCTAAGCCACTGGTTTAGACCTGAAACCATCCCGTTGTCCATCCCTGAGCCTTTCCGCACCAAACCGACTTGTTTGCTTCTGTTTTTGCAACTCAATCAAACCAAAATTTTGTGGGTTTCTAGCAGGATTCTAGGATCATTTTGAAGTGGTTCCAAGTCCCGAACCCGAGGCACACTTTGGAGTTAAACGTCCCTTCCGACGTTCCCGACATTTCAATCCGAGCGGATTGTTAAATGGGTGAGTTTTTCTCACTAATCCCTTCTTAGTTTCCTAATAATGCTTAAGGGTTAATTAGATTTAATTAAGTACAATTAGGTGGGTAGATTACTTTAGAGTAATTTAATTAGTGACTTAATGATGCATGTTAGGAGATTGATTAGTGTGATTAGCAAGTAGAGACATACTCATATTTATTGAATGCATCTCGGGATTTTTCTCGATCTGTTCTGGCATCCAATTAGGCATTACGGGCCTAAATTGGATTTTTAGTATTTATTTATTAATTTTCGAAATTAATTACTTATTTATTTATTTTTCGAAAATTAGGCTGGGATAGCCAACGACCGAAATTTTATGCTGATTGTCGTGGTGCAGTCCGTTTGTTTAATTGAGCTCTACGTTGTGTTGAATTGAATTGATTGTGGAATTTTAGGAATTATTCCTAAATTGAGTTGAATTTGAATCATTGATTGGTAGATGGCCGAGTATGATTATATAGCGCCAGTAATATCTTGATGGGCTATAAAGTGGAGAAAATTGTGAGAGCGAATTAAATATACTCTTAGCTAAGATCAATCGGGTATGATAAAATTGGGAAGGAAGTATGTAGTACGTGGCTCGGTGATTTAGTACATCACCATGGCGAAAACGGCGCCTAAAAGAGAACGCATGTAAATTGTTCAATATATATCACGTAGATTATGCCTGTATGGCGATAATTGATCATGCATGTGTGGCGATAATTAATCATGCTTGTGTGGTGTAGAACATGCCTGTGTGGCGAAAATAGATCGTGCCTGTGTGGCGTAATATCAGGCCTATGTGGCGTGGAATATGCTTGTGTGGCGTAATACCAAGCTCGTTAGGTTGTATTTTTGTGTGTGTTGGGTATCGTGCCTGTGTAACCGAAACTAATTGAAAGGCATGAGTTAAGCACATCGTTTACGGCGCTTTAGAGAATGCACGGGGTCGGTGATCGGTGAAAACGGCACCTGAGGGAAAGTATGCGGCTCAAGAACTAGGCATATTATATGGGAAATTGTATAGTATGGCTGGGAATGACCATGAGATGGTCTGATTGACATGTAATCGACTAGGTCAATTTGATCGATGTTTCGATCTGTTGCAATTGCTTGGATGCCTATTTGAACTATGTTAATATGCAGGTGGAATCTGAGGCCAAGGTAAGTCCTCTGACCCGTGGTGCATAGGCAACTCGGATGGTGTATTGGTTACTAATCGGGTCTTAGGGGGTAGAACTTGCTGAGACGTTGTCTCATTGGTTATTGAATAACCATTTCAGGCCTCTAGATGGCAGCACCTCCACCTCCTCGTCCTCCCATGCATTTTGGCATCCCTAAAGAGATTACCGAGGTAGCATACCACTTCCCAGTTCACCCCCATCCAGAAGGGTTATAGTATGTATTGATAGAGTCCAAGGTTTGGGTTGATGTTGGTTTGAATGTGCTGAGGCCCTACAAGTATCGATCATGGTATCGTCACTACCATGATGGGCGAAGAAAGGGTCCTGTTCTGGAAGGTGATGTATCTTTGTACGTTCTAGAAGCAACGTTCAGGCTGGGGACAGTAGACCTTAAGGACAGGTCGATAGTGGATGCTAAGGACCCTAAGCTCGAGAATGATCACAACTCTCCGATACTGTCAGCAGCAGACTCCAACTGGAGCATGCTAGAAGAAGGGGAGATAGTCGAGCAAGAGGAGGGACATGAGTGTTGGAGAAAACTTCCTTGTGTGTTTTGAAGTTAACAAAACGTTTCCATCAGTCTAGTCTGAAAACTTGCAGACTCTGTCATTAAAGTCTGAAGATCGCCGAACTGCCAGACTCAAGATTCAGAAGTCTATCCTCATTGACAGTATCTAGACTGTCGAAGAAGACTTATCCAGATCTGAATATTTCGTTAAGGATTTGATTCTATCGACTGAAGAAGATCACTTGGCTGAAAATAGCATGTCGGAATCCTTTATTCAAATTACGATTGATTCAGGGATTTTGGATCTGTTGATTGGCGAAGTATACTTAGAAGGTTCTACTTATGGAAACCTAGATCCTGATTGTATGAGCGAGCAGGATTGGTGGGCTATCATCATATTCCTTAAATAACTCGAAATCTCCCTAATTGATTTTGTCTAACGGGTAGATTGGAAGAACTCATTTGGTAAGTGCCAACGGGTATGATGGCATGGAGGAGTATATAAGGAAGACGTTTTAGTTGTTCGAGTGTGTGCGCGATAGAAGAATTCCAAAGTCTGAAGCTCCTTGTTCTTTGTCAATCCAATTATTGAGCGAAGACTTGTACTCAAAAGAGAGTTTATACTTGTGTGACCTTGAGAAAGTGTAGCAGAGTCTCTACATTGTGGAATCAAGGAAGAGCTATACTGTAACAACTCTTTGATTCTTAGTGAAATCCAGCCGGTGGGCTGTCAGTGCGGAAGAGTAGACGTAGGCTTGGACTAAGCCGAATCACTATAAACCTTGTGTTCTTATTCTCTTCCCTAAGCTCTTTACTTTGATCGTAACAATATTTGTTTATTAGAGTCTAAATTCCTTTTCATAATCTATTGCTAAACAGAGTCGGTTCAAAAGAAAAAGTATTGTCTTTACTTTGCAAAATTTGTTTTTGCACCTATTCACCCCCTCTAGGTGCTCGTACTAGCTTTCACAATTGGTATCAGAGCCGGTGTACTCACTTAAGTTGAAGTGTTCTTACTTCAGAGTTAAAGATCCATGGCTAGTATGTTGGCTCCGTGTCCGTTGAAGGGCAAAGCAATACTAGACCTCCTTATTTTGATGGAAAGGAATACAACATATGGAAAAACAAGATGAAGGCATTCCTAAGATCAAAGGATCCTCTGGAATGGGACGTGGTAGACAAAGGAATCATTACTAAAGCTGCAACAGTCTCAGAAAGAGGAAAAGAAGCTATTGAGTCTAGTGAAATGACTCAAGAAGAGATAACCAAGAGACAAGCTCTTGATGCAAAAGCAATTTATTCCTTATATTGTGCATTATCTCCTACTGAATATAATAGAATATCTTCTTGTGAAACAGTTAAAGAAGTTTGGGATAGATTACACATCACTTATGAAGGAACTGATCGAGTGAAAGAAACCAGAATCAACATTTTGCTTGGTCAATATGAAGCATTCAAGATGAAACCAAGAGAATTTATCACTGACATGTTTAGTCGTTTTACAGAAATCGTTAATGGTCTTGAGTATCAAGGTCAACCAATCTCTGGACCCATGAAGATTAACAAGTTACTACGTGGACTATCCAAAGATTGGAATCACATAAAGACCTCAATAGGGAGACACAAAGAATCATGCCACTCTCTGTTGACGAATTGGTTGGCACTCTTCAGTCTTATGAAGTGGAGCAAATCAATAAAGATTAAGATCATAAAGGTAAGACATCCATCGCTTTAAAATCTAATGATGATTCTGATGTCACAGATTCTGAAGATGATATGAATGATGAAGAGCTTGCTCTCATGATAAGAAGGTTCAGAAAACTGAACGGACTAGGGAGAAGATTCAATCCAAAGAAACAAAGTTCTTAAAAGCTACAAAATAAATTAGTTGAGGATGATGAATCCAACAAGGATGTAGTCTACTTTGAATGTAAGAAAAAGGGACACATCAGACCCAACTGTCCCATGTTGAAGAGAAAGAAAGGAAAAACTGAGAAATATCGAAAATCACTTAAAGCAAAAACCTGGGGTGGTACTAAATGTGAGGAAAGTGATGATGGTTATGCCAATATTTGTCTCATGGCACAATTAGACTCGGATTCAGACTTTGAGATAGACTTAGACTTAGACAGTGAAATCGAGGTAAGTAATTTTTAAAAATTCCTACTAAAGTTTCTAAATATATTGATTAATTGTGTCTTAGTCTCAAAACCTCTCTCAAAAGGATTTCCGAACTTAAAAGGGAAAATTCTGCACTAAAGCAACAGGAAATTGTTTGGAAAGAAAAGGTCGAAAGTTTAGACAAAAGTGTTACTACTTTAAAAGAAAATGCAGATATTCTTTCAAAAGAAAATGCATTCTTAAAAAATGATATCTCAAGCATTTCTAAAAGGTTTTCTATAGGATCTGAGAAACTGGAGAAAATTCTTTCTGCACAAAGACCTTAATTCAACAAATCAGGTTTGGGAATGACTGCTGAAACCATTTCTTTGATTGATTTTCCTAAGGTAAAGGAAAGAATTAAACAAATACCTACAAAAGATTCTTAGAAAAATCATTTCCAAAAAGTTTTTGTAAAACCTGTAGACTGCAGTGCTCTTAAATGTTCTAAGTGTAACAGCTTAGAACACTTTGAGAAAGAATGTCCTATGGTTTGGAAGCCTGTTAAGAAGGATTGGGCAAAGACTGTTTATACCATTAACTCTGCTGAACCCAAGAAAATATGGGTACCAAAGAAAGCTTGAGTTTTCTTTTTAAATGCAGGTTACTATCAAGAAAAAGGTAAAATAGTACTTGGATAGTGGATGCTCAAGACATATGACAGGAAACTCAAACTGTTTTATAAAGCTTGTGCAAGTTAATGGTGGAAAAGTTTCTTTTGGAGGAAATAGCAAAGGAAAAATTGTGGGATACAGAACTGTAAAGATTGGAAGTCTCACTATCAGTAACGTTTCCTTAGTAAAAGGACTCAACTACAACTTGCTGAGTATTAGCCAGCTGTGCGACACTGGTTTCAAAATCAACTTTCAAGAAGGAATATGTTCAGGAATCAGTAAAGACTCCTCTCAAACTTTTACGGGGCGAAGACATGGGAATATCTATCTCTTGGATATTAAACCAGACAAATCCCAATGTCTAATCTCAATTCAAGAGGAAGCAGATCTATGGCATCAAAAGCTTGGGCACATCAACATGAAGCAAATAGCCAAGATTTCTACAAAGAAGCTTGTTCGAGGACTACCCAATTTGACATACCAAAAATCTGACCTATGCACACAATGTGTATTGGGAAAACAAGTAAGAAATTCATTCAAACTAATAAATCAAGTGTCCACTAATCATGTACTGCAGCTATTACACATGGATCTCTTTGGACCAACCAGAACTCAGAGCATTGGAGGTAAGAAATACTGCCTAGTAATTGTGGATGATTATTCACGATTCACTTGGGTATATTTTCTAGCAAATAAGTTTGAAACCTTTTCTTATTTTATGATAAGAAAGTTCAAAATGAGAAAGGGTATGTTATTTCTAGTATACGGACAGACCATGGAGGTGAGTTTGAAAATCAATATTTTGCTAAATTCTGTGATGAATCTGGTTTTCAGCATGTATTCTCCTCTCCTTATACTCCAGAGCAGAATGAAGCTGTGGAAAGGAAGAATAGATCCTTGCAAGAAATGGCTAGAACTCTTCTAATTGAAAGTAATATTTCTTCTCGTTTTTGGGCTGAAGCAGTTTCTACAGCATGCTATATTATTAATAGTCTTCTTAAGGCCTATTCTGGAGAAATCTCCCTATGAGCTATTTAAAGGAAAGAAGCCAATTGTTTCGTATTTTCATGTGTTTGGATGCAAATGTTTTATATTGAAAAATGCAAATGATCGAATTGGTAAGTTTGAAGAAAAATTAGATGAAGGTATTTTCCTTAGATATTCAACCACAAGTAAAACTTATAGAGTATACAACAAAAAGACTCAATCTGTGGAGGAATCGATCAATGTCAAATTTCAAGACTTTATGCAAAATCAATCGATTCAGACTCAACCTGAAGAACCTGAACTTGCTCCAGACTACAAAGTCTAAATCAACAGTAATAGCTCAGACTTTAGAAGACCAGCAACAAATGATCATTGAAGAATCAAATGAAGAAAATGATCAACAGTCTAACAAATCAACCAGCAACTGGAAGCACAAGTCTAGTCATCCTAAAGAACTCATTATTGGTGACATTAATGAGGGAATTCGTACAAGATCCAAAAGGCGTGAAGAATCTAGTGATGTGGCTCTTATTTCTAAAATAGAACCCAAGAGCATAAAAGAAGCTTTAACTGATGAAAGCTGGATTGAAGCCATGCAAGAAGAACTCAGGCAATTCAGTATCAATGATGTTTGGAAATTAACTCCTAAACCAAAAGGTAAATCCATTATTGGAGCTAAATGGATTTTCAGGAATAAGATGAACAAAAAAGGAAAAGTCGTAAGGAACAAAGCAAGACTCGTGGCCAAAGGATATACGCAAGAAGAAGGGATAGACTATGATGAGACCTACGAACCGTAACAAGGTTAGAAGCAATTAGATTATTACTTGCTTTTGCTTGTTATAAGAATTTCAGGTTATTTCAAATGAACGTCAAAAATGCATTCCTAAATAGATTTATCCAAGAGGAAGTCTATGTGGAACAACCTCTCAGTTTTGAAGACCCAAGGAAACCAGACTCTATATTCAGACTGAAAAAGGCACTGTACGGTTTAAAGCAAGCACCTCGAGCTTGGTACAACAGGTTAAGTAATTTCCTAATTCAAAATGGTTTTGCCAAAGGTAAAGTAGATACAACCTTGTTTATTAGAAGAGAAGGTAATAATTTTTTGCTTGTCCAAATTTATGTTGATGATATAATTTTTGGCTCTTCTAACGAAAGTCTTTATAAGAAATTTTTTAAGACTATGCAGGACGAATTTGAAATGAGCATGATGGGTGAACTATCTTTCTTTCTCGGACTACAAGTGAAACAATTGAAGGAATGAATTTTCATTCACCAAGAGAAATATGCTAAAGAACTTGTTAACAAGTTCGGTTTAGAAAATTGCAAAAAGGTTGAAGTTTTAATGACTAGCTCTTTGAAACTGGATAAAGATGAAGGAGGAAAGAAAGTTGACCAGAAACTTTACAGGAGTATTATCGGTTCACTTCTTTATCTCACTGCTTCTAGACCTGATATTTTGTTTAGTGTTTGCATTTGTGCCAGATTTCAATCAGATCCCAAAGAATCTCATTTAAGTGCTGTAAAACGCATCATCAAATATGTTGCATCTACTTCAAATTTAGGTCTCTAGTATCCTAAAGAATGAGACTTTACTCTTCTTGGATATTCAGATGCAGACCTAGCAGGATGTAAAGTTGATAGAAAGAGCACCTCGGGCATGTGTCAATTGCTTGGGAACAAGACAGTATCTTGGTTTTCGAGGAAGCAAAGTACCGTAGCTCTATCTACAGCAGAAGCAGAATATGTGGCTCTTGGAAGTTGTTGTTCACAAATTTTGTGGATAAAACAACAACTAAGAGACTTTGGAAGTGAAGATTCATGCACTGAGATCAAATGTGACAACACCGGCGTAATAAATCTTTCCAAGAATCCTATTCTCCAGTCAAGAGTAAAGCACATTGAGATTCGACATAATTTTATTAGAAATCACGTTCAGAATGGAGAAGTAAAGATCTAGTTCATTGACTCTAAGAATCAACTCGCGGATATATTTACAAAACCTCTGGAGAAAAATCAATTTGAGTCTATTCGTACCAGACTTAATATCATATCTCTTGCTCAGTAAAGTCTAGACACTCTCAAGACTCAAAGTTAAAAGTCTTTCAATGCCAAGACTTAGAAGACCTCAAGCCTCATCTGTAAGTTATTCTAATTTTTCAAATTTGAAAAGGTACGATTATCTTTTATCTGATTAGTTGATTGATTTATCTTTCTTAAAATACCCTTTATTTCAAAAAGGCAATTATCGATTTTAAAAGGAATTCAGTTAAATCCATAAAGGGAAGTTTTTATTTAAAAAGTCATCATTTTATTTTCCTTTTATGACGCTTCGTTTACCCCGCTTCACTTACTTTATATACCACTGTGTTGTCTTCCTCATTTTTACTCCGAAACCTTAAAATACAATATTCCTATTCTCTTTCACTTTTACTCTCGATTCGTTCGAAAGTTTTCATCTTTTCGAACAAGTTAGTGATTCCCTCCATTGAAGTGGCAATGTCTTCAAGAAAGTCATCAAGGATTGCAAGCAGGGGACCATGCCGCATGCCTTAGGGTCCTACCCATTTTGACTTAACCGAAGAAGAGGAATCTCCCTTGCGTCCAAGTCAGCAGCGCCAACCTTCCTCAAATCAAGCAGCCGAAGAAGTAATAGAAGGAGTTAATCCTGTAAGAACTCTAACTCCAAAGAATGCCTTCAAACTCTACTCAAATTTCAAGAAATGAGGTACGCCATTGTCATTAATTGATGAGTTCTTAAAAGATAGGGGATTCAAGAACGAAACCTTATTTTTGAGAGATTTGGAGAGGCTAGGAGTTGTGGAAAAATGATCTGTTGAGAAAGCATTTTAGAATATTCCAAGTGACCCACACTATAGCACTGCGAATCAACCACAATCTCTGGATGATGATGAACGGTTGTATTCTCATTTTCAACCTAGGTTTGGGGTGGCTACAAATATTACTGATGGTTCAAATCTTTTTAGATCCAAGGATCATAAAAATGTTTATGCAAGTCTTTTGAAGAGAGGGGTGATGAATCCCAAGACTGTTGACTTTGATTTCCTGGATTCAATCAAAATCAATTTGAGAGAAAAGTTTGCGCTATTGCAATTGGAAAAGTTCTGTTCTGATTCTACTGTTGGATTTCCAGAGTTGACTGCTTACTTTTATTCGAATTTATCCTTTTTGGATTCACACAGTTTTATCTTCAATGTGAAGGATAGGGAATTTTTGGTGAACACAGACATTTTGGCCGACATAATTGGGGTGGAAAGAATGAGTTTTCAACCGATTAGTGTGTCAATTGCTTATGCTATTCTGTCTTTGGTAAGAGACAGGGATGTTGAAAGAAAACTTTCTTATTAGAGGATGAGTGCTTTGAATATTCTCTTGCACAAAATTGTGATAAATTGCATTCGCCCTAAATCGACATCCAAGACTGATGTTTCTTGTTCAGAAGCAAAATTGATGTATGCAATCAATACTAGCTGCCTCATACCATTCTGTTCCACATGTTTCGAACTGTGACTAAGGATAAGGGATAGCTCCCTTATTCTGCTCTTATCACTCGACTCTTTAGGCACTTCAAAATTCATATCTCTGCACCATTGAGTCTGAAAGCCATCACTCTGATGGTAATTGGGTTCAAAATGGTGTCAAAGATGCGCTTAAAAGAGCTAAATAATGTGCTGGAATGAATGAAGGGGAAATCTCCTCTCAAGATAGAGCAAGACTCTGCTGCGGCTAAAAGGAAAGGCAAGGAGCCCGTGATTGCTCCTGTAAAGAAGAAAAGAGCTCTCATTCTCAAAGATGAAGAAAATGAGGATGAGCTTACTATTCCTGCCTTGGAAAATCTAAAGACCTTTGTCAGCCTTCCTGAGAGAAGAGAAGAGTCAGAAGAGAGAAGAGAAGAGTCAAAAGAGGGAAGAGAGAGAGAAGAATCGGAGAATGAAGAAGAACAGAGGGAAATAGAAGAAAGAAGAAAAGAAGAAGAAGAGGAAGAGGAAGAGGAACCAGAGAAAGAAATGGAAGAAGCTGAAGAAGAAAGGGAAGAAGAAGCAGAAGAAGCAGAGAATGAAGGAGATCAGGGTACTCAAGACTCTATTGAGCCAACCTTGGCTATCTCTTTGTCCAGTCATTCTGAGATAAGAGAAGAAGAGTCTACTGGAGTGCATCATTCTAAGGCTGAGGAAGCCTTACCTACCTCTCCTGAGGGCATCAAAACAGGGGGAGCTAATGGTGAAAAAGGTACTTCTTCACTTTTACTTGCTAGTGATGTAAGTCGATCTATAGCAGACCCAGAAGAAGTGCATGCCTCTCATTATCCAGAAGATAGACCTCCTACTGAGACTCCATCTTTTCTCAATTTCCCTGAGTTTCACTCTGTTGGTCCTAGCGATACAACTACTCAAACAGCAGACATTTCAAGACTGCTGGAAATTCTTTTGGATGTGCGAAGTCAGCAATATGCTATGAGTTTTGAGATGCTGGATCTCAAGAACGATGTTAAGACCACTTCAGTGTCTCTTCATGAACGGCTGGATTCGCTAAGAAATCAAGTTCAGTCTTATGTGTAGGGCGAAGAATTTCAGGCGCTGAAGCAGAGTTTTCACAAGCTTGAACAGACAGTGCACTCAATGAGGGAATTTGAGCTTGTTCGCTTACCCAAGCAACCTTGACTCATACTCTTTTCTAAATCTATTTTTTTTCTGGTCTCCACTTTTTACTGTTGACAAAAAGGGGAAGATGTTTATGTAGATTTGAAACTTGACTTTTTGTTTGACTTTGATTTTTGTTTGGTTGTTTGGTTGTGACTGGATTTGGATATTGTTTGGTCATTTTAAGTACTATTGGTATTTCATGACAAAAATAGTTGTTTATTTATAGGACTAATCTTTTTCCTATGGATGCAGATTCAATACTGTCTTTACTAAGTCAATTATCTTTGTGAGATATCCATGTGTGCTTAAGTTCTGTTTTGCAGGTCAAAATGATCTAAATCTGCAGGAAAGTTTTATCACCATAAAAAATGGGGAGATTGTTGGAGAAAACTTCCTTGTGTGTTTTGAAGCTGACAAAACGTTTCAATCAGTCTAATCTGAAGACTTGCAGACTTTGTCATTAAAGTCTGAAGACCGCCGGACTGCTAGACTCAAGATTCAGAAGTCTATCCTCATTGACAGTATCTAGACTGTTGAAGAAGATTTATCTAGATCTGAATATTTCGTTAAGGATTTGATCTATCGACTGAAGAAGATCACTTGGCTGGAAATAGCATGTCGGAATCCTTTATTCAAATTACGATTGATTCAGGGATTTTGGATCCATTGATTGGCGAAGTATACTTGGAAGGTTCTACTTATGGAAACCTAGATCCTGATTGTATGGGCGAGCAGGATTGGTGGGCTATCGTCATATTCCTTAAATAACTCGAAATCTCCCTAATTGATTTTGTCCAACGGGTAGATTGGAAGAACTCCTTTGGTAAGTGCCAACGGGTGTGATGGCATGAAGGAATATATAAGGAAGATGTTCCAGTTGTTCGAGTGTGTGCGCGATAGAAGAATTCCAAAGTCTAAAGCTCCTTGTTCTTTATCAATCCAATTATTGAGCAAAAACCTGTACTCAAAAGAGAGTTTATACTTGTGTGACCTTGAGGAAGTGTAGCAGAGTCTCTACACTGTGGAATCAAGGAAGAGCTATATTGTAACAACTCTTTGATTCTTAGTGAAATCCAACCGGTGGGCTGTCAGTGCGGAAGAGTGGACGTAGGCTTGGACTAAGCCGAACCACTATAAACCTTGTGTTCTTATTCTCTTCCTTAAGCTCTTTACTTTGATCGTAACAATATTTGTTTATTAGAGTCTAAATTCCTTTTCATAATCTATTGCTAAACAGAGTCGGTTCAAAAGAAAAAGTATTCTCTTTACTTTGCAAAATTTGTTTTTGCACCTATTCACCCCCTTTAGGTGCTCGTACTAGCTTTCACAAGGAGGAGAATTAGGAATGGGAATGGCCAGAGGTAGAAGAGCCTAAGGAGGAGGAATCGGAGGAGGATTACCTATTGGATGATCCTGATGATGAGCCAGAAGAAGATGAAGAGCTTAAAGAAAATGAGCTTAGTGAGGAGGAATCAGAGGAGGATCGGGATGATGATCCTGAGTACGACCCGAATGAGGACTGAGATCCCATCCCGTTTTGTGTGAACCTTATGTTTCTGTGGATAGGTGTTAGGTCAGGCCTATGTTGATGGTATTGTAAAATACTATGGGTTGTGCTATGTATAAAACTAAGGTTGTGAATTTCATTATAAAAAATATAGCCCTGCTTTCTATCCCATTGTTTTAATGTTTGGGGATTTATAATTACTTCCGCTTGTGCAAATTTAAAAAGAAAGGGTCAGCGATACTACCTGGGATATCACATTTAAAATCGACCAAGCTGAAGGATGGACGTGTGCCCAAGGATCGGGGCGTGACAGAGAAGCTTTTTGGTGTCTTTATAAAAGTACAATTCATGTGACCTAACCTTGATTCATTTACACAAGAACCTCTTTTTCTTCGGAATTTTTTGTAAGTAGTAGAAAGCTTTTTGCTAATAGTAGGAAATAATTAAAGAGTTTTCCTTATAAGAGGGAAGACAGAAAATTGATTCATGAACACCCTTTTCTTTATCATTTTCTTTTACAATAATTGCTTGCCAGAAGCAATCTCATCATCAACTGCCTGAAGAACATATAGCTCCCGGGATCTGCAACTGGGTCGGATGATTATAACATAAACAAGCTCCGAAAGGAGAAAGAAAGGGTAGCCTGATATGCTTTTCAAATGCTGAGTGACCGTCCAGTCAATTAATTATTAACAACGATAAAACATAAGCCTTAAAGACTTGACTCACAATTGATTGATGTGTAAAGTCATGCGCCCGAATTCTTGTTCCACGCTCTTATAGCATGTCAACTATTGTTTTGAACCCAATTCCATAGAGGTGGGAGGGGGGACTCACGTAGAATGACTCCCTAGTGCGGACAATGAAAGAGAAAGCTGAGGAAGGGGTGACGTCGATCCATCGTCCATCCTTGGTTTGCACTTCCAATCCATTCACATGATTTTGGTGAAGTATAGTCACGGGGTTTGGGTCCCAGCACGAAGTCCCGGGCTTCTTGGACTCCTCGGTCCCAGGAGCCGCTATCTCATGACACGATAATTGCTTATGATCGAATTGGCTAGTAAATCTGCGTTCTTGTCTATTGCCCAAGCATCCCAAAACCAGCTCCCTCATCAGTGAATCCAACTCCAAAACCCTCGTAATATACGTATTCATTGTCTCATTGCATGTTCATAAAAAAGGCACACATCGAAACTACAGTTTTCATATATACGGGTGTAGATTGGCATATCCATGTTGTGCGTGTTTTTATATATAACGGATTTTTATTATGTTCACATTGTATAAGATGATTCATTTTATATTTCTTCTTGCACCAAAGTAATTGAATTGGTTATCAATTCAAATTTGCTTCATTAGAGATCCGTTTAATAAGCATTAATTTATTGACTTTTCCTTAATGGGAATTGATAATCAAATAAAGTTACAATAAAACCAGCAATGAAAAGGTATTACCAAAGTCTTGTATTTCCCTCCAGCCACATGAGATCTATTGTCAAGTTACAATAATACCAGCAATGAAAAGGTATTGCCAAATCTTGCGTTTCCCTCCGGCCACATGAGATCTGCTAACCTTTCGATCGAGTTTGAGTTGGGGGTGTAGTCCATTCCAAATGACTCGAAAATAGGCATTAGACGAAGATTCATGAGGTAACTAATGTACAGCTTATTTGGGATGATGAACTATGAAATGGACACGTTGCCGGAGCTTCCGTGTTGTGTCCGACACGCTTGGTCACACAGTCAACACATGTTGGATTTTCCGACACGTGGTCAACTCTTTTCTACACATTCCGACATGCATGTTAGGGAGAGAGAATCGTTGAAGAAGATGATGGAGAGTGGAGGCGAGGGTGAAAGAGCGGAGGCCAGGTTGCAAGTGATGGCAAGGGAGGGTTAGAGGAAGAGTAGTGACTGAGGTGACCCAAAGGGTCACGATTGTGATGCTGTGATGGAGGGCCGGCGGCGAGGCTGTGGGTGCGAAGGAGGAAGCGTCGGAGGCAAGGTGGTAAGCAATGGTGATGGCTAATGAGGCAACCTGGAGAGAGCAAATATCAAGAGGAAGATGGTCGTGCGAGAAGGAGGAGGAGGAGGCAGCAACTAGGGTTTTTGATGGAGAAAACTCGAAAAAAGAAAAAAAATTAGAAATGGGATTTTGATGGGACTTTGGCATGATTTTTTCTTTTTGTAGGGCAGGTGGACGAGAGGATGACTTGAATTTTTAATAAAGGAAGTGAAGCCTAACAAGTGATTTTTTGGGGGAGGGGGAGAAATGGGGGAGTGAAATAAATTTGGGGCACGGGGGCTAGGGTGGACCTCGGCCGTGTGCAGGGGAAGTGATTTTGGAGAATAAAAATACTAAATGTTAAATAATGATAAATTTTGATCATTGTAGAAAATCATAGATTTATTTAAATAATTTAATTCTAATTTCTTGTTAGTCATTAGTCTCATCAATAACTTTTGTTAGAGTTACAAATATGTCACCAAATATGGATATGCATTAACTATGAATATATCTTTTGAATTTCCAATGAATAGATATATTAATATTATTAGTATAAATTCATTGTAGGCTCTTTTATTATTATTTATTTAATTGTGAATTCGAATCAAATTAATTAAAAATAAAAATATTTATTTAATATACAATATATCTCAACGTGTCAGAATTCTTTATTTTTGAGAAATGACATGTCAGCGTGTCATTTCGTGTCGTATCGCGTATTGTGCTACTTAGATGATGAACTGGCACTTCACATTGGTCGGAAGCTTGAGCAATTCCTCTCATTCTTAGAACACATCATTGTGAAGTTCCAAGGTGATCTTATCACACAAAGCTTCGAAGCAACCCAATTCTTTAAGGGCTTGTCGGACTTCACCCCCATCGACCTGTCCCTAGCTTTGAGCCATCTAATTCGGACAGATCTATCAAGGGATGCTTCGGTGCGAAAACAGAGCTCATGATCAATTTGTTGTTCTTTCTGACTACTTTTTCTGAAATTTTCCTCCTATGTTTTTCTTGGGGTTGTTCTATGCTGGAATTATACGGCTTGTCCATCCTCGTAGCAGCCGCTGTAGCAATTTTAAAGTTAAGAATCTTTCCATGAAGAGTTGAATATTTTCCCTTTTTCCCCCTCTTTTTGTGATTTAAACAAGAGTTGAACAGTCAATAGATTTTTTTTGGGCATATAGCTTTTGGATAGTAGACTCGACTTCAAATCGAGCAATGACGACGGTTGTCTTCCTCGTCCGGCGTGTCTTCGACGTTGAATACATGGAAACAAACGGCAGTTAGGTGAAAATTGAAGCCTAATATTAATGCCACACTCAGAAACAGCAACCCCTGCAATCAAAGAAATAATTCTTACTTTTTGAATATTGCTATCTTATGATCTTTTAAACTATCACATGATTTGCTGACAATATATCATTCATCAATTAGATATTGACATTTGAAAAAAGAAATATTACTCGCGTTTATTAGTTTTCGGAACAAAATACAGTAGTGAAAATCGGAATATAATACAAGTGATTGGATTGATGATGTAACAATGTGTCTATATTATATAAGTGTGAGCTTACAAAATTTTAATGTTCGAGATCTTAGATGTTTTGAAAAGCCTAATTCAAAAGCTAGTGGCCCATTTAGAGGTTTGGAGGGAATTGAATAAAATACTTAACTCGTGAAGTTCAATCGTAGGGGGATAGGGAATTTCTTCATACTCTTATGATGAAGAGCACACCAAAATATAAGAGCCCAAAGTCTTCTTCACCTAGGGATGATTGATGATTAAGAATCATCTTAAGGTGGTCACGGAGTTCCTCTACCCCCGGGTGACAATGTGACTAGTGGGCTGTAAAAATGAGGCGCGCTCAATCTTTGGTGTTCAAACCATGGTGATTGAAGTGTTAAAATGTATGTGTTAATTGTGTTAATATAATTGTGCATTGGAAAATTGATGTGGTGTGAAGCAATTAAAACATCTAAATTGGTTCATAACTCATTGGCTCAAGTTTTTGAATAAAAGTGAGTTCAATTGGATATGTTGACAGGTTTGAACTTGGCTAACTCTCTCTTTCTAATCTCCCTAGGTAAAGGTAACAAACTTTTACCGTATGCTTCCATCAAAAAAATGATGCACGAGAGAGAGACTTTGGTGAAGATGTTTGCTGGACGAAAGCAAGTAAAGGAATTGGAATTTGGCGACGAAAGGCAAGTAAAGAATTTGTCTAATTCTAATTGAATTTGAAGATGAGTTGGACGTGGGGGACGGTGGAGTCTAAGTGAAGAAGCAGAGAAAGTAACGAAGAATGGGATGCAGCGATGGCACCAAGGAAAAGAAAAGAGATATACAAGAGACGGGATTTCATCATACTCATCCCTGACTAGATGCCTTAATGACAATGTTTAAAAGTATAATTTAGGTCGATATTCTTTCAAAATTAGTCTAGAATATTTAGAAATTTATAGCCTAAATAGGAATCTTGCTGGATCATTAATTGTATTGACTGGACTACTTTAGCACTCAAGTGTGTTGGCTTGTTGCATGGCTCGAAGGTGTAAGCATATATATATAGCAATAGCGTGGTTGGGGAAAGAGACCAGCTTCACATTTAATGCCGAATTCAGCAGTGGCGATTCTTCGCAAGCAAAGATAAGATACAAATTTGTCTTTGGGTCTACGTGTAGGGAGACATCACATAACACAAGCAAAGTTTTTTCGTGTCTTGAAATAGCTATTACTTTTTAGGTTAAGCTCGTTTTAAAGTCTTACGTCAGTTCGAAGTCATATATTAAGTAGGCATGGCTATGGATTTATTCCGGTAGGCAATTCGTTTTGCCAAATGAGCAGTCGATTATTCAGAAAAGACGATGAAAGAAATTGCCATGATTTCAGAGCTGAGGAACACTTTTGCCTCCGTGATTGATTTAGAAGCAGAAGAAGAATGTGAGGTGGCAGAAGCAAAGTTGGATGTTGGCAAAGCGCATTAGTGTTCAGCACTTACGCCAAAATGGGCAAAAGAAACAGTATTGTCTAAAGCTGAAGATAGCCAAAGCTTTTCCAATCAGATTTTTGACCTGTTGCTGAGATGTAAGCAACTCCAATTGCCTGATTGCCTAAGAGTCATAGGATCCCGACGTCAAAGGAAATGAAGAATGAGAACTACTGCAAGAGGCACCATTCTTCGTGCCATGACACTAACAATTGTATTGTATTCAGAAAGATGTTACAGCGAGTGATTCAAAGCGGACGACTGAAATTTCCTAAGAAAGGAAAACGAAAAGTGGATGCAGACGAGAACCATTTTAGGTGAACATTGATATATTTAAAAGATGAATTGACGTGGGAGATTCGGATGTTAAAAGCTTCGCCTGCGAAAGTGCTGACAAAATTATTTTTATTTTATTTTGTGGGGTTCATGACTTTTAAGATCAATAAGGGTGATGAATAAAGAATATTTCTTTCTAAGCCATGAAGAATTATCCCTTTGATGAGCTGTTGATCAAGTCTAAATTATGATCTTGATAAAGACCTCTCACATTAGTTAAGCCGTACCGTTTAAGGAAAACTCGAACCCTTGTTGACAATCAACATGATGGTAATGATGAGATTTAGTATTTCTCCTACTCCGCATCAACTGTGAAGTAAGTTTTCTACACTCTTTACTATGCAATTCGATTACTTCATCATTTTTTTCGTGACAAATGAGTCAATTGTCATGCCATTTGAAATGTTTCATAAGCGAATAATTTTTCATAATTAACAAAATGGGCATTCGACATTGTCATGGGTGGGTCAAGTTAAATCATTATGTTTATTACAAATTCGTAAAAAAAAGTCTTGTTTTGAGGGCATGTTAAAGTATATCAAACTAGTCCTGTGATTAAATCTCACCATTGAAATGAAAATATGAGGCAAGGAAAAAATATTGAAGGTTAGGCAACTTCATGTTCCGTCTAAAACCTTTTCAAAACAAAAGTTGATTTTCTAAGCATACACTGAATTGACCCCGCTTGTTATTCTGATCCCTTCGCTTCGTGTTTCAGACGTAACTCTCAGACTTGTTACGATACGGAAGCATTTGAATATGAACAATCAAGTTCCCATGATGATGAACCTATTGATCCGTCTAACGGTCGGTAAATTTGGAACACACCTTCCAAGGAAAAAAATTAATATGGAGCAAATCTCATTACTAATTGGCTGAGATATCAATCCCGAAGAGCCAAAAAGAGTGCTCAACACTTCTCAAAAATTCATGCTTGATGCAAGCCCCTTTCCTACATTGTGCAATTTTCTTGTTGAGCATTGAGATAGTTCGAGGTTCGGACACCTGGAGTGCCATAACTTGGCACGGAGGGACACTTAAGTGCCATAACTTTAAAATGGTACACTTAAGTGCCAATATCGGAGTAAAATGGGACACTTAAGTGCCACTCCGGCGAAAATCCGGCCAAATGACTGACGTGGCAATTTTCCGGCGAGTTTGGTCCAAAACGGCATCGTTTTACACGCTGACGTGGCGGAGAAAACACAAAAACGACGCCGTTTCGTGTCTACGTGTAAATAATAATATATAAATTAATTAAATTAGATTTAAAATATTCAAAAATTTAATAAAATTAAGAAAAATTTAAAAAATTAAGAAAATTTAAAAAATTAAGAAAATTTACAAAATTTAAAAAAATTTAAAAAAATTTAAACAATTATAAAAAATTTTAAAAAATTTTAAAAAATTAAGAAAAATTTTAAAAATTTTAAAAATTAAGAAAAATTAAAAAATAAAATAAAAATAAAAAGGGGGAGGTCGAACGGGGCGGCTCCCTCGCCGCCGCCACCTCCCCGCCGTCGTCGGGAAGGGTCGGTGACGGAGGGGGAGGGTCGGCCGGGGTCGCCGGCCCTCGGCCAACCGACGGCGAGGGCTGCGAGCCCTCGCGGGCCCTCGCCGGCCCCGGCCGGGGCCCGGCGACCCCGGCCGACCCTCCCCACTCCGTCGCCGGCCCTTCTCGGCGGTGGCGGGGAGGCGGCAAGGGCCCGCGAGCCCTCGCCGGATCTGGGCAAGGGCCGCGACCCTCGCCCTAGATCTAGTCGCGGGCCCTCGCCGCCTCCCGCCGCCGGGGGAAGGGCCGGCGACGGAGTGGGGAGGGTCGGCCGGGTCGCCGAGCGCGACCGGCGGTGAGGGCCCGCGAGCCCTCGCCCAGATCCGGGCGATGGTCGTGGCCCTCGCCGTGATCCGACGAGGGCTCGCAGCCCTCGCCGTCGGTCGGCCGGGGGCCGACGACCCCGGCCGACCCTCCCCCTCCGTCGCCGGCCCTTCCCGGCGACGGCGGGGGCGGCGGCGGCGGCGAGGGAGCCGCCCCGTTCGACCCCCCCCTTTTTTTCTTAATTTTTAAAATTTTTAAATTTTTCTTAATTTTTTAAATTTTTTTAAATTTTCTTATTTTTTTTAAAATTTTTGAATATTTTAAATTAAATTTAATTAATTTTTATATTATTATTTACACGTAGACACGAAACGGCGTCGTTTTTGCATTTTCTCCGCTACGTCAGCGTGTAAAACGACGCCGTTTTGGACCAACCTCGCCGGAAAGTCGCCATGTAAGCCATTTGGCCGGATCTTCGCCGGAGTGGTGCTTAAGTGTCCCATTTAACTTCAAAACTGGCACTCAAGTGTACAATTTTAAAGTTATGGCACTTAAGTGCCCCTCGGTGCCAAGTTATGGCACTTGCGCTGTACTTTTGCCGAGATAGTTCAGTTGACCAGGTAATAGCTCTATAGCCAAAAAGTAAGTGATCAAACAATAAAATAAATAGAATAAAGGAATCAAATCAAATATTGAATTTACGTGATTCGATTGGTAGGACCTAACTCACGAGGAGGGCAAGACTACATATCACTATAGATCAAGGAATACAATAGATATTACAATCATATATACTCAAAAACTCCTGTGTTTCCTAACTCTTAATTATAGCCAATAATACAATGTTTATCTCAAATTCTCATTATGTAATTCATGAGCAAGCCACACAATTGATTGTCACGGAAAGAAGTTTCTTTTGGATGCAATGTCCAAACAAGACTCACTTCTTATATCAAAATCCTTTCCAAATTAGAAATCCAACTCCAATTGGGAAATCTACCTGCAATCAGGTTTTCTTTACAGGATCAACTCAAGATGTATTTTCAACAAAGTCCAAGGACTTTGCTAAGGCATCAATCCTCCTTGAGTTACACAGGAACCTCCTTTTCTTTTAATTTTTTTTTTGTTAGTAGTAGAAAGCTTTTTGCTACGAGTAGGAAATAATTAAAGAGTTCTTTTCCTTAGAAAAGAAAGAAAATTCCCTCATGAACACCCATTTCTTGGTCATTTTCTTTTACATACTTGCTTGCCAGAAGCAATCTCGTCATCAACAGCCTGAAGGCACATATAGCTTCGAGGATCTAGCATTGGGTCCGATGATTATGACCTAAACAAGATTCAAAAGGGGAAAGTAAGGGAAACCTGATATACTTCTCAAATACTGAGAGACCGTCCACTCAATTAATTATTAACGATGGGAAAACATATGCCTTACGACTTGACTCGCAATTGATTGATAGGGCGAAAGGACACGCAATGTTTCGAAAGGGCCTCCATTTCAAATTCTGTAAAAAGTATCCATCCCTGAAGCTCCATTTAGGCCCTCTTTGGTCTTGTAGATGCGAGACAGACCGGCAACATCAAAGGGCTTAAAAAGCAAAGGGTGTTGGTCATCCACAAGCTCATCAGGACACTGAACCGTGCCTTGATCGGAAGAGAAGAGTCCTATGGAGTATCGTAGCTCGTGCCCGCTTATCTTTACACGGTGACAAGGGCTGTATATTCTCCCATTGCTCCATCCCTGCGTGCAAAAGGGATAAAGGGGAGGCACACAATGATCAAGGTCAATTGTTCATAAGATTATAACACTAAAGAGACTTAAAATCTTGACTTCTTTTGACTGATCACACAAGGTCTACACGCTTAGTTTATATCCAATGAGACATCTATCTCACCACAAGCTAGCATCAATCTTGTCGTATCAATATGCATTCAATCATTCGAATACATGGTTCACATGGCAAACGGTCGATGACAATTTCACAAAGAAATCAGCTTTAATGTCCTAATCCTAGCTATTGCTGGACGTGATGATTAATATTAGAAATGTAAACAATTTGGTGCCCGAATTCTTTAGAACCGAATCCAATAGAGAGAGGGGGATGGGGCGGACTCACGTAGAATGATTCCCCAGTGATGACAACAAAAGAGGAAGCTGAGGAAAAGGCGACCTCGATCCAACGTCCATCGTTAGTCTGTACTTCCAATCCGTTCAAATGATTTTGATGAAGTATGGTCACGAAGTTTGCGTCCCGATGGCACGAAGTCTCGGGCTTCTTGGACTCCTCAGTCGCAGGAGCTGCATATCTCATGACGCGGAGACTGTATTTGACCGACTTGGCTAGTGAATCCACGTACTTGTCTACGCCCAGGCTTCTCAAAACCAGCTTCTTCACCAGTGAATCCAACTCCAAAACCCTCATAGCATAAGTATTCATTATCTCGCTGCATGTTCATTAAAAGGGCACGAATCAAAACTACAGTTTCCATAGATTCGGGGCGTAGATTGGCATCTTCATTTTGCGTGTGCTTTTTGTTAGATGTATGCCCTAAAGCTGCTATGTAATAGTTACATATTAGGGATTTCAGTTGTACTTTCATTATTATTATTTGATTAATGGAAATGACGTATTCATTCATTTGTCCAATTATTTTATATTGATGAATGATTCCATAAGATCAGTTGCAACTAGACCTATTTTTGAGACGTCAAGAATATATATGACGGGTTCATAGTTAGACTGAATCTTTAAATCGTTCCCGGTCGATGGATTATTGAGTGGATATTAATAATCCTGTTGAGACCGGTGTGTTCTTAACTTCGCCATTAAGTATTGGATACTTAAGGGAATGATGAGTCACATGTCATTGGGTATTATGATTCCTGAGTTAGAACACAGGTGTTTGTATTAGACAAATTCACTGAACGTGATGCATATGGAACGATTAGTGACATGGAAGCTTTTAGCGTGGTCAATGTCTAATTGTTCATGCTTTGGTCTTGTGTAAATAATCCTTAGATCTGAGGCACAGTGTTAACTTGTGTATTGAACAACTATGGTTCACGGGTGCACATAATGCCGGGTCATTGATCCGTCTTTATACCTGATGGTCATAGCTTGTTCATATATGAAGTTACACGTGTGCGCAATATGGAATCTGTCTCCTTGTTATATGCAAGGTATGATAATGATGTCCTATGCAATCTAATTGTGACAATGCATTGAAATCCTCGGCCGGGGTTGTAATCGAGAATAAATTATTTATGTCTCAAATAAAATGCATGTCAATTAGATTTGTGCATATGATCGAATTAATGACTTGACAAATATTCCATGGTCTTTGTTTGATCGGGACATAGTAAGACAGAGGGATTGAATTACACTGTAGACAAAGCTGACAGGTTCATTATGTTCTTAAAGTATTCACACTATCTGGGTAGCCATGACATATTGCTAGATGTCAATCGTGGCTTGTAGGACCTAAAAGATTAATCGGGACAATTAATTCTTTTGGAAGTACTAATGTGTTAGTACAAGTCTTACTACCAGCTTAGTGATGAACCTAGGGATGTCACACACCATAAACAATTAGGATGACGTGGAACAAGAGAGAAATATTATTGCAAATGTGTTTGCAATTACTGCAATCGAATTGAGTCGATTTGAAATTAAATTAAATGAGATTTAATTTAATTTGTATTATAGTCACGAGCCTACTTGCATATGATGCACACGCATGCCCAAAGTGGATATATGTTAACATACCCCAATTGTGTACTTTCATTATTATTATTTAATTAATGGCAATGAATTGACCAAATAGGTTTAAGGTACCAAACAAGTTGGCTTTAGTGCAAGTGGGAGATTGTTAGATGTATGCCCTAAAATTAATTAATTAATTAATTGATTAACTAATTAAAAAAAAAAAAATTAAAGCTTCATGCATGTGCACGAATTCGTGCACATGCACGAGCGTAATGGTCAGCGGTTGCTGACCATTATGCACGAGCATGGATGGTCAGCAACCGCTGACCATCATGTATAGAATCGTGCATGAGCGGTTTGCTCATGCACGATTGTTCGTGCAAAAAAAAAGCGGACGATCAGCAACGGTTGCTGATCGTCCATCGATCAGTTGCTGATCGGTTTTACTTTAAATAGAAAGAAGAGAACAGAAAACGAGGCTGCTAAAATAGAGAGTGTGGGCGTGCGTTTTGTTTTGAGAATGAGAAGATGCTTTGCTGAAAATAGAGAGTAAAGTGTGTGCGTGTTCTTGAGTCTTTGAGACGCAAGAAAGAAGAGCATTATCTCATTCGGGCCGTGACTATTATACATCAAGAATACGACGGATTATTTCCACGTGATTGCTAGCACGATCGAAGTGGTGAATATCCGAAAGCTCTCTCTTCTGTTCGACGTTCGTTGTTGGTGTGTCTGAACTAGAGGTCCAACGCTTGTGGGACTCGAACTGTAGAACATCCCAACCGACTTGTTTCAAAGCGCGCTTCGAGAGGTATTTCGTTTAACTTCCTTTTATGTTTAGATATTTGATTAAAACGCACGAACAACGCCTTAGGAGAATCATGTGTAAAATATATCTTTGTTTCCGCTGCGTTTAATTCGTTAATTATTCTTATACATGATTCATGAAACCCCAACAGTGGTATCAGAGCCAACCTTAGGCGTTTTTTCGTGCGTTTAATTGATATATAGTTCAAATATGTTTTTGCAATCTAATGGCCAATTTATTTTTGTTAAGAGAATTGGTTCTCTTGCTCTAATGTGGCCTATAGAAGTTGATTAATTTATGTGATAAATTTAATCAACTAAGCAAAAATTAGAACTAAATCAATTTTGAATCAAAAATCTGTAACTTGTTATACTTTGTGTTTATATTCTACAAATGATATGCAGAATTTTATGCATGCCTTCCAGAGCTTTAAATTTTGAATTTATGGCTCGTAAGGAAGGGTGGTGATCATGGAAAAACCCCTAATTGTTGTGATTGTTGTATGGATGAATGTATGATGATTACAGGTATTCTTTTTGGGGATGTAATTATTAAATGGAGGCTGCGTCCTTCTTTTTATATTTATTTTTTACGAAATGTAATTTTAGTATAGTTTAGTATTTCAATTATTGATGTAAATACTACAAGAAAGGAGGAGCCATTGGAGGAGCCATTAAACCGGTGAGCTCTTCGGGCCCGGTCTTTGAAGAGTTCAAAGATTGAAGAAAAAGTGAAGAGCAGGTCCATATTATTAAAACATTAAAATGGCTAAATGGGTCTCTTTGGCTCGAGACCCATTGAACCATAATTCCATGATCACCACATAGGATAGATGTTTATGTGATATCTATTTATTTATTGTGTTTATGGTATCATGCATGTTAAACCAGTTAATGTGCAAAGTGAGACCATTAATAACGACCAAAATCTCCTTATTAATAATATTAAGTCGAAACGGGTTTCGGACTCGTGGCCTTCCAACGTCGTGGTTTGATCCAATATTATAGTGGTTAATTAACCGGTTATGGATACATAGGGGTTGATTACCATTTATAATATTGGACCACTCCATTATGCATATGATGATGTGGGGTTGGAGCCAAATGATTTCTAATAACTGTTAGGTGAGGGAATCATTTGTGTTTTCAATACTTGCATGAGACGATGGGCTAGACTTAACTATGATCATGATGCCAATAACTGTTAGGTGAGGCTTTCATGGTCTAGAGGCCGAAGTTATGATTGGGACTCGCATATGATGCGTTGAACAAGCTGGTTCACTCACTAAGTTCATAGGACACCAATAACTGTTAGGTGAGGTGAACTTTGGGCTAGTGGGACTCCAATCCCCACTAGTAATCTTTACCCAACAAAGATTACCGCTTCCCATCTTAAGGAGTATGGGATTCGAATATAAATTTAGTGGGAGGATCTATTTCATTTAAAGACCAAAATGAAATAGTTATTATGAAAAGTACAACGGCTAACAATTTATTTTCTGCAACAGATATATTATTACTCTGAAAAATGGTGACCGCAAACCCACTCGCTTCTATACTTGACAAGAATTGTTTGACTGGACCCAATTTCACTGATTGGGTGAGGAATTTGAGAATTGTTCTCAATTCAGAAAAAATTGGGTATGTGCTTGATGAAAAGATGCCAACATCCTTTCCTGAGGGTGGGACCCAAGAGGAGCGTGTCACTTATGATAAGTGGCGTGATGATGACTTAAAAGTTAGGTCATACATGCTTGCTTCTATGAATAATGAATTACAAAAAAGTATGAATCAATGGAAGATGCTAAGTCGATCATTTTGCATTTAAAGGAATACTTTGATGAGAATGGTCGAACCTCTAGATATGAGATATCTAAGGCATTGTACCGTATGAGGATGGCTGAAGGATCATCTGTTAATGATCATGCTTTGAAAATGATCTGGCACATTGAAGAATTGGCTAGGCTGAATCTCGTTATGGACAACGAGTTAGCTGTGGATTTGATCCTCCAATCTTTACCCGATTCCTTCTCTGGTTTTGTCCAAAACTTCCACATGCATAAAATGGAGAAAACTCTTGCTGAGTTACATAGCATGCTGGTAGTTTATGAGAAGGAAATGCATAACACGAGGCCAAATGTAGTGGCTATGGCTAAGGCTTCTTCTTCAAAGGGTAAGACTGTTTTAAAGAAGAATAAATGGAAGAGGCCTGCCAAACCTGTTGTGCAACCAAAACCCAAGATTGATAAAGGGAAATGTCATTACTTGTGGTGTCAAAGGGCACTTTGGAGGAGGAACTGTAGGAGGTACCTCGCGAGCTTGAAGGTCAAGCCCAAGAACCAACCTTATGAAGGTATGGTGTCTATGCTTATTGAAACTAATCTTATGGTTAGTGCTGAATCCAGCTCATGGGTTCTAGATTCTGCTGCAACTTCACATATTTGTATGTCTTTGCAGAATCTGGAAATAAGCAGATGCTAGGGCGAAATGAGATTGTCTGACGTTTGCCAATGGAGCAAGAGTTGCTGCATTAGCTATAGGGACTTTTCGTTTATGTTTGCCTTCTGGACATGTATTGGTTTTAAAGAACTGTTTGCATTATAAGAATGCTGTAAGGAATATCATCTCTATACCTCGTCTGGGTAAAGAGAATTATGAATTTTCTTTTGCAGATGATGTATGTTCTATTTATCATAATAGAATATGTGTTGGTTCTAGCTTATTAACCAACAATCTTTATACCATTACAATGCTCGGTAATGCGATTACCAATGTCAATAAGCAAAATAGAATTGATATAAATGCCATAACTAATAAACGCCCTAGAGACGGTCCAAATAAAAAGTATGTTTGGCATCTCCGATTAGGTCATATTGGAGAAGACAGAATTAACAAGTTGAGTAATGATGGATACATTGATCCTTCAAATTTTGAGTCATACTCAACTTGTGAGGCTTGTCTTCTAGGAAAAATGACCAAAGCGCCTTTTGTGGGACAAAGTGCGCGAGCTGCTGACATATTAGGATTGATACATACGATGTATGTGGACCAATTAATGAAACTGCTAGAGGTCGTTATAATTACTTCATTACCTTCACCGATGATCGAGTCACGGTATGGTTATTTATACCTCATGAAGTATAAATCTGAATCCTTTGAAAGGTTCAAGGAATTCAAGGCTGAAGTTGAGAAACAAACAGGAAAATGTATTAAGGCTCTTCGATCAGATCGAGGAGGTGAATACCTTAGTACTGAATTCATGGACTTTCTTAAAGAGAATGGCATTTTATCACAATGGACACCTCCTGGAACTCCAGAACATAATGGTGTATCTGAACGAAGAAATCGTACTTTATTAGATATGGTACGATCTATGATGAGTTACACCGATTTGCCAATATCCCTTTGGGGATATGCCCTTGAGACAGCTGTATATATACTGAACAGAGTGCCGTCCAAATCTGTTCCAACTACGCCCTATGAGATATGGCATAGTAGGAAACCTAGTCTTAATCATATTAAGATTTGGGGTTGTCCAGCTTTCGTGAAAAAGTTGAAAATGGAAAAATTGGAGGCAAGATCTGAACAAGGTCGCTTCATTGGATATCCAAAGGAAACTCTTGGATATTATTTCTATTTTCATTCAGACCAAAGAATTTTGGTATGCAAGCATGCTTCTTTTTTGGAGAATCGGTTCGTCCAAGAAAGTGGTGCTGGGCGGAAAATAGTCTTACAAGAAGAAAATAATGAAGTACCAAACAACCGAGTTCGAGATACCAATCTCGATTCGGTGGGAGCTTCGATACACAACCTCTTAGGAGAAGTGCGAGAACGTCTCGCCCACCTGCTCGTTATAGACACTCGGTTGATCATATTGAACCATTATTCATTGTGAATGATAGTGATCAACCCGGTGATCCTAAAACCTATGAGGAGGCGATGTTGGACATCGATTCTGGTAAATAGCTAGAAGCCATGAAATCCGAAATGGATTCAATGTATTCCAATGAGGTTTGGACCTTGACTAACCTGCCTGATGGTATTATACCAATTGGCTGTAAATGGATCTTCAAGAGGAAGATGAATGCTGAAGGTCAAATTGGAACTTACAAAGCACGGTTGGTGGCGAAAGGATATCGTCAAAAGAAGGAATTGATTATGACGAAACTTTCTCACCTGTGGCCATGCTAAAATCCATTCGGATTATGTTGGCTATAGCTGCACACCTTGATTATGAGATATTCCAGATGGATGTCAAAACGGCTTTTCTAAATGGTTTTCTCGAAGAGGACATCTATATGGAACAGCCACAGGGTTTTGAATCCAATAGTGAAAAACGGAAGGTGTGTAAGCTTAAGAGATCCATTTATGGACTCAAACAAGCCTCCAGAAGTTGGAACATCCGTTTTGATGAGGTAGTCAAATCGTTTGGCTTCATCAAAAATCCGGATGAACCTTGTGTATACAAGAAGATCGGGGAGTGCAATTGCATTTATAGTTTTGTATGTCGATGATATACTTTTGATTGGAAATGATGTACCAATGATATCATCGATAAAACTATTCTTGTCACAGAAATTCTCCATGAAAGATTTAGGAGAGGCAACCTACATTTTAGGTATCAAGATCTATAGAGATAGATCAAGACGATTGATTGGCCTCTCACAATCTACGTACATAGACAAAGTGTTAACACGATTTAACATGCAATGTTCCAAGAGAGGATTATTGCCTTTTAGGCAAGGGATCCGTCTTTCTAAGGAGATGTGTCCCAACACTCCTGAAGAAAGAGAGCGGATGACAAAAATACCATATGCATCCGCTATTGGAAGCATAATGTATGCTATGCTATGTACTAGACCTGATATTGCGCATGCTGTAAGTATTACTAGCGAGATATCGATCGATCCGGAGAAGAGCACCTGGATAGCGGTTAAGAATATTCTTAAGTACTTGCGAAGGACTAAGGATCTATTCTTGATATATGGAGAAGGAGAATTTAAAGTTGTAGCTTATACTGATTCCGATTTTCAATCGGATCCTAATGATTATAAGTCTACGTCTGGGTTTGTCTTTACATTCAATGGTGGTGCAGTTAGTTGGAAAAGTTCCAAACAAAGCATAACTGCCGATTCCACCACTGAGGCAGAGTATGTAGCTGCTTCTGAAGCAGCAAAGGAAGCCGCTTGGATGAAGAAGTTTATTTCTGAACTTGGAGTCGTTCCTTCAATTGAGCAACCGATCACATTGTTTTGTGACAATAATGGGGCGATAGCTCAAGCTAAGGAACCAAGGTCTCACCAGAAGTCCAAGCACATTGAGAGACGCTTCCATCTCATCGAGAAATTGTTGGGAGAGGTGATATCGCCTTGCAGAAAATTGCCTCAGCAGAAAACGTGGCGATCCCTTCACTAAGGCCTTACCTCGCTTCTTTTGAAAGACATATTGACAAAATGGGTTTGAGGTACCAGACAAGTTGGCTTTAGTGTAAGTAAGAGATTGTTAGATGTATGCCCTAAAGCTGCTATGTAATAGTTACATATTAGGGATTTCAGTTGTACTTTCATTATTATTATTTGATTAATGGAAATGACGTATTCATTCATTTGTCCAATTATTTTATATTGATGAATGATTCCATAAGATCAGTTGCAACTAGACCTATTTTTGAGACGTCAAGAATATATATGACGGGTTCATAGTTAGACTGAATCTTTAAATCGTTCCCGGTCGATGGATTATTGAGTGGATATTAATAATCCTGTTGAGACCGGTGTGTTCTTAACTTCGCCATTAAGTATTGGATACTTAAGGGAATGATGAGTCACATGTCATTGGGTATTATGATTCCTGAGTTAGAACACAGGTGTTTGTATTAGACAAATTCACTGAACGTGATGCATATGGAACGATTAGTGACATGGAAGCTTTTAGCGTGGTCAATGTCTAATTGTTCATGCTTTGGTCTTGTGTAAATAATCCTTAGATCTGAGGCACAGTGTTAACTTGTGTATTGAACAACTATGGTTCACGGGTGCACATAATGCCGGGTCATTGATCCGTCTTTATACCTGATGGTCATAGCTTGTTCATATATGAAGTTACACGTGTGCGCAATATGGAATCTGTCTCCTTGTTATATGCAAGGTATGATAATGATGTCCTATGCAATCTAATTGTGACAATGCATTGAAATCCTCGGCCGGGGTTGTAATCGAGAATAAATTATTTATGTCTCAAATAAAATGCATGTCAATTAGATTTGTGCATATGATCGAATTAATGACTTGACAAATATTCCATGGTCTTTGTTTGATCGGGACATAGTAAGACAGAGGGATTGAATTACACTGTAGACAAAGCTGACAGGTTCATTATGTTCTTAAAGTATTCACACTATCTGGGTAGCCATGACATATTGCTAGATGTCAATCGTGGCTTGTAGGACCTAAAAGATTAATCGGGACAATTAATTCTTTTGGAAGTACTAATGTGTTAGTACAAGTCTTACTACCAGCTTAGTGATGAACCTAGGGATGTCACACACCATAAACAATTAGGATGACGTGGAACAAGAGAGAAATATTATTGCAAATGTGTTTGCAATTACTGCAATCGAATTGAGTCGATTTGAAATTAAATTAAATGAGATTTAATTTAATTTGTATTATAGTCACGAGCCTACTTGCATATGATGCACACGCATGCCCAAAGTGGATATATGTTAACATACCCCAATTGTGTACTTTCATTATTATTATTTAATTAATGGCAATGAATTGACCAAATAGGTTTAAGGTACCAAACAAGTTGGCTTTAGTGCAAGTGGGAGATTGTTAGATGTATACCCTAAAATTAATTAATTAATTAATTGATTAACTAATTAAAAAAAAAAATTAAAGCTTCATGCATGTGCACGAATTCGTGCACATGCACGAAGCGTAATGGTCAGCGGTTGCTGACCATTATGCACGAACATGGATGGTCAGCAACCGCTGACCATCATGTATAGAATCGTGCATGAGCGGTTTGCTCATGCACGATGTCGTGCATGAGCAAACCGCTCATGCACGATTGTTCGTGCAAAAAAAAAAAAAAAAAAAGCGGACGATCAGCAACGGTTGCTGATCGTCCATCGATCAGTAACCGTTGCTGATCGGTTTTACTTTAAATAGAAAGAAGAGAACAGAAAAACGAGGCTGCTAAAATAGAGAGTGTGGGCGTGCGTTTTGTTTTGAGAATGAGAAGATGCTTTGCTGAAAATAGAGAGTAAAGTGTGTGCGTGTTCTTGAGTCTTTGAGACGCAAGAAAGAAGAGCATTATCTCATTCGGGCCGTGACTATTATACATCAAGAATACGACGGATTATTTCCACGTGATTGCTAGCACGATCGAAGTGGTGAATATCCGAAAGCTCTCTCTTCTGTTCGACGTTCGTTGTTGGTGTGTCTGAACTAGAGGTCCAACGCTTGTGGGACTCGAACTGTAGAACATCCCAACCGACTTGTTTCAAAGCGCGCTTCGAGAGGTATTTCGTTTAACTTCCTTTTATGTTTAGATATTTGATTAAAACGCACGAACAACGCCTTAGGAGAATCATGTGTAAAATATATCTTTGTTTCCGCTGCGTTTAATTCGTTAATTATTCTTATACATGATTCATGAAACCCCAACACTTTTATGTATATCGAATTTTTGTTATCCTCAGTACTGTATAGGATGATTCATTTTAGATTTTCTTATTGCATCAAAGTAATTGAAATTCAAATTCTCGTCATTAGAGATTTCTTTGAAAAATATTAATCTCTTAACACTTCCTTAATGGGAATCGACAATATAATTACAAATAATGAAGAAAGGATTACCAAAATCTTGTGTTTCCCTCCGGCCACATGAGATCAGCAAATTTTTCGATCGAGCCCAAGCTGGGGGCGTAGCCAATTCCAAACGCCTCGTAAAGAGGAAGATTGGCAATGTAGCCGGCGGTTGGCTTATTTGGGTTGTCGAACCGGTGCTTCACATCAGTGGGAAGTTCGAACAATTCCTCCAATTCTTGGAGCACTTCACTGTGAAGTTTCAAGGTCATCTTATCATGCAAAGCTTCGAAGCAACCGTATTCTTCAAGGGCTTGTCGGACTTGACTTTGCAAGGAGTCCCATGGACCTGTCCCTGGCTCTGAGCCATCTAATTCGGACAGATCTATTAGGGGAAGCTTCAACGTTGAGATAGGGCTCATGGTCAATTATGTGTTTCTTTTTGGGTACTCTTTCTGAAATTTTCCTCCTATTTTTTTCTCGGGGTGGTTCTCTGCTGGATTTATAGGGCTTGGGCATCCTCGTACTAGCGGTCGTAGCAATACAACTGGATACGTTAATGGGCTTAAAGCTGACTTTCTTTTTCTCGTCTTCTTTTTCTCGTCTTCTCAGGTAGAAGGTATCGTGCTTTTGCCATATCCTATCGACAAGAAAATGGTGAGAGAGAGACTTTGGTGAAGATGTTCGTTGATGAAAGTAAGTAAAGGAATTGGAATTTGGGAATTTGGCGATGAAAGCAAGTAGAGGAATTGTCAAGTTCCAGTTGAATTTGGAGATGAGTTAGAAGTGGACGGTCGGGTCTACGTGAGGAAGCGGAGAAAGTGACGAAGAAGGAGATGCCGCGATGGAACCATAGAAAAGAAAAGAGATGTTGGGTTTCTTGTGTCAGTGAAGGAGAATCCCCGGAAGATGTCGGACAATTCTGATCCACTCGCCAGCTAGCAAATTTGTCAAAAAAAGATTGAGACAAGGCTGTTACGGAGCATCACCAAGTCGCCTAGCCAAATCCATCAGAATCAACGGTGAAATCGAGTCGGAAGCCTTTGAACTATATAGATAGGATTTCATCAAAATCATCCCTGACTAGATGCATAAGTGACAATATTTGAAGACATAATTTAGGTTGACATTTCTAGAAAATTATAAATCTATCGTCACTCAACAGATAAGAAAACAGTCTTAAGTAAATATAGTCGTTGCTCCGCCAAATTTATCATTCTTGCATAAGTAAACCCCTGATCAAATAAGACTAACCCTAGTCTCATAAACAAATCATACGGTGACAAAATCGAACTCAATTTGAATTGGCTTATAGTTGATTATTCTTGCATTTCCAAAAATATCTTGGAATCACAATCATAAAAAAATTGTAAGTTTTTGAAATTAGGCATTATGGAAAATTGGTCGGAAGGGATTATTTGCCTCGTCTGACATAATTAACGCCCAAAAAAGCCGTATAAGAAAAATGACACCACCACTTCAAAACATGCATCGTTAAGGATCAAATCATGTAGTCAAATGGACATGCATATACATCACACTAAGATTCATGCATTAACGTGATCACTCGACATATCTTAACACAACACTTCATCACATAGTATACGTCATTACATGGCATGTTGTCATATGATACAGCACGTATCGTCACATGACACAACCCGATTGCTTGAACTGATTGCTTGAAGATCAAATTATCCCCATCAGGCCAGTTACTATTACTATGGCACAAAAGATGTTTGGGGTGGGTTCATCCTCTAAGTAGAAGAGGGATTCCAGACCATCATCTTGAAGGGAAACGCGTGACTTCTTTTCTGAATCATGTGCAATCCTTTCTTTTGCAAAAAGTGTCAGAAAATTCCTAAACACTTTTGTATTTGTGATAATTCAATCCTAAACCTTTTAATGGTATTAATTAAGTCCTAAATCTTTTAATGGTGCAAATTAGTCCTAAACCTTTTAAACTAGTGCCAATTCAATCCTCTTGGCTAACTTTGACCGAATATTGCTGATGTGGACGCCTTCCGGCTTACTTGGCATCTCCAGTACTGACATTGATAATTTTTAATAATATTTTGCTAATTTTTCGATTTTTTATTATTTTTCTGATTTTTTTTCTTTTTTGTTTCTTTTTTTCTCTCCTTCCTTTCTTCTTCTGTTAGGGGGTGGCCGGCCGCTAGCCAAATTTGGTGAGGCTAACCCTTGCCATAATTAGGCGAGGCCGACCTACCTGGCCAATGCCTAAAGGAAGAAGAAAGGAAGGAGAGAAGAAAAAAAAAAGGAATAAAATCAGAAAAAAAAAGAATAAATTGGAAAATTATTAAAACATTATTAAGAATTATCCATGTTAACACTAGTGGTGCCACGTAAGCCGGCCGATGTTCACATCAGTAATATCTAGCCAAAATTAGCCAGGAGGGTTGAATTGGCACTAAATCAAAATATTTATGATTAAATTGGTACTAATTCAAAAGGTTTATGACTGAATTAAAACTAATTCAAAAGTTTTATGATTGAACAAGCATTGAGTCAAAAGATTTATGACTAAATTGATACCATTAAAAGGTTTATGACTAAATTGACATCAATGCAATATGTTTAGAACTCTTCCAACACTTTTTCACTCTCTTTTTGGCATGTCGACAATTCTTTTGCAAAATGGCCCTTTTGTTTGCAAATGTAGCACCTATCTGATTTCTTCTTGCCACAATGTTTCTTCTTTTTGTGATACCTCCATTTGCCTTTCTTCCTTGTGATCCAGTAGCGGAATTTCTTGTTCGTTAACAGTAAAATGGCAAGTTTGACCGAGGAATTATGTAAGTCATGGCATCATACAAAAAAATCAGAGAGGCTCAGCAGGAGCCACTCGTCCGCTGTGACAAATAGGCTGGACGAAGCTGATGACGGCATGACTCTACCCCATTTTCCATCTTTCATTTGCACTTCCGATCCGTCGATGTAGTTCTGTTGAATTAGTGCGAAGATGTGCTTATCACAGGGAGGGTAAGCGCTCGCTTGGGCCTCTTTAGTCTTCGGTGATTCGTATTTGTTGATCCGATCCAAATCTTTCATAGAGTAGCAATTGAGCGTCTCGCTGCAAAATAATCTAAGATTCTTGTGAAAGCAGACATAGGTCTATATTGTGGTTTGCTTATGTCATCTCCTTTGAATGGTGATGGTTTTATAAGTGATGGGCTTAAGGCCCGTCCGCCCATGTTGGGCCTAAAAGCCCGGCCCACAAGAGTAGGGCCCATGGATGAAGGGGCACGATTAATAATTTTTTGGAGGGACATATATAAGGGAGGAGAGAGAGGGAGAACGCACCTCTTGGCATTAACGTACGTACGTCTCCCTCTCCTTCCAACGCTCTCTTTTCTTCCAAAACGCTGAAGGCGACGCCGTTTCCCTTTTAAAGGCAAATTGACATCATCGGATCAGAATTTCTTCCTCGATCTTTGGCATTGGTGTTTAATCTGTGGCTAACAAGGTACGCTCGAATCCGTGGTGTGCTTTAGGATCGGTGATACGTGATTTTCCCGGGCTTCACTTCCGCATTCGTTTTAGGGGTTCGATTTAGTGTCGAATCCGGTTTTCGGGGATCTGTTATTCTCAACATTGGTATCAGAGCCCTAGTTCACGTTTTTCCCGACCTGTTTGATGTTTTTTGATTGATTTTCGCGAAAGTAATTCGGTCGTACGGATCGGGGCAAGAAATCCCGACACTCGAGCGCTATTCGTCCATTTTTTCGAGTTTCTGTGATTCGAAATCGATTTTTGAAGGCATAGGGTGAAAGGGCTCTCGAGACGAGTCCGGCGACATGTCGTGCGCCGCCGGGAAACGCCTCACGCGCCCACACGCGCGGCCAGAAGGCGATGCGCGTGGGCGCGACGCGCCCGGAAGCGCTGGCTCGCCCAGCGCGTGCGGCGCACACGTCGGTCGGCGAACCGGCTCGTGCGCGCCACCGGCTGGCGAACCGACACGTGCCGGTCGACAGACCGACGCGTGCTGACGTCACCCAACAGTCGGTAACTGTTGGGATGACGTCATCGATGACGTCAGCGCCGACGACGGTTGGCCGGGTGGTCATCGGCGGGCAAACCGACCGGCGACCTAACCTGACCCGAACCGCGGACGCCCGGCACTTGCGCGGCACGTGCCGGGCCGACGTCTACGTGACGTCAGCCAGCGCACGCGCGCGGCACGTGCGGTCGGTTCGTCCGACCTGCCAACCGGTCCGACCAGCCCATCCGGTCCGACCAGCCCGACCGGTCCAACCGGTCCGACCCGCCGACCGTTGACCATTGACCGACCGTTGACCGTTGACTGACGATCGTTGACCGTTGACCGTTGACTCGAAAAAAAAAAAAATTTGTTTCTTTTCCATTTATGCCTATGTGGGTTATATGTAATCCATTATTTATTCTGCATTTGTTGCATGAATTTTGGAAAATTATGTATTTTCCCTTATGTAAATTATGGATTATGAGTAATCCATTTTTAGTTCTGCATTTGTTGCAGGAACTATAATGCATTATGCACGGATACCTGCAATCCCGAGAACGGACGAGAGAAATGCAAGACTTAAAAGGCTGATGTCAGATTTAGCTAATTATCGGTGGCATGACGGTGATTTAGTATCACATGTGGTCAGGATCAATCAGATGATACAGGAAATCATCTGGAATGGTTATCTTATGCCGGATTTTGAGAAGGTGCCGGCTTTGATGAACACTCTTCCACCTGAATGGCAAGCAGTGTTAGGTCGGTTATGGGAGGTCAACGTGGTCCCTAGTTATAGGATGCTAGTGGAAGCTTTTGTAAGAGAGTACTATAGGATTGAGTTAACCAAAACTTGAACCCTTAGATTGAGCGCCACATGGCGCGAGCGCGAATGCGCCTTGGAGGCGACATGAAAGCTCTCCAAAATTTTTTTCCATGGTTGGCAAATGTGCCTTCAAATTTCTCAGATATTTTGACTGATAGATTAGAAAGGACATTCCCTATTTATTTCTTAGATTAATTATGAGATGTTTTGTGGGTGTAAATATCTCTTTCCATGTTGATATTTTTTCCTGTATATATTGCTTAGTGTAATATATAATGTATTATGTGAAAGTATTATTATTCTATTGGATGTTATATATTATTTGCTTTCTGTTATTGTTGACTGCTATGGGTAGTTCATGGAAGTTTTTGTAACTTCATAGAATTTATTTTGCATAAGACAATTATATTAATAATAGTTTTAAGTTAGGATTTTTGGAGGATGATTGGAAACGTAGTGACCTTTTGATTCTGAAACCTTACTTGAAATTATTCATTGATATGATGGGTCTGTGCAAATAGGGATGCATAAATGATAGGCATTAATTATTCGTGCATGTATGTCTAATGTGTTCAGATCGATGTTTTCAGCAATTAAGAACGTAATTGCTAATATGAACGGCAACAATTGTGAAATATTGAATATGAAGATTCAATATGTGCTGGAAAAGCAAGAAGCACTAGAAGCTCTTGACCATATTATGGAAGATCTTGAGGATGCCGTGCGCCACCTTGAGCTAGCTGAGGACCGCTTAACGGCATTTGAGTCGAAAATAGATATTTGCAATGCTGGTTCTAGCTCAGAAAGAGCTTTGAGCTCTAAGCTCAAGCGTATTGATTCGTTCAATATGTGGGAATGCAAAGGATCAAGTCCTTATTGCAAGAAATCAAGAGTTAACCAACACAAGAGAGGAAAACGTCCTCAAGTGAAGAAAATATCAAGGGTGAGGTGTTACAATTGTGACAAGAAGGGTCACTATGCTCGCGACTGTCGTGAGCCAAAGAAAGTAAACACCTCTTGTACATTTGAGAACTTTGCTTATGTGTCAAGTTCTGCATTATTAGCTGAATCCAATCCTTTGTGGACTATAGATTCAGGAGCAACAAACTATATAGCGAAGGATAGAGGATCCTTCGTGGAATTTCGACGATACTAACTAGAACTAAGTGGATCTATGTGGGAAATAACTCCAGAGTTGAAGTTAAAGGGATTGGCACCTGCCAATTGAACATGCATGGTGGACGCACCTTGATGTTCTGTATGCTCTGGAGATTCGTCGGAATTTAGTGTCTGTTTTGGTGTTGGTTAAACTTGGTTTTAATGTGAACTTCTGTAATAACTATATAGATTTGTATTTGGATACAAACTACTATGGTTGTGGTCACTTTCTGGATGGTTTTATTGTACTAGATGTTGACTGTGGTGATGTCAATATTTGTTATTCCCTTGTTTCACGTCTTCTACTTAATATGATAATGATGTGATTATGTGGCATGCTAGACTTGGTCATATTGACCAACAACGTATGAATAGACTAGCCAAAGAGGGCTTGTTGGGCAACATTGAAAAAGTCGATTTGCCCATATGTAAGCATTGCCTAGAAGGGAAAACGACAAGGAAACCATTTGGAAAAGATAAAAGAGCTAAATTTCCTCTGCATTTAATCCATTCTGACGTCTGTGGTCCAATGAATGTGAGAAGAAGGCATGGGGCTGTTTATTTCATCACTTTTATAGATGATGATACTCGATTCGGATATGTCTATTTGATTTCTCATGGATCTGAAGCAATAAGTTGTTTCAAAAGGTTTATGAACTTGGTTGAAAATCAATTAGACAAGAAAATAAAAGCATTGAGATCCGATCGAGGTCGAGAATATTTATCTGATGAGTTCAGAAAATTATGTGATGAAAAATGAATAGAAAGACAGTTGTCTATTCCATATACTCCTCAACAAAATGGTGTTGCGGAGAGAAGAAATAGAACCCTACTGGAAATGGTTAGGTCCATGATGGCGCATGCTAACTTACCTATCACTTTTTGGAGTAATGCGTTGTTAACTGCTGCCTATATACTTAACCGGGTGCCTTCCAAATCAGTTGCTTCCACTCCATATGAATTATGGACAGGTAGAAAACCGGACTTAAGTTTTCTTAAGTCATGGGGTTGTGCTGCCTATACACATGAGTAATCTCACAAGTTTGGGAAATTGGGTCCCAAAGGAAATAAGAGTATTTTCATGAGATACTCCGAACACTCGAAAGGGTATGTGTTCTTAGGTGAGCAGGAAAGTGGGAGTATAACTGAATTTGAATCACGGGATGTCACATTCTTAGAGGATGAATTTCCTAAGAAGGGCGAAATAGGTGAGGATTACTCCATATTTGAAACCTTGGATCAAGATAATGATATTGGTGGAGTTCATCCAAATGGGAGTAATATGAGAAGTGATGAATTGAATTTAACTCATTCTCAATTGCAACCACATGATGAAACAACATTATCATTATTTAATCCAAGTGGGAGCATAATGGGGAATGATGTGCAAAGTGTACAATCTCCCATACGGCGAACAAGTCACCAAAGTATTCCCCGTCGACGTTTTGACATTGAAAGGGAAACTTTTATGATTGCTCCGCAAGATGAGGATGAGCCAAGAAATATTAATGAGGCTCTGAATTGCCCTAGTAAGGAAAAATGGATTTGTGCAATGAAAGAGGAGATGGAGTCAATGAAGTCAAACCAAATTTTGGAACTGGTTGATCTTCCAATAGGACGCAAAGCTATTGGAAACAAGTGGGTTCTCAAAATAAAGCGTAAAGCTGATGGCTCGATATAAAGGCATAAGGCTCACCTTGTGGTAAATGGGTATAATCAATAGGAATGAATTGATTATGAAGAAACATTTTCTCCTGTAGTGAGATTTACCTCGATTCGCATAATTCTGGCAATAATGGTTAGTATGGATCTTGAGTTACATCAAATGAATGTAAATACTGCTTTCCTCATTGGAGAATTAGAGGAAGGAACATATATGGAACAACATGCTGGTTTCATAGTGAAAGGCCAAAAAGAAAAGGTATGTCGACTTTTGAGGTCGATATATGGCTTTAAGCAGTCGTCAAGACAATGGTATATATGATTTCATAATGCCATAATGGCATATGATTTTACAATGCTAGATGAGGATCATTGTATATATATCAAAAGATCCAATGATCAATTTGTGATCATATCATTATATGTTGATGATATACTAATTGCCGGAAGCAATATGGAGCTTGTCAATACTGTCAAAAGTTGGTTGTCTTCCAACTTTGAGATGAATGATATGGGATTGTAAACCCATAGACACTCCTATTGCAAAAGGTGAAGGATTGAGCCATAGACTGTGTCCAAGGACTCCACAAGATAAGGAACAAATGAAACATATTCCTTATGCTAGTGCTGTTGGGAGCTTGATGTACGCTATGATGTGTACAAGACCTAACATATGTTTTGCAGTTGGAATGGTGAGCAGATACCAATCCAATCCAGGTCAAGCACGTTGGAAAGCCGTTAAATGAATACTAAGGTATCTAAAGGGGATTGCTGATTATACGCTGAGTTATTATGGAAAGGATCTGCGACTCTAAGGCTATTCTGATGCTGATTGGAGAGGAGATTTAGATGAAAGAAAATCTACCTCTGGGTTTGTTTTCTTACCGAATAATGGCACCATATGTTGGAGCAGTAAGAAACAAAAGTGTATAGCCTTGTCCATGATGGAAACTGAGTTCGTGGCATTATCAGCAGCAATATAAGGAGATGTTTGGCTTAAGAGATTATTGGATCATTTAGGTGTTATTAGAAGTGCTGTAGATTAATTGTTGGTTAATTGTGATAGCCAAGCAGCAAAAGCGTACACCAAAGATCCAAAATATCATGGTAAGACCAAACTTATAGATACCAAGTACAATCTTGTCAAGGATATGGTTGCACGAAAAGATGTGAACTTATAGTACATACTACGCATAGAATAGTAGCAGATCCTATGACAAAACCAATACCTAGAAATGTGTTTTGCGACCATATGAAATCTCTAGGATTGCGTAGAGGCTGATGTACTGAATATTGTAATTTCTCTAAGTGTTCACATTCGATGAATTTGTGTTTTCATCATTAATGCCTATGAATCTTTTTTTTGATCTTTATGCATCTTAATGCTTAGTGCATTACTTTAAGTTAAGGAAGTATGTCGGACAAATATAAGATTAGCCCACTCACACGGGTAATCGCCTCTATTTACTGTGTGATAAATAGAGATGAGACTGTTTTTAAGCTTATTATCTAGGTGATAATCGAGAGCTCAAGCTTAAAATACATAAGTCGCCTTAACTGAGTGTTAAGATGAAGACATAATACTTACTATGTCCAAAAGTAAAATACCCCACATATTTTACTTTATCTGTCTATGATGCCATATGTGAGTTCTAATGAATTTTGTGAATGAGTAGATACGTGAACTCAAGTTAGACATTTGGTATGTCTGAACTGTCATCTGTACGGTATTGAAGGTGTAGACATACGCTCCATGGGAAAGGAGTTAATACCGTAATACGTATTTCATACTACGTATGCATGAGACGACCAATAAGAGTGGCAAAAGTTTGATCTCAACTTTTATGCCGTGTGAGGCTCTTGAGGAAAATGATTCCTCAATTTTTTAGTCCCCTCATGACTCTTACTTATTCTCAAGATTTCTATTTAGTGTTTGCTATCTTAGGATGTTGCCAATGGTCATGAGTTTGATTCGATCTAATGGGACATTTCTAGAAAAGCAATCTGAACTGAAATTGAGAGTTTGAAGGAAAGAGGAAGATCGATTTTGGAGAATCACATTGTAGTTTTGTATTCACCGGTTAACCAATTATGACTGTCTTTGGGATAATCATAATTGTGAATACAATATAAATATCATTGTTTAAAAGAGATCAAGAGAGATATAAATGTGATCGATCGATCTAGGGTACTGCATACTAAATCTACTCGGGATGTGATGCCCATTATGAGCTACTATATATTCCTAACGGATGTATGGCAACGAGCTCTCAAAGTATGCTGGTCGCACGGATTATTCACCGGTATGAATGTTGAAGAGAGGTAAAGAGAATTCTGTTCGGCCCACCATGTGCGAGTGGGAGATGATGGTTTTATAAGTGATGGGCTTAAGGCCCATCCGTGATGGGCTTAAGGCCCGTCCGCCCATGTTGGGCCTAAAAGCCCGGCCCACAAGAGTAGGGCCCATGGATGAAAGGGCACGATTAATTATTTTTTGGACATATATAAGGGAGGAGAGAGAGGGAGAACGCACCTCTTGGCATTAACGTACGTACGTCTCCCTCTCCTTCCAACGCTCTCTTTTCTTCCAAAATGCTGAAGGCGACGCCGTTTCCCTTTTCAAGGCAAATTGACATCATCGGATCAGAATTTCTTCCTCGATCTTTGGCATTGGTGTTTAATCTGTGGCTAACAAGGTACGCTCGAATCCGTGGTGTGCTTTAGGATCGGTGATACGTGATTTTCCCGGGTTTCACTTCCGCATTCGTTTTAGGGGTTCGATTTAGTGTCGAATCCGGTTTTCGGGGATCCGTTATTCCCAACAGATGGGTTTGCATAATCTGCGAATTCTGCCCTCGTCCATCGGGCCGTCAATTCCCATGGCCTCATAAAGAGGAGTGACAAAAAGTTTGGCGAGGCAGCCATCGTATGGCTTTTGCGAATCAGGCAAGTGCCCTTCGTCTCGACCCAGGACATCCATCAAGTCTTGTATATCCTGGATGACATCACTATGATAATCCGGAGGGATTTGGTCATAGATTGGTTCCAAACATCCCTATCCTTTAAGTGCCCGAAAGACATTGTTTTGGACCCAATCCAAAAGAATCTATGGTGATATTTTGAGGGGTATTGAAAGGGAACCTACTAGACAAATAATGTTGCGGATAATAGATCTCACAATTCAAATATAACATGAGAAGAAGAGATTACTAGAGAAATCAATAATGGATGATAAAGAACACTAGATGATTGTGCAATTCTTTTTTTTGGGGGGGGGGTCAAAAAAGAAGATACTTCATTGCTAATTAAGAGTTTGCAACAACATAATAGAAAACAAGGAGCAAAGTAAATTCCAAAACAGTTCGGGGGGATTAGCCAGCCAATTACGGGCTTGGCTTTTGTTCCGCTGGGTCTTAGCTAGTCAATCAGTGGCTCGATTTGTAGATCTACTGTAGTGGGCCACAAAGAGATCAACAAAGCCCAACGGCTTTAAGTTGGCCTTAGATAAAAGATCTGCTTCCCACGTGCAAATATCTTCACCCTTCAGTGCCTGCACAAGAGATAGATTGTCTGACTCCATTGCGATTTGCTGTCCTCTTCTTTCGTACAAAAAATTTAGGGATTCCGCAATTGCTCTTGCCTCCACCATCGTGGCTGAGTACATCCTCACTGTTTTGGCAAAACCGTCCGCCAACCGACCAACATAATTTCTACATATGTAGCTGATGGCTCCCTATCAAGCCCTCCACGAAAGAGCCATCAACATTCACTTTCAGAACTCCCTTCGCTGGTCGACGCTAAGATTTAGGTAAGTCTCTTGCTCTAGGGTTACTCTCTCCGTATGAGACCACCTACTTATATTCTAATATTCGGCCAAAGCAAAGCTCACCAACTATTGCGGATTCCGTTTGGTTTTCCTAAAGAGATAATTGTTCCTTGACTTCCAAATTTGCTAGAGAATCACTACTAGGAAGTCAAAATTGACTGAGAGACTTGAGAAGTTAAGTGGCCAATCTTCAATTCTTGTTATCGCCTATCGCAAGATCTAGATTTGTTGTGCTTGGTCTAACCAAATATCATTTGTCCAAGGACACAATAAGAATAGGTGCTCAAGTGTTCCAAGGTGTTGCCTATATAGCTCGTAGGTATCCTCCACTATAATGCTTCTTCTTAATAGATTTACTCTAGTTGGTAAAACATTTTGACATCAACCCCAGATGAAAAATTTTATTTTGGGGAGGTTTTTGTACTCTAAATCCTAGTCTACAAGGTCCTCGGGGTCTGGAAAGAGGTAGAGGCCAAAATCTAGCTTTATTTCTCAATCGCCTCTATGCTTCTATTATAACTGCTCTTAACCGTATATTTTCCCATTTCATTGTTAGTCCAACTAAGCTTGTCCTCAATTGGTGATGTTCCAAGTTGTATTATGAGGTCTCACTATTTAATAGACTTATGAGAATTTGCTCCTTCCACAAGCTTTCTTCTTGTTTGACAACGATTGTAGGTTCATCTCTATTTGCTAGGCCTCCTATAGTACCTCTTGGTAGCCACTCGTCCTCCTATTTTCTAATTTTTTTTCCCTATTCCTTATGCACCACCTAATAGATGGTTCAATTGTTTCTCTCCCCAGAAAAATGCTTTGCTAGCTCCATTATGGTCGAGCATTGTTTCCCGCTCTCTAGAAATCTCACTCAAGGAAATATAAGACTTTAAGAACCTAGCTTCAAAAAGAAGAGGGGGACTATGCTAGCCGTAGTGCCTATTTCCCTAATATTGCTTTATTAAAGGATATTAGGCCTTTGAAACCCAACTTGTCATTATCCGTTCTTTGTTTCAGGATGTCCCACTTTTTCCAATGCAGCCCCTTGCTTTTCTCAAAAGTTTTCCACTAAAAATCAGCAACTTTTTGTTCAAAGCAAATAGATACGGGGATTTTGAAAATGGATATAGCATATTATGGGATAGCTTGCACCATAGCATTTAATAGAACTTCCGTCTCAACTTTTGACATTAAATTTTCCTTCCAACTATCTAGTTTAATATTTACTCGTGCTAAAATCCAAGAAAACATTTGTTCTCTTAGACGCACCCCAATTCGAGGGGACCCTAGGGTACTTCCCTATCTTTTCAATCTCTAGAACTTGTAGTTCAACAAGCATGTTTCATCTTAGTGTTTGGGGGCAATCTTTGATGAAAAACAAGTTAGACTTGTTTAGGTTGATAGCCAAACTTGAAGCATAGCAATTTTGGTTCAAAATAATTGCAATTTGTTGATATTCCTTAATAATTCCATCCAGAAAGAAGATTGAATCATCAGCAGACAACAAGTGAGTTAAAGTTGGGCACCATATGGTTGATCCCTTTTATGAAACCAATTTCAAAAGACTTTTCAACAAGTAGGATAAGACATTCTCAACTATAATGAATAAGTAAGGGGACAAAGGGTCACCTTGCCTAAGTCCTCTTGTAGGTTGAAAGAAAGGAGTTGGTTCGCCATCAAGCTTAACACTGTAGGAGATAGCCATAACACATTGCATCACTCAATCCACCCATCAAGGACTAAAGCCTATTTTTTGCAAGCAAGCCTCTAGAAAGTCTCATTCCACTTGGTCACATGCTTTTTGCATATCTAATTTTAGAACTACTTGGAATTTCCTTTTCCTTTTATAGTCACACAACTTGTGTAGTACTTCTTGAACAATCAAAATATTGCCCTAGATAAGTCTCCCCCCAACAAATGCACTTTGTTCCACTGAAATTAACTCCATAAGCCAAGCTTTCAACCTATTTGCTAGAATTTTTTAGATGATTTTGTATGCAAAGTTGCATAGACCGATAGGCCTAAATTAATCTAGTCTTTCTGGGATGGGGACATTTGGGAAAAGGGTGATGTATGTTTTATTCAATTTCGGTTTAAGAGAGCCTAAGTTAAGGATTTCTACACTTCTAATAGGAGTGAGTGTCGAATTACATCCTAATTGTGCTTGAAAATAAACTATTCAAATTATCCGAACCAGAAGCTTTAATGGAACCCGATTGGTAAACTGCTTCTTTAACCTCCTTTATCGATGCCCCTATTGTTAAGCTTTGATTTATGTCCCCACCCACCAAGTTAAGATAGCACTCCAAGATAGGGTCTATATATCTCGGTCCCGTCTAACTAAAAGTTCACTAAAGAAGCTAATCGTATAACTTTTCAATTGTTTAGCGTTGCAGATCCATTCACCATTTTGAGCTTTGAGCATCGAAATCCTGTTTCGCTGCCTTCTTTTTAGCGTGTAGCATGGAAAAATTTAGTATTTTTGTCTCCCCACTTGAGCCAACCTATCCTAGATTGTATTTCACAATACATTTCCTCTTGTCTCCATTGCTTCTCAATCTCGTTTTTCAAGGCGTTAAGTCTCTCACTTTCATTAGGAGTAGATAAGGAGTTTGTAATGCGTTGAATCTCACCTTTCATGTCATCGATTGCCTTCTAAGCATTAGCAAATCTTTTCGTACTTCGAAGGGACAAAGTTTTTCAACCACAAGAGTTTGCTCACCAAGTCTGAATTTTCCATCTCCCATGAATTGCATATGGTTTTAATGAGTTGTCCACGTACTTCATCCTCATCACAAAATGCCTCAAACTTGAATTCTTTTTTTTTTTTTTTTCACTACATTTTCACCAAAGAAAGGGAAAGCAAAAGTGGGCTATGGTCCGAACCAATAGCTGGCAATGCAAGTGCTTCCACTTTAAGATAAGTGATTTCCACTCCAAGTTGTATAAAACCCTGTCAAGTCAATCTTTAACTAAGGCTTCTCTTTCCCTGTTATTTGCTTACATAAAAGCACGGCCTTTACTCTCTATGTCCATAAGCTCACAAGAGTTCAAAATATCTTGAAACGAGTTGAGTCAATAACTTTCAGCCATGCGTCTTCCAACTTTCTCCCAATGATACAAAATCTCATTAAAATCGCCATACAAATCGACGGGAGTGTGTTGTGGATTTTAATATGCCATATGTTCTCCCATAGTATAAGTCTATACCAAAAGTGGACGGGGCATGAACAAAAGTAATACGCATTTGCTGATGGCTATCCTCAATGGCATACACTACATCAATATGGTAACAAGACTGAGATGTGACTATCAAGGACACTTGTTCTTGCCAAAAAATGGTCATTCTCCCTGCTATGCCAACTAGGTTCCCTATATACCAATGCAAAAATCTGAGCCTTTTTTTTCATTCTTTGGACCACTTGCTCTTGGTTCTTCATCTCCATGAGGAAGAGTATGCATGGCCTTTCCCGAGCCATGAGGGTTCAAAGCTCTTGGACTGTCAAAGGTGTGCCCAACCCTTAACATTTCCAACTCATAAAATTATATGTGATTTAGTGTCTTCTAAGGGCTAGCCACTAAAACCCATTAATTTCCTTTCACTACTATGCTAACCAACGTCTCAAACAATTATGACTCGTCTAAAACACACTGATTGCTCGCCTTCTATTTTGTAATATTTGAAATAGGGCATGATACAATGGGTGGACTCAAACAACTCTAGTAGAGCACCCTAGTATTATAACCTCACAGAGACCAAACAATCAATCAATCCATGAATGTAGTAGATAGAGAAAGTAGAATGGAGCTGTAGTGCCTAGCGCCAGAGTTCATCCAAAGGAAAAACTTAGAGGGCAGACCCAAGACTAAACTTCTCAACCAATATTACCCAAAATAAATAAAAAAACTGCTAAAAGGCTATAAGAATAGGTGGGGAAATAGAAGGAGCTGATTCAAAATAAAGGTGTTTTAGATAAGGGGAAATGCCAATGGAACAACATAAGGGTTCATTGAAGATTTAAAGAAACGCCACAAATGTTAACTCACAAAAAGCTTGATCAATTATTCATTATCTTCTTTCATTATTATATCATTTGACAATATCACAAAATGAAAAAAGCTCTGCCCTCCCTCTTTATCTATCCATGGGATAGAAGGGTAGATGCCTTAAGTGTCCCCTCCAATCTAGAACTAGGCCTCACCACAACTAGTTTATATGTTTTTCTCTTATGCCTTTCCTTTTTCATAGGCTGAAAGGAACCACACCAGTCCATCCTAAACTGGTAGTTAAACAATATTGTGATGACAATACTATATGAGAGGTCCCATGCAAAAATAGCTCAATGCCACACAAGATGCGTTTTGTTCAATTTTGGAAATAGGCTTTTGGAAAATGCAAACGTTGAAAACTTAAAGCCCTTTAGGGAAATGCAAATTCAATTTGGTAAAAACTCCTTTGCAAAACAACTTTAGGTAAAGTAATATTAGGAAAAAATAATTACAAAGGGTTTTGTCTACAACTTTGCTATTTTTTTATTTAAAAAAATCAAACCTTTTATCAGCCCAGCAAAGGGCTCAGGCCACCGACGAGTTAGATTTGGCATCGGCGGTCGTCAACTAAAGTTGCACGCCTTGGGGCAACCCAGGTGAGGGTTGCTTCGGGTTACACAACCTCCGGCCTCGTCACCTAGGGTCACGTGACCCCGGCGAGGGCCGCTTGGAGTAATGCAACCCTCAATGACCGCCAATAAGGTTTGACCTTAGGCGACGCCTAGGCTTGCTAGTAACTAGCCACTTTTATCCTTAACAAGGGTAGAATAGGAATATGAAAAAGCTAGTGAGGCAAGATGCAGAGAAAAGAAGTCATTATAATCTCTAGAGATAGCATTTTGAAATTGCTAGCTTGTCCTGGGCTTTGAACCTTTCCAAGGCTAACTTTCATCCTAAAGCCCATTGAGAATGATTGCCAAACACCCCCAAAATTTGCCCAAGGGGCTTTGGGTTTTGAAAGGACTTTTCAAATATCGAACCAAATGCACATAATATCTTCCTTTCTTATTGCTGAAAATATTTATTAAAGAATTCCCTCAGACTCCTATTATGTGCCCTAGCGTACAACAATCGAGTAGATTTCCATCTCTTATACATATAAATAATATGTATACAAAATAGGAAATTCCTTTTAGTTAGTTAAATTAGGAATCCAACTCCAATGTAATAATATTTCATTCATTTCTTGCTTGTTCAAATGTCAAACCATAAGTCCTATATGGATTTGGAATTTCTACTTGGATCAAATTTCTTTCACGAAGTTAAGCTTGAGATGTATACTCAACAAGAGAATTACCAAAAAAAGTCTTAAACTTATTGCATTTGTACAATTTCAGTTTTAAATCTTTTAATTGTCTCAACTCAATTCTAAGTTTTTTTTACGTTTTGTCAATTGAGTCCGTCGACCAATTTTGGCAGGAAATTGTTGATGTGGACATCAACTGTCTTGAATGGCACAGCCGGCGCTAATGTGAACATTTTCAATAATATTTTGATATATTTTTTATTTGTTTTAATTTTTATTATTTTTCCTTTTTCTTTTCTTATTTTCTCTTTACTTTGTTAATGACTTAGGGCGCACTAGGCAAGGCCGTCGCGGGCCCTTGCCAGCCAGGCGAGGCCCAACGTTAAAAAAAATAAAATAAGTAAGAAAAGAAAAGAGAAAAATTCAAAAATATTAAAATATTATTAAAAATATATAATAGGTCAATTTTTTTTGGTCGGAATAATAGTTCAATTCAGGAGTCAACCTCATTTCATTTACGCAAGAACCTTTTTTTCTTTGTAAATTTTTGTAAGTAGTAGAATGCTTTTTGCTGCTAGTGGGAAATAATTGAGAAGTTCTTTTCCTTAGAAAAGAGAAAGAAAGAATTTCTTCATGAGCAATCATTTTTTTTTGTCATTTTCTTATACAATATTTGCTTGCTGGAAGTAATCCCATCATCAACAGCCTGAAGCACATATAGCTCCGAGGATCTGCAATTGGGTCAGATGATTATGACCTAAACAAGCTCCAAAAGGGGAAAGAAATGGAAACCCGATAGGCTTCTCACATATTGAGCGACCGTCCACTCAATTAATTATTGACGACGGTAAAACATATGCCTTAAGACTTGACTCGCAATTTATTGATAGGGCGAAAGGACACGCAATGCTTCGAAAGCACCGTGATTTTAAATTTTGTAAAAGGTATCCATCGCCGAAGCTCCCATTAGGCCCTCTTTGGTCTTGTAGATGCGGGAGAGACCGGCAATATCAAAGGGCTTAAAAAGCAAAGGGTGTTGGTCATCCACAAGCTCATCAGGACACTGAACCGTGCCTTGATCGGAAGAGAAGAGTCCTAAGGAGTATCGTAGCTCGTGCCCGCTTATCTTTACACGGTGACAAGGGCTGTATATTCTCCCATTGCTCCATCCCTGCGTGCAACAACGATAAAGGGAGAGGCACACAATGATTAAGGTCAATTATTCATAAGATTATAACTCTAAAGAGACTTAAAATCTTGACTTCTTTTGACTGATCACACAAGATCTACATGCTTAGGTTATATCCAACGAGACATCTATCTCACCACAAGCTAACATCAATCTCATTATATCAATATGCATTCAACCATTTGAATCTATGGTTCAAATGACAACCGGTCGATAAGAATCTCACAAAGACACAGCATTAATGTCGTAATTCTAGCTATTGCCGGATGTGATTATCAACACTAGAAATGTAAACAATAATTTGCAATTGATATTCAAAGTCATGGTGCCCGAATTCTTTCGAACCAAATTCAATAGAGAGAGGGGAATGGGGGGGACTCACGTAGAATGACTCCCCACTGATGACAACGAAAGAGGAAGCTGAGGAAAAGGCGACCTCGATCCAACGTCCATCCTTAGTCTGTACTTCCAATCCGTTCAAATGATTTTGGTGAAGTATGGTCACGAAGTTTGCGTCCCGATGGCACGAAGTCTCGGGCTTCTTGGACTCCTCAGTCGCAGGAGCTGCATATCTCATGACGCGGAGACTGTATTTGACCGACTTGGCTAGTGAATCCACGTACTTGTCTACACCCAGGCTTCTCAAAACCAGCTTCTTCACCAGTGAATCCAACTCCAAAACCCTCATAGCATACGTATTCATTATCTCGCTGCATGTTCATTAAAAGGCCACGAATCAAAACTACAGTTTCCATAGATTGGGGGCGTAGATTGGCATCTTCATTTGCTTTTTTGTATATCGAATTTTTGTTATCCTTAGTACTGTATAAGATTATTCATTTTAGATTTTCTTCTTGCATCAAAGTAATTGAAATTCAAATTCACGTCATTAGCGATTTCTCTGAAAAATATTAATCTCTTAACACTTCCTTAATGGGAATCGACAATATAATTACAAATAATGAAGAAAGGATTACCAAAATCTTGTGTTTCCCTCCGGCCACATGAGATCAGCAAATTTTTCGATCGAGCCCAAGCTGGGGGCGTAGCCAATTCCAAACGCCTCGTAAAGAGGAAGATTGGCAATGTAGCCGGCGGTTGGCTTATTTGGGTTGTCGAACCGGTGCTTCACATCAGTGGGAAGTTCGAACAATCCTTCCAATTCTTGGAGCACATCATTGTGAAGTTTCAAGGTCATCTTATCATGCAAAGCTTCGAAGCAACCGTATTCTTCAAGGGCTTGTCGGACTTGACTTTGCAAGGAGTCCCATGGACCTGTCCCTGGCTCTGAGCCATCTAATTCGGACAGATCTATTAGGGGAAGCTTCAACGTTGAGATAGGGCTCATTGTCAATTATGTGTTTCTTTTTGGGTACTCTTTCTGAAATTTTCCTCCTATTTTTTTCTTGGGGTGGTTCTCTGCTGGATTTATAGGGCTTGGGCATCCTCGTACTAGCGGTCGTAGCAATACAACTGGATACGTTAATGGGCTTAAAGTTGACTTTCTTTTCCTTGTCTACTCAGGTAGAAGGTATCGTGCTTTTGCCATATCTTATCGACAAGAAAATGGTGAGAGAGAGACTTTGGTGAAGATGTTCGTTGATGAAAGTAAGTAAAGGAATTGGAATTTGGGAATTTGGCGATGAAAGCAAGTAGAGGAATTGTCAAGTTCCAGTTGAATTTGGAGATGAGTTAGAAGTGGCCGGTCGGGTCTACGTGAGGAAGCGGAGAAAGTGACGAAGAAGGAGATGCCGCGATGGAACCATAGAAAAGAAAAGAGATGTTGGGTTTCTTGTGTCAGTGAAGGAGAATCCCCGGAAGATGTCGGACAATTCTGATCCACTCGCCAGCTAGCAAATTTGTCAAAAAAAGATTGAGACAAGGCTGTTACGGAGCATCACCAAGTCGCCTAGAAAAATCCATCAGAATCAATGGTGAAATCGAGTCGGAAGCCTTTGAACTATATAGATAGGATTTCATCAAAATCATCCCTGACTAGATGCATAAGTGACAATATTTGAAGACATGATTTAGGTTGACATTTCTAGAAAATTATAAATCTATCGTCACTCAACAGATATAAAAAAACAGTCTTAAGTAAATATAGTCGTTGCTCCGCCAAATTTATCATTCTTGCATAAGTAAACCCCTGATCAAATAAGACTAACCCTAGTCTTATAAACAAATCATACGGTGACAAAATCGAACTCAAGTTGAATTGGCTTATAGTTGATTATTCTCGCATTTCCAAAAATATCTTGGAATCACAATCACAAAAAAATTTGTAAGTTTTTGAAATTAGGCATTATGGAAAATTGGTCGGAAGGGATTATTTGCCTCGTCTGACATAATTAACGCCCAAAAAAGCCGTACAAGAAAAATGACACCACCACTTCAAAACATGCATCGTTAAGGATCAAATCATGTAGTCAAATGGACATGCATATACATCACACTAAGATTCATGCATTAACGTGATCACTCGACATATCTTAACACAACACTTCATCACATAGTATACGTCATTACATGGCATGTTGTCATATGATACAGCACGTATCGTCACATGACACAACCCGATTGCTTGAACTGATTGCTTGAAGATCAAATTATCCCCATCAGGCCAGTTACTATTACTATGGCACAAAAGATGTTTGGGACGGGTTCATCCTCTAAGCAGAAGAGGGATTCCAGACCATCATCTTGAAGGGAAACGCCTGACTTCTTTTCTGAATCATGTGCAATCCTTTCTTTTGCAAAAAGTATCAGAAAAGTCCTAAACCCTTTTGTATTTGTGCTAATTCAATCCTAAACCTTTTAATGGTATTAATTAAGTCCTAAACCTTTTAATGGTGCAAATTAGTCCTAAACCTTTTAAACTAGTGCCAATTCAATCCACTTGGCTAACTTTGACCGAATATTGCTGATGTGGACACCTTCCCGCTTACTTGGCATCTCCAGCGTTAACATGAATAATTTTTAAAAATACTTTGCTAATTTTTCGTTTTTTTATTATTTTTCTGATTTTTATTCTTTTTTCTTTTTTGTTTCTTTTTTTCTCTCATTTCTTTCTTCTTCCGTTAGGGGATGGCCGGCTGCTAGCCAAATCTGGTGAGGCTAACCCTTGCCATAATTAGGCGAGGCCGACCTACCTGGCCAATGCCTAAAGGAAGAAGAAAGGAAGGAGAGAAGAAAAAAAAAAGAATAAATTGGAAAATTAATAAAATATTATTAAGAATTATCCACATTAACGCTAGTGGTGCCACGTAAACCGGCCGATGTTCACATTAGTAATATCCATCCAAAATTAGCAAGGAGGGCTGAATTGGCACTAAATCAAAATGTTTAGGATTAAATTGGCACTAATTCAAAAGGTTTATGATTAAATTAAACCTAATTCAAAATTTTTATGATTGAATAAGTATCGAGTCAAAAGATTTATGACTAAATCGATACCATTAAAAGGTTTATAACTAAATTGACTTCAATGCAATATGTTTAGAACTCTTCCAACACTTTTTCACTCTCTTTTTGGCATGTCGACAATTCTTTTGCAAAATGGCCCTTTTGTTTGCAAATGTAGCACCTATCTGATTTCTTCTTGCCACAATGTTTCTTCTTTTTGTGATACCTCCATTTGCCTTTCTTCCTTGTGATCCAGTAGCGGAATTTCTTGTTCGTTAACTGTAAAATGGCAAGTTTGACCGAGGAATTATGTAAGTCATGGCATCATACAAAAAAAAAATCAGAGAGGCTCACCAGGAGCCACTCGTCCGCTGTGACAAATAGGCTGGACGAAGCTGATGACAGCATGACTCTACCCCATTTTCCATCTTTCATTTGCACTTCCGATCCGTCGATGTAGTTCTGTTGAATTAGTGCGAAGATGTGCTTATCACAGGGAGGTAAGCGCTCGCTTGGGCCTCTTTAGTCTCGGTGATTCGTATTTGTTGATCCGATCCAAATCTTTCATGGAGTAGCAATTGAGCGTCTCGCTGCAAAATAATCTAAGATTCTTGTGAAAGCAGACATAGGTCTATATTGTGGTTCGCTATGTCATCTTCTTTGAATGTGTTTGCATAATCTGCGAATTCTGCCCTCGTCCATCGGGCCGCCAATTCCCATGGCCTCATAAAGAGGAGTGACAAAAAGTTTGGCGAGGTAGCCATCGTATGGCTTTTGCGAATCAGGCAAGTGCCCTTCTTCTCGACCCAGGACATCCATCAAGTCTTGTATTTCCTGGATGACATCACTATGATAATCCTGAGGGATTTGGTCATGGATTGGTTCCAAACATCCCTATCCTTTAAGTGCCCGAAAGACATTGTTTTGGATCCAATCCAATCCAAAAGAATCTATGGTGATATTTTGAGGGGTATTGAAAGGGAACCTACTAGGCAAATAACGTCGCAGATAATAGATCTCACAATTCAAATATAACATGAGAAGAAGAGATTACTAGAGAAATCAATAATGGATGATAAAGAACACTAGATGATTGTGCGATTCTTTTTTTCTTTTTCTTTTTTTGGTAAAAAAAGAAGAGACTTCATTGGTAATTAAGAGTTTGCAACAACATAATAGAAAACACGGAGCAAAGTAAATTCCAAAACAGTTCGGGGGGATTGGCCAGCCAATTACGGGCTTGGCTTTTGTTCCGCTGGGTCTTAGCTAGTCAATCAGTGGCCTGATTCACAGATCTACTGTAGTGGGCCACAAAGAGATCAACAAAGCCCAATGGCTTTGAGTTGGCCTTAGATAGAAGATCTGCTTCCCACATGCAAATATCTTCACCCTTCAATGCCTGCACAAGAGATAGATTGTCTGACTACATTGCGATTTGCTGTCCTCTTCTTTCGTACAAGAAATTTAGGGATTCCACAATTGCTCTTGCCTCCAGCATCATGGCTGAGTACACCCTCACTGTTTTGGCAAGACCGTCCACCAACCGACCAACATATTTTCTACATATGCAGCTGATGTCTCCCTATGAAGCCCTCCACGAAAGAGCCATCAACGTTCACTTTCAGAACTCCCTTCGCCAGTCAATGCTAAGATTTAGGTAAGTCTCTTGCTCTAGGGTTACTCTCCGTATGAGACCACCTACTTATATTCTGGTATTCGGCCAAAGCAAAGCTCACCAAGTATTGCGGATTTAGTTTGGTTTCCCTGAAGAGATAATTGTTCCTTGACTTCCAAATTTGCTAGAGAATCACCACTAGGAAGTCAAAATTGACTGAGAGACTTTAGAAGTTAAGTGGCCAATCTTCAATTCTTGTTATCACCTATCGCAAGATCTAGATTTGTAGGGCTTGGTCTAACCAAATTTCATTTGTCCAGGGACACAATAAGAATAGGTGCTCAAGTGTTTCAAGGTGTTGCCTATATAGCTCGTAGGCTATAATGCTTCTTCTTAATAGATTTACTCTAGTTGGTAAAACATTTTGACATAAATCCCAGATGAAAAATTTTATTTTTGGGAGGTTTTTGTACTCTAAATTCTAGTCTACAAGGTCCTTAGGGTCTGGAAAGAGGTAAGGGCCAACATCTGGCTTTATTTCTCAATCGCCTCTCTACTTCTATTATAACTGCTCTTAACCGTATATTTTCCCATTTCAATGTTAGTCCAACTAAGCTTGTCCTCAATTGGTGATGTTCCAAGTGGTATTATGAGGATCTCACTGGTTATTTGCTCATTGAATAGACTTATGAGAATTTGCTCCTTCCACGAGCTTTCTTCTTGTTTGACAACGATTGTAGGTTCATCTCTATTCGCTAGGCCTCCTATAGTACCTCTTGGTAGCCACTCGTCCTCCTGTATTCTAATTTTTTTTTCCCTATTCCCTATGCACCACCTGATAGATGGTTCAATTGTTTCTCTCCCTAGCAAGATGCTTTGCCAACTCCATTATGGTCGAGCATTGTTTCCCGCTCTCTAGAAATCTCACTCAAGGAAATATAAGACTTTAAGAACCTAGCTTCAAAAAGAAGAGGGGGGCTATGCTAGCCGTAGTGCCTATTTCCCTAACATTGCTTTATTAAAGGATATTAGGCCTTTGAAACCCAACTTGCCATTATCCTTTCTTTGTTTCGGGATGTCCGACTTTTTCCAATGCAGCCCCTGGCTTTTCTCAAAAGTTTTCTACTAAAAATCAGCAACTTTTTGTTCAAAACAAATAGATACAGGGATTTTGAAAATGGACATAGCATATTATGGGATAGCTTGCACCATAGCATTTAATAGAACTTCCTTCTCAACCTTTGACATTAAATTTTCCTTCCAACTATCTAGTTTAATATTTACTCGTGCTAAAATCCAAGAAAACATTTGTTCTCTTAGATGCACCCCAATTCGAGGGACCCTTCGGTACTTCCCTATCTTTTCAATCTCTAGAACTTGTAGTTCAACAAGCATGTTTCATCTTAGTGTTTGGGGGCAATCTTTGATGAAAAACAAGTTAGACTTGTTTAGGTTGATAGCCTAACTTGAAGCATAGCAATATTGGTTCAAAATACTTGCAATTTGTTGACATTCCTTAATAATTCCATCTAGAAAGAAGATCGAATCATTAGCAAACAGCAAGTGAGTTAAAGTGGGGCACCATATGCTTGATCCCTTTTACAAAACCAATTTCCAAAGACTTTTCAACAAGCAGGATAAGGCATTCTCAACTATAATGAATAAGTATGGGGACAAAGGGTCACCTTGCCTAAGTCCTCTTGTAGGTTGAAAGAAAGGAGTTGGTTTGCCATCAAACTTAACACTGTAGGAGACGGTCATAACACATTGCATCACCCAATGCACCCATCGAGGACTAAAGCCTATTTTTTGCAAGCAAGCCTCTAGAAAGTCCCATTCTACTTGGTCACATGCTTTTTGCATATCTAATTTCAGAACTACTTGGAATTTCCTTTTTCCTTTTATAGTCACACAACTTGTGTAGTACTTCCTGAACAATCAAAATATTGCCCTAGATAAGTCTCCCCCCAACAAATGCACTTTGTTCCACTGAAATTAACTCCATAAGCCAAGCTTTCAACCTATTTGCTAGAATTTTTTAGATGATTTTGTATGCGAAGTTGCATAGACCGATGGGCCTAAATTAATCTAGTCTTTCTAGGATGGGGACGTTTGGGAAAAGGGTGATGTATGTTTTATTCAATTTCGGTTTAAGAGAGCCTGAGTTGAGGATTTCTACACTTCTAATAGGAGTGAGTGTCGAATTACATCCTAATTGTGCTTGTAAAATAAACTATTCAAATTATCCGAACCAAAAGCTTTAATGGAACCCAATTGGTAAACTACTTCTTTAACCTCCTTTATCAATGCCGCTATTGTTAAGCTTTGATTTATGTCCCCACCCACCAAGTTAAGATATCACTCCAAGATAGGGTCTATATATCTCGGTCCCGTCTAACTAAAAGTTCACTAAAGAAGCTAATCATATAACTTTTCAATTGTTTAGCGTTGCAGACCCATTCACCATTTTGAGCTTTGAGCATCAAAATCCTGTTTCGTTGCCTTCTGTTTTAGTGTGTAGCATGAAAAAAATTAGTGTTTTTGTCTCCCCACTTGAGCCAACCTATCCTAGATTGTATTTCACAATACATTTCCTCTTGTCTCCATTGCTTCTCGATCTCCCTTTTCAAGGCATTAAGTCTCTCACTTTCATTAGGAGTAGATAAGGAGTTTGTAATGCATTGAATCTCACCATTCATCTCATCGATTGCCTTATGAGCATTAGCAAATCTTTTTGTACTCTGAAGGGACAGTTTTTCAATCGCAAGAGTTTGCTTGCCAAGTCCGAATTTTCCATCTCCCATGAATTGCATATGGTTTTAATGAGTTGTCCACGTACTTCATCCTCATCACAAAATGCCTCAAACTTGAATTCTTTTTTTTTTTCACTACATTTTCACCAAAGAAAGGGAAAGCAAAAGTGGGCTATGGTCCGAACCAATAGCTGGCAATGCAAGTGCTTCCACTTTAAGATAAGTGATTTCCACTCCAAGTTGTATAAAACCCTGTCAAGTCAATCTTTAACTAAGGCTTCTCTTTCCCTGTTATTTGCTTACATAAAAGCACGGCCTTTACTCTCTATGTCCATAAGCTCACAAGAGTTCAAAATATCTTGAAACGAGTTGAGTCAATAACTTTCAGCCATGCGTCTTCCAACTTTCTCCCAATGATACAAAATCTCATTAAAATCGCCATACAAATCGATGGGAGTGTGTTGTGGATTTTAATATGCCATATGTTCTCCCATAGTATAAGTCTATACCAAAAGTGGACGGGGCATGAACAAAAGTAATACGCATTTGCTGATGGCTATCCTCAATGGCACACACTACATCGATATGGTAACAAGACTGAGATGTGACTATCAAGGACACTTGTTCTTGCCAAAAAAATGGTCATTCCCCCTGCTATGCCAACTAGGTTCCCTATATACCAATGCAAAAATCTGAGCCTTTTTTTTTCGTTCTTTGGACCACTTGCTCTTGGTTCTTCATCTCCGTGAGGAAGAGTATGTGTGGCCTTTCCCGAGCCATGAGGGTTCGAAGCTCTTGGACTGTCAGAGGTGTGCCCAACCTTTAACATTTCCAACTCATAAAATCATATGTGATTTAGTGTCTTCTAAGGGCTAGCCACTAAAACTCATTCATTTCCTTTCGCTACTATGCTAACCAACGTCTCAAGCAATTATGACTCGTCTAAAACACACTGATTGCTCGCCTTCTATTTTGTAATATTTGAAATAGGGCATGATACAATGGGTGGACTCAGACAACTCTAGTAGAGCACCCTAGTATTATAACCTCACAAAGACCAAACGATCAATCAATCCATGAATGTAGTAGATAGAGAAAGTAGAATGGAGCTGCAGTGCCTGGCGCCAAAGTTCATCCAAAGGAAAAACTTAGAGGGCAAACCCAAGACTAAACTTCTCGACCAACAATACCTAGAAGCCACTAGCATCGAGAGAACAGACGGGTACTAGGTAAAGTGAAAGCCTAGAGGGACCAAAAAGAAAAGAAGAAGCAGATCATGTATCAATAGATTAAAGGGAGGACACCTATTGTTGATATATTAGGGAAAGTGCTAGCGTTTAAATAACCATAGGAATAAAAGAAAAATGGGGTATTATAAAGGGCTATTGAGGTAGGAATGGGGTTGTTCTGCGACGGTGGAAAACAAGGTGAGGCCATTGACATCCATAGCTGGAATATTAAAATAAATAAATAAATAAATAATTGCTAAAAGGCTGTGAGAATAGGTGGGGAAATAGAAGGAGCTGATTCAAAATAAATGTGTTTTGGATAAGGGGAAATGCCAATGGAACAACAGAAGGGTTCATTGAAGATTTAAAGAAACGCCACAAATGTTAACTCACAAAAAGCTTGATCAATTATTCATTATCTTCTTTCATTATTATATCATTTGACAATATCACAAAATGAAAAAGCTCTGCCCTCCCTCTTTATCTATCCATGGGATAGAAGGGTAGATGCCTTAAGTGTCCCCTCCAATCTAGAACTGGGCCTCACCACCACTACTTTATATGTTTTTCTCTTATGCCTTTCTTTTTTCATAGGCTGAAAGGAACCACACCAATCCATCCTAAACCGGTAGTTAAACAATATTGTGATGACAATACTATATGAGAGGTCCCATGCAAAAATAGCTCAATGCCACACAAGATGCGTTTTGTTCAATTTTGGAAATAGGCTTTTGGAAAATGCAAATGTTGAAAACTTAAAGCCCTTTAGGGAAATGCAAATTCAATTTGGTAAAAACTCTTTTGCAAAACAACTTTAGGTAAAGTAATATTAGGAAAAAAAATTACAAAGGGTTTTGTCTACAACTTTTCTATTTTTTTATTTAAAAAAATCAAACCCTTTATCAGCCCAGCAAAGGGCTCAGGCCACTGACGAGTTAGATTTGGCATCGGCAGTCGTCAACTAAAGTCGCACGCCTTGGGGCAACCCAGGTGAGGGTTGCTTCGGGTTGCACAACCTCCAGCCTCGTCACCTAGGGTCACGTGACCCTGGCGAGGGCCGCTTGGAGTAATGCAACCCTCAATGACCGCCAATAAGGTTTGACCTTAGGCGACGCCTAGGCTTGCTAGTAACTAGCCACTTTTATCCTTAACAAGTGTAGAAGAGGAATATGAAAAAGCTAGTAAGGGCAAGATGCAGAGAAAAGAAGTCATTATAATCTCTAGAGATAGCATTTCGAAATTGCTATCCTACCTTGGGCTTTGAACCTTCTTAAGGCTAACTTTCACCCTAAAGCCCATTGAGAATGATTGCTAGACACCTCCAAAATTTGCCCAATGGGCTTTGGGTTCTCAAAGGACTTTTAAAATATTGAACCAAATGCACATAATATCTTTCTTTCTTATTGCTCAAAATATTTATTAAAGAATTCCCTCAGACTCCTATTATGTGCCCTAACGTACAACAATCGAGTAAATTTCCATCTCTTATACATATAAATAATATTGATACAAAATAGGAAATTCCTTTTAGTTAGTTAAATTAGGAATCCAACTCCAATGTAATAATATTTCATTCATTTCTTGCTTGTTCAAATGTCAAACCATAAGTCCTATATGGATTTGGAATTTCTACTTGGATCAAATTTCTTTCACGAAGTTAAGCTTGAGATGTATACTCAACAAGAGAATTACCAAAAACAGTCCTAAACTTATTGCATTTGTACAATTTCAGTTTTAAATCTTTTAATTGTCTCAATTGAGTTCTAAGTTTTTTTACGTTTTGTCAATTGAGTCCATCGACCAATTTTGGCAGGAAATTGTTGATGTGGACATCAACTGTCTTGCATGGCACAGCCAGCGCTGATGTGAATATCTTCAATAATATTTTGATATATTTTTTATTTGTTTTGATTTTTATTATTTTTCCTTTTTCTTTTCTTATTTTCTCTTTACTTTGTTAATGACTTAGGGCCAGGATGCCCTCACTAGCACTAGGCAAGGCCGTCATGGGCCCTTGCCAGCCAGGTGAGGGCCCAACGTTAAAAAAAAATAAAATAAGTAAGAAAAGAAAAGAGAAAAAATTCAAAAAATATTAAAATATTATTAAAATTATATAAAAGACCAAATGAATAATAGTTCAATTCACGAGTCAATCTCATTTCATTTACGCAAGAACCTTTTTTTCTTTGTAAATTTTTGTAAGTAGTAGAATGCTTTTTCCTGCTAGTGGGAAATAATTGAGAAGTTCTTTTCCTTAGAAAAGAGAAAGAAAGAATTTCTTCATGAACAACCATTTTTTTTTGTCATTTTCTTATACAATATTTGCTTGCTGGAAGTAATCCCATCATCAACAGCCTGAAGCACATATAGCTCCGAGGATGCAATTGGGTCAGATGATTATGACCTAAACAAGCTCCAAAAGGGGAAAGAAATGGAAACCCGATAGGCTTCTCACATATTGAGCGACCGTCCACTCAATTAATTATTGACGACAGTAAAACATATGCCTTAAGAGTTGACTCGCAATTTATTGATAGGGCGAAAGGACACGCAATGCTTCGAAAGCACCGCGATTTTAATTTTTGTAAAAGGTATCCATCGCCGAAGCTCCCATTAGGCCCTCTTTGGTCTTGTAGATGCGGGAGAGACCGGCAATATCAAAGGGCTTAAAAAGCAAAGGGTGTTGGTCATCCACAAGCTCATCAGGACACTGAACCGCGCCTTGATCGGAAGAGAAGAGTCCTAAGGAGTATCGTAGCTCGTGCCCGCTTATCTTTACACGGTGACAAGGGCTGTATATTCTCCCATTGCTCCATCCCTGCGTGCAACAACGATAAAGGGAGAGGCACACAATGATTAAGGTCAATTATTCATAAGATTATAACTCTAAAGAGACTTAAAATCTTGACTTCTTTTGACTGATCACACAAGATCTACATGCTTAGGTTATATCCAACGAGAAATCTATCTCACCACATGCTAACATCAATCTCGTTGTATCAATATGCATTCAACCATTCGAATCTATGGTTCACATGACAATTGGTCGATAAGAATCTCACAAAGACACAGCATTAATGTCGTAATTCTAGCTATCGCCGGATGTGATGATCAACACTAGAAATGTAAACAATAATTTGCAATTGATATGCAAAGTCATGGTGCCCGAATTCTTTCGAACCAAATTCAATAGAGAGAGGGGAATGGGGGGGACTCACGTAGAATGACTCCCCACTGATGACAACGAAAGAGGAAGCTGAGGAAAAGGCGACCTCGATCCAGCGTCCGTCCTTAGTCTGCACTTCCAATCCGTTCACGTGATTTTGGTGAAGTATGGTCACGAAGTTCGTGTCCCGATGGCACGAAGTATCGGCCTTCTTGGACTCCTCAGTCGCAGGAGTTGCATATCTCATGACTCGAAAATTGTACTTGACCGACTTGGCTAGTGAATCCAAATACTTGTCTGCGCCAAGGCTTCCCAAAACCAGCTTCTTCACCAGTGAATCCAACTCCGAAACCATCGGAACATACATATTCATTGTCTCACTGCTTGGTCATAAAAAGACACGTCGAAACTCCAGTTTCCATAAATAATGTTTGTGGATTTGGATCTTCATCTTACGTGTGTTTAGTACTGTAAGATGTTTCATTTTAGTTTTTCTTCTTGCATCGAAGTTATTGAAATTCAAATTTGCGTCATCAGTGATTTATTTGATAAACATTAATCTCTTAACACTTCCTTAATGGGAACGGATAATAATATAATCTCTGATAAAAAATGGATTACCAAAATCTTGCGTTTCCCTCCGGCCACATGAGATCCGCTAATCTTTCAATCGAGCCAGAGTTAGGGGTGTAGCCAATTCCAAATGCCTCGTAGAGAGGAAGATTCTCAAGGTAGCCGAGCAACGGCTTAGTTGGCTCGTCAAACCGGCGCTTCACGTCAGTCGGAAGTTCAAACAATCTCTCCAGTTCTTGGAACACATCATTGTGAAGCTTCAAGGTCATCTTATCATACAAAGCTTCGAAGCAACCGAATTCTTCAAGGGCTTGTCGGACTTCACTTTGCAAGGAGTCCCATGGACCTGTCCCAAGCTTTGAGCAGTCTAACTTGGAGAGATCTATCAGGGGAAGCTTCAGTGTTGAAATAGGGCTCATGATCAATTTCTCTCTTTCTGGTACTTTTTCTGAAACTTTTCTCGTATTTTTTTCTTGGGGTGGTTCGCTGCTGGATTTATAGGGCTTGGGCATCCTCGTACTATCCGCCATAGTAATTTTAAAGTTACGACTGAATATGTTGATGGGTTAAGATTTGGCTTTCTTTTTCTGATCTTCTTAGGTTAAAGAGATTATACTTCTGCCGCACCCCATCAACAAGAAAATGGTGAGAGAGAGACTTTGGTGAAGATGTTTGCTGATGAAAGTAAGTAAAGGAATTGGAATATGGCGATGAAAGCAAGAAAAGGAATCGTCAAGTTCAAATTGAATTTGGAGATGAGTTAGACGTTGGTGGACGGTCGGGTCTCGGTGAAGAAAAGGAGAAAGTGATGGAGAACGGGATGCAGCGATGGACCCAAGGAAAAGGAAAGAGATGATGGTTTTCTTGTGTCAGTCCTGAAGGAGAATCCCCGGAAAATGTCAGATAATTCTAATCCATTCGCCAGCTAGCAAGTTCGTCAAGAAAAGATTGAGACACGGGGCTCGCCAATGACTAGCCATAATCTTTCCTTTTAACAAAGGTAAAAGGGGAATATGAAAAAGTTAGCGAGGTCAAGATGGAAGAAAACAGGTCATTAAAATCTCTAGAGATAGCATTCTAAAATTGCTGACCTATCTTGAGCTTTTAGCCTTCTCAATGCTAACTTTCACCCCAAAAATCTCTTGAGAATGACCGCTAGACATCCCAAAATTTCCCAATGGAGCTTTGGGGGTCTCAAGGGGTTTTCAAAATGTTAAAACAAATGCACTTCAATATCTTTCATTCTTTTTGCTCAAAATTCTTTTAAAAATCCCTCAAACTCCTCTTGTTTGCTCTAATGTATGACAATTGAGTAGATTTCCACCACTTATACAAAATAGGAAATTCCTTTTAGTCTAATTAAATTAGGAATCTAACTCCAACATAGAAATATTTTAATCATTTCTTGCTTGTTCAAACATAAAATCATACGCCTTATATGGATGTGGAATTCCTACTTGGATCAGATTTCTTTTATGAAGTTAAGCTCTAGATGTATACTTAACGAGAGAATTACAAAAAAAAAAAAAAATTAAACCTATTGCATTTGTACTAATATAGTAAAAAAAATCTAATTATGCCAATTAAGTTCTAAAATTTTGTATATTTTACCAATTAAATTCATCTGATTAATTTTCATAAGAAATTGCTAATGTGGATACCGGCATTATACTTGGCACAGTCAGCACTAACGTGGACATATTCAATAACATTTTTATATTTTTTTAATTTTTTATTCCTTTGAATTCTAGTTATTTTTTTCCCATTTCTTTTCTTTTCTTTACTTTAATTTTTTTGTAACCTAGGGTCAGGAAACCCTCACCAACACTGGGTAAGTCGCCATAGGCCCTCTCCAGCCGGATGAGGGTCCGCCAACGACCCTTGCTGGCTCTAAGTTAAAAATAAAGAAGTAAAGAAAAGAAAATGAAAAGATAATTAAAATTCAAAAAATATTAAAATAATATAAAAAAATATATAAAAGTTCAATTCACGAGCCAATCTTATTTCATTTACGCAAGAACCTCTTTTCCTTTGTAATTTTTTGTAAGTAGTAGAATGCTTTTTGCTGCTAGTGGGAAATAAATAAAGACATCGTTTCTTTAGAAGAGAGAAAAGAAAGAAAATTTCTTCCTGAACATCCATTTCTTTGTCATTTTCTTTTACGATACTTTCTTGCTAGTAGCAACCTCATCGTCAACAGCCTGAAGCACATATAGCTCCGAGGAACTGCAACTGGTTCAGATGATCATAGCCTAAACAAGCTCCAAAAGGGAAAAGAAAGGGAAGCCAGATATGCTTCTCAAATACTGAGCGACCGTCCACTCATTTGATTATTTAATGATGGTAAAACATATGCCTTAAGACTTGACTCGCAATTGGTTGATGAGCTGAAGGGACACACAATGCTTCGAAAGCACCTGTATTTCAAATTCTGTAAAAAGTATCCATCGCCCAAGCTCCATTTTGGCTCTCTTCGGTCTTGTAGATGCGGGAGAGACCAGCAATATCAAAGGGCTTAAAAAGCAAAGGGTGTTGGTCGTCCACAAGCTCATCAGGACACTGAATCGTGCCTTGAACAAAAGAAAAGAACCCAATGGAATATCTTGGCTCATGCCCGGTCAACATTACACGATGACAAGGGCTGTGTAATCTCCCATTGCTCCATCCCTGCGTTCAAAAAATAAAATGGGTGTCTCACATGATGAAGGTCAATTATTCCAAAGATTATATCAGACGAGACGTCTATCTCACCGCGAGCTTGCATCAATCTCGTCATATCAATACGCGTTCAATCATTCGAATCTGTGGTTCACATGGTGTACGGCCAACAGGAATATCACAAAGAAACCAGCTTTAATGCCGTAATTCTAGCTATTGTGAGAAGTGATGATCAATACTAGAAATATAAACAATAATTAACAGTTGATGTGTAAAGTCATGTGGCCGAATTCTTGTCCGATGCTCTGAAAAAGAGAGAGGGTGGGGGACTCACGTAGAATGACTCCCCAGCGAGGACAATGAAAGAGGAAGCTGAGGAAGGGGCGACCTCGATCCAACGTCCATCCTTGGTTTGCACCTCCAATCCGTTGACATGATTTTGGTGAATTATGCTCAGGAAGTTCACGTCGCGATGGCAAATGGCCCCGGGCGTCTTGGACTCCTCAGTCCCAGGAGCTGCATATCTCGTGAGACGGAGATTGTATCCAACCGACTTGTCCAGCGATTCAACATACTTGTCTACACCCAAGCTTTCCAAAACCAGCTTCCTCATCAGTGAATCCAACTCCAGGACCCTCGTAACATAGGTGTTCATTGTCTCACTGCATGGTCATGAAAAAGGCACACATCGGAACTAAAGTTTCTAGAGATATGGCTGTGAATTGGCATTTTCTTGTTGCGTGTGTTTTTATGTACACCACCTTGTAAGATGATTCCTTTTAGATTTTCTTCTTGCATCAAAGTAATTGAAATTCAAATTCACATCATTAGTGATCCATTCGATAAACATTAATCTGCTAATGTTGTCTTTCCAGTTAAAGGATAATTTAGTTACCAGTGATTAAAAAAAAAAAAGAGAGAGAGAGATTACCAAAATGTTGTGTTTCCATTTGGCCACATGAGATCCGCTAATCTTTCGATCGAGCCAGAGTTGGGGGCATAGCCCACTCCAAACGCTTCGTAGATAGGTGCAAGAGGAGGATTCACAAAATAGCCGACATGCGGCTTATCCGGGACGTCAAACCGGCGCTTCACATCGGTAGGAAGCTGGAGCAATTCCTTCAATTCTTGCAACACATCATTGTGAAGCTCTAAGGTCATCTTATCATACAATGCTTCAAAGCAACCGAATTCTTCAAGGGCTTGTCGGACTTCACTTTGCAAGGAGTCCCATCGACCCGTCCCTGGCTTCGAGCCATCCACTTTGGACAGATCTATCAGGGGAAGCTTCAGTGTTGAAATAGAGCTCATGATCAATTGGTCTTTCTTTCTGACTACTTCTGAAATCTTTCTCCTAAGTTTTTCTTGGGGTGGTTCACTGCTGGATTTATAGGGCCTGTTCATCCTCGAAGTAGCCGCTGGAGCAATTTGAAAGTTACCATCTTTCCGCCGATTATTTTCCTTGTTTTCCTTCTTTTTGTGGCTTAAAAAGGAGTTGACCAGTCAATGCAAGTTTTTTCTTTTTTGGGCTAGCTTTTGGAATTAATGATTTGACTTCAACTCGAGCAGCGATGACGGTTGCCTTCCTCTTCCGGCATATCTTCTACGTCGAATACATGGAAACAAATCAGCAGTTCGGTGAAAATCGAAGCCTAATATTAATGCCAGGCTCAGAAACAGCAACCCCTGCAAGCAAAGAAGAAAATCTTACCTTTTGAATATTGCTATTTTATGATCTTTTTAATTATTGAATAACATTCTGACACTATATCACTCATCAATTGTATATTGATATTTGAAAACACAAAAATTACTTCTGGAACGAAATATAGTAATGAAAATTAGAAAAGAATATGTTTGATTGGATCGATGATGTAACATTGTGTCTACCTTATTTAAGTGTAAACTTAGAACATTTCAATGTTAGAGCTCTTAGATGTTTTGAAAAGCTTAGATCAAAAGCTAGTGGTCCATTTCAAGGTTTTGAGTGAATCGAAGAAAATACTTAGATCGTGAAGTTCGATTGTAGGAGGATAGGGAATTTCTTCATACTACTATGATGAAGAATAGACCAAAATATAAGAGCCCACAGTCTTTTTCACCATGGGAAGATTGATGCCAGATAATTTAAATTATCACATGACACGTCGTCACACTATATAGAATATTATCACATGACATATGTCATAATGTTGTAACTTATGCCGTATCATCATGTATAGAATTAAAATCTTAAACAAATAAGACACACTTAGAATATGTGCTCTCAACGTGCTACCTAAAATTGGATCTCGTGTATCATAAAATTTTCTAAGGCTAGAAAGTCTCAATATTGTTGCGACCTTCCTAGAGGTGATTCAATCATAATATTTATCTTATCTATTGAAGCCACCATTAATTGGTTTTGAGTAGTTTAAACACACATTTTACTTCCATGAACCAAAGATTTGTGAGTCTGGGACTTGTGCTCTTTCAGAGCCTTTACCCTTTATTTTGAAAATGTTTTGCACGCAATTTTTGCTGTAAACAATGAAATATCATCTAATGATCATAACCATGAATAGAATATAGAAAAGAATTCAAGAATCTGGACATACTCAACAAGCAAGTATGATATTATCCATCATCACAAGGTTTCTAAGAATCACGAGAGATTGATACAAACCGAAGGCACAAAGTCGTGGGAAGCAACTAGGTCATAGTGGCATGACCAGCAACTAACAGCAGCAAACAGCAGCGACAATGGCACAGTAGCAACAGCGAATGGCAGCAAAGCAGCAATGAACAACAGTGAACAGTAGCGAACAGCAGTAAAACACAGCGAGCAATAACAACATAGCAACAAACAGCAGATATTGACAACAAACAACAACAATACAGCAGCACAGCAACGGCGAAAAGCAACGAAAAAGGGCAACATGTTGGAATATAATCCAGAGAAAGCAAACTGTTTGTTGTAATCAGACAATCAATGTAAAGAAGACAATAACAATTTTATAATATCCTTATTTTTATGTAAACTTACAAATTTTGGAGAAGAAAATAAAATATTATTGGAAAAATAACATAAAATTGGAGGGGAGGTACGGATATCCGAATCTCTTTCAGACGATTAGTTCCTGCCAATGTACAGATATCCGAATCTTCTTCCGACGATTACTTCCTGCCAATGGTGCTTTGCGGATTCACGAACTATGCCTCCCAAGATACAATACCTCAAACTTGTTTGGATTAACTCTATGCAAACAAGACTCAGTTGAACTGTCCAATTGAACCAGCACACCTAGAAAAATCAGAAGAGTAGCTAGTGTTTCAAATCTCTTTTGGAATCGTTGTCTCAAATTGTTCTATCGAAAAACCCTCTATTGAAGTTCTATGCTCTTATCTATTTATAGAGGTTTAAAGGTCATGTACAGAAGAGATACATGAATTAAATAGACACATGTATCCATGAAATTCATGAATCAAGAGATATGTGAATCCAAATTAAATAGACGCATGTATCCAAGAAATTCATGAATCAAGAGATATGTGAATCCAAGAAATTCATGAATCAAGAGATATGTGAATCCAAGAAATTCATGAATCAAGAGATACGTGAATCCAAAAGATTCATGAACTCAATAAATATATAAATAGGTGAATCTAGAAAATTCATGAATTCAATAGATACGTAAATTGAAAAGACGTATCTTAATTTGTTGGCTTTCGTTAATCCATTAACCATAATTATAACACAACGCAGCAACAGTAAACGTAGCACTACAGCAGCAGCAGCAATGGAAGTCTTAGGTGATGGCAGGGCTTTGCGGACGCTGCTGGAAACTCACCAGAGAATTAAGGATGGCCAAAGCGTATGAATTTGCTGGTGGTGAGAACTCAGTGACAATGATGTGAGAAAACCGATGCCCCTACTGTGTTCCTCTCCCCCTCCTTTTACAATGGCTCTAAGAATATCTATTTTTCTACGGGCAATTTTCTGAGTTTCCTTTTCTCATTGCCTTAATTCACGGTTTGGCAATTTGCACACGATTTCTTGGCTCTAGCTTAATCACTTTCCTCTTTGGTATTCTAATTAGCCCCGGACGCTTTAATTTCTTCCATTTCATCAAATTTCCTTACCAGATTTCTTTGCATAATATATGGCTCTTGATCTTCCATTCCATTTAAGTGCTTGAGATTGAGCGGATGTTTCTTTACCCCTCAATTCATGCCAGAGTACTGTTGAAGAGAGCACCGCCACTCTCTCTCCTTCTCTCCAGAATTCTCTAGCATCCATCAAGAAAAGCTGCGCCACTTCTAGACTTCTCCAAAGAAATCTAGTTGTCAGGCTATGATAAAATAATACTTGTAGAATAGTGTAGAAAGCCAGCAAAGTCACCGACCTTGCCTCCTATAAATAGGGGTTCTCACCCCTTGAGTGTGTACGTGTGTGTAGTGGTGTGGAGTGCGTGCGTGAGGTGTGTGGGTGTGTGTAGGGGTCTTGTGTAGTGTTAAGTGTAAGGTGATAAGAAGTGAGTGGGTGTGTGCAGAGTTGTGTTCGTGTGTGGTTTATGAAATGAGTGGGTGAGCAAGTACAATGAGTAGTTGTGAGAGTGTGATGGTATAGGAAGTTTGTAATATTGTTTATAAAAAGTAAAGTAATTATTTTATTTGTACATTCACTTGCTTCTCAACAAGTACTGTCCATTTCATATGTTGCTGAGATCGTAGATTGCTCACAATGGGTTGGCTGAAATCCGCCAGTGGAAAATGCGGGCATTTTCTTTTAATTGATTGGTCTTCCAAATCCTTCGCTAGTTGATCGTCCCTTTCCAATAATATCCCACGAACACCCCTATTTTTATTTTATTTTTTGGGTCGTACGCTGATGAAATTTTTTCCAGCTGAAAACGCAGGGCCCATAAACTGGGCTTCCGTACAAAGTAAGTCCAACGAGATTTGGGGAGGGGAAGAGAAGAGACAGTCCCGCGGCAAAGTATTTCTACGTTGAGCTTTAGCGGCCCAGTCCGCAATGGAGTTGGCTTCACGTGTGCAGTGAGTGATCCGCAGATGTGAGAACTACTAAGACAGATCGAGGCACTGGGAGATAACTGCACGTTCATCCCGTGGGATTAGGTCCGAGCTCTCCAATGCTTTAATCAAACTGTTTAGCTGTCCGAAAATAACTAGAGAGAAGATTTCTCCGACCGACTGATTTCCTCCTCAATTAGCGCACAGGCATTGCATGAGAAAGAAATTCTCTCCTATATCTCTCGCCCAATCTGTTTATGTTTTCCTTTTATTCTTCACGGTCTTCCCTCTGTCCGACTCCCTTTTCCAATGTGATTCCCTGATTTCCTCACAAGATAAGGTCAATGGATGAATCGGTGGGAGGTAAGGATTTAAAGGATTCTTTTTCCCTTTTATTTTCCGTTCTTTTCATATCCTCCACCACTTGGCCGAGATTGTTGATTCATTATCGAATCGTGTATCTATCCGATATTTTTTGCCCATGATTCCTTTTGCTTTGAAGAAAGTTTTTCAAACGTATATATTCTCATCCGAGATTTTTGCCGCGAATTCGTCTAAAGAATTTAATTCAAAGTTTCCTTGCACCAATTCATTAGTCCCCGGTTCAGATGCAATGTTTTGTCGATTCCTTCAAGCTGTCAATTCATTAACTTATCTATAATTCTGTCCATAAATGACCAATTTTTGTTATCATCGATTAAGTCCATTACTTGTCCATAATAACCAAAATTAGTGTTGGTTATTTGTTGGTTATTTTTTGGTGCAACAAGACCCTGTCCAAAAAATCTATGGTGGGGATTTTGAGGGGTGTTGAAAGAGAACCCTTTGTGAGAATAGAGTTAAAAGATAACAGATCTTGCAATTCAAGTATAACATGAGAAGAAGTGATTACTAGAGAAATCAAGAATGAATGTCAAGAGATACTAGAAATTTACATTTATTCAATTTGAGTGTCAATACTTATTTTATGGGGAAATTTAGCCACCAAGAAGTCCACCATAAATCTAGAGAATATAAAATTCACAATCACTCAAGTGCTTCCAAGCCCTAATTATACCCAAAACAATGCCACAAGTATTACCTCACAAAGAGCTCGATCAGTCTCTTATTATCTCTTTTTTTCATTATTCAACTATTTGATCAAATAAAATAAAAACAAAAGCTATGTCATCTGTCTCTATCTATCTATGGGATGGAAGGGTAGAGGCCTTTTTTTTTTTTTTGGTAAAGGGTAAATATATATTAACTTTTGAACCAAGCAGCTACACAAATGTACAGCAAAAGACCCTGGCACCAAGGCTTACACTCAGAAGACAACCAGTCAAGAGAGTGGAAGAATGCCGGGGAAGGGGGGGGGGAAGGAGCTGCAGAAAGAGGAACGAAAGAACAGCAGCTAGAACCAGGCTAAACAGAAGGGTAGAGGCCTTTCGTGTTCATTCCAATCAAGAATTGGGGTCTCACCACTCGCCAATATGATTTTCTCTCATGCCATTCTTTGCTCATGGACAAAAAGGAACCACATCAATCCATCTCGAACCGGCGATTATTCTCTATTGTGGTGACAATACTATAAGGGAGATGCTATGCAAAAATAGCTCAACATCGGTTAACACCTTCCATTCTTATTGCTCGGAATACTTACAAAAAAGGAAAAAGAAAAAAAAAACCCTAAAACTCATCTTGTTTGCTCTATTGTATAACAACCGAGTAGATTTCCACCTCTTACAATACACACACAAAATAGGAAATTCCTTTTAGTCCACTTAAATTAGGAATCCAACTCCAACATGGAAATATTGTGATCATTTGTTGCTTGTTCGATGTTAAAACATAAATCCGTACATTTATTTAACGGAAAGCAAAAGATTTGGAAAATATTTTATAAAATATAATAGTTTGTATCGCTAAAAAAGGTGAATGAATGAATTTTTTTATCACCAACGAAAATAGTTAGGTATAAAATATTGTCGATAATAAAAATATTTTTTGTTAACTAATTTTTCTAAATGATATAACCAATCATTTCTCGGAAAATGTTTTCCAAATTTTGAGTTCTCCGTAAGACAAACGCACCATTAGAGGGATAATCAACTTATATACTTACAATACCCTAAATATTACCAAATTGATTATTAAGTGATGCGACATACAACACATTTGAGCATTTTTAACAAGCGGCTATATTTCCATAATGCATTTAGAACAGCCAATCACATTAATTATTAAATCAATTTTATAAGTTAGTCTCAGTAATTTCATGCATGATTGTACACTTACATTGATTGGTCAAATGTACAAATACCCTATCACATCCATCTAGAAATGAGATAATTATTAAAAAAAATCCTAAATATATTAAATGGCGGCTAATTCAGTCATAAACCTTTCAATTATACTAATTTAGTTCAAAACATTTTGATGATTTACTAATTTAGTTTTTTCAGCTAATTTTAGCAAGAAATCACTAACAAGGCAACGTAGTTAGCGTTGATTATCCTATATGACACGGCCGACACTTATGTGAATAATTTTTCCATTTTTAAAATTTTTCTGAATTATTATAATTCTTTTAATTCTTTTCTTTCCTTTTCTTCTTCCTTTGCTGATTGCCAAGCCTCAACAATGCCCAGCATCCGGCCACAGGCAAGGGGCGCCAAGGTTGGTGAGTTGGCAAGGGTCAAGCCTTGCTAGCCTCGAGCGAGGCTCACCCTCACCTTTGGTCAATCTCTGACCATTCCCAAGGCTCGACAACCAACAAAGGAAGAAAGGGAAAAAAAAGTTACAAAAATTATTAACGTCAGCACTAGTCGTGCCATACTAAAAGGCCAACATCCACATTAGTTATTTCAGGTCAATTGGCCGAAATGACTAAATTGGTAAATTGTTAAAAAGTTTAGATTTTAATTCACACAATTGAAATGTTTAAGGTTAAGTTAGTCACTGTATAATAGGTTTAAGACTTTTGGAATAACTCCCCCCTTCCCCAGGCATGATAGGTGAGATGTTCATCCAATAAGGAATCAAAGACAATTTTATTATTCCATTTTCACCACAACAAAGAAACATTTTTTTTTTTTTTGTTGAAAGATTTCTCAAAGAGTCAATAAGTGTCAAAAAACTTTTAATAAAAAAAATTACCAATCACCAAATTTTCTGATAACTTGTTGATAAATCACTACCTCTTTTACAAGATTATAATTTTTTTTTTTTTTTTTATAGATTGTAGGTTAGTAATTTTTTTTAATATCTTACTAAATTTTGCTTAACTTCCTTACCAATGTCTTGAATTTAGCGACTCTCATATAAGCTTACCATTTTTTTTTCTTGGAATGATTGACTAAATTTTTTTTTATTAAATTACCAACTCCTTTTGGGCTGCATAAGTTCATTTGAGTTAGTTACCAACTATTATTTGATTTCTTTTAATATGTCAACTCTTTTTATTATTTACCAACTTTTATTTGTCTTTCGTGCAATACCCTAAATTGATCATTTGAGTTGCTTACCAACATTTATTTAATTCTTTTTTTTTTAGAATTTGTGAACTTTTTCTCTGGATTTATTAACTTCTATTTTCCTTGCTTACTAACTACTTAGAATTACCAACCTTAATCAGAGTGATTACCAACTAAACCCCGATTGGTTCTTTGGTTTTTTTCCTTCTGTAATTACCAATTTCTCTTAACTCTAATAAAAATTTCTCCTCTTTTAAAAAATACGAACGCCTCAAATTTATCAAAATAAATTTAAGGACACACGGTGGTTCAAAAGCACTTCAAAACAAATCTCTCCACGCGAATGGGAGATTTTAAATTCTGTAAAAGTTATCAATTGCAGAAGCTCCATTTTGGCCCTCTTTGGTCTTGCTGATGCTGGAGAGGCCTGCTAGGATTCTTTAAGAATCAAATCATCTAGTAAATCGGACATGCATACACACCACGCAAGGATTCATGCCATCATGTTATCTAGCGACATATCACACGAACTTTGCCACATAATATCATCACATGACACAATCTTCATCACACTATATAGAACGTCGTCACATGATATGACCTGTCCTCACTTGGTACATCACATACGCCATATGATCATGTAGATATAAACATATTCTCTATACACAAACACACAGGGTACAAGCACTCCGTGCTAGACATACACACTCACAAATATTGACACTTCGATAGAGTAGCATCCGATAACTCTTTCACTAATAATAGCATAGCGTTCATAAAAATAACAATTAGCCATGTTCAAGCACCAAAAAACGTCTTAAGGGTCGATTCGTCCTTGAGTTCTTGCTTTGTTTCGTAGAGTCGGAGCAGACCGACTTCGTCGAAAGGCTTGAAGAGCAAGGGGTGTTGCTCGTCCACCAGCTCCTGCGGGCACTTGACCACTCCTCTTATGAACGAGAACGAGCCGATCGAATACCTCGCTTCGTTCCCACTGATCATCACTCGGTGTCTGGGGCAGTGCACTCGGCCATTGCTCCATCCCTGGCCAACGATTCGTTTCAAATAAATTCATTATTAGCATTATCTACAAGACATTTTTAGGTAGATATACTTTGTCTCATAGTTAAGGGAAATTATCAAGGAAAAAAATATTAAATGTATTGCGATTGTACCAATTTAATCCTAAACCCCTTCTTTTTGTTAATTCAGTTCCAAACCTTTGACATTTGTGCCAACTCAATCTATCTGGCCAAATTTGGCTGGCTAGCGTGAAAATGGACGCAAACCAGCATCGACCATCCAGCCGCCACTGACATGGCATTTTTTTAATAATATTTTATTTTATTCGAATTTTTTATTAATTTTGTTATCTTTTCTTTTCTTTTTCTTTTTTAATTTTCTTCCTATTGTTCTTCTTCTTCCCCCAACCTCACGCGGATGTAGGTGAGGTGATCTGGGCGAGGACAGCCTCACCATGGCCTCACTGGTCGGGGGTGAAGGCGGCCTTGCATACGATTGTTAGGTCATGGCCGCCTTCGCCTACGGCCTCCAAGCCTTTGCGAGGCGCAACAGCCTCAAATCGACGTTGAAGTGTGGCGACTGGGCTCAAGCGGGCCCAACAACCATTGGTAGAGAGAGAGAGAGAGAGAGAGAGAGAGAGAGTACCTGAGACAAAGGGGGAGGACTGTGAGGCACCTAGGACTTCATTGGCTGCAAGTGAAGGAGGCCATGGCCTTACAACTGTGGGCGAGGCCATGGCGAGCCTACCCTCGCGTAGATCTAGGTGAGGCTGCCTCGCCTACAACCCCCAACCTTTCTAGATTTGGGCAAGGCTCAATGAGGGCCTGCGACCCTCACCGACGGTCGTCAAGTGCTTCACAGTCCTCGCCCAGTGGCTAGGGAGACTCACAAGATCCTCACCAACCACTAGGGACGGGGGGTGGGGGGGGGAGAAGAAAAACGGTAAGAAGAAAAGGAAAAAAATTCAAAAGAAATATTATTAAAAAATTGCCATGTCAGCGTCGATCAGATAGTTGGTGACGGCCAACATCCACGTCAGTGCTAGCCAGTTAAATTTAGCTAGATGGATTAAATTGGCACAAATGTAAAAGGTTTAAACTAAATTGATTACAAAAAAAAAAAATTGTTTACGACTGAATTTGCAAAATTACAATACATTTAGAACTTTTTTTTGTCAAATATATCATTTGAGCAAAGCCAATACTTAAACTTATTATTTGATCGCTTTCTTCCACAACAAAGCAGTGTTTGACTTCTAGTAAGTAATAATTAAGTTATGAAGCCCAGCTCAGAAATTGTATTTCCAATTGAAAAATCATCTGATGAATGTGTTTCAAGCAACAATCCCCAAGTGACACCTACCCAAGGTTTAAATAAAGTGCGTTAATAATATCCGAGGAGATTATCGCAAGCAATACTTGTCAACTCTAACAAACATGGCGACTAAGACTTCGTGTCTTGAGGAACACGAGGCTACAAAATTCAACTTAAAGTTTAAAATATTAGATAAAAACATTGTTTGATATTATAGTATTCCAGCACTAATATTTGAGATCATGACATCTTGCTCCGACACCGTATAAAATTTCATGGGTCTATCAATTGGTTGATCCTTCACCAACAATAATATCCGCAGTTAGCTAACACACCGATTGACTGATCAACAACAACTTAATTTACAGAAACAAGCTTTTTAAGTGTCAAATAATAATTTTGTCAATTTCAATACCATATTGACAAGAAAAGTGTTTAAAAAGTCCTCAACATTTTGTATTTGTGCCAATTTAGTCAGAAACCTTTTATTAGTGCTAATTTAGTTATAAAATTTTTCACTTAGTGCCAATTCAATCCTTTCTGGCTAAATTTAACCGGATTTTGTTAATTGGGCATTGGTCGGCTGACGTGACATAATCGGCACTAACGTTGGTAATTTTGAATAATATATTAATATTTTTGAATTTTCATTTTATTTTTTTTCATTTTCCTTTGCTTTTTCTTTTTTTTCTTTTTTCCTTCTCACCCTCCATCCTCTAGCTAGTTGCCAAACCTTGACGACCGGCTAGAGGCGATGGCCAGCAAGGCTTGACCCTCACCAAATCCGGAGAGAGCGAGCCTCACCCCCCAGCATGAGGTCACCCTCGCCAGTGGCTGGTGAGGTCGAGGTCACCTCTAGCTGGTCGCCAAGGTCCAGCGACTTGTTGAAGGAAGGAGGAGGACAAGGAAAACAAAAGAAAGAAAAGGAAAAGGAAAAGGAAAAGGAAAAAATTCAAACATATTTAAATATTATCAAAAGTTGTCCATGTCAGCGCCGATCATGTCATGTCAGCTGGCCGACACCCAATCAACAAATCTGGTCAAAATTAGTTGGAAATGACTCAATTGACACAAAGTGAAAAGGTTTAGAAATAAATTAGCATCAACAAAAGGCTTAGGATTAAATTGGCACAAATGCAAAATATTTAAGATTTTTTCAACACTTTTCCCCCATATTCGCAATGGCTAAATCTAATGTAGAGCGGACTAGATTGTTTAGTTTGAGCACGGTATGTATTTACTATGGCTATAGCCAACGAATAAATTGATTAAACTCTACTCCTATAATCAATCATGTATCCCTTCCTTCATTGACTTTAATATGATATTGGCTTTTTCATAGCCATCGTCATTGTTTAATATCGCGTTTGGAACGTGGCCTTCTTTTGAAGGTAGAAAAGTGATCTAATTATATGCAATGAATCTATATTGAATAACCGTTACGTACATATTATTGTAAAGGGATAAATGTATTTGAAGTTTTAAAACTTGTCACAAAAATGCATTTGAGTCCTAAAAATTCAAAAAGTGCAATTAAATCATAAAACTTGTAACAAAAGTGTAATTAAACATCAAAATTTTTTAAAAAGTATAATTAAGTTATAAAACTTATCAAATTGGTCCAATCAAATCATTCTTTTGATTGTACTTTTGAACGTTTTAAAACTTAATTGCACTTATATGATAAATTTTAGGACTTTTCATACACTCACTCCGAATATGTTTTTACTCTGTGACGTCAACAAAAGGTCGAAATTTCTATTTCAGGGATAAAGGAATTTTAACCATGGATGTACATAGATAGCTCATCCGCTAAATCTCGTGATTATTAATTTTATTACCAGATGACATAGGGAGAGAAAGGGTTTGGAGAAAAACAACGATCGCCAACATCAAATGAACGGCTTTATAAAGGGTTTGGAATAATAATCTGAAAAAAGATCACGTTCAATTAGAAACGCTATAAAAGGTTTTGAGAGCCGAAGCTCCGTTCCGTCCTTCCCGTGTGGCGAAGATGCGGACGAGGCCCTCAGTGTCGAAGGGCTTGAAAAGCAAAGGGTGTTGCTCGTCCACGAGCTCATCGGGGCACCGAACGGTTCCTTCGACGCCGGAGAAGATCCCGATGGAGAGCCTGGCCTCGTGCCCGTGCATCATCACACGGTGTCGAGGACAGTATAATCTTCCGTTGCTCCATCCCTAAGAAAAGACCATGAAAGAGGTCACAGCTGAGGTGATAGTTATACATACAGCCATGCATGCATCTCTTAATCAAGGAGATTATTGCATGAGTTAATGGGGGTAAACATCTTGTGTACTCGTATTACTACACAACTCACCTGTCTCGAGAATAATTATCCAAAAAATCTAAACTTATTTTATAGCAATCAATCCTAAATCTTTTTTTTCTCCTTTGCCAATTTACACCTCAATCTTTTGACGATTTACTAATATAATCCTTCCAATCAATTTTGGTCAAAAATCGCTGACGGTGATGCCGACACTAACGTAGATTATTTTTACGATTTTTTTTTTATTTTCCAAAATTTTTGCACTTTTTCCCCTCTTTTTTTTTTTTTTTTCTAATTCCCTCTGCTGGTCGATGGGGCCTCAACAGTGGCCATTGGAGGTCGCCACCATATAGCAAAGGTTGCCCTTGCCTATGGAGGGCGACCGGCGAGTAATAGGAAAAAAGTAAAAGGAAAGAAAAGGAAAAGAGAAAAAAAAATAGAAAATTCATTTGAAAGATACTCTTGGCAAATCATCAAAAGGTTTAGGATCAAATTGGTCAAATTAAAAGGTTTAATATTGAACTGACCGTGGTGCAATAAATTTAGGACTTTTCTGATAATTTTTCTCCATTTATTAAGTAGTTACAATTTGAAAATATTGACCAATTATCCAAATCAAGCATCATGCATATGGATTATTGAGAATCACACGAGAACCCAAAATAAAGGCACAAATCTATTTCAAAGGGCAATTTGCAATCACTTTCAGAACTCCCTTCGCCGGTCAATGCTAAGATTTAGGTAAGTCTCTTGCTCTAGGGTTACTCTCCATATGAGACCACCTACTTATATTCTGGTATTCGGCCAAAGCAAAGCTCACCAAGTATTGCGGATTCAGTTTGGTTTTCCTGAAGAGATAATTGTTCCTTGACTTCCAAATTTGCTAGAGAATCACCACCAGGAAGTCAAAATTGACTGAGAGACTTTAGAAGTTAAGTGGCCAATCTTCAATTCTTGTTATCACCTATCGCAAGATCTAGATTTGTAGGGCTTGGTCTAACCAAATTTCATTTGTCCAGGGACACAATAAGAATAGGTGCTCAAGTGTTTCAAGGTGTTGCCTATATAGCTCGTAGGCTATAATGCTTCTTCTTAATAGATTTACTCTAGTTGGTAAAACATTTTGACATAAATCCCAGATGAAAAATTTTATTTTTGGGAGGTTTTTGTACTCTAAATTCTACTCTACAAGGTCCTTAGGGTCTGGAAAGAGGTAAAGGCCAACATCTGGCTTTATTTCTCAATCGCCTCTCTACTTCTATTATAACTGCTCTTAACCGTATATTTTCCCATTTCAATGTTAGTCCAACTAAGCTTGTCCTCAATTGGTGATGTTCCAAGTGGTATTATGAGGATCTCACTGGTTATTTGCTCATTGAATAGACTTATGAGAATTTGCTCCTTCCACGAGCTTTCTTCTTGTTTGACAACGATTGTAGGTTCATCTCTATTCGCTAGGCCTCCTATAGTACCTCTTGGTAGCCACTCGTCCTCCTGTATTCTAATTTTTTTTCCCTATTCCCTATGCACCACCTGATAGATGGTTCAATTGTTTCTCTCCCTAGCAAGATGCTTTGCCAACTCCATTATGGTCGAGCATTGTTTCCCGCTCTCTAGAAATCTCACTCAAGGAAATATAAGACTTTAAGAACCTAGCTTCAAAAAGAAGAGGGGGGCTATGCTAGCCGTAGTGCCTGTTTCCCTAACATTGCTTTATTAAAGGATATTAGGCCTTTGAAACCCAACTTGCCATTATCCTTTCTTTGTTTCGGGATGTCCCACTTTTTCCAATGCAGCCCCTTGCTTTTCTCAAAAGTTTTCCACTAAAAATCAGCAACTTTTTGTTCAAACCAAATAGATACAGGGATTTTGAAAATGGACAGAGCATATTATGGGATAGCTTGCACCATAGCATTTAATAGAACTTCCTTCTCAACCTTTGACATTAAATTTTCCTTCCAACTATCTAGTTTAATATTTACTCGTGCTAAAATCCAAGAAAACATTTGTTCTCTTAGATGCACCCCAATTCGAGGGGACCCTTCGGTACTTCCCTATCTTTTCAATCTCTAGAACTTGTAGTTCAACAAGCATGTTTCATCTTAGTGTTTGGGGGCAATCTTTGATGAAAAACAAGTTAGACTTGTTTAGGTTGATAGCCTAACTTGAAGCATAGCAATATTGGTTCAAAATACTTGCAATTTGTTGACATTCCTTAATAATTCCATCTAGAAAGAAGATCGAATCATTAGCAAACAGCAAGTGAGTTAAAGTTGGGCACCATATGCTTGATCCATTTTACAAAACCAATTTCCAAAGACTTTTCAACAAGGAGGATAAGGCATTCTCAACTATAATGAATAAGTATGGGGACAAAGGGTCACCTTGCCTAAGTCCTCTTGTAGGTTGAAAGAAAGGAGTTGGTTCGCCATCAAACTTAACAATGTAGGAGACGGTCATAACACATTGCATCACCCAATGCACCCATCGAGGACTAAAGCCTATTTTTTGCAAGCAAGCCTCTAGAAAGTCCCATTCTACTTGGTCACATGCTTTTTGCATATCTAATTTCAGAACTACTTGGAATTTCCTTTTTCCTTTTATAGTCACACAACTTGTGTAGTACTTCCTGAACAATCAAAATATTGCCCTAGCTAAGTCTCCCCCCAACAAATGCACTTTGTTCCACTGAAATTAACTCCATAAGCTAAGCTTTCAACCTATTTGCTAGAATTTTTTAGATGATTTTGTATGCGAAGTTGCATAGACCGGTGGGCCTAAATTAATCTAGTCTTTCTAGGATGGAGACGTTTGGGAAAAGGGTGATGTATGTTTTATTCAATTTCGGTTTAAGAGAGCCTGAGTTGAGGATTTCTACACTTCTAATAGGAGTGAGTGTCGAATTACATCCTAATTGTGCTTGTAAAATAAACTATTCAAATTATCCGAACCAAAAGCTTTAATGGAACCCAATTGGTAAACTACTTCTTTAACCTCCTTTATCGATGCCACTATTGTTAAGCTTTGATTTATGTCCCCACCCACCAAGTTAAGATATCACTCCAAGATAGGGTCTATATATCTCGGTCCCGTCTAACTAAAAGTTCACTAAAGAAGCTAATCGTATAACTTTTCAATTGTTTAGCGTTGCAGACCCATTCACCATTTTGAGCTTTGAGCATCAAAATCCTATTTCGCTGCCTTCTTTTTTAGCGTGTAGCATGAAAAAAATTAGTATTTTTGTCTCCCCACTTGAGCCAACCTATCCTAGATTGTATTTCACAATACATTTCCTCTTGTCTCCATTGCTTCTCGATCTCCATTTTCAAGGCATTAAGTCTCTCACTTTCATTAGGAGTAGATAAGGAGTTTGTAATGCATTGAATCTCACCATTCATCTCATCGATTGCCTTATGAGCATTAGCAAATCTTTTTGTACTTTGAAGGGACAGTTTTTCAATCGCAAGAGTTTGCTCGCCAAGTCCGAATTTTCCATGTCCCATGAATGCCATATGGTTTTAATGAGTTGTCCACATACTTCATCCTCATCACAAAATGCCTCAAACTTGAATTCTTTTTTTCACTTTATTTTCACCAAAGAAATGGAAAGCAAAAGTGGGCTATGGTCCAAACCAATAGCTGGCAATGCAAGTGCTTCTGCTTTAAGAGAAGTGATTTCTACTCCAAGTTGTATAAAACCCTGTCAAGTCAATCTTTAACTAAGGCTTCTCTTTCCCTGTTATTTGCTTACATAAAAGCACGGCCTTTACTCTCTATGTCCATAAGCTCACAAGAGTTCAAAATATCTTGAAACGAGTTGAGTCTATAATTTTCAGCCATGCGTCTTCCAACTTTCTCCCAATGATACAAAATCTCATTAAAATCGCCATACAAATTGACGGGAGTGTGTTGTGGATTTTAATATGCCATATGTTCTCCCATAGTATAAGTCTATACCAAAAAGTGGACGGGGCATGAACAAAAGTAATACGCATTTGCTGATGGCTATCCTGAATGGCACACACTACATCGATATGGTAACAAGACTGAGATGTGACTATCAAGGACACTTGTTCTTGCCAAAAAAATGGTCATTCCCCCTGCTATGCCAACTAGGTTCCCTATATATAAATGCAAAAATCTGAGCCTTTTTTTTTCATTCTTTGGACCACTTGCTCTTGGTTCTTCATCTCCGTGAGGAAGAGTATGTGTGGCCTTTCCCGAGCCATGAGGGTTCGAAGCTCTTGGACTATCAGAGGTGTGCCCAACCTTTAACATTTCCAACTCATAAAATCATATGTGATTTAGTGTCTTCTAAGGGCTAGCCACTAAAACTCATTCATTTCCTTTCGCTACTATGCTAACCAACGTCTCAAGCAATTATGACTCGTCTAAAACACACTGATTGCTCGCCTTCTATTTTGTAATATTTGAAATAGGGCATGATACAATGGGTGGACTCAGACAACTCTAGTAGAGCACCCTAGTATTATAACCTCACAGAGACCAAACGATCAATCAATCCATGAATGTAGTAGATAGAGAAAGTAGAATGGAGTTGCAATGCCTGGCGCCAGAGTTCATCCAAAGGAAAACCTTAGAGGGCAAACCCAAGACTAAACTTCTCGACCAACAATACCCAGAAGCCACTAGCATCGAGAGAACAGATGGGTACTAGGTAAAGAGAAAGCCTAGAGGGACCAAAAAGAAAAGAAGAAGCAGATCATGTATCAATAGATTAAAGGGAGGACACCTATTGTTGATATATTAGGGAAAGTGCTAGCGTTTAAATAACCAAAGGAATAAAAGAAAAAATGGGGTATTATAAAGGGCTATTGAGGCAGGAATGGGGCTGTTCTGCGACGGTGGAAAACAAGGTGAGGCCATTGACATCCATAGCTGGAATATTAAAAAATAAATAAATAAATAACTGCTAAAAGGCTGTGAGAATAGGTAGGGAAATAGAAGGAGCTGATTCAAAATAAATGTGTTTTGGATAAGGGGAAATGCCAATGGAACAACAGAAGGGTTCATTGAAGATTTAAAGAAACGCCACAAATGTTAACTCACAAAAAGCTTGATCAATTATTCATTATCTTCTTTCATTATTATATCATTTGACAATATCACAAAATGAATAAAGCTCTGCCCTCCCTCTTTATCTATCCATGGGATAGAAGGGTAGATGCCTTATGTGTCCCCTCCAATCTAGAACCGGGCCTCACCACTACTAGTTTATATGTTTTTCTCTTATGCCTTTCTTTTTTCATAGGCTGAAAGGAACCACACCAATCCATCCTAAACCGGTAGTTAAACAATATTGTGATGACAATACTATATGAGAGGTCCCATGCAAAAATAGCTCGATGCCACACAAGATGCGTTTTGTTCAATTTTGGAAATAGGCTTTTGGAAAATGCAAATGTTGAAAACTTAAAGCCCTTTAGGGAAATGCAAATTCAATTTGGTAAAAACTCTTTTGCAAAACAACTTTAGGTAAAGTAATATTATTTCAAAGGGCTCAGGCCGCCGACGAGTTAGATTTGGCATCGGCGGTCGTCAACTAAAGTCGCACGCCTTGGGGCAACCCAGGTGAGGGTTGCTTCGGGTTGCACAACCTCCGGCCTCATCACCTAGGGTCACGTGACCCCGGCGAGGGCCGCTTGGAGTAATGCAACCCTCAATGACCGCCAATAAGGTTTGACCTTAGGCGACGCCTAGGCTTGCTAGTAACTAGCCACTTTTATCCTTAACAAGGGTAGAAGGGGAATATGAAAAAGCTAGTGAGGGCAAGATGCAGAGAAAAGAAGTCATTATAATCTCTAGAGATAGCATTTTGAAATTGCTAGCTTGTCTTGGGCTTTGAACCTTCCTAAGGCTAACTTTCACCCTAAAGCCCATTGAGAATGATTGCCAGACACCTCCAAAATTTGCCCAATGGGCTTTGGGTTCTCAAAGGACTTTTAAAATATTGAACCAAATGCACATAATATCTTTCTTTCTTATTGCTCAAAATATTTATTAAAGAATTCCCTCGAGACTCCTATTATGTGCCCTAACGTACAACAATCGAGTAAATTTCCATCTCTTATACATATAAATAATATTGATACAAAATAGGAAATTCCTTTTAGTTAGTTAAATTAGGAATCCAACTCCAATGTAATAATATTTCATTCATTTCTTGCTTGTTCAAATGTCAAACCATAAGTCCTATATGGATTTGGAATTTCTACTTGGATCAAATTTCTTTCATGAAGTTAAGCTTGAGATGTATACTCAACAAGAGAATTACCAAAAAAAGTCCTAAACTTATTGCATTTGTACAATTTCAGTTTTAAATCTTTTAATTGTCTCAATTGAGTTCTAAGTTTTTTTACGTTTTGTCAATTGAGTCCATCGACCAATTTTGGCACGAAATTGTTGATGTGGACATCAACTATCTTGCATGGCACGGCCAAATAATGTGAATATCTTCAATAATATTTTGATATATTTTTTATTTGTTTTGATTTTTATTATTTTTCTTTTTTCTTTTCTTATTTTCTCTTTACTTTGTTAATGACTTAGGGCCAGGATGCCCTCACTAGCACTAGGCAAGGCCGTTGTGGGCCCTTGCCCGAGGCCCGGGCGAGGGCCCAACGTTAAAAAAAAAAATAAAATAAGTAAGAAAAGAAAAGAGAAAAATTCAAAAAATATTAAAATATTATTAAAATTATATAAAAGACCAAATGAATAATAGTTCAATTCACGAGTCAATCTCATTTCATTTACGCAAGAACCTTTTTTTCTTTGTAAATTTTTGTAAGTAGTAGAATGCTTTTTCCTGCTAGTGGGAAATAATTGAGAAGTTCTTTTCCTTAGAAAAAAGAAAGAAAGAATTTCTTCATGAACAGCCATTTTTTTTGTCATTTTCTTATACAATATTTGCTTGCTGGAAGTAATCCCATCATCAACAGCCTGAAGCACATATAGCTCCGAGGATGCAATTGGGTCAGATGATTATGACCTAAACAAGCTCCAAAGGGGGAAAGAAATGGAAACCCGATAGGCTTCTCACATATTGAGCGACCGTCCACTCAATTAATTATTGACGACAGTAAAACATATGCCTTAAGACTTGACTCGCAATTTATTGATAGGGCGAAAGGACACGCAATGCTTCGAAAGCACCGCGATTTTAATTTTTGTAAAGGTATCCATCGCCGAAGCTCCCATTAGGCCCTCTTTGGTCTTGTAGATGCGGGAGAGACCGGCAATATCAAAGGGCTTAAAAAGCAAAGGGTGTTGGTCATCCACAAGCTCATCAGGACACTGAACCGTGCCTTGATCGGAAGAGAAGAGTCCTAAGGAGTATCGTAGCTCGTGCCCGCTTATCTTTACACGGTGACAAGGGCTGTATATTCTCCCATTGCTCCATCCCTGCGTGCAACAACGATAAAGGGAGAGGCACACAATGATTAAGGTCAATTATTCATAAGATTATAACTCTAAAGAGACTTAAAATCTTGACTTCTTTTGACTGATCACACAAGATCTACATGCTTAGGTTATATCCAACGAGACATCTATCTCACCACATGCTAACATCAATCTCGTTGTATCAATATGCATTCAACCATTCGAATCTATGGTTCACATGACAACTGATCGATAAGAATCTCACAAAGACACAGCATTAATGTCGTAATTCTAGCTATCGCCGGATGTGATGATCAACACTAGAAATGTAAACAATAATTTGCAATTGATATGCAAAGTCATGGTGCCCGAATTCTTTCGAACCAAATTCAATAGAGAGAGGGGAATGGGGGACTCACGTAGAATGACTCCCCACTGATGACAACGAAAGAGGAAGCTGAGGAAAAGGCGACCTCGATCCAGCGTCCGTCCTTAGTCTGCACTTCCAATCCGTTCACGTGATTTTGGTGAAGTATGGTCACGAAGTTCGTGTCCCGATGGCACGAAGTATCGGCCTTCTTGGACTCCTCAGTCGCAGGAGTTGCATATCTCATGACTCGAAAATTGTACTTGACCGACTTGGCTAGTGAATCCAAATACTTGTCTGCGCCAAGGCTTCCCAAAACCAGCTTCTTCACCAGTGAATCCAACTCCGAAACCATCGGAACATACATATTCATTGTCTCACTGCTTGGTCATAAAAAAGACACGTCGAAACTCCAGTTTCCATAAATAATGTTTGTGGATTTGGATCTTCATCTTACGTGTGTTTAGTACTGTAAGATGTTTCATTTTAGTTTTTCTTCTTGCATCGAAGTTATTGAAATTCAAATTTGCGTCATCAGTGATTTATTTGATAAACATTAATCTCTTAACACTTCCTTAATGGGAACGGATAATAATATAATCTCTGATAAAAAATGGATTACCAAAATCTTGCGTTTCCCTCCGGCCACATGAGATCCGCTAATCTTTCAATCGAGCCAGAGTTAGGGGTGTAGCCAATTCCAAATGCCTCGTAGAGAGGAAGATTCTCAAGGTAGCCGAGCAACGGCTTAGTTGGCTCGTCAAACCGGCGCTTCACGTCAGTCGGAAGTTCAAACAATCTCTCCAGTTCTTGGAACACATCATTGTGAAGCTTCAAGGTCATCTTATCATACAAAGCTTCGAAGCAACCGAATTCTTCAAGGGCTTGTCGGACTTCACTTTGCAAGGAGTCCCATGGACCTGTCCCAAGCTTTGAGCAGTCTAACTTGGAGAGATCTATCAGGGGAAGCTTCAGTGTTGAAATAGGGCTCATGATCAATTTCTCTCTTTCTGGTACTTTTTCTGAAACTTTTCTCGTATTTTTTTCTTGGGGTGGTTCGCTGCTGGATTTATAGGGCTTGGGCATCCTCGTACTATCCGCCATAGTAATTTTAAAGTTACGACTGAATATGTTGATGGGTTAAGATTTGGCTTTCTTTTTCTGATCTTCTTAGGTTAAAGAGATTATACTTCTGCCGCACCCCATCAACAAGAAAATGGTGAGAGAGAGACTTTGGTGAAGATGTTTGCTGATGAAAGTAAGTAAAGGAATTGGAATATGGCGATGAAAGCAAGAAAAGGAATCGTCAAGTTCAAATTGAATTTGGAGATGAGTTAGACGTTGGTGGACGGTCGGGTCTCGGTGAAGAAAAGGAGAAAGTGATGGAGAACGGGATGCAGCGATGGACCCAAGGAAAAGGAAAGAGATGATGGTTTTCTTGTGTCAGTCCTGAAGGAGAATCCCCGGAAAATGTCAGATAATTCTAATCCATTCGCCAGCTAGCAAGTTCGTCAAGAAAAGATTGAGACACGGGGCTCGCCAATGACTAGCCATAATCTTTCCTTTTAACAAAGGTAAAAGGGGAATATGAAAAAGTTAGCGAGGTCAAGATGGAAGAAAACAGGTCATTAAAATCTCTAGAGATAGCATTCTAAAATTGCTGGCCTATCTTGAGCTTTTAGCCTTCTCAAGGCTAACTTTCACCCCAAAAATCTCTTGAGAATGACCGCTAGACATCCCAAAATTTCCCAATGGAGCTTTGGGGGTCTCAAGGGGTTTTCAAAATGTTAAAACAAATGCACTTCAATATCTTTCATTCTTTTTGCTCAAAATTCTTTTAAAAATCCCTCAAACTCCTCTTGTTTGCTCTAATGTATGACAATTGAGTAGATTTCCACCACTTATACAAAATGGGAAATTCCTTTTAGTCTAGTTAAATTAGGAATCCAACTCCAACATAGAAATATTTTAATCATTTCTTGCTTGTTCAAACATAAAATCATACGCCTTATATGGATGTGGAATTTCTACTTGGATCAGATTTCTTTTATGAAGTTAAGCTCTAGATGTATACTTAACGAGAGAATTACAAAAAAAAAAAAATTAAACCTATTGCATTTGTACTAATATAGTAAAAAAAATCTAATTATGCCAATTAAGTTCTAAAATTTTGTATATTTTACCAATTAAATTCATCTAATTAATTTTCATAAGAAATTGCTAATGTGGATACCGGCATTATACTTGGCACAGTCAGCACTAACGTGGACATATTCAATAACATTTTTATATTTTTTTAATTTTTTATTCCTTTGAATTCTAGTTATTTTTTTCCCATTTCTTTTCTTTTCTTTACTTTAATTTTTTTGTAACCTAGGGTCAGGAAACCCTCACCAACACTGGGTAAGTCGCCATAGGCCCTCTCCAGCCGGATGAGGGTCCGCCAACGACCCTTGCTGGCTCTAAGTTAAAAATAAAGAAGTAAAGAAAAGAAAAATGAAAAGATAATTAAAATTAAAATAATATTAAAATAATATAAAAATATATAAAAGTTCAATTCACGAGCCAATCTTATTTCATTTACGCAAGAACCTCTTTTCCTTTGTAATTTTTTGTAAGTAGTAGAATGCTTTTTGCTGCTAGTGGGAAATAAATAAAGACATCGTTTCTTTAGAAGAGAGAAAAGAAAGAAAATTTCTTCCTGAACATCCATTTCTTTGTCATTTTCTTTTACGATACTTTCTTGCTAGTAGCAACCTCATCGTCAACAGCCTGAAGCACATATAGCTCCGAGGAACTGCAACTGGTTCAGATGATCATAGCCTAAACAAGCTCCAAAAGGGAAAAGAAAGGGAAGCCAGATATGCTTCTCAAATACTGAGCGACCGTCCACTCATTTGATTATTTAATGATGGTAAAACATATGCCTTAAGACTTGACTCGCAATTGGTTGATGAGCTGAAGGGACACACAATGCTTCGAAAGCACCTGTATTTCAAATTCTGTAAAAAGTATCCATCGCCCAAGCTCCATTTTGGCTCTCTTCGGTCTTGTAGATGCGGGAGAGACCAGCAATATCAAAGGGCTTAAAAAGCAAAGGGTGTTGGTCGTCCACAAGCTCATCAGGACACTGAATCGTGCCTTGAACAAAAGAAAAGAACCCTATGGAATATCTTGGCTCATGCCCGGTCAACATTACACGATGACAAGGGCTGTGTAATCTCCCATTGCTCCATCCCTGCGTTCAAAAAATAAAATGGGTGTCTCACATGATGAAGGTCAATTATTCCAAAGATTATATCAGACGAGACGTCTATCTCACCGCGAGCTTGCATCAATCTCGTCATATCAATACGCGTTCAATCATTCGAATCTGTGGTTCACATGGTGTACGGCCAACAGGAATATCACAAAGAAACCAGCTTTAATGCCGTAATTCTAGCTATTGTGAGAAGTGATGATCAATACTAGAAATATAAACAATAATTAACAGTTGATGTGTAAAGTCATGTGGCCGAATTCTTGTCCGATGCTCTGAAAAAGAGAGAGAGGTGGGGGAACTCACGTAGAATGACTCCCCAGCGAGGACAATGAAAGAGGAAGCTGAGGAAGGGGCGACCTCGATCCAACGTCCATCCTTGGTTTGCACCTCCAATCCGTTGACATGATTTTGGTGAATTATGCTCAGGAAGTTCACGTCGCGATGGCAAATGGCCCCGGGCGTCTTGGACTCCTCAGTCCCAGGAGCTGCATATCTCGTGAGACGGAGATTGTATCCAACCGACTTGTCCAGCGATTCAACATACTTGTCTACACCCAAGCTTTCCAAAACCAGCTTCCTCATCAGTGAATCCAACTCCAGGACCCTCGTAACATAGGTGTTCATTGTCTCACTGCATGGTCATGAAAAAGGCACACATCGGAAAGGCACACATCGGAACTAAAGTTTCTAGAGATATGGTTGTGAATTGGGGAAAAGTGCCAAAAAAGTCCTAAACCTTTTGCTTTTGTGCCGATTTAGTCCTAAACCTTTTTTTTTTGTGCCGATTCAGTTCTAAACCTTTTTAAGTTGTGCCGATTCAGTCCTTTCTAGCCAAAATTGGCCGGATTTTGCTTGATGGATGCCGCCGGGCGACGTGGCTCGATCGACGCGACGTGGACAACTTTTAATAATATATATATATATATATTTTTTTAATATATTTTTATTTTTTATTTTTTTATTTTTGTCTTTTTCCTTCAGCCGGTTGCCGAGGTCTGGCGACCGGCTAGAAGCGACTGCCGGTGAGGGCGAGCCTCGCCCATGGCCGCCTCGCCAGATCAGGCCATAGGCGAGGCTCGACCTCGCCAGATCCGGGGACGGCGAGCCTCGCCTATGGCCTGATCTCGGCGAGGCGGCCATGGGCGAGGCTCGCCCTCGCCGGATCTAGCGGTCGAGCCTCGCCGGCCCTCGCCCATGGCCTGATCCGGCGAGGTCCGGCAAGGTCCGGCGAGGCTCGACCTCGCCGGATCCGACGAGGCGAGCCTCGCCCATGGCCGGATCCGGCGAGGCGGCCATGGGCGAGGCTCGCCCTCGCCGGATCTGCGAGGTCAAGCCTCGCCGGCCCTCGCCGGCCATGGGCGAGGCTCGCCCTCGCCGGATCCGGCAAGGTCGACCCTCGCCGACCCTCTCCCATGGCCTGATCTCGGCGAGGTCCGGCAAGGGCCGGCGAGGCTCGACCTCGCCAAATTCGACGAGGCGAGCCTCGCCCATGGCCGGATTCGGTGAGGCAGCCATGGGCGAGGCTCGCCCTCGCCGAATCTGGAGAGGTCGAGCCTCGCCGGCCCTCGCCCATGGCCTAAACCGGCGAGGTCCGGCGAGGTCGGGCGAGGGCCGGCGAGGCTCGCCCTCGCAAGCAGTCGCCTCTGGCTGGTCGCCGGACCTCGGCGACCGGCTGGAGGTAAAAGACAAAAATAAAAAAATAAAAAAAAAACATTTAAAAAATAAAAAATATTAAAATATTATTAAAAGTTATCCACGTCGGCGCCGATCGAGCCACATCAGCCCGGCCGGCGTCCGATCAGCAAAATCCGGCCAATTTTGGCCGGAAAGGACTGAATTGGCACAACTTAAAAAGGTTTAGGACTGAATCGGCACAAAAAAAAAAAGGTTTAGGACTAAATCGGCACAAATGCAAAAGGTTTAGGACTTTTTGGCACTTTTCTCCTGTGAATTGGCATTTTCTTGTTGCGTGTGTTTTTATGTACACCACCGTGTAAGATGATTCCTTTTAGATTTTCTTCTTGCATCAAAGTAATTGAAATTCAAATTCACATCATTAGTGATCCATTCGATAAACATTAATCTGCTAATGTTGTCTTTCCAGTTAAAGGATAATTTAGTTACCAGTGATTAAAAAAAAAGAGAGAGAGAGAGATTACCAAAATGTTGTGTTTCCATTTGGCCACATGAGATCCGCTAATCTTTCGATCGAGCCAGAGTTGGGGGCATAGCCCACTCCAAACGCTTCGTAGATAGGTGCAAGAGGAGGATTCACAAAATAGCCGACATGCGGCTTATCCGGGACGTCAAACCGGCGCTTCACATCGGTAGGAAGCTGGAGCAATTCCTTCAATTCTTGCAACACATCATTGTGAAGCTCTAAGGTCATCTTATCATACAATGCTTCAAAGCAACCGAATTCTTCAAGGGCTTGTCGGACTTCACTTTGCAAGGAGTCCCATCCACCCGTCCCTGGCTTCGAGCCATCCACTTCGGACAGATCTATCAGGGGAAGCTTCAGTGTTGAAATAGAGCTCATGATCAATTGGTCTTTCTTTCTGACTACTTCTGAAATCTTTCTCCTAAGTTTTTCTTGGGGTGGTTCACTGCTGGATTTATAGGGCCTGTTCATCCTCGAAGTAGCCGCTGGAGCAATTTGAAAGTTACCATCTTTCCGCCGATTATTTTCCTTGTTTTCCCTTCTTTTTGTGGCTTAAAAAGGAGTTGACCAGTCAATGCAAGTTTTTTCTTTTTTGGGCTAGCTTTTGGAATTAATGATTTGACTTCAACTCGAGCAGCGATGACGGTTGCCTTCCTCTTCCGGCATATCTTCTACGTCGAATACATGGAAACAAATCAGCAGTACGGTGAAAATCGAAGCCTAATATTAATGCCAGGCTCAGAAACAGCAACCCCTGCAAGCAGAGAAGAAAATCTTACTTTTTGAATATTGCTATCTTATGATCTTTTTAATTATTGAATAACATTCTGACACTATATCACTCATCAATTGTATATTGATATTTGAAAACACAAAAATTACTTCTGGAACGAAATATAGTAATGAAAATTAGAAAAGAATATGTTTGATTGGATCGATGATGTAACATTGTGTCTACCTTATTTAAGTGTAAACTTAGAACATTTCAATGTTAGAGCTCTTAGATGTTTTGAAAAGCTTAGATCAAAAGCTAGTGGTCCATTTCAAGGTTTTGAGTGAATCGAAGAAAATACTTAGATCGTGAAGTTCGATTGTAGGAGGATAGGGAATTTCTTCATACTACTATGATGAAGAATAGACCAAAATATAAGAGCCCACGGTCTTTTTCACCATGGGAAGATTGATGCCAGATAATTTAAATCATCACATGACACGTCGTCACACTATATAGAATATTATCACATGACATATGTCATAATGTTGTAACTTATGTCGTATCATCATGTATAGAATTAAAATCTTAAACAAATAAGACACACTTAGAATATATGCTCTCCACATGCTACCTAAAATTGGATCCCGTGGATCATAAAATTTTCTAAGGCTAGAAAGTCTCAATATTGTTGCGACCTTCCATGAGGTGATTCAATCATAATATTTATCTTATCTATTGAAGCCACCATTAATTGGTTTTGAGTAGTTTAAACACACATTTTACTTCCACGAACCAAAGATTCGTGAGTCTGGGACTTGTTCTCTTTCAGAGCCTTTACCCTTTATTTTGAAAATGTTTTGCACGCAATTTTTGCTGTAAACAATGAAATATCATCTAATGATCATAACCAAGAATAGAATATAGAAAAGAATTCAAGAATCTGGACATACTCAACAAGCAAGTATGATATTATCCATCATCACAAGGTTTCTAAGAATCACGAGAGATTGATACAAACCGAAGGCACAAAGTCGTGGGAAGCAACTAGGTCACAGTGGCATGACCAGCAACTAACAGCAGCAAACAGCAGCGACAATGGCACAGTAGCAACAGCGAACGGCAGCAAAGCAGCAATGAACAACAGCGAACAGTAGCGAACAGCAGTAAAACCCAGCGAGCAATAACAACATAGCAACAAACAGCAGATATTGACAACAAACAACAACAATACAGCAGCACAGCAACAGCGAAAAGCAACGAAAAAGGGCAACGTGTTCGAATATAATCCAGAGAAAGCAAACTGTTTGTTGTAATCAGACAATCAATGTAAAGAAGACAATAACAACTTTATAATATCCTTATTTTTATGTAAACTTACAAATTTTGGAGAAGAAAATAAAATATCATTGGAAAAATAACATAAAATTGGAGGTGAGGTACAGATATCCGAATCTCTTTCAGACGATTAGTTCCTGCCAATGTACAGATATCCGAATCTTCTTCGAACGATTAGTTCCTGCCAATGGTGCTCTGCGGATTCACGAACTATGCCTCCCAAGATACAATACCTCGAACTTGTTTGGATTAGCACTATGCAAACAAGACTCAGTTGAACTGTCCAATTGAACCAGCACACCTAGAAAAATCAGAAGAGTAGCTAGTGTTTCAAATCTCTTTTGGAATCGTTGTCTCAAATTGTTCTATCGAAAAACCCTCTATTGAAGTTCCATGCTCTTATCTATTTATAGAGGTTTAAAGGTCATGTACAGAAGAGATACATGAATTAAATAGACACATGTATCCATGAAATTCATGAATCAAGAGATATGTGAATCCAAATTAAATAGACGCGTGTATCCAAGAAATTCTTGAATCAAAAGATATGTGAATTCAAGAAATTCATGAATCAAGAGATACGTGAATCCAAGAGATTCATGAACTCAATAAATATATAAATAGGTGAATCTAGGAAATTCATGAATTCAATAGATACGTAAACAGAAAAGACGTATCTTAATTTGTTGGCTTTCGTTAATCCATTAACCATAATTATAACACAACGCAGCAACAGTAAACGTAGCACTACAGCAGCAGCAGCAATGGAAGTCTTAGGTGATGGCAGGGCTTTGCGGACGCTGCTGGAAACTCACCAGAGAATTAAAGATGGCCAAAGCGTATGAATTTGCTGGTGGTGAGAACTCAGGGACAATGATGTGAGAAAACCGATGCCCCTACTATGTTCCTCTCCCCCTCCTTTTACAATGGCTCTAAGAATATCTATTTTTCTACGGGCAATTTTCTGAGTTTCCTTTTCTCATTGCCTTAATTCACGGTTTGGCAATTTGAACACGATTTCTTGGCTCTAGCTTAATCACTTTCCTCTTTGGTATTCTAATTAGCCCCGGACGCTTTAATTTCTTCCATTTCATCAAATTTACTTACCAGATTTCTTTGCATAATATATGGCTCTTGATCTTCCATTCCATTTAAGTGCTTGAGATTGAGCGGATGTTTCTTTACCCCTCAATTCATGCCAGAGTACTGTTGAAGAGAGCACCGCCACTCTCTCTCCTTCTCTCCAGAATTCTCTAGCATCCATCAAGAAAAGCTGCGCCACTTCTAGACTTCTCCAAAGAAATCTAGTTGTCAGGCTATGATAAAATAATTCTTGTAGAATAGTGTAGAAAGCCAGCAAAGTCACCGACCTTGCCTCCTATAAATAGGGGTTCTTGCCCCTTGAGTGTGTACGTGTGTGTAGTGGTGTGGAGTGCGTGCGTGAGGTGTGTGGGTGTGTGTAGGGGTCTTGTGTAGTGTTAAGTGTAAGGTGATAAGAAGTGAGTGGGTGTGTGCAGAGTTGTGTTCGTGTGTGGTTTACGAAATGAGTGGGTGAGCAAGTACAATGAGTAGTTGTGAGAGTGTGATGGTATAGAGAGTTTGTAATATTGTTTATAAAAAATGAAGCAATTATTTTACTTGTACATCCACTTGCTTCTCAACAGGTACTGTCCATTTCATATGTTGCTGAGATCGTAGATTGCTCACAATGGGTTGGCTGAAATCCGCCAGAGGAAAATGCGGGCATTTTCTTTTAATTGATTGGTCTTCCAAATCCTTCGCTAGTTGATCGTCCCTTTCCAATAATATCCCACGAACACCCCCTATTTTTATTTTATTTTTTGGGTCGTACGCTGATGAAATTTTTTCCAGCTGAAAACGCAGGGCCCATAAACCGGGCTTCCGTACAAAGTAAGTCCAACGAGATTTGGGGAGGGGAAGAGAAGAGACAGTCCCGCGGCAAAGTATTTCTACGTTGAGCTTTAGCGGCCCAGTCCGCAATGGAGTTGGCTTCACGTGTGCAGTGAGTGATCCGCAGATGTGAGAACCACTAAGACAGATCGAGGCACTGGGAGATAACTGCACGTTCATCCCGTGGGATTAGGTCCGAGCTCTCCAATGCTTTAATCAAAGTCAAACTGTTTAGCTGTCCGAAAATAACTAGAGAGAAGATTTCTCCGACCGACTGATTTCCTCCTCAATTAGCGCACAGGCATTGCATGAGAAAGAAATTCTCTCCTATATCTCTCGCCCAATCTGTTTATGTTTTCCTTTTATTCTTCACGGTCTTCCCTCTGTCCGACTCCCTTTTCCAATGTGATTCCCTGATTTCCTCACAAGATAAGGTCAATGGATGAATCGGTGGGAGGTAAGGATTTAAAGGATTCTTTTTCCTTTTTATTTTCCTTTCTTTTCATATCCTCCACCACTTGGCCGAGATTGTTGATTCATTATCGAATCGTGTATCTATTCGATATTTTCTGCCCATGATTCCTTTTGCTTTGAAGAAAGTTTTTCAAACGTATATATTCTCATCCAAGATTTTTTCCACGAATTCGTCTAAAGAATTTAATTCAAAGTTTCCTTGCACCAATTCATTAGTCCCCGGTTCAGATGCAATGTTTTGTGGATTCCTTCAAGCTGTCAATTCATTAAGTTATCTATAATTCTGTCCATAAATGACCAAACTTTGTTATCCTCGATTAAGTCCATTACTTGTCCATAATAACCAAAATTAGTGGTGGTTATTTGTTGGTTATTTTTTCGTGCAACAAGACCCTGTCCAAAAAATCTATGGTGGGAATTTTGAGGGGTGTTGAAAGAGAACCCTTTGTGAGAATAAAGTTAAGGATAGCTGATCTTACAATTCAAGTATAACATGAGAAGAAGAGATTACTAGAGAAATCAAGAATGAATGTCAAGAAACACTAGAGATTTATATTTATTCAATTTGAGTGTCAATACTTATTTTATGGGGAAATTTAGCCACCAAGAAGTCCACCATAAATCTGGAGTATACAAAGTTCACAATCACTTGAGTGCTTCCTAGCCCTAATTATACCCAAAGCAATGCCACAAGTATTACCTCACAAAGAGCTCAATCAGTCATTCATTATCTCTCTTTTTTCATTATTCAACTATTTGATCAAATAAAAAAAAACAAAAGCCATGTCATCCCTCTCTATCTATCTATGGGATGGAAGGGTAGAGGCCTTTGGTGTTCATTCCAATCAAGAATTGGGGTCTCACCACTCGCCAATATGATTTTCTCTCATGCCATTTTTTGTTCATGGGCAAAAAGGAACCACATCAATCCATCTTGAACTGGCGGTTATTCTCTATTGTGGCGACAATACTATAGGGGAGATGCTATGCAAAAATAGCTCAATGGTGGTTAATACCTCCCATTCTTATTGCTCAGAACACTTACAAAAAAAAGAAAAAAGAAAAAAACCCTAAAACTCATCTTGTTTGCTCTATTGTATAACAACCGAGTAGATTTCCACCTCTTACAATTCACATGCAAAATAGGAAATTCCTTTTAGTCCACTTAAATTAGGAATCCAACTGCAACATGGAAATATTGTAATCATTTGTTGCTTGTTCGGATGTTAAAACATAAATCCGTACATTTATTTAATAGAAAGCTCAAGATTTGGAAAATATTTTATAAAATCTACTAGTTTGTATCACTAACAAAGGTGAATGAATGGATTTTTTAATCACCAACGAAAAATAGTTAGGTATAAAATATTGTTGATAATAAAAATATTTTCTGGTGACTAATTTTTCTAATTGATATAACCAATCATTTTTTTAGTTCTCCGTAAAACAAACGCACCATTAGAATTTCTATTTGGATTGGATTTCTTTGACGTTGTTAAGCTAGAGACATATACTAAACATGATCATTATATTTTGAATGGAATTTATCTAATTACTGTATTCGAGTTCTCTCTAGCTAGTTGGAGATTTATTTTATTTTTTGTCAAATAGCGAGTGGAGTTGATTATTGCTTTGCAAACGACAAAAGTGAATGACTTGGTAGGGCTCAAACCGTGGCAAAGGTTTTTTGAGCCGAATACTACGAGGAATTTAAATATTGTATATTTCTAGTAATATAATAAAGATACATGAGGTCATTTGAGTTATTTAATGATTTTTTGAGACGCCTAGGAATTTTTTAAGGCTAAAACCCCAAGCCATACGCAGAAAGCTGGACAAAACCAATTCCTCGCCACTTTTATAATCGGAACCGAATCTTCTCAATTGATGATGACCTACAGTCTATTTTTGTCACTAGTGACGAGCATCAACGATCTTATTAAGCTCTTGGGAAATTAGAGGGATAATCAATTTATATACTTACAATACCCTAAATATTACCAAATTGATTATTAAGTGATGCGACATACAACACATTTGAGCATTTAGAACAAGCGGCTATATTTCCATAATGCATTTAGAACAGCCAATCACATTAATTATTAAATCAATTTATAAGTTAGCCTCAATAATTTCATGCATGATTGTACACTTACAATGATTGGTCGGATATACTAATACCCTATCACATCCATCTAGAAATAAGATAATTATTAAAAAAAATCCTAAATATATTATATGGCGGCTAATTCAGTCATAAACCTTTCAATTATACTAATTTAGTCCAAAACTTTTTGATGAATTACTAATTTAGACTTTTTGGCTAATTTTAGCAAGAAATCGCTAACATGGCAACATAGTTAGTGTCGATTATCTTACATTCCTTTCCTTCTTCCTCTGCTCATTGCCAAGCCTCAACAATGCCCAACATCCGACCACAAGTGAGGAGCGCCAAGGTTGGTGAGCTAGCATGGGTCAAGCCTCGCTAGCCTCAAGCGAGGCTCACCCTCACCTTTGGCCGATCGCTGACCATCCCCGAGGCTCGGCAACCAACAAAGGAAGAAAGGGGAAAAAATAAAAAATAAAAAAATTACAAAAATTATCAACGTCAGCACTGATTGTGCCATACAAAATGGCTAGCATCCACATTAGTTATTTCTGGCTAATTGGCCAAAATGACTAAATTGGCAAATTGTTAAAAGGTTTAGAACTTAAGTCACACAATTGAAATGTTTAAGGCTAAGTTAGTCACTGTATAATAGGTTTAAGACTTTTGGAATAACTCCCCCCTTCCCCAAGCACGATGGGTGAGATGCTCGTCCAATAAGGAATTAAAGACAATTTTCTTATTCCATTTTCACCACAACAAAAAATATATATATATATATATATATATATTTATATATATTTGTGTTGAAAGATTTCTCAAAGAGTCATGACAGAAATCTCTAGAACAGAAATTGATTTCCGCCCAGAAATTAATTTGAGAAGTTAAAAATTTTAGCTTATGATTTCTTCTTCAAATCTATTTCTAGAATAGAAATATGTTCCAGAAATAGAAAAATCAAATTGCGTTACCAAACGAATTTCTGTTCCAAACCTATTCCGGGGAACAGAGAAATAGAGAAATAGAGAAGTAGAAATTTTATCATGCGCATGTCAAAAAACTTTTGCCAATCACCAAATTTTGAGATAACTTGTTGATAAATCACTGCCTCTTTTACAAGATTACTAATTCTTTTTTTTTTTTTATAGATTCTAGGTTAGTAACTTTTTTTTTAATATCTTACTAAATTTTGCTTAACTTCCTTACCAATGTCTTGAATTTACCGACTCTCATATAAGCTTACCATTTTTTTGGCTGGAATGATTGACTAAATTTTTTTGATTAAATTACGAACTCCTTTTGGGCTGCATATTTTCATTTGAGTTAGTTACCAACTAATATTTGATTTCTTTTAATATGTCAACTCTTTTTATTATTTACCAACTTTTATTTGTCCTTCGTACAAAGCCCTAAAATGATCATTCGAGTTGCTTACCAACGTTTACTTAATTCCTTTTTTTAAGACTTTGTGAACTTTCTCTCTGGATTTATTAACTTCTATTTTTCTTGCCTACTAACTATTTAGAATTACCAACCCTAATCAGAGTGATTACCAACTAAACCCTGACGACGTTTCTTTGGTTTTTTTTTCCTTCTGTAATTACCAATTTCTCTAAACTCTGATAAAAAATTTTCCTCTTTTAAAAAATAAGAACGCCTCAAATTTATCAAAATAAATTTAAGGACACACGGTGGTTCAAAAGCACTTCAAAACAAATTTCTCCACGCGAATGGGAGATTTTAAATTCTGTAAAAGTTATCAATTGCAGAAGCTCCATTTTGGCCCTCTTTGGTCTTGTTGATGCTGGAGAGGCCTGCTTGGATTCTTTAAGAATAAAATCATCTAGTAAATCGGACATGCATACACACCACGCAAGGATTCATGCTATCATGTTATCTAGCGACATATCATCACAAGAACTTTGCCACATAATATCATCACATGACACAATCTTCATCACATTACATAGAACGTCGTCACATGATATGACCTGTCCTCACTTGGTACGTCACATATGCCATATGGTCATGTAGATATGAACATATTCTCTATACACAAACACACAGGGTACAAGCACTCCGTGCTAGACATAAACATTCACAAATAATGACACTTCGATATTGCAAGAGTAGCATCCGATAACTCTTTCACTAATAATAGCATAGCGTTCATAAAAATAACAATTAGCCATGTTCAAGCACCAAAAAACGTCTTAAGGGTCGATTCGTCCTTGAGTTCTTGCTTTGTTTCGTAGAGTCGGAACAGACCGACTTCGTCGAAAGGCTTGAAGAGCAAGGGGTGTTTCTCGTCCACCAGCTCCTGCGGGCACTTGACCACTCCTCTTATGAACGAGAACGAGCCGATCGAATACCTCGCTTCGTTCCCACTTATCATCACTCGGTGTCTGGGGCAGTGCACTCGGCCATTGCTCCATCCCTAGCCAACGATTCGTTTCAAATAAATTCATTATTACCATTATCTACAAGACATTTTTAGGTAGATATACTTTGCCTCATAGTTAAGGAAAATTATCAAGAAAAAAAAAACAAATATTAAACTTATTGTGATTGTACCAATTTAATCCTAAACCCCTTCTTTTTGCTAATTCAGTTCCAAACCATTGGCATTTGTGCCAACTCAATCTATCTGGCCAAATTTGGCTTGCTAGCGCGAACATGGACGCAAGCCAGCATCGACCATCCGGCCGCCACTGACACGGTATTTTTTTAATAATATTTTATTTTATTTGAATTTTTTATTAATTTTGTTATCTTTTCTTTTCTTTTTCTGTTTTAATTTTCTTCCTACTGTTCTTCTTCTTCCCCCAACCTCACGCAGATGTAGGTGAGGTGATCTGGGCGAGGGCAGCCTCACAATGGCCTCACCGGTCGGGGGTGAAGGCGGCCTTGCATGCGATTGCGAGGTCATGGCCACCTTCACCTACGGCCTCCAGGCCTTTGCGAGGCGCGACTGCCTCAAATCAACGTTGAAGTGCGGCGACTAGGCTCAAGCAGGCCCAACAACCATTGGTAGAGAGAGAGAGAGAGAGAGAGAGAGAGAGAGAGAGAGAGAGAGAGAGAGAGAGAGAGAGAGAGAGAGAGAGAGAGAGAGAGAGAGTACCTGAGACAAAAGTGGAGGACTGTGTGGAACCTCACAAAGGCCTGGGGGCCGCGAGGACTTCACTGGTCGCAAGTGAAGGCGGCCATGGCCTCACAACCGTGGGCGAGGCCATGGCGAGCCTACCCTCGCGTAGATCTAGGCGAGGCTGCCTCGCCTGCAACCCCCAACCTTTCTAGATTTGGGCAAGGCTCAATGGGGGCCCGCGACCCTCACTGACGGCCGTCAAGGGCTTCACAGTCCTCGCCCAGTGGCCAGGGAGACTCACAAGATCCTCACCGACCACTAGGGCGGGGGGAAGAAGAAAACAGTAGGAAGAAAAGGAAAAAAAATCAAAAAAAATATTATTAAAAAATTGTCATGTCGGCGTCGATTAGATGGTCGGTGACGGCCAACATCCTCGTTAGTGCCAGCCAATTAAATTTAGCTAGATAGATTAAATTGGCACAAATATAAAAAGTTTAAAATAAATTGATTACAAAAAAAATTTTGTTTACGACTAAATTTGCATAATTACAATACATTTAGAACATTTTTGGTCAAATATATCATTTGAGCAAAGCCAATACTTAAACTTATTATTTGATCGCTTTCTTCCACAACAAAGCAGCGTTTGACTTCTAGTAAGTAATAATTAAGTTATGAAGCCCAGCTCAGAAATTGTATTTCCAATTGAAAAATCATCTGATGAATGTGTTTCAAGCAACAATCCCCAAGTGACACCTACCCAAGGTTTAAATAAAGTGCGTTAATAATATCCGAGGAGATTATCGCAAGCAATACTTGTCAACTCTAACAAACATGGCGACTAAGACTTCGTGTCTTGAGGAACACGAGGCTACAAAATTCAGCTTAAAGTTTAAAATATTAAATAAAAACATTGTTTGATATTATAGTATTCCAGCACTAATATTTGAGATCATGACATCTTGCTCGGACACCCTATAAAATTTCATGGTCTATCAATTGGTTGATCCTTCACCAACAATGATATCCGGAGTTAGCTGACATGCCTATTGACTGATCAACAACAACTTAATTTACAGAAACAAGCTTTTTAAGTGTCAAATAATAATTTTGTCAATTTCAATACCATATTGACAAGAAAAGTGTTTAAAAAATCCTCAACATTTTGTATTTGTGCCAATTTAGTCGAAACCTTTTATTAGTGCTAATTTAGTTATAAAATTTTTCACTTAGTGCCAATTCAATCCTTTCTGGCTAAATTAAACCGGATTTTGTTAATTGGGCATTGGTTGGCTGATGTGACACAATCGGCACTAGCGTTGGTAATTTTGAATAATATATTAATATTTTTGAATTTTCATTTTATTTTTTCTTTTTCCTTTGCTTTTTCCTTTTTTTTTCTTTTTTCCTTCTCACCCTCCATCCTCTAGCTAGTTGCCAGACCTTGACGACTGGCTAGAGGTGATGGCCAGCAAGGCTTGACTCTCACCAAATCCGGAGAGAGCGAGCCTCACCCCCCAGCATGAGGTCGCCCTCGCCAGTGGCTGGCGAGGTCGAGGTCACCTCTGGCTGGTCGCCAAGGTCTAGCGACTGGTTGAAGGAAGGAGGAGGAGAAGGAAAACAGAAGAAAGAAAAGGAAATGGAAAATGAAAAGGAAAAAATTCAAAAATATTTAAATATTATCAAAAGTTGTCCATGTCAGCGCCGATCATGTCATGTCAGCTGGCCGGCACCCAATCAACAAAATCTGGTCAAAATTAGCTGGAAATGACTGAATTGACACAAATTGAATAGGTTTAGAAATAAATTAGCACCAACAAAAGGCTTATGACTAAATTGGCACAAATGCAAAAAGTTTAAGACTTTTTGTAACACTTTTCTCCCATATTTGCAATGGCTAAATCTAATGTAGAGAGGACTAGATTGTTTAGTTTGAGCACGGTATGTATTTACTATGGCTATGGCCAACGAATAAGTTGATTAAACTCTACTCCTATAATCAATCATGTATCCCTTCCTTCATTGACTTTAATATGATATTGGCTTTTTCATAGCCATTGTCGTTGTTTAATATTGCGTTTGGAACGTGGCCTTCTTTTGAAGGTAGAAAAGTGATCTAATTATATGCAATGAATCTATATTGAATAACCGTTACGTACATATTATTGTAAAGGGATAAATGTATTTGAAGTTTTAAAACTTGTCACAAAAATGCATTTGAGTCCTAAAAAATTCAAAAAGTGCAATTAAATCATAAAACTTGTAACAAAAGTGTAATTAAACATCAAAATTTTTTAAAAAGTATAATTAAGTTATAAAACTTATCAAATTGGTCCAATCAAATCATTCTTTTGATTGTACTTTTTGAACGTTTTAAAACTTAATTGCACTTATATGATAAATTTTAGGACTTTTCATACACTCACTCCGAATATGTTTTTACTCTGTGACGTCAACAAAAGGTCGAAATTTCTATTTCAGGGATAAAGGAATTTTAACCATGGATGTACATAGATAGCTCATCCGCTAAATCTCGTGATTATTAATTTTATTACCAGATGACATAGGGAGAGAAAGGGTTTGGAGAAAAACAACGATCGCCAACATCAAATGAACGGCTTTATAAAGGGTTTGGAATAATAATCTGAAAAAAGATCACGTTCAATTAGAAACGCTATAAAAGGTTTTGAGAGCTGAAGCTCCGTTCCGTCCTTCCGGTGTGGCGAAGATGCGGACGAGGCCCTCAGTGTCGAAGGGCTTGAAAAGCAAAGGGTGTTGCTCGTCCACGAGCTCATCGGGGCACCGAACGGTTCCTTCGACGCCGGAGAAGATCCCGATGGAGAGCCTGGCCTCGTGCCCGTGCATCATCACACGGTGTCGAGGACAGTATAATCTTCCGTTGCTCCATCCCTAAGAAAAGACCATGAAAGAGGTCACAGCTGAGGTGATAGTTATACATACAGCCATGCATGCATCTCTTAATCAAGGAGATTATTGCATGAGTTAATGGGGGTAAACATCTTGTGTACTCGTATTACTACACAACTCACCTGTCTCGAGAATAATTATCCAAAAAATCTAAACTTATTTTATAGCAATCAATCCTAAATCTTTTTTTTCTCCTTTGCCAATTTACACCTCAATCTTTTGACGATTTACTAATATAATCCTTCCAATCAATTTTGGTCAAAAATCGCTGACGTTGATGCCGACACTGACGTAGATGATTTTTACGATTTTTTTTATTTTCCAAATTTTTTGCACTTTTTCCCCTCTTTTTTTTTTTTAATTCCCTCTGCTGGTCGATGGGGCCTCAACAGTGGCCATTGGAGGTCGCCACCATATAGCAAAGGTTGCCCTTGCCTATGGATGGCGACCGGCGAGTAATAGGAAAAAAGTAAAAGGAAAGAAAAGGAAAAGAGAAAAAAAAAATAGAAAATTCATTTGAAAGATACTCTTGGCAAATCATCAAAAGGTTTAGGATCAAATTGGTCAAATTAAAAGGTTTAATATTGAACTGACCGTGGTGCAATAAATTTAGGACTTTTCTAATAATTTTTCTCCATTTATTAAGTAGTTACAATTTGAAAATATTGACCAATTATCCAAATCATCATGCATATGGATTATTGAGAATCACACGAGAACCCAAAATAAAGGCACAAATCTATTTCAAAGGGCAATTTGCAATTACTTACTGTTCAGTTTTTTAAGCATACTGGTGGTTAGTGGAAAGTCGTGAATTTCTAAAATCACACATAAATTTAATTATAGAAGAAATTAATGCTAGGTAAACAAAGACTATTTAAAGGAATGAGCAATATTCTACAACACAAATTGATTGGTCCAAGAAAAATATAGCTCACAAATTAGATATAAAATTATATAGCACGAGCACCGCCGGCATAAAGAAAATTTCATACAAACAACGTTGATATGAGGATTATAATTATCTACTCTGTCATATCTTCTCAAACCGATTGTGGATAAAATCTCTTACGTAGGATTTTTCTTTAGAGTATGCTTCAATGGTTTAGAAATTTTTTATAGTTTTTGCATATCCACTATTTTTAATCTTATTTTGTAAAAGGTGAGATATAATGAAGAGATTATTAGAGAGAGAGAGAGACTCACATGGAATGACTCTCCAAGCATGACGATAGTAGAGGAAGCCGAAGGCGTGACTTTAATCCAGTCTCCATGCTTCGTCTCCACTTCCAACCCGTTCACGTGATTCTGCTGCAGCATGGTCACGAAGGTCGAGTCGTAATGAGTTATGCCTCCAGGGCGAGCCTCCTCCGTCTCCGGCGCTCCGTACCTGAGGAGGCGAAGGGCATGTCGCGTCGACGCGGTGTGCGAGTCGAGATAGCGCTCAACACCGAAGCTTCGGAACACCATCTTCTGAATCGTGTAGTCTAACTCGGACAGCCTCCTCAGGTACGTGTTCAGCAGCTCGCTGCAAGTGATTCAGAGAGGCGAATTTGCCAAGTTTTTTTGTAATTGAAGTTCTTCACGATGAACAATTTTCGAGAGAACGTAAATGACTCGAGCATGGCCAAGGGAAGTTCGGGAATGTGATTCGCGCCATACGTACCAGAATTTGGCGTTCCCCTCTGGCCACAGGAGCCCGGCCAAGCGTTCGATCGCGCCCGAGTTCAGGGCCTCGCGCATCCCCATGGCCTCATGAAGAGGGTTCAGAGGGAGGTTAGCAAGGTAGCCATCGTACGGCCTGGTCGGGTCGACGAACTGGCGCTTAGTCTCGGCCGGAAGACCGAACATCTCCTCCATCTGATGGAAGACCTCGTCGTGAAGCTCCACGGTGACCTTGTCGTACAGAGCCAAGAAGCAGCCATACTCTTCGAGCGCCCGCCGGACGGCATCTTGGATGGAATCCCAGCCGCCGCTTCCAGGCTCCGAATCGCCCAATCCGGAAAAATCTATGGAGGGAAGCTCCAGCGCCGGACCTGAACCCATGCCAAAGCCTTTGTCTTTTCTTTCGAGACTTCGATTCTCCGGTGATCGTTTCCCTCAGTTTCTTAGTTTCTGCCGGATTTAAAGGGCCTTGCCATGACTTAGAGCGCAAAAATGCAAAGAACATGCATGAAGCTTCCTCGAAAAGCGCTTGTAAATTAATGCACGACTTGGCATGTTGCGAATGTCATTAAATGTCTGCATTCCAATGACAGCATTGTCTGTTGGCAAGAGCTTGTCATGTTGCTTGATGTTTATTAAAATTGCGTAACCGCACCGATCGATGTATCCATAAAGCACGCTAATTGTATATGGGGAAATCGATTGCATCGCCGATACGTATTGCATCGAATTGGTACGATGACCAAGGCCTCGCCTCTCAAGAAAAAATGAGACTATAGATTCAATTATCGGTATCAACTCTGAAGTGACGTCTAAATGTTCTGGATATTATTCTCGGACTAAAAAGGCGAAAAAGGGGGTTTCCAAAGATTTGAGATAATCACTTTTTACTCTAATATAATGTGAAATTTTGTAAGGTCTTCAAAAATGACAATGCTCGAGGTTAGCCAACATGCTGATTGATTGATTAACGACGATATTATTTGCCGAAACAAACTTTTTAGAAGCCAAATAATAATTTTACTGATTCTATTACTTTATTCGTGACAACTATATACTAATTTAAAGAGGAATGGATTGTATAGTTGACCACGTTACATATTTATTATGGCTATAGCCAACCAATAGCTTGATTAAACTACACTCCTAGAGGCTAGAATCATTTTAATTACCTCCTCCGTTGACTTAAATATGATATTGGCCTTCTGGGCAATTGTCGAATTGTTTACTATTGTGTGTGTAATGTGGCCTTTCCATTATAGGTAGAACATCGGATCTAATTGTATGTAAATTCAAGTAGTGTTTATCATTGCAATTGAGCATGCAATTAGTGTGTTTTATACGTCAGCATGTATGTTACATAGGCCTAATAAGCATTCATGACATGAAACATGTTGTTGTATGTTATATATCACAATCTGATATTAGAACATTCTATACTATTAATATGAAAGATGACGTAGTATGTATCGTGCTAGTATTGAACCTGTGCAATGCGCAAGATATTGTGAACTAAGCAAAAATCATTATCTTAATTTCTGCTATTTTTTTAGAGATATGGAAAAGCACATGATATAATAAGAGTTAAATAGTAATTCATCTTGTTTAATGATATTTTGCAGCCAATATTCCAAAGAGGTTTCGCATTTTTTACTTACACTCAAGTTTGAGTCACTTGAAAAAAAGTTAGCGATTAAATAAAGGAAAAATCACTAAAAATCTCAAACTTTATTTAATGTAAAAAATTACCCCAAACTTTTTTTATGACACAGAAAACAACAAATTTTGCCAATTGTAACACATTTACCCCCAAATCTATGGCTAAAGGGCATTTTTGTCTTTCATTTTTAAAATTTAATTTTCCTTTTCTTTCCTTTTTATTTTCTTCTTTTCATTTTTCCTTCTTCTCTCTTCCCTCTACCGTGGCCATTAGAGGAAAGCCGGACTCAAGCGAGGCCGCCCTTACCTATGCTAGTGAGGACCGCCCTCGTAATCATCCCTCACTTGGGCAAATGAGGGTAACCCCCCTAGGTCAGGCGAGGACAGCCCTCGCCAAATCCATGAAGGCTGCCCTCGCTTGGGCTAGATCGGGTGAGGAATGCCTCGTCAGCGTCAACAAGGGCCGCCCTCACCGGATCTAGCGAGGGCTATCCTCACCTGACCCAAAGGATTGTGGCCCTCGCCTAAGTTCGGCTTCCCTCCGCCGGCCATGGCATAGGGACGAGAGGAGAAGAAATAAGAAAAGTAGAAAAGCAAAAGTAAAAGTAAAAGATGAAAATGCCCTATAGTTTGAGATAAATGTGTCACGATGATATAAATTTAGGGTTTTTTGTGTCACGAAAAAAAGTTTGGGGTGAATGTGTCACAGTTGGAAAAGTTTAGAGTATTTTATATCACAAAAAAACAAATTGACGTAAATTTATAACACTGAGTAAAGTTTGGGATTTTTTAATGGTTTTTTTCCCTTTAAATAATAATTTTTTTAGGGGTCCATTTTATCTTAAGGGTACAAAAAGATACGATAATTATTAACTATGGCTATATCGTATATCATGATTGGGTGTCTTTATAAATAATTAGAAATATCCGTAAACTTGTATATAAAAGCATTTATATGTAAGCTCATTAATTTGAAATGAGTCTTTTCAATATGGAGATCAACATGTTGCAAAATATTTCAAATCAATCTTTTAACAAAATCCCTATTTTGTAAAAAAAAAAATATTAGCAATTTTTAAATGTGATATTGACTCTTAATTTCTTGAGACTATGGCATAAATTAAAATTATTTTCTCAAGATCTCTTCCATGACCTTACAAAGTGCAAGCTTTCAATGGGTAATAATTATCACCTAAAATGCAATACGCATCACAACATGCTTTCTCTGTCAATTTGGAAAGATTTATTGACTTCACCTAAATCATTATAGGAAAATAGATCCTAATTTGGAAATTATCTCACTGGAAGTTCCCATTGATAGTTCTTAACTTTAGGACTTTGAAAAAAATCTTACAAGATCCGGTGGCCAAGTTTGTATGTAAACATATTTTTATTGATTGCCATGTAATTGGACCTAAGCAAGTCCCTAAAATGGTTCATTTCCGTTCTCGTCCAGATCTTGAAATCATCGGGATGCAAAACATTTAGAAAGTATTCTTTCATATTGGAAAAGAAAAAAGATATATCGAGGATTGCAAAGCGTGCAAACATCGACACGTTAAAATAAGGAACACATCAATAGAGCTTGTCATCCCTACATGTCAAATGGACAAGCCGTGAAAGCCTTCCTAGAAAGCTCCCTTCCTTTGGTGAGGTTACACCTCTTAACCAAGCAATAAGGATCCAAAGGAACCCCTTGGGGCAATGAGGGCAACTCACCCTGCCCCACACAAAATTCGGCCCTTTGATTAGACACGATCACGAGTCTGGCGATTCAGTGGCCCCACTGAGGCCCATCAAGACCGAAACAATTGGGATCGAGCGGGTTTGGACAAGCTGGGCACGTCCCGTTGGGCCCGTCCAAAGCTAATTACTTCGTGTAGAAAATCCAATCTTTCCCAAACCGTGGGCAGGCCTGAAAAAGTATTTTCACCCGAAGTAGGCCAACCGGCCTGACCAGCCCGCCCAAGCCCAACCAGGCTCGCCCAGCACGCGGCCCGTTGCTTGATTTCGCTACGCTCTCTCCCATTGGAAAAAAAAAACCTAGGGCCGCCACGGGGACGGGCCGACACCCAAGCCCGCAATTCGCAGGCTTGAGCCAATTAGACGGCCTGCAGATTCACTTCCTCGCCTAAACGGCATCTCCCCCCGCAACAAAACGCGGACGCGGAGCTTTTGCTTTTGCAGAGAATTCTCTTTCGAGATGGAACCAAGCTCGTCCTCTGCTCCCGCTCTTGCTCCTCCTGCTCCTGCTCCTACTTCAGCTCTGCCACTGCTGCTGCAGTCGTCGTCGGTGTCGTTGTCGTTTTCTTCTTCGAAAGCCACGCTGATGGAGAGGCTCCGGTAGCACGGATGGTCCTTCGACAATGCGACTGGCATCAGGGCCGTCATCATGATCCAGCATGCCCTGATCGACGACCCCTCTAACGCTGCTGCCCTCACTGTCATCGCCAAATCGGACCTCCTTAACACCGATCTTAGGTCCATCGAGTCCCGAACCCTCCTCAACCGAAAGGCCTCGCACCTCCACGGTCCCATGGTCCTCCAGGTTAGGCCGCCCCGATGTTAGCTTTTGCTTCTAGGTCACCGCCTCTAATCTTTTTCGTTGCCTATGTGTAGTGGCGCGTGGTTGGTTTCCCTTCGGCTTCATGCTCGTTGTGCTTAGGGTTGTGATCGTTTTGTTGTGTACTTGAATAGATATCTGCGGTGAAGGACATTGTGAGAAGTAGTATTGACGAGGCCTCGAAGAGCTCTGGTGGTAATCGGACGTTGAGATTGACACCGACAGACGGTCACAGCGAGATGACCGCAATCGAGTATGCTCATATTCCGTCGCTTCCCGATGATGTCGTTGTTGGACGCAAATTGCGCAGCCCCAAGATCTCCATAAGTAGAACAAGAACATGCATAATTGAGTAGAAAGATTAACGCACCTGTTCTGGGATCCATCGAACATAAAGCGGAAGCAGGAAAAAGGGATTACCCACATATCAAGGGGATCCACACATCAAGTCATTCTCCTCTATTGCCCTTTGTATCACTAGCTCAATGAGGCAACCCCCCTCACGTTTAGCATTAGGTAAACGCCCCTTAGGTAAGGATACATGTGAGAATTAGGGTTAGAGAAGAGACTTGAGCACTATTTATAGAGTTTCCAGCCAGTCCCCCTCATTACGAGCCAGGCTCAACTCGGCCCACACTAGCTAGCCCCATATTAGACTAATTAAGAAACCTTCTATCTCACATTAGACCAGCCCTGTTTTACGGTAGCCGTAAAAACAGTAAATTACAATAACAATTAATGTAGTCCACATTAGGAAAACTCTTACATTCTCTCACTTGGACTATATTAATTGAAATCGTACCTTATGTGCGCACATTAGTCCAAAGATAATTCTTAATAGTCAATCATATCCCATAAAGTCTTAAACACCGAATCATGTCGGTAACTGCATATATACACACAGAGCCTTCCATGGTCACGAGTGCTCTCAACTTTATAGATATGGATTCAATATGGTAGTGTGTCAAATGAATAACATCTCTCATAGAGAGATCCCATTTGTCAGTCACCATTCTCTTACTTTAGGTGTCACAAAAACTTGTGCCACTAGAGAATGCTTTATGGTTCCAATGAACCCATATATGTCTTGTCCTTATGGTTAACATTTCTTTATGTATCACAAGATATATGCACAAGGCTAATAACTGGATGCCCGGATGCCCCTAGCCTTCACTCAAGGTTTATACAATCCCTTGAGATTTTATCAATATGTATTCAATATAATAACAACACATTCAAAAATATTTTATTAAATGTAAAAGTTGATACATATCAAACCGTTACAAAGTGTAACGAACACATATGAAACATTTATCAGAGTAAAACCAAAATATAGCTCCCACTAAACAACAACATCTCATGATGCTCCTAAGCCCATACTAATGACATGTCGCTCAAATACACATGGGCGTAGGTCTTTAATTAGTGGATCTACAATCATATCATCTGTGAAAATATATTATATTATAACGTCACATTTCTGTACCATTTGTTTTTGGTCAAAAATTTTGACCACCATATATTTAGACCCCTTGAGACCTCTGTAGTAAATAAATAATGCTACAAATTTATTATCTCAATACAACCGTATGGGTCTATTCATAAAGTTAAAACGATCAACTCCGTTATGAGGTTCTGGAGCCTAATAGCCCAAGTAATAGCCTAAAAGAATATTACTAACACTGATTACATAGTAAAAGATAACATAGAACTTTATTTACTGCACTTCCTGCTAACATAAATATATATTCCGTTATTGATTTTATAGCCAACAAAATTTACATCTGAATACCTTACTAGCTACAAGAATTGAACATACATTATACTTTTAAGTGCACTGACATAAGGTACACCATTTAATTAGATTTTCTCAATACCTAAATAAGGACAATGTAATAGATTCAGTCCATCACCCTTAACAACAGGAGCAATTCCTGGCTTGCAATAATGTATATTGAATATTTGCAATATACAATTAGCAAATGTCCTCCAAGAAAATCTAATATAATATGGCAAAAACAATCCTTACAGACCTCAGTACAAAGGATATAATATGTCTCAAGGTCACAACTTGTAAGCAAAATATTATGTGCATAGAGTATGAGAAAAAATAAATTTCCTCCCACTGACCTTGCAGTATATTGAATTATTTTGTTCCCAATTGAACAAAATAATAACACTATGAAACTTTAATAATATTGTCTAGAAACTTGCTTAAAACTATGAATAAGACTTTTCAGTCTATACATAAGTTTACTTGAAACATCTGTTGCAAAATTCTCCAATTGCATAATATAGATTTTGTATCTATTTGGCATAACTCCATATCAAAATAAATTATTAATGCCATGTTCACTCTGAAAGAATCTTTAAAAATACTAGAAAGAAATATTTATTTATTCACTATTAACTATCTATCCCTCTTTCAGAGTGAAAACTTTAGCTACCAATTTGGCTTTAAATTCCACAATCTTTCTTTGAAATTCTTTTAGTTTTGTACGCCAATTTGCAACTAATAAACTTATGATCTTTTGGCAAGTAAATTAGTTTCCAAACACTATGATGTTTCATAGATTGTATACCGCATTTTATGGCATCTATCACATACTTGATTAAGAATAAGAAACGACATTTATAAATATGTCATTACATCAACTATATAGTGGATATTGTAATCATGTTCTCACAAATAGACTATATAGTCTGATGATATAACTGATCGTCTTTTCTTAACAAATCTCCTTAATAAAGCTGCAACCACTTCATTCTGCACTTGAGAGGTTTAAGAAATTTCATTATAAACTATATCAAGAATAGTACCTTGAACCTCAACAAGTTTAGTCTATGGTACAGGAGATTCCATAATTATCTGTATAGGTAAAGACAAAAACACAGTAACCTCCATCATACTATTATCTTTAATAGTCTGAGAGCAGCTATCCTCTACAATTACGTCAATCTTTAGAAATTTTAAAGTATGTGATTCCATAATTCTTGCACATTCTTTAGAGTCATAAAATCAAGACCCCTTTAACAATCTAGATAAGATACAAAATAATTCCGAGTGGATCTGAATTTCAACGCACTTAATATTGGATTAGATAACCTCACTTTTGCATGACACCTCTAAATTTCATATGATTCAAGTAATTTATGTCCAGTCTATAACTCAAAAGAAGTTTATGAAACTATTTTTGTATGTGAAAATGTTACTTTCAAAATATCAGCCCACAAAAGATCAGATAAATTAATCTTACTAATCATACTCATCACCATGTTCAATATGATGCATTTATGCCTTTCGGCCAAATCTTTTTGTCAGGATTTTCAGGTATAGTAATTAAATTACCACCCCAGAATCTACCAAGTATTTGACAAATGACCCGTTAAGCTATTTCGCATTGTCATACTTGCCAAAACAGTCACGGCCACTGTTAAGCCTGACAACCTTTTAAGACTAATTGTAATTGTTTTATTCTTTATCTCGGTCATTTTCCTTAAATAGAAAACTTTCGGAAACAACCTTTTAACCATATATGAGATGTATATGTCATTAGGACTTAAACACAATCTTTGCAGATGTATCCTAATTTCAATATCAGACAAGACATAATTTTAAGCAACTAAGGCTTCCATCATCTTATAACAGTACAGTATGCAGGCAAACCTTTTTTTTTTTTTAAGTGTTCCAGAATGGAACGCTTCATGGACAGTAAACAAATTCAATTGTTCTTTTTTCAAGCAACAAATCATATGTCCACAACTTAAAATTTGAAATAGTAAAAACCTCAATAATAGTGGAATTATTAATTACAAAAAATGTGATTGAAAAATAAGCAATGTATATAATTAGCATCATGTGAGCACTGTGTAACTTGACATACAAGTACACATCCAGAGAGTTACATGCATAATCATATAATCACCTTTGGGCAGAATACATGACATGCAATTGTACACTCCCCACATAATAGCGGTTATGAGAATATATTACAATTCTTCGTGAATTCATCACCTTTGGGCGTATGAATCACTAGAATCAGTCACTCCTCCACCACACTATCATGTATCCCTCCATGAACTAATACACAATCACCTCCTTTGGGAGTATGACTACGCATTAGACCAGGAGACATCCCAATCATCATACGAGATCGAAATTTCTCAAACCCAATCAAGCGTGCCACTTTGGCGGTCACTACTCAATTGAATCCTTGAAACTCTCTCATACTAGGGATATAAACTTTACTCCTCACATACACCATATACATGCGATTTTAACTTTAGTGATAGGGGCAGCATATCACCAAAATCACATATTATGCTAATTACATTACTTTGTTCATTAATAAAATCTTTATTATACATATATATATATATATATATATATATATACATACATAGCGAACTTGAAAGACAAATTCCAATGAGATCAACGATCACAACAACACAAAAAACTTCTCATAACATAGAAGCAATCATCTCTTGTGCACCCCGATTACTTATTACTAAAACAATATTAAAAGAATGTTGATCTAGAATATCTCTCATAAATTAACATCAATAGTAATACAGGGTACACCAAATCGACAAGCTTGACAGCTGATCCATTATCACTCATGAGTTCATAAGGCAAAAAATAACTCCAAGGCCAACAATTGATTTATCAGCCAATTTTTAAGTAACAAATTATCATTATAATCAACTAGTGACCTATTAATTGAGTCAAACTAGAGAACGAAATATCTAAAATTTAACAATAGATACTATTGCTCTGCGTAAATGTTGTCATACTCCTTAACTATAAAAAATATTCAACTTGATGGATATTACTCAGTGACCAGATGTGTTTAGGTACAATATGCAATATCTTAACTGATATGCATTACCCACATTCAGCAGATGTGTTAATCAGTACAATCAGTTTGGTCATGAGTTCTTAAGACGCCCATCATTCAAAGCTTACTAGTGTGTAAAGGAGTATGCTTAAACAACAAAAATTTTATAATCAATACATAGCTCAATAACTATCCCATAATGGTTGTATCTTATTAAGCCAACTTCAATTCACAATAAAATTTAATTTTTATTAATGAATCACACAATTATAATGTTTATGTGATAACATACCTGTAACTCAACACTTATATTTCCAAAATCATAGAAAATATAAGAAAAATACGCAAAAATACACTAAAAATACACGTATTTAGGGTTCCGTATGTATTTTCACATTCATAAAATTATCAAACATGTAAAATAAATACACCACGACGTAGAGGATGATCATACAAACCTAACGCCATCATCCACGCACTGAACAGAGGCTCCACACGCTCACGCGCGGCGCGCATTTGATGCCTAGGCGGCGTGTGGCCACACATGGGGACGCGTGTGGCCTCCTCCGGCGACGCGCCACCGACTGTCTTGCTCGTCTCATCGAGCCCAATCCGAATTTATGATTTAATTTTATTTTTATTGAACAAAAAATACGAAAATCACAAATTAGGGCAAAATCACTATGTGTTCAAGTTCTAGGGTTATGAAAGCTCTGATACCACATGTTGGACGCAAATTGCGCAACCCCAATATTTCCATAACCAGAACAAGAATATGTATAATTGAGTAGAAAGATTAACGCACCTGTTCTGGGATCCATCGAACATAAAGCAGAAGCAGGAAAAAGGGATTACCCACATATCAAGGGGATCCACGCATCAATTCATTCTCCTCTATTGCCCTCTGTATCACTGGCTCAATGAGGCGGCCCCCCTCACGTTTAGCGTTAGGTAAACGCCCCTTAGGTGAGGATACATGTGAGAATTAAGGTTAGAGGAGAGACTTGAGCACTATTTATAGAGTTTCCAGCCAGTCCCCCTCATTACGGGCCAGGCTCAACTCGGCCCACACTAGCCAGCCCCATATTAGACTAATTAAGAAACCTTCTATCTCACATTAGACCAGCCCTGTTTTACGGTAGCCGTAAAAATAGTAAATTACAATAACAATTAATGTAGTCCACATTAGGAAAACTCTTACAGTCGTTCTCGGTACTAAGGTATTCCTTTAAATTTGCCTTCTCTATAATCGGTATGTGTTTTACTCTAGTAAGTCGATAGATGCCCTGAAGTTGCTGTATCCGTGGCGCGGAAGATATGGAAATTTTTTATAGACCGTTTTGGTTTTTGGTCTTAGAGAATCCAATTGAGTTTGTTAGTCACGATTAAGTCTACGGTTTATTGCTAACGCAGCTTGGATAGTTCGTTTCATACAAATGATTCAGATAATATATGGTTGAAATTAATGGGGGAACTGGGACACCCTAGCTTCATTATCTCATCGGAGTGAAGTTTGCACTAGACGTGCAGTTGTAGTTGTGAAGTGTGTATCTAGATTTTGTTGATTCTACATAGGAAGAATTGTTTGAAGTTAATTGCTTGGTCAGAATAGGAGATACGGAGGTAGATATGAGGGGAGGATTCTTAGGCTCTGTTTGTTTCATGGAAAATAAATTGTTCAGAAAACATTTTTTTTTTCTTTATTAAATGATCATTTGTATCGCTTGATTATTGATAGCAATTAGATGCCTAAACAATTTCGGGAACAAGGACAATATTTTTTCAATGTGATTCCCTGATTTCCTCACAAGATAAGGTCAATGGATGAATCGGCGGCGGGTAAGGATTCAAAGGACTCTTTTTCCTTTTTTGTTTTCCCTTCTTTTCATATCCTCCACCATTTGGCCGACATTATTGATTCATTATCGAATAGTGTATCTATCCAATATTTTCTGCCCATGATTCCTTTTACTTTGTAGAAAGTTCTTCGAACATATATATTCTCATCTGAGATTTTTGCCACGAATTCGTCTAAAGAATTTAATTCAAAGTTTCCTTGCACCAATTCATTAGTCCCCGGTTCAAATGCAATGTTTTGTAGATTCCTTCAAGCTGTCAATTCAGTAAGTTATCTATAATTCTGTCCATAAATGACCAAACTTTGTTATCCTCGATTAAGTCCATTACTTGTCCATAATAACCAAAATTAGTGGTGGTTATTTGTTGGTTATTTTTTGGTGCAACAAGACCCTGTCCAAAAAATCTATGGTGGGAATTTTGAGGGGTGTTGAAAGAGAACCCTTTGTGAGAATAAAGTAAAGGATAGCAGATCTTGCAATTCAAGTATAACATGAGAAGAAGAGATTACTAGAGAAATCAAGAATGAATGTCAAGAAACACCAGAGATTTATATTTATTCAATTTGAGTGTCAATACTTATTTTATGGGGAAATTTAGCCACCAAGAAGTCCACCATAAATCTGGAGTATATAAAGTTCACAATCACTTGAGTGCTTCCTAGCCCTAATTATACCCAAAGCAATGCCACAAGTATTACCTCACAAAGAGTTCAATCAGTCATTCATTATCTCTTTTTTTTCATTATTCAACTATTTGATCAAATAAAAAAAACTAAAGCCATGTCATCCCTCTCTATCTATCTATGGGATGGAAGGGTAGAGGCCTTTGGTGTTCATTCCAATCAAGAATTGGGGTCTCACCACTCGCCAATATGATTTTCTCTCAAGCCATTCTTTGTTCATGGGCAAAAAGGAACCACATCAATCCATCTCGGACTAGCAGTTATTCTCTATTGTGGCGACAATACTATAGGGGAGATGCTACGCAAAAATAGCTCAACGTCAGTTAACACCTCCCATTCTTATTGCTCAGAACACTTACAAAAAAAGAAAAAAAAAAAACCCTAAAACTCATCTTGTTTGCTCTATTGTATAACAACCGAGTAGATTTCCACCTCTTACAATTCACATGCAAAATAGGAAATTCCTTTTAGTCCACTTAAATTAGGAATCCAACTCCAACATGGAAATATTGTAATCATTTGTTGCTTGTTCGGATGTTAAAACATAACTCTGTACATTTATTTAATAGAAAGCTCGAGATTTGGAAAATATTTTATAAAATATAATAGTTTGTATTGCTAATAAAGGTGAATGAATGAATATTTTTATCACCAACGAAAATAGTTAGGTATAAAATATTGTTGATAATAAAAATATTTTTTGTTGACTAATTTTTTTAAATGATATAACCAATCATTTTTTAGTTCTCTGTAAAACAAACGCTCCATTAGAATTTCTATTTGGATTGGATTTCTTTGACGTTGTTAAGCTAGAGACATATACTAAACATGATCATTATATTTTGAATGGAATTTATCTAATTACTGTATTCGAGTTCTCTCTAGCTAGTTGAAGATTTTTTTTATTTTTTGTCAAATAGCGAGTGGAGTTGATTATTGCATCGCAGACGACAAAAGTGAATGACTTGGTAGGGCTCAAACCGTGGCAAAGGTATTTTGAGCCGAATACTACGAGGAATTTAAATATCGTAAATTTCTAGTAATATAATAAAGATACATGAGGTCATTTGAGTTATTTAATGATTTTTGAGACGCCTAGGAATTTTTTAAGGCTAAAACCCCAAGCCATACGCAGAAAGCTGGACAAAACCAATTCCTCGCTACTTTTATAATAGGAACCAAATCTTCTCAATTGAAGATGACCTACAGTCTATTTTTGTCACTAGTGACGAGCATCAACGATCTTATTAAGCTCTTGGGAAATTAGAGGGATAATCAATTTATATACTTACAATACCCTAAATATTACCAAATTGATTATTAAGTGATGCGACATACAACACATTTGAGCATTTAGAACAAGCGGCTATATTTCCATAATGCATTTAGAACAGCCAATCACATTAATTATTAAATCAATTTTATAAGTTAGTCTCAGTAATTTCATGCATGATTGTACGCTTACAGTGATTGGTCAGATGTACTAATACCCTATCACATCCATCTAGAAATGAGATAATTATTCAAAAAATCTTAAATATATTATATGGCGGCTAATTAAGTCATAAACCTTTCAATTATACTAATTTAGTCCAAAACCTTTTGATGAATTACTAATTTAGTCTTTTTCGGCTAATTTTAGCAAGAAATCGTTAACATGGCAACGTAATTAGTGTCAATTATCTTACATTCCTTTCCTTCTTCCTCTGCTCATTGCCAAGCCTCAACAATGCCCAACATTTGGCCACAAGCAAGGAGTGCCAAGGTTGGTGAGTTGGCAAGGGTCAAGCCTCGCTAGCCTCGAGTGAGGCTCACCCTCACCTTTTGCTGATCACTAACCATCCCCAAGGCTCGGCAACCAACAGAGGAAGAAAGGGGAAAAATAAAACGGAAAAAAAATTACAAAAATTATCAACGTTAGCACCGGTCGTGCCATACAATATGGCTAGCATCCACATTAGTTATTTACGGCCAATTGGCCGAAATGACTGAATTGGCAAATTGTTAAAAAAATTTAGAACTTAATTCACACAATTGAAATGTTTGAGGCTAAGTTAGTCACCATATAATAGGTTTAAGACTTTTGGAATAACTCCCTCCTTCCCTAGCCACAATGGGTGAGATGTTCGTCCAATAAGGAATGAAAGACAATTTTATTATTCCATTTTCACCACAATATATATATATATATATATATATTATTTGTGTGTGTGTGTGTGTGTGTGTGTGTGTGTGTGTGTGTGTGTGTGTTTGTGTGTGTGTGTGTGTTGAAAGATTTCTCAAAGAGTCAATAAGTGTCAAAAAAAAACTTTTGATAAAAAAAAAATTACCAATCACCAAATTTTCAGATAACTTGCTGATAAATCACTGCCTCTTTTACAAGATTACTAATTCTTTTTTTTTATAGATTCTAGGTTAGTAATTTTTTTTAATATCTTACTAAATTTTGCTTAACTTCCTTACCAATGTCTTGAATTTACCGACTCTCATATAAGCTTACCATTTTTTTGTTGGAATGATTGACTAAATTTTTTGATTAAATTACCAACTCCTTTTGGGCTGCATATTTTCATTTGAGTTAGCTACCAACTATTATTTGATTTCTTTTAACATGTCAACTCTTTTTATTATTTACCAACTTTTATTTGTCTTTCGTACAATGCCCTAAATCGATCATTTGAGTTGCTTACCAACGTTTATTTAATTTTTTTTTTTAAGACTTTGAGAACTTTTTCTCTGGATTTATTAACTTCTATTTTTCTTTCTTACTAACTATTTAGAATTACCAACCCTAATCAGAGTGATTACCAACTAAACCCTGACGGCGTTTCTTTGGTTTTTCATTTCCTTCTGTAATTACCAATTTCTCTTAACTCTGATAAAAATTTCTCCTCTTTTAAAAAATAAGAAAGCCTCAAATTTATCAAAATAAATTTAAGGACACACGGTGGTTCAAAAGCACTTCAAAACAAATTTCTCCAAGCGAATGGGAGATTTTAAATTCTGTAAAAGTTATCAATTGCAGAAGCTCCATTTTGGCCCTCTTTGGTCTTGTTGATTCTGGAGAGGCCTCTAGGATTCTTTAAGAATCAAATCATCTAGTAAATCGGACATGCATACACACCACGCAAGGATTCATGCTATCATGTTACATAGCGACATATCATCACGCGAACTTTGCCACATAATATCATCACATGACACAATCTTCATCACATTACATAAAACGTCGTAACATGATATGACCTGTCCTCACTTGGTACGTCACATATTCACTAATAATAGCATAGCGTTCATAAAAATAACAATTAGCCATGTTCAAGCACCAAAAAACGTCTTAAGAGTCGATTCGTCCTTTAGTTCTTGCTTTGTTTCGTAGAGTCGGAACAGACCGACTTCGTCGAAAGGCTTGAAGAGCAAGGGGTGTTGCTCGTCGACCAGCTCCTGCGGGCACTTGACCACTCCTCTTATGAACAAGAACGAGCCGATCGAATACCTCGCTTCGTTCCCACTGATCATCACTCGGTGTCTGGGGCAGTGCACTCGGCCATTGCTCCATCCCTAGCCAGCGATTCGTTTCAAATAAATTCATTATTAGCATTATCTAAAAGACATTTTTAGGTAGATATACTTTGTCTCATAGTTAAGGAAAATTATGAAGGAAAAAAAAACAATCATTAAACCTATTGTGATTGTGTCAATTTAATCATAAACCCATTCTTTTTTACTATTCAGTTCCAAATATTTGGCATTTGTGCCAACTCAATCTATCTAGCTAAATTTGGCTGGCTAGCACGAACATGGACGCAAGCCAACATCGACCATCTGGCCACCGCTGACACGGCATTTTTTTAATAATATTTTATTTTATTTGAATTTTTATTAATTTTTTTTTTCTTTTCTTTTCTTTTTCTTTTTTCTTTTCTTCCTACTGTTCTTCTTCTTCTCCCAACCTCACATAGATGTAGGTGAGGTGATCTGGGCAAGGGCAGCCTCACCATGGCCTCACTGGTTGGGGGTGAAGGCGGCCTTGCCTGCGATTGCGAGGTCATGGCCGCCTTCACCTACGGCCTCCAAGCCTTTGCAAGGTGCAACTGCCTCAAATCAAGGTTGAAGTGCGGTGACTAGGCTCAAGCGGGCCCAACGACCATTGGGAGAGAGAGAGAGAGAGAGAGAGAGAGAGAGAGAGAGAGTACCTAAGACAACGGGGGAGGACTGTGAGGCACCTCACAAAGGCTTAGGGCCGCGAGGGCTTCACTTGCCACAAGTGAAGGCGACCATGGCCACACAACTGTGGGCGAGGCCGCCTTCGCCTGTGATCGGCGAGGCCATGGCGAGCCTACCCTCGCGTAGATCTAGGAGAGGTTGCCTCGCCTGCAACCCCCAACCTCCCCAGATTTGGGCAAGGCTCAATGAGGGCCTGCGACCCTCATTGACGGCCGTCAAGAGCTTCACAGTCCTCGCCCAGTGGCCAGGGAGACTCAAAAGATCCTCACCGACCACTAGGGCGGGGGGTGGGGGAAGAAGAAGAATAGTAGGAAGAAAAGGAAAAAATTCCAAAAAAAAATTCAAAAAAATATTATTAAAAAATGTCAACGCTAATCAGATGGTCGGTGACAGCCAAGATCCACATCAGTGCCAGCCAATTAAATTTAGCTAAAAGGATTGAATTGGCACAAATGTAAAAGGTTTAAACTAAATTGACTAAAAAAAAGAAAATTTGTTTACAATTGAAGTTGCACAATTACAATACATTTAGAACTTTTTTGGTAATTTTCCCCTCATAGTTAACTGTGGTAATGTGAACGCTGTGATCACAATCTTAAATGACCCATTTTTTCTTAATGCTTGGATGATTCTATTTACCTTGACCCTTAAAATCACTCTTGATACGGTGGAATGGAATGGTCGACCAATTTGAATGGAATAAGTATTACAATACTTGTGTTCTTTATTATCAAGGATTCATGTGGACAGGATGTTGTGATCCCTTTTCTAAGTGTTTCGAATAGAAAGGAATGGTACTGAAGCAACGAAAATATCCTCCAAGTGTATAATATATGAGGAAAAACACAAGAATCGAGACGTGTATTCTCTTCTGAGTCCTAATGGGATTTAGATATAGACCATCTTGAAATGATTTGGTTGATATAGTAAAATGAGTTTATCCAACCATCACCATGACTACGACGAATCTGAATTACAGGCCTTGGCATGAGAGAAAGGAAAGATGCTCACCAGAAACGACTCTCCAACCATGACTATGAAGGTCGAAGCCGAAGGTGCCACTTGAAACCACTTTCCATCCTTCGTTTGCACCTCCAATCCGTCCACGCGATTCTGCTGAAGTATGGTCAAGGAGGTCTTGTCATAGTGAGATCTTGCTCCGATCTGAGGCTCCCGAGTCATCGGCGCTTCGTATTTCATGACTCGGATCGTGTGGCTCAAAGATTGGTTATGCGACTCCAGGTATTTCTCCACGCCTAAGCTTCGAAACACCATCGTGGTGATCAGACGCTTAATTTTACCAAAAAATACAGCTCATAATGCTAGGAAATATACCTTTTGCAAATAAAAAATTTTCAACTGGGATATCAAAAGAACCGTAAAATCAAAATTTTTCTTTCCCTAGTTCATCAACACAAGTATTCGCATTTATATAGTGATGTAATTTTCAAAATACACATGCTGCGATAACGAGGCCGCTCATGGGCTACCGGTTTCAAACGGAGTAAATGTACCAAAAGATCGGATTTCCCTGAGGCCACATGAGATTGGCCAAGTTCCTGTCACGACCAATTTTTCGGGTGTGAACCATCTAGAGTTTGGCTAATGGATTGCTAAGCCTAGACTTAGCTCGGGCTCTCTCAAGCCCATACCAATTTGCGACTTCAATAAAGTTTTTAACATGCAAATGATTTTCAATTAGGAGTCGCCACTAATCTATTTTTTGTGGGTCGATTAGAAACCCAAGTAAAGTAACGAGAGTTTTACTTTACTCCTACGAACCAGAGATTATGGGTACGGGGACTTGGTTACACTAAACTTCTCTAATGCCCTTTCGGTACCGTTTCTTTTTATTTTCAAAAATGTTTGGCAAGCAGTTTGGCTTGATTTTAAATTTATTTCCCTAACATGTGAGATGATCATGCAGGTGCGCAATCCACCAATTTAACACCCAAGAAAACAATGAATAAATTACAAAACTTACCTCTTAGCAACGAAAGCATCTACGTTGTTAGATCAGAATTCACATCCACAACCCTAGATATGATTTCTAATTAACACGCAATTTCCTTTTTTTTTGTTTTGACTTATTTAATGAAAATTATGCAATATGCGATGCAATATTAACTAAATGACCTAATTCTAATGACAGGCAATTTCTAATTAAATGAACCTAATAACAATCGCTAAATGACGTGCATTTCATGAATCTAATTCTATATGACGTGCACATGATTTTTTCTTAATAAGCATGCAATCTATCTAGGAGAAATTATTTAAACCTATAATTAATAAACATGCAATCCTAACATGTAATGACGTGTAAAAGATGCCCTAATTCTACATGACATATGCATGATGATTTTTGTTTTTTTAATTAATTTCGAAATTAAAAAAAATGTCAAATAATTAAACATGCAATTTAAGCTAATGAAACAAAAATCTAACATCCTAGATTCATTTTTTATTTCGAAAATTCATGATAAACAAAATGCTTAATCTAAACATGCAAATAACCCTAAATCATGCAATATTCTCACCCAAACATATTTCAAGATAAAGCAATCAAGACAAGACAAACCATTCAAAATCACTAAAGATATCATACATCGTTCAGATCAAAGGATAATATCTCGCTAATAAAATCGATGAATTGATCTTAAGCCTTAAAGATCAAAATATCAATTTTATTCCCGCTTGATTAATTATTTCATCTAAAGCCTTATAGATGGAATAAAAAATCATAGTGCGGTTGTGAATTAGGAATAAATCCTAATTGAAAGTTATGTCTATCACTCACGGATATGAAACTAGATATAAATAGACATATATTAGGCAATAAAATATCCAAATATACCAGAGATGTGCATTTTACCTAATTTGATGATATTCTTCCCAAATTTGGACCAAGTGCAATCGGACCGAGATCGCGACCAGTTTTTCGACGGCGAACGGGGACGACGGACGACGCTTCACGTAAGAGTCGTCACGGCAAGGAGTGAGTTCGGTGGGGTTTTAAGGAAACCTGCAAAGCGAAATTTCTTGAGCTGTAGAGAAGGCCGCCTGTGGCGTTTGTCCCAGCGTGGATCGTGCACGATTTTCCGAAGGATTTGTGTTCTTTTCTTTAGCTCTTGCTCTCCACGTTTCGCAATCCTCACTGAGTCTCACCCAGTTGACATCAGGTTGATAATGGTGCGTTGTGCGTGATGGTGGGATCTCTCGGTAAAGGATGACCGTGGGCTCACGGTCAACGAACCTGCAAAAATAAGAACTTCGGGATCGACTTGGTTCGGATGCGAATGGGAAAGGTGGCTTTATTGCATTAAAAATCCACCGTAATATCATTTCAAATCTCCATTTAGATAATTTTTGTCATTAAAAGAAAACGGGCTCGGGCCAATTTACTTACTTCGTGGGCTTAATCCGACCTGCCAAATGAAAGTTTCTGAAGCGTCAATTCGAACCCATCCGTCACCGGCCTAATGTAAATGCAAATTAAAAATAAATGCACATAAAACTATATACTATGCAATTAACTATTTTTTCAGGGATAAAATTAACCCCTAATTTTTAATGTAATAAATGACTAAACGGGCAGTCAAAATTTAGGTGTCAACAGTTCTTCGTGCCTCCAGAGTCCAGCACGCTGCTGATTCCCATGGCTTCGTAGAGAGGCGACTGAGGTCGACTCGCGAGGTAACCGTCTTTCAGCTTCCAGGGGCTGACAAAACGGCACTTCGTCTCAGCCGGAAGATTAAACAAATCCTCCAATTGTTTAAAGACATCGTTGTGAAGCTCGACACTGATTTTATCATATAGAGCCTCAAAACAACCGTACTCTTCAAGTGCTTTGAGAACCTCTTTTTGCGTTGAATCCCAGTCGGTGCTTCCTGGCTTCATGTCATATTTGCATAAATCTATCAAGGGAAGCTTCGGAGGTGAGAGCGAATCCATATCGGTTTCTCCATTTGTGTTCTCTTTCCTTTTTCGTGATAATTTTCGTGTGCGTATCGAAGTTTTAATAGAGGCAATAAAGTTGGGTCCAAGAATTTTCAGATATTTTTTTTATTATTATCTTTTTTATGTATACACGTCTAATAAAATAAGTCCAAGTTTCGTTATGGTACCGTTTAATGATTTGTACTTCAACCCACACCGTTGACAAAGCTTCATTGACGAGGTCTGGCTGGGCTTAACTGGCCATGTTCAAAAATTGAAATGGGAATCAACTGGAATCATCTTATTTCGTGAAGGCACGCAATTATATTGCATATATTGATACATGCAATATAAAATTGCAAGTGCAATTTCATTTTCTAGATTTAGGATTGATTGTGTGATTTTAGCGTAAGATAGCTCGCTTGACATGGCAAAAGGTCTGAAAGCCTTACGAAAGCGCCGATCCATGAGTTATTGAGATAAAAGATTGGTGTTTATGGAGACATTTTTTGGCTCATGAGCTAACCCTATTTTTATTTACACAATAACCATTTTTCTTTTTGAAATTTTTTGTAAGTAGTTAGTTTGCTTTTTGCTGCTAGTAGGATAAAGATTTATTTTCGTCTCCATGAACCCCAATTTATTTGTCAGATTTTTTTCTATAATTCTTGCCTACTAGAAGCGATCCCATCGTCATCAACAGCCGGAAGCACATGTAGCTCCGAAGTGGGATAAGAAAGGAAAACCCTCGTATGCTTCTCGAATACTATCGACCATCCACTCCATTAATCAATAACACGATGAAAAAATGCTTCACTAAAACTTGGCTGATTATAATTGATCGATTTTGAGAGGACGCATAGTGCTTCAAAAGCACCTCAAAATGAATTCCTAGCGAATGGGAGATTTTCAAATTCTGTAAACGTATAAAACATATATAATCTATGAACTTTGACCCAATATACAATATCGTTCCTAATTTTTTAATTTATTTAATGTAGTCTATGAACTTTAACCCAATTATAATGTCATCCCTAAATTTTAATTTGTTTAATATAATCCCTAAACTTTTAGTAAAAGTCTTATATAATTCTTACACTATATGAAAATATCCAACGTTATCCTTCCATTAATTCAATTTTAAGGATAACATTTCACATTTTCATATAGTTCAAGGAATTGATTGAACATTTATCAAAAGTTCAAGGATTACATTAAACAAATTAAAAGTTCAAGAACGACATTACACATTGAGCCAAAATTCATAAACTATTTGTGTCATTTTCCCTTCTATAAAAAATATCATAGCCAAAGCTCCATTTTGGTCTCGTAGAGGCGGGAGATACCGGTGGCCTCGTAGACCAGTCCTTGGCTTTGAGCCATCTAATTGGGACAGATCTATCAACAAAAGCTTCAGTGTTGAAATATAGAGGTCATGGTTTCTTCTGTCTACTTTTTTTTAGATATTTCTCCTAATGTTTCTTGGCGTGGTCCTCCGCTGGATTTATAGGGCTTGTGCATCCTTGTGGTAGTCATTGTTGCAATTTCAAAGTAGCAATCTTTCCATAAAGAGATTAGTATTTCCATTTTCTTGCCCTTTTCTTTTGGACATATAGGTTTCGGATAGCTAATGACTTGACTTTAACTCGAGTAATGATAAAGGTTGCCCTCCTCTTCCTGCATTTCTTCTACGTGGAGTACATGGAAACAAATCAGCAGTCAGGAGAAAATTGAAGCCGGTGCTATTGCCTCACTCAGAAACGGCAACCCCTGCAAGCAAAGATATAACTCTTTACTTTTAGAAAATTACATCTTATGAGCTTTTAATTATCGCACGACAAGCTAACAAGATATAATTCATCAATCAAATATTTACATTTGAGCAAAGCCAATACTTAAACTTATTATTTGATCGCTTTCTTCCACAACAAAGCAGTGTTTGACTTCTAGTGAGTAATAATTAAGTTACGAAGCCCAGCTCAGAAATTGTATTTCCAATTGAAAAATCATCTGATGAATGGGTTTCAAGCAACAATCCCCAAGTGACACCTACCCAAGTGCGTTAATTATATCCGAGGAGATTAATCGCAAAGCAATACATGTCAACTCTAACAAACATGGCGACTAAGACTTCGTGTCTTGAGGAACACGAGGCTACAAAATTCAACTTAAAGCTTAAAATATTAGATAAAAACATTGTTTGATATTATAGTATTCCAGCACTAATATTTGAGATCATGACATCCTACTCTGACGCCGTATAAAATTTCATGGGTCTGTCAATTGGTTGATCCTTCACCAACAATGATATCCGCAGTTAGCTGACACACCAATTGACTAATCAACAACAACTTAATTTACAGAAACAAGCTTTTTAAGTGCCAAATAATAATTTTGTCAATTTCAATACCATATTGGCAAGAAAAGTGTTTAAAAAGTTCTCAACCTTTTGTATTTGTGCCAATTTAGTTAGAAACCTTTTATTAGCGTCAATTTAATTATAAACTTTTTCACTTAGTGCCAATTCAATCCTTTACGGCTAAATTTGACATGATTTTGCTAATTAGGCACCAGTAGGCATGCCGAGGACAATTTTTAATAATATATTAATATTTTTGAATTTTTCATTTTATTTTCTTTTTCTTTTTCCTTTTCTTTTCCTTTTTTTTTTTTTTTTTTTCCTTCTCATCCTCCTTCCTCTAGCTAAGACCTTGGCGACCGGCCAGAGGTGATGGCCAGCAAGGCTTGACCCTCACCAAATCTGACGAGGGTGAGCCTCACCGCCCAACATGGGGTCGCCCTCACCAATGGCCGGCAAGGTCGAGGTCGGCTTTGGCTAGTCGCCGAGGTCCGGCGACTAGTTGGAGGAAGGAGGAGGAAGGAGGAGGAGAAGGAAAACAGAAAAAAAGAGAAAGAAAAAGAAAAGGAAAAGGAAAAGGAAAAAATTCAAAAATATTTAAATATTATTAAAAGTTGTCCATATCAGCACTGATCATGTCATGTCAGTTAGCCAGTTGTCCATATCAGCACTGATCATGTCATGTCAGTTAGCCGGCACCCAATCAGAAAAATCCGATCAAAATTAGCTGGAAATGACTGAATTGACATAAAGTGAAAAGGTTTAGGAATAAATTAGCACCAACAAAAGGCTTAGGACTAAATTGACACAAATGTAAAAGGTTTAAGACTTTTTTAACACTTTTCTCTCATATTCGCAATGGCTAAATCTAATGTAGAGCGGACTAGATTGTTTAGTTTGAGCACGGTATGTATTTACTATGGCTATAGCCAACGAATAAGTTTATTAAACTCTACTCCTATAATCAATCATGTATTCCTTCCTTCATTGACTTTAATATGATATTGGCTTTTTCATAGCCATTGTCATTGTTTAAAATCGCGTTTGGAACGTGGCCTTCTTTTGAAGGTAGAAAAGTGATTTAATTATATGCAATGAATATTTATTGAATAAGCATTACATACATATTATTGTAAAGGGATAAATGCGTTAAAAGTTTTAAAATTTATCACAAAAGTACATTTGAATCCTAAAAATTTCAAAAAGTGCAATTAAATCATAAAATTTTAGGACTTTTAATACACTTATTCCTAATATGTTTTTATTCTGTGACGTCGACAAAAGGTCGAAATTTCTATTTCAGGGATAAAGGAATTTTAACCATGGATGTACATAGATAGGTCATCCGCTAAATCTCGCGATTATTAATTTTATTACCAGATGACATGGGGAGAGAAAGGTTGTGGTTTTGGGGGGTGGGGATTGGAGAAAAACAACGATCGCCAACATCAAATTAAAGGCTTTATAAAGGGTTTGGAATAATAATCTGAAAGAAGATCACGTTCAATTAGAAACGCTATAAAAGGTTTTGAGAGCCGAAGCTCCGTTCCGTCCCTCCGGCGTGGCAAAGATGCGGACGAGGTCCTCAGGGTTGAAGGGCTTGAAAAGCAAAGGGTGTTGCTCGTCCACGAGCTCGTCAGGGCACCGAACGGTTCCTTCGACGCCAGAGAAGATCCCGATGGAGAGCCTGGCCTCGTGCCCGCGCATCATCACACGGTGTCGAGGACAGTATAATCTTCCGTTGCTCCATCCCTAAGAAAAGACCATGAAAGAGGTCACAGCTGAGGTGAAAGTTATACATACAGCGATGCACGCATCTCTTAATCAAGGAGATTATTACATGAATTTTAATCGGGGTAAACATCTTGTGTACTCTTATTACTACACAACTCACTTGTCTCAAGAATAATTGTCCAAAAAATCTAAACTTATTTTATTGCGATCAATTCAATCATAAATCAATTTTTTCGTTTGCCAATTTTTTATTTTCCAAAATTTTGGCACTTTTTCCCCCTCTTTCTTTTATTTTCTTTTATTTTCTTTTTATTTTATTCTTTTTGCTACTTCCCTCTGCTGGTCGACGAGGCCTCAACGATGGTCACTGGAGGTCACCACCATATAACGAAGGTTGCCCTCACCTATGGACGATGACCGGCAAATAATAGGGAAAGAGAAAAAAGAGAAAAAAAGTTAGAAAATTGATTTGTGGGACACTCTTCGCAAATAATCAAAAGGTTTATGATTAAATTGGTCAAATTGAAAAGTTTAGTATTGATGATGCAATAAATTTAGGACTTTTCTGATAATTTTTCTCCGTTAGGTAATTACAATTTGAAAATATTGACAAATTATCCAAATCAAGCACACGAGAACCCAAAATAAAGGCACAAATCTATTTCAAAGGGCAATTTGCAATTACTTACTGTTCAGTTTTTTAAGCATCCTGGTGGTTGGTGGAAAGTCGTGAATTTCTAAAATCACTTATAAATTTAATTATAGAAGAAATTAATGTTAGGTAAACAAAGACTATTTAAAGGAATGACAACACAAATTGATTGGTCCAAGAAAAATATAGCTCACAAATTAGTTATAAAATTATATAGCACGCGCACCTCCGGCATAAAGAAAATTTCATACAAACAACCTTGATATGAGGATTATAATTATCTACTCTGTCAAATCCTCTCAAATCGATTGTGTATAAAATCTCTTACGTAGGATCTTTCTTTAGAATATGCTTTAATGGTTTAGAAAAATTTTATAGTTTTTCCATATCCACTATTTTTAATCTTATTTTGTAGAAGGCGGGATATAATGAAGAGATTATTAGAGAGAGGGACTCACATGGAATGACTCTCCAAGCATGACGATAGTAGAGGAAGCCGAAGGCGCGACTTTAATCCAGTCTCCATGCTTCGTCTCCACTTCCAATCCGTTCACGTGATTCTGCTGCAGCATGGTCACGAAGTTCGGGTCGTAATGAATTATGCCTCCGGGCCGAGCCTCCTCCACCTCCGGCGCTCCATACCTCAGGAGGCGAAGGGAATGTACCGTCGACGCGGCGTGCGAGTCGAGATAGCGCTCAACGCCAAAGCTTCGGAACACCATCTTCTGGATCGTGTAGTCTAACTCGGACAGCCTCCTCACGTACGTATTCAGCAGCTCGCTGCAAGCGATTCAGAGAGGCGAATTCGCCAAGTTTTTTTGTAATTGAAGCTCTTCACGATGAACAATATTCGACAGAACGTAAATGACTCGAGCATGGCCGATGGAAGTTCGCGAATGTAATTCGCGCCGTACGTACCAGAATTTGGCGTTTCCCTCTGGCCACAGGAGACCGGCCAAGTGTTCGATCGCGCCAGAGTTCAGGGCCTCGCGCATCCCCATGGTTTCGTTAAGCGGGTTAAGAGGGAGGTTAGCATGGTAGCCATCGTACGGCCTCGTCGGGTCGACGAACCGGCGCTTAGTCTCGGCCGGAAGACCGAACATCTCCTCCATCTGATGGAAGACCTCGTCATGAAGCTCCTCGGTGACCTTGTCGTACAGAGCCAAGAAGCAGCCATACTCTTCGAGCGCTCGCCGGACAGCATCTTGGACGGAATCCCAGCCGCCGCTTCCAGGCTCCGAATCGCCCAATCCGGAAAAATCTATGGAGGGAAGCTCGAGCGCCGGACCTGAACCCATGCCGAAGCCTTCGTTTTTTCTTGCGAGACTTTGATCCTCGGTGATCGTTTCCCTCAGTTTCTTAGTTTCTGCCGGATTTAAAGGGCCTTGCCATGACTTAGAGTGCAAAAATGCAAAGAACATGAAGCTTTCTTGAAAAGCACTTGTAAATTTATGCACGACTTGGCATATTGCGAATGTCATTAAAGCTCCGTTCGTTTCACGGAAAATAATTTCAAGGAAAAGGTTTTCCGTATTTTCCGGCATTCATTTTACAGAAAATGAATTCCTTTGGGAAAATGTTTTCCTTGAAAGGAAAAAAAAATCTTCTAAATTAGGCTCCGTTCGTTTTGCGAAAAATAATTTCTAGGAAAACGTTTTCCGGATTTTCCGGCATTTGTTTTACTGAAAATGAATTCCTTGAGGAAAATGTTTTCCATAAAAGGAAAAAAAATCTTCTAAATTAGGGGAAAATGTTTTCCACTTTTGAAAAGTGAAAAACATTTTCCTCACTTTATCCCTCTTATCTCACACCTCTATAAATCATCACTTCCTCATCCCCTTTCTTCTTCTTCTTTTCTCTTTTTATTTGAATTATTTTTTAATTTACCTTTTCTTTTTTAATTCGAATTATTTTTAATTCATCAAAAAAAAAAAAAAAAAAAAAGAGGGAGAGAGAGAGAGAGGAAAGGATGGGCTTACGCCCATCCATTGGCCCGACCCGGCTGGAGGTCTTCTTCAACCTCCAGCCGAGTCCCGAATTTCCTGCAAACCTAGTCAAACGACCCGGTTTCGACCCGAAGCTCCAAAAACACAAATTAACTTGATTTTTGATGAAATTTATACATGGGACTTGCATATAACATCAATATAATTGACTAGATTGAATTAAACGAAGAACAAACAAGAAAATCTTCATATTCAAGCTTCAAAGTTTTAGATCTAAACCTCCCATGACTGAATTATATATGGTTGGAAAGATCTCGACATGTAGAACAAAAGCCCTATGGTTTCAGGATCAATCGAGCAAAAAATCCACATGAAAAAATAATGCCCATATTCGGCTCAAAGAGGAAAATTTCGAATTTTTCCGTTAAAAAAAAAATTGGGTTATACAATCATATATGATTTGCTTTGATACCACATGTAGAAAATTATTCACATAATTTAACTCATTAATCAAAAAGAATCGAATCCATATATGATTGTAAAACACCGAAATCAATAAGTACAACAGAATTAAAGCGTACCTGTTTGAGCCATTACTTCACTTGAAAAAAAATAGATCAACTTGATATGCCAGATCTTCCTCTCTATGACATATTTCAGTATAACAGTTTTCAATGGGATTAAAACAACTGATAGCTATAACCTATTCTTTTATAGGCTAGAGAATGGACCTAGCAAACCCTAATTAATAGCATGTAAACTAGGCCCTTCTCATTATGGGCTTTTAAAAAACACAATTGCCTACACTTTAATGCTCAACTAGGCCCGTTATTAATAGATGCCAATACCCAATTCAATCAGATCACTGTTGGGTTCGACAAATATTGGAATATCCATTAACTCGATTATTTAAAATAGAAAATTAATTAATTAATGTAAACCCATATTATAGAAAATTTCCAACAATTGTGTAACCACACTGATCAATGTATCCATAAAGCACGCTAACTATATATGGGGAAATCGATTGCATCGCTGATACGTATTGCATCGAATTGGTATGACGACTAACGCCTCAAGTCTCAAGAAATAATGAGACTATAGATTCAATTATCGAAATCAACTCTGAATTGACATCTAAATGTTCTTTTGGATATTAATCTCGGACTAAAAAGGCGAAAAAGGGGGTTTCCAAAGATTTGAGATAATCACTTCTTACTCTAATATCATATAAAATTTTGTAAGGTCTTCAAAAATGACAGTCCTTGAGGTTAGCCAATGTGCCGATTGACTGATTAACGACGATATTATTTGTAGAACAAGCCTTTTAGAAGCCAAATAATAATTTCACGGATTTTATTACTTTATTTGTCACAGCTATATACTAATTTAAAGAGGAATGGATTGTATAGTTGACCACGTTACGTATTTATTATGGCTATAGCCAGAGAATAGCTTGATTAAACTACACTCCTAGAGGCTAGAATCATTTTAATTACCTCCTCCGTTGACTTAAATATGATATTGGCCTTCATGGGCAATTGTCGAATTGTTTACTATTGTGTTTAGAATGTGGCCTTTCCATTATAGGTAGAAAATCGGATCTAAGTGTACGTAAATTCAAATAATGTTTGTATCATTGCAATTGAGCATGCAATTAGTGTGTTTTATATGTCAGCATATATGTTACATAGGCCTAACAAGCATGCACGACATGAAACATGTTGTGGTATGTTATATATCACAATCTAAGATTAGAACATTCTATAACATTAGTATGAAACATGCCGTACTATGTATCGTGCTAGGATTGAACCTATGCAATGCACAAGATATCGAGCAAGATATCGAGAACTAAGCAATAATCATTATCTTAATTTCTGCTATTTTTCATAGAGATATGGAAAAGCACGTGATATAATGCGAGTTAAGTAGTAATTCATCTTGTTTAATGATATTTTATGGCCAATATTTCAAAGAGGTTTCGCATTCTTTACTTCAACTCAAGTTTGAGTCACTTTAAAAAAGTTAGCGTTTAAATAATAAATTTATTTAGGGGTCCATTTTATCTTAACGGTGCAAAAAGATACGATAATTATTAACTATGGCTTTATAGTATATCATGATTTCGTGTCTTTATAAATAATTAGAATTGTCCATAAACTTGTATATAAAAACATTTATATGTAAGCTCATTAATTTGAAATGAGTCTTTTAAATATGGAGATCAACATGTTGTAAAATATTTCAAACCAATCTTTTAACAAAATCCCTATTTTGTAAAATAAAAAGAAAATTACCAATTTTTAAATGTGATATTGGCTCTTAATTTCTTAAGACTATGGCATAAATTATCTTAAGATGTCTTCCATGACCTTACAAAGTGCAAGCTTTCGATGGGTAATAATTACAACCTAAAATGCAATATGCATCACAACATGCTCTCTTTGTCAATTTGGAAAGATTTATTGACTTCATCTAAATAATTATAGGAAAATAGATCCTAAATTGGAAATTATCTCACTAGAAGTTCCCATTGATAGTTCTTTAGGACTTTGACAAAAATCTTACAAAATCCAGTGGCCAAGTTCGTATGTAAATATTTTTTTCTTGATTGGGGTGTAATTGGACCTAAGCAAGTCTCTAAAAGGGTTCATTTTGGTCCCCGCCTACTTCTCAAGATCATTGGGATATAAAATATTTAGAAAGTATTCTTTCATCTTGGAAAAGAAAAAAGGTACATCGAGAGGTATGAAGCATGCAAACATCGATACATTAAAATAAGGAACTCATTAATGGAGCTTGTCATCCTTACATGTTGAACGGACAAGCAGTGAAAGCCTTTATGGAAAGCTCCCTTCCTTTGGTAAGATTACACCTCTTAACAGAGCATCAAGGATCCAAAGGAAGCCATTGGGGCAACTGAGGGCGACTCACCCCACCCCGCACAAAATCCGCCCCTTTGATTAGACATGATCACGAGTCTAGTGATTCGGTGGCCCCACCGAGGCCCATCAAGTCCGAAACAACTGGGATCGAGTGGGTTTGGACAAGCTGGGCACGTCCAAAGCTAATTACTTCGTGTAGAAAATCCAATCTTCCCCAAACCGTGGGCGGGCCTGAAAAAGTATTTTCACCCGAAGCTAGCCAACCGGCCCGCCCAGACCTGCCCAGACCCGCCCAGGCCCACCCAGCGCGCGGCCCGTTGCTTGATTTCGCTATGGTCTCCGTCTCTCCCATTAGAAAAAAAATAGGGCCGCCACGTGGGCGGGCCGACCCGCAAGCCCACAACTCGCAGGCTCGGGCCGATCGGACGGCCCGAAAATTCACTTCCTCGCCTAAACGGCATCTCCCCCGTAACAAAACGCAGCCGTGCAACTTTTGCTTTGCAGAGAATTCTCTCTCAAGATGGAATCGAGCTCGTTCTCTGCTCCCGCTCCTGCTTCTACTGCTCCTGCTTTTGCTTATGCTCCACCGCTGCCATCGGCGTCGGTGTCATTTTCTTCTTCAGAAACCGCGTTGGTGGAGAGGCTCCGGCAGAGCGGATGGTCCTTCGACAACGTGGCCCATGTCAAGGCTGTCATCATGATCCAGCGCGCCCTGATCGACGACCCCTCCTACGCGGCCGCCCTCGCCATCGCCGTCAAATCGGTCCTCCTCAACACCGACCTGAGGTCCGTTGGGTCCCGGACCCTCTCCGACCGCAAGGCCTCACACCTCCACGGCCCCATGGTCCTCCAAGTAGGGCCGCCCCGATACCCGCTTTTGCTCCTAGGTCACCGCCTCTGATCGCTTCCGTTGCCTGTGTGTTAGTGGCACGTGGTTGGTTTCGCTTCGGCTTCGCGCTCGTTGTGCTTAGGGTTGTGATCGTTTTGTTGTGTACTTGAACAGATATGTGCGGTGAGGGACATTGCGAGAAGTAGTATTGACGAGGCCTCGAAGAGCTCTGGTGGTAATCGGATGCTGAGATTGACGCTGACAGACGGTCACCGCAAGATGACCACAATTGAGTATGCTCATATTCCGTCGCTTCCCGATGATGTCGTTCCCGGTACCAAGGTATTCCTTTAAATTTGCCTTCTCTATAACCGGTATGTGTTTTACTCTGGTAAGTTGATAGATGCCCTGAAGTCGTTGTATCTGTGGCGCGGAAGATATGGAAATTTTTTATAGAATCTAGTTCGTTTCGGTTTTTGGTCTTAGAGAATCCAATTGAGTTTGTTAGTTCTATGGTTTATTGCTGACGCAGCTTGGATAGTTCGTTTCGTACAAATGATTTAGATAATATTTGGTTGAAATTAATGGGGGAACTGGGACACCCTAGCTTCATTATCTCATCGAAGTGAAGTTCGCACTAGACGTGCAGTTGTAGTTGTGAAGTGTGTATCTAGATTTTGTTGATTCTACATAGGAAGAATTATTTGAAGTTAATTGCTTGGTCAGAATTGGAGATACGGAGGTAGACATGAGGGGAGAATTCTTAGGCTCTGTTTGTTTCGTGGAAAATAAATTGTTTGGAAAACATTTTTTTTTTAAATGATCACTTGTATCGCTTGATTATTCATAGCAATTAGATGCCTAAACAATTTCGGGAACAAGGAAAATATCTTTTCAATGTGATTCCCTAATTTCCTCACAAGATAAGGTCAATGGATGAATCCGCGGCAGGTAAGGATTCAAAGGACTCTTTTTCCTTTTTGTTTTCCTTTCTTTTCATACCCTCCGCCATTTGGCCGAGATTATTATTTCATTATCAAATCGTGTATCTATCCAGTATTTTCTGCCCATGATTCCTTTTGCTTTGTAGAAAGTTCTTCGAACATATATATTCTCATCCGAGATTTTTGCCACGAATTCGTCTAAAGAATTTAATTCAAAGTTTCCTTGCACCAATCCATTGGTCCCCGGTTCAAATGCAATGTTTTGTCGATTCCTTCAAGCTGTCAATTCATTAAGTTATCTATAATTCTGTCCATAAATGACCAAACTTTGTTATCCTTGATTAAGTCCATTACTTGTCCATAATAACCAAAATTAGTGTTGGTTATTTGTTGGTTATGTTTTGGTGCAACAAGACCCTATCCAAAAAATCTATGGTGGGAATTTTGAGGGGTGTTGAAAGTGAACCCTTTGTGAGAATAAAGTTAAGGATAACAAATCTTGCAATTCAAGTATAACATGAGAAGAAGAGATTACAAGAGAAATCAATAATGAATGTCAAGAAACACTAGAGATTTACATTTATTCAATTTGAGTGTCAATACTTATTTTATGGGGAAATTTAGCCACCAAGAAGTCCACCATAAATCTGGAGAATATAAAGTTCACAATCACTCAAGTGCTTCCTAGCCCTAATTATACCCAAAGCAATTCCACAAGAATTACCTCACAAAGAGCTCAGTCATTCATTATCTCTTTTTTTTTCATTATTCAACTATTTGATCAAATAAAAAAAACCAAAAACTATGTCATCCCTCTCTATCTATATCTATCTATGGGATGGAAGGGTAGAGGCCTTTGGTGTTCATTCCAATCAAGAATTGGGGTCTCACCACTCACCAATATGATTTTCTCTCGGGCCATTCTTTGTTCATGGGCAAAAAGGAACCACTTCAATCCATCTCGGACTAGCGGTTATTCTCTATTGTGGCAACAATACTATAGGGGAGATGCTATGCAAAAATAGCTCAACGTCGGTTAACACCTCCCATTCTTATTGCTCAGAACACTTACAAAAAAAGAAAAGAAAAAAAAACCCTAAAACTCATCTTGTTTGCTCTATTGTATAACAACCGAGTAGATTTCCACCTCTTACAATTTACATGCAAAATAGGAAATTCCTTTTAGTTCACTTAAATTAGGTATCCAACTCCAACATGGAAATATTGTAATTATATGTGGCTTGTTCGGATGTTAAAACATAAATCCATACATTTATTTAACGGAAAGCTCAAGATTTGAAAAATATTTTATAAAATATAATAGTTTGTATTGCTAATAAAGGTGAATGAATGAATTTTTTTTATCACCAATGAAAATAGTTAGGTATAAAATATTGTTGATAATAAAAATATTTTTTGTTGACTAATTTTTTTAAATGATATAACCAATCATTTTTTAGCTCTCTGTAAAAGAAACGCACCATTAGAATTTCTAGTTGGATTGGATTTCTTTGACGTTGTTAAGCTAGAGACATATACTAAACATGATCATTATATTTTGAATGGAATTTATCTAATTACTATATTCAAGTTTCCTCTAGCTAGTTGAAGATTTATTTTATTTTTTGTCAAATAGCGAGTGGTTGGACCTGAGCAGGTCCTTAAAAGGCTCACAGAGGAAACATGCGGGAGAATCGCCCTGGGTGAGAGACCCCGCGCTATCCTTCTATTCCCTCTCTATCGGGAAGACAAAGATAGACATGGAATTAGGGGGCCTCACGGTAGTGAAGGTAAACACCACGTCAAGACTTCAATTTTGGCTACTACCGGGTAGGCAGGTATAGTAGCTTTCTGCGCATGAAGTGAGTGAAGATAGGTTAAATGCCCATAAGTGGGTTGACACGCCTTACAGCACTGTCCTCAACCACAGATTGACCAATTTCCCCCCGTTGAGGACAGCGCTGTGATTATTGCATCGCAAACGACAAAAGTGAATGACTTGGTAGGGCTCAAACCGTGGCAAAGGTATTTTGGGGCGAATAATACGAGGAATTTAAATATTGTAAATTTCTAGTAATATAAGAAAGATACATGAGGTCATTTTTGTTATTTAATGATTTTTTGAGACGCCGAGGAATTTTTTAAGACTAAAACCCCAAGCCATATGCAGAAAGCTGGATAAAACGAATCTTCTCAATTGATGATGACCTACAGTCTATTTTTGTCACTAGTGACGAGCATCAACGATCTTATCAAGCTCTTGGGAAATTAGAGGAATAATCAACTTATATACTTACAATACCCTAAATATTACCAAATTGATTATTAAGTGATGCGACATACAACACATTTGAGCATTTTTAACAAGCGGCTATATTTCCATAATGCATTTAGAACAGCCTATCACATTAATTATTAAATCAATTTTATAAACTAGTCTCAGTAATTTCATGCATGATTGTACACTTACAGTGATTGGTTGGATGTACTAAATATATTGTATGGCAGTTAATTCAGTCCTAAACCTTTCAATTATACTAATTTAGTCCAAAACCTTTTGATGAATTACTAATTTAGTCTTTTCGGCTAATTTTAACAAGAAATCGCTAACATGGCAAGATAGTTAGCGTCGATTATCGTACATGACACAGCCGACACTTATGTGAATAATTTTTCCATTTTTAAAATTTTCTGAATTATTATAATTTTTTTAATTCTTTTCTTTCCTTTCCTTCTTCCTCTACTCATTGCCAAGCCTCAACAATGCCCAGCATCCGGCCACAAGCAAGGAGCGCCAAGGTTAGTGAGCTGGCAAGGGTCAAGCCTCGCTAGCCTCGAGCGAGGCTCACCCTCACCTTTAGTCAATCGCTGACCATCCCCGAGGCTTGGCAACCAAGAGGGGAAGAAAGGGAAAAAAAATTACAAAAATTATCAACATCAGCATGGATTGTGCCATACAAAATGGCTAGCATCCACATTAGTTATTTCCGGCCAATCGGCTGAAATGACTAAATTGGCAAATTGTTAAAAAGTTTAGAACTTAATTCACACAATTGAAATGTTTAAGGCTAAGTTAGTCACCGTACAATAGGTTTAAGACTTTTGGAATAACTCCACCCCCCTCCCGAGGCACGATGGGTGAGATGTTCGTCCAATAAGGAATCAGAGACAATTTTATTATTCCATTTTCACCACAACAAAGAAATATTTTTTTTGTGTTGAAAGATTTCTCAAAGAGTCAATAAGTGTCAAAAAACTTTTGATAAAAAAAAATACCAATTACCAAATTTTCAGATAACTTGTTGATAAATCACTGCCTCTTTTACAAGATCACTAATTCTGTTTTTTTTTTTTTTTTTTATAGATTGTAGGTTAGTAATTTTTTTTTAATATCTTACTAAATTTTGCTTAACTTCCTTACCAATTTCTTGAATTTACCGACTCTTATATAAGCTTACCATTTTTTTTCGTTGGAATGATTGACTAAATTTTTTTGATTAAATTACCAACTCCTTTTGGGCTGCATATTTTCATTTGAGTTAGTTACCAACTATTATTTGATTTCTTTTAATATGTCAACTCATTTTATTATTTACCAACTTTTATTTGTCTTTCGTACAACGCTCTAAATTGATCGTTTGAGTTGCTTACCAACGTTTATTTAATTCCTTTTTTTAAGAATTTGTGAACTTTTTCTCTGGATTTATTAACTTCTATTTTCCTTGCTTACTAAATATTTAGAATTACTCTCGGTGCCGGTTTGTGTTCTTTCGCTTTTCCCTTCTATATAATTATCTTTACCAAATATATATATATATATATATATATATATATTTAGAATTACCAACCCTAATTAGAGTGATTACCAACTAAACCCCGACGACGTTGCTTTTGTTTTTTTCCCTTTTGTAATTACCAATTTCTCTTAAATCTGATAAAAATTTATCAAAATAAATTTAAGGACACACGGTGGTTCAAAAGCACTTCAAAACAAATTTCTCCACGCAAATGGGAGATTTTAAATTCTGTAAAAGTTATCAATTGCAGAAGCTCCATTTTGGCCCTCTTTGGTCTTGTTGATGTTAGAGAGGCCTGCTAGGATTCTTTAAGAATCAAATCATCTAGTAAATCGGACATGCATACACACCACGCAAGGATTCATGCTATCATGTTATCTAGCAACATATCTTCACGCGAACTATGCCACATAATATCATCACATGACACAATCTTCATCACATTACATAGAATGTCGTCACATGATATGACCTGTTCTCACTTGGTACGTCACGTCACATATGCCATATGGTCATGTAGATATATACATATTCTCTATACACAAACACACAGGGTACAAGCACTCCGTGCTAGACATACACACTCACAAATAATGACACTTCGATATTGCAAAAGTAGCATCCGATAACACTTTCACTAATAATAGCATAGCGTTCATAAAAATAACAATTAGCCATGTTCAAGCACCAAAAAACGTCTTAAGAGTCGATTCGTCCTTGAGTTCTTGCTTTGTTTCGTAGAGTCGGAACAGACCGACTTCGTCGAAAGGCTTGAAGAGCAAGGGGTGTTGCTCGTCGACCAGCTCCTGCGGGCACTTGACCACTCCTCTTATGAACAAGAACGAGCCGATCGAATACCTCGCTTCGTTCCCACTGATCATCACTCGGTGTCTGGGGCAGTGCACTCGGCCATTGCTCCATCCCTAGCCAGCGATTCGTTTCAAATAAATTCATTATTAGCATTATCTACAAGACATTTTTAGGTAGATATACTTTGTCTCATAGTTAAGGAAAATTATCAAGAAAAAAAAAATATTTAACCTATTGCGATTGTACCAATTTAATCCTAAGCCCCTTCTTTTTCCCAATTCAGTTCCAAACCTTTGGCATTTGTGCCAACTCAATCTATCTGGCCAAATTTGGCTGGCTAGCGCGAACATGGACGCAAGCCAGCATCGACCATCCGGCCGCCGTTGACATGGCATTTTTTTAATAATATTTGATTTGATTTGATTTTTTTATTAATTTTGTTATCTTTTCTTTTCTTTTTCTTTTTTAATTTTCTTCCTATTGTTCTTCTTCTTCCCCCAACCTCACGCAGATGTAGGTGAGGTGATCTGGGCGAGGCAGCCTCACCATGGCTTCACTGGTTGGGGGTGAAGGTGGCCTTGCATGCGATTGTAAGGTCATGGCCGCCTTCACCTACGGCCTCCAAGCCTTTGCAAGGCACGACTGCCTCAAATCAACAATGAAGTGCGGCGACTAGGCTCAAGCGGGCCCAACAACCATTGGTAGAGAGAGAGAGAGAGAGAGAGAGAGAGTACCCGAGACAAAGTAGGAGGACTGTGAGGCACCTCACAAAGGCCTGGGGGCCGCGAGGACTTCACTAGCCGCAAGTGAAGGCAGCCATGGCCTCACAACCGTGCACGACGCCATGGCGAGCCTACCCTCGTGTAGATCTAGGTGAGGCTGCCTCATCTGCATCCCCCAACCTTCCTAGATTTGGGCAAGGCTCAGTAAGGGCCCGCGACCCTCACCGACGGCCATCAAGGGCTTCACAATCCTCGCCTAGTGGCTAGGGAGACTCACAAGATCCTCACCGACCACTAGGCCGGGGGGGGGAGAGGAAAAATAGTAGGAAGAAAAGGAAAAATATTCAAAAATATTCAAAAAAATATTATTAAAAAATTGCCACGTCAACGTCGATCAGATGGTCGGTGACGGTCAGCATCCACGTCAGTGCCAACCAGTTAAATTTAGCTAGATGGATTAAATTGGCACAAATGTAAAAGGTTTAAACTAAATTGACTAAAAAAAAAATTGTTTATGACTGAATTTGCACAATTACAATATATTTAGAACTTTTTTGGTAATTTTCCCCTCATAGTTAACTGTGGTAATGTGAACGTTGTGATCACAATCTTAAATGACCCTTTGTTTCTTAATGCTTGGACGATTCTATTTACCTTGACCCTTAATATCACTCTTGATACGGTGGAAAGGAATGGTCGACCAATTTGAATGGAATAAGTATTACAATACTTGTGTTTCTTTATTATCAAGGAGTGATGTGGACAGGATGTGGTGATCCCTTTCTAAGTGTTTCGAATAGAAAGGAATGGTACTGAAGCAACGAAAATATCCTCAAAAGTGTATAATATATGAGGAAAAACACAAGAATCGAGACGTGTATTCTCTTCTGAGTCCTAATGGGATTTAGATATAGAACATCTTGAAATGATTTGGTTGATATAGTAAAATGAGTTTATCCAACCATCACCATGACTACGACGAATCTGAATTACAGGCCTTGGCATGAGAGAAAGGAAAGATGCTCACCAGAAACGACTCTCCAACCATGACTATGAAGGTCGAAGCCGAAGGTGCCACTTGAAACCACTTTCCATCCTTCGTTTGCACCTCCAATCCGTCCACGCGATTCTGCTGAAGTATGGTCAAGAAGGTCTTGTCATAGTGAGATCTTGCTCCGATCTGAGGCTCCCGAGTCATCGGCGCTTCGTATTTCATGACTCGGATTGTGTGGCTCAAAGATTCGTTATGCGACTCCAGATAGTTCTCGACGCCTAAGCTTCGTAACACCATCGTGGTGATCAGTTGCTCCAACTCAGAGAGCTTCCTAGCATACGAATCCAGTGTTTCACTGCATATAAATTCGATTATATTGTGAAAAGTACGGTTAATTTTACAAAAAAATACAGCTCATAATGCTAGGAAATATACGTTTGGCAAATAAAAAATTTTCAACCGGGATATCAAAAGAACCGTAAAATCAAAATTTTTCTTTCCCCTAGTTGATCAACACAAATATTCGCATTTATATAGTGAAGTAATTTTCAAAATACACATGCTGCGATAACAAGGCCGCTCATGGGCCACCGGTTTCAGACGAAGTAAATGTACCAAAACATCGGATTTCCCTGAGGCCACATGAGATTGGCTAAGTTCCTCATGCCTCTAGAGTCCAGCATGCTGCTGATTCCCATGTGTTGTACTTTAGCTGGTACGTCCATGATGAGGTGCAATTGAAACGCACCGTTTCGTCTTGATGCGTTATGATGGAAAGACACTAATGGAGGGGTATGAAGGGAGACGTATAAAAGCCTCCTGAACACAACCGTTGGAACAGTTGGAAGAACATACGATCAGAAAATTCTCTCATTTGTTCATTCCATTTCCATCAAAGGGAGAAGGCATTCCATTTCAGTTTTACAATAACAATAACCATTTACACTGTGGAAATCGGGTGCTTTCCTCGTGATCACATCCAGACCAACGTGAGGTAATATTGTTCGTGATTCATTCGCAATTCAATATTCATTCCGAGGCTATTTTTCTGTTTGCGCATCGGAATCAGGTAAGTCGTCTTCCACCGACTTGAATTCCAACATTGGTATCAGAGTCAGGTCGTGATTTCTGCCTTGTTTTTCATTGATTTTTTCTCGTTTACCTTTTGATATTGAGATCAAGAGTATGAAATCTATACTATTTGGATGTCTAATGGTCGGAATTGCCATCTGAAAACTCGAAAACGAACTGAAATGAAGAACAAGTTCGGGGTCGCGTACACCCATACGGTTTTGGCCATTTTTCGAAATATTTTTTTCGGCCAAAATTAATTTTTAAATATACAAGGTGAAAGTACTCATCGAAACGAGTCCGTCGATGGGTCGAACGCCGCTGGAGGACGCTGGACGCGCCTACAGAAGCCGCTGCACGTGGGCCTCACATGCCTGACACGCTGGGGATGCCAGTGCATGTGCAAAACGCGCCGATCGATGAACCGACGCGTGCGCGTCAAGCGCGCGTCGCGCGGAGCGACGTGACGCGTGATGACGTCATGGATGACGTCATCCAACGGTCAGTAACCGCTGGGATGACGTCATCGATGACGTCAGCGCCGGCGGCAGTTGGCCGCCCGGCAACCCGACCTGACCAGCGAACCGACCCAACGACCCGACCCGTTAACCGGTCAATGGTCGAACCGGTCAAACCGACTAGGAGCCATTTGGCTCGCTGCCGCGTAGGGGCGCGTGCAAGCTCCGATTGGAGCGTGGTCAGAGGCGTTGGGTTCGTATGGATGTGCTCTACAATGTGGTATAATTATTTTATATTTTTGAATTTTATAAATGTATGAAAATGCGTAGGAAACCCTATGTGCGCGTATTTTTTGGGGTTTAATACATATTTTATTCATTTGTAGCTTGTATTTTCTTGTGATTTAGGAAATATCAGTAGCTAGCTTGTGTGCAAATGATGTCATATATGCTGTGTAGAGCTTGGTTCGATGACATTATGTATATAATTTAATATACTTGCAATTTTCTAGTTGCTAGAAATTTCAAACAATAGTAGGAAATCCATTACATGTTGAATTGCGATTTTGATTAATAGTTGAAGCATGATTGTTGTTTGTACGTTGGTTCATATCATGCTATGTTTTTGTGTTAATGGAAAAATGTAGAAATTACATAAGGTCATGTAATTATTTTTCCTAGTGGGAGTTCGTAGGTTGGTAGAATTCAAGGGAGTTCTCACTTAGAACTTAAAATTTGCGCAAATTAAACTAATTAATGATAATAGAACAATTGTACATAGAAGTTGATTGGGAATATAGTGAATTTTTGCTTTTGTGTCTTTTGTTAAATTATCATTAATTTAGTTTATCTCTGTTACAAATTAAATATGTGTGTTACTTTGTAAAGTGTGCTAGTATTGATTCTACGTTTATTATGTCAATGCGTTAAAGCAATTGATTATGACTTTGGCATCCAAGACCATTGTGATTGACCTTAATAAGGGTGAGAAACTGAATGGTAACAATTATAATATTTGGCACCGAAAGGTTCGGTACATCCTTGAGGAGCAAGAGGTTTTGGAAATCCTCAACCACACCATAGATGAACCTGAGCATGGAACTTCAGCTTAACACAGAAGAGATCTAGAAGCTTATCAAGCTTGGAAAAAAAAATAGCATTGCTCACATCACGTTGCCGAGCTGTATGCAAGATGATCTCATGTATGAGTTTGAAAGTTATGAAAAAGCTCAAGTTATGTGGGTTGCCTTGAAAGATAAGTTTGGGGGTACATCTACCACTAAGCTAATGAGACTCACCATCAAGTTTGACACATTCCGAAAGCGCCCAAAAGTAACGATGAGGCAGCATCTTCGAGAGATGTCAAACATGATTTGTAAGCTGAAGTCGGCAGGTCACTCCCTTACTGATGAACAACAAGTTCAGGCTGTTATAAGGTCTCTTCCTGACAATTGGGAGTATATGAAGATTAATATGACGCATAATAAGAATATTGTCACTTTTGATGATATTGCGCGTCATTTGAAATTAGAGGATGAGCGCCTAGAGGCTGCGAGATCCTCTACCCATGCTTATGTTGCTGAATCGAGTTCACGCAAGGTTTCGGGCTTCAAGCGCAAAAGGAATTCTCAATTCAACAACAAAGGGAAGAAGATTCATCAAGCACCTAAGAGGGCTAAGACCTTCCAACGCAAGAAGTGTGGTGGGAAGAAGGACAAGGCCAAGATGGAGTGCTACAATTGTGGCAAGATGGTTTACTTTGCTCATGAATGCACTGAGCCGAAAAAAACTCAGAAGCAACAGACCACGTAGCTAGAGACCGAAAAGCATTTGTGGAGTATCGTCGGATACAGCCTGGAAGAAGATGGATATATGTTAGGAATAACTCAAGAGTTGAAGTGAAGGGTATCGGCACATGTAAATTAATCTTATGTGGTGGTCAAAACCTATTCCTACATAATGTCCTTTATGCTCCAGATATTCGATGAAACTTGGTCTCTGTAGTTGTTCTTCTTAGCTTAGGTTATGTATTGAATTTCCATGGTGATTGTGTTGACATTTTGTATGGAACAGTTTGTTATGGTTCAAGTCATATATCGAATGGTTTTATGGTGTTAGACATTGACTATGATCAGTACAATGTTAATGTCGATGGTTGTTTTTCTTAATTGCATCTTCTAGTAATGTTGAAATTGATGCAAGTATTTCGCATGCTATATTAGGTCACATTGGGTTGCAAAGAATACAAAGATTAGCTAGAGAATGCCTTTTAGGATTACTCACGAATGTTAATCTACCCGTATGTAAACATTGTCTAGTGGGAAAAGCAACTAGAAAACCATTCGGTAAAGGGACTAAAGCCGAATGTGAGTGCGAGGCATGGAGCCTCATATTTCATCACTTTCATAGATGATTTCATGCGTTTCGATTATGTCTTTCTGATCTCCCAAAAGTCAGAAGCATTATACTGCTTTAGACGATATATAATGATGGTAGAGAATCAGTTGAATAAAACAATAAAGGCATTGGGACCGATCGCAGACGTGAGTATCTATCGGAGCAATTCAAGGCTCTTTGTGATGAAAAGGGAATTGTACGACAATTGACTATTCCCGGTACTCCACAACAAAATGGGGTAGCTAAAAGAAGGAATAGAACCCTAATAGAAATTGTTAGGTCTATGATGGCACAAGCAAATTTACCTATCTCCTATTGAGGAGATGCGTTATTGATTGCTGCCTATGTACTTAACCAAGTGCCCTTAAAATCGGTCACTTCCACCCCTTATGAATTATGGATTGGTAAAAAACTAGACTTAAGTAGTCTACGTCCATGGGGATGTGCAGCTTATGTTCATGATTCTTCCCATAAATATGACAAATTAGGTCATAGAGGGAAGAAATGTATCTTTATTAGATATTCTGAACAATCCAAAAAGTACGTGTTTATAGGTGAACAAGATGATGGAAGTGTGACCGAAATGGAGTCACGAGATGTCACGTTCTTGGAGAACGATTTTCCTAGTAGAGGTGAGATTAATAAAGACTTCCAATTATATGAGATGAAAGATCCTAATAACACACCCACTGATATTGTAGAGGGAAATGAAAATTTACCTCAACATGCAAGACCTAGTGGGAGTGTTGCATCACCTAACGAATTGAATTCAAGAGAAATTCAATTACGTAAAAGTAATCGTAAAAGTATTTCTCGTCGTCGTTTTGAGATTGAAGGGAAAACATTTATGATTGTTCATAATGACGATGTCAAGCCTAAAACTGTTCAAGAGACTCTCTCATCCTTTGATAAGGAAGAATGGAGAAAAGTTTTGGAAGATGAGATGGAGTCTATGAGGGCAAATCATGTCTGGGACTTGGTTAATCTACCACCCAATCGTAAGGCCATTGGAAACAAATGGGTCTTCAAGATTAAGCGAAGGGCGGATGAATCCATTGAAAAGTATAAGGTTCACCTTGTGGCGAAATGTTATACTCAACAAGAGGGTATAGACTATGAGGAAACATTTTCACCAGTTGTAAGGTTTGCCTCAATACGCCTTATTCTAGCCATCATTGCACATCTGGACCTTAAATTACATCAGATGGATGTAAAGACAGCATTTCTCAATGGAGAACTAGATGACGAAATCTATATGAAACAACCAATAGGTTTCATAGCTAAAGGTCAAGAGCGTAAAGTTTGCAAGCTTCATGGCCTTAAACAATCATCTAGACAATGGTATCTTCGTTTTCATCAAGCCATAACAACTTTGAGTTTCATGATGATCTAAGAAGATCACTGTGTATATGACAAGCGGTCCAAAGATAAATTTGTGATTTTATCACTTTATGTGGACGATATTCCGTTGGCTGGAAATGACAAGATTTTGGTTATCACCATAAAAGAATGATTGTCCTCTTGAAATGAAGGACATGAGAGAAGTTGCTTATATATTAGGAGTTAAGATCGAAAGAGATCGATCAAGGAAACTCCTTACTTTATCACAAGAGTCTTATATTATGAAGATTCTTGAGCGTTTCAATATGCAGCATTGTAATCCCATTGATACCCCTATCATGCAAGGTGAAGGCCTAAGTACTGAGATGTGTCCTAAGACTCTAAAAGAAATCAAAGTGATGGAAACTGTTCCTTACTCTAGTGCGGTCGGAAGTTTGATGTATGCTATGATATGTACTAGACCCGACATATGTTATGCCGTGGGATCAGTGAGCCGATATCAATTAAATCTTGGTCAAGCACACTAGAAAGTAGTGTAGAGGATCCTGAGATACTTGAAAGGCACTATGGACTATCGACTTTATTACCAAGGGAGTGATTTACGCCTACCAGGCATCTTAGATGTTGATTGGGGTGGAGACCTCGATGAGCGTAAATCGACTTCTGGATATGCGTTCTTGCTCAATGGAGGTGCAATTTCTTGAAATAGCAAGAAACAGATATGCACGGCCTTGTCTACGATAGAGACAGTTTTTATTGCATGTTCTGCTGTAGTGCAAGAAACAGTATGGCTAAAACGTTTCTTGGAAAATTTAGCCACTGTCACTGAGGTTCCTAAACCGGTGATAGTTTATTGCAATTGTCAAGCAGCCATTGCCTATGTGAAGGATCCCAAGTATCATGGAAGAACGAAGCACATTGACATAAAGAACAACTTCATAAGAGATATAATAGCGCAGAAAGAAGTGATCATACAATACATTTCAACCAATAGAAAGGTTGCTGATCCATTTACGAAGGCTATTCCTAGAGATATGTTCTTGACCCACAAGATGTCACTAGGATTGCGTAGAATGTGATATGTGTTATTGTAGAAGATCATTGATTTATGTATTTGTGAACATATATATTGTACTTGTTTATTTATTAGTAAATTGATATTTTATCAATAAGTACGAATATAGTATGAGACTAGCACTACACACATATATTATTGGAAAGTATGTCGGCAGGCAATGATTTGCTCACTCACACGAGCAATCGCCTCAAGTGCTATAGTTAGCACATTGAGATGAGACGTTATGTACAAATAAATGCTGAGAAGCAAGTTTAGTACATAAAATGATATGTCGCCTTGATTGGAGTCAAGATGAGGTCTGTGATTCATTTATAATAAGACCGAACATGATAGTCCCATAATCATGTATGCATGTAAGATGCCGGATGCGAGTACTTAATTAGGCACTATAGAAAGCAAGCTGAAATAGCACTCGGGCTAAACATGAGTACGTGAGAAGCACGTGACTATGTTTAGGCTAAGATCCGTATAATGGATATATTTGATAAATGACATACGTTCTTATAGAAAGAGAAATCCACTATAGCATGTAATTCATACTACATGTGCATTGTATGACCAATAAGGGAAGATGAGTAAAATTATCCCTATTTACTTATCATGTGAGTTCTTGAGGTAATTTATAATTTACCTCATTTTGTGCCCTATGTTACTTCTGACTATGTTCTTGAAGTGAAAGATCAATGTTGCTACTTTAGCATGTTATCGGCAATCATGAATGGATATGGCCTAATGGGACGTGTCTAGGAAAGCAGTTGTTCTGAAATGGAGAGAGACATGAGTGCGAAGGAAGACTATTGTTGTTTTACATCTATCACATGTATTTACTAGTCGACCAATTATATCGCCCTTATGTGGTTGCGGATATAATTGTAAATATATGGTGTTTTGAGAATAGTCAAGTATAGCTTTTATGGGACAGGTATACTTGGACTGATATAACAAAATATGTCTGGGGTACTATGAGACATCGATTGCTTATTTCTTTTTGGGATTGTAGCTATTATGTCATCCCTAACAGGTGCATAATTTGAGCTCCCAAGTGCAAGTGTACTCACTGGTCGCACAGCTTACTTGCCGGTATGAATTGTTCTGTAAAGTTGATGAATGTTGAACGCCTTGCCTTATATTCTTGATAGAGCGCTATCAAACCCATCATGTCCGAGTGGGAGATGTTGTACTTTAGTTGGTACGTCCATGATGGGGTGCGATTGAAACGCACCGTTTCGTCTTGATGTGTTATGATGGAAAGACACTAATGGAGAGGTACAAAGAGAGACATATAAAAGCCTCCCGAACACAACCATTGGAACAGTTGGAAGAACATACGATTAGAAAATCCTCTCATTTGTTCATTCCATTTCCATTAAAGGGAGAAGGCATTCCATTTCAGTTTTACAAGAACAATCGGCATTTACGCTGTGAAAATCGGGTGCTTTCCTCGTGATCGCATCCAAACCAACGTGAGGTAATATTGTTCGTGATTCATTCTCAATTCAATGTTCGTTCCAGGGCTATTTTTCTGTTTGCGCATCGGAATCAAGTAAGTCGTCTTCCGCCGACTTGAATTCCATCACCATGGCTTCGTAGAGAGGCGACTGAGGTCGACTCGTGAGGTAACCGTCTTTCAGCTTCCAGGGGCTGACAAAAAGGCACTTCGTCTCAGCCAGAAGATTGAACAAATCTTCCAATTGTTTGAAGACATCGTTGTGAAGCTCGACACTGATTTTATCATATAGAGCCTCAAAACAACCGTACTCTTCAAGTGCTTTGAGAACCTCTTTTTGCGTTGAATCCCAGTCGGTGCTTCCTGGCTTCATGTCATATTTGCATAAATCTATCAAGGGAAGATTCGGAGGTGAGAGCGAATCCATATCGGCTTCTCCTTTCGTGTTCTCTTTTTCCTTTTTCGTGATATTTTTCGTGTGCGTATCGAAGTTTTAATAGAGGCAATAAGGTTGGGTCCAAGAATTTTCATATATTTTTTTTATTATAATCTTTTTTATGCATCCACGTCTAATAAAATAAGTCCAAGTTTCGTTATGGTACCGTTCAATGATTTGTACTTCAACCCACACCGTTGACAAAGCTTCATTGTCGCGGTCTAGCTGGGCTTAACTGGCCCTGTGCAAAAATTGAAAAGGGAATCAACTGGAATCATCTTATTTCGTGAAGGCACGTAATCATCTTATTCTATAAAAAATATCATAGCCGAAGCTCCATTTTGGTCTCGTAGAGGCGGGAGAGACCGGTGGCCCCGTAGACCGGTCCTTCGCTTTGAGCCATCTAATTGGGACAGATCTATCAACAAAAGCTTCAGTGTTGAAATATAGAGGTCATGGTTTCTTCTGTCTACTTTTTTTATAGGGCTTGTGCATCCTTGTGGTAGTCATTGTTGCAATTTCAAAGTAGCAATCTTTCCATGAAGAGATTAGTATTTCCATTTTCTTGCCCTTTTCTTTTGGACATATAGGTTTCGGATAGCTAATGACTTGACTCTAACTCGAGTAATGATAAAGGTTGCCCTCCTCTTCCTGCATTTCTTCTACGTGGAGTACATGGAAACAAATCAGCAGTCAGGAGAAAATTGAAGCCGGTGTTATTGCCCCACTCAGAAACGGCAACCCCTGCAAGCAAAGATATAACTCTTTACTTGTAGAAAATTACATCTTATGAGCTTTTAATTATCGCACGACAAGCTAACAAGATATAATTCATCAATCAAATATTTACATTTGAGCAAAGCCAATACTTAAACTTATTATTTGATCGCTTTCTTCCACAACAAAGCAGTGTTTGACTTCTAGTAAGTAATAATTAAGTTATGAAGCCTAGGTCAGAAATTGTATTTCCAATTGAAAAATCATCTGATGAATGGGCTTCAAGCAACAATCCCCAAGTGACACCTACCCAAGGTTTTAATAAAGTGCGTTAATTATATCCGAGGAGATTAATCGCAAAGCAATACATGTCAACTCTAACAAACATGGCGACTAAGACGTCGTGTCTTGAGGAACACGAGGCTACAAAATTCAACTTAAAGCTTAAAATATTAGATAAAAACATTGTTTGATATTATAGTATTCCAGCACTAATATTTGAGATCATGACATCCTGTTTTGACACCGTATAAAATTTCATGGGTCTGTCAATTGGTTGATCCTTCACCAACAATGATATCCACAGCTAGCTGACACACCAATTGACTAATCAACAACAACTTAATTTACAAAAACAAGCTTTTTAAGTGCCAAATAATAATTTTGTCAATTTCAATACCACATTGGCAAGAAAAGTGTTTAAAAAGTTCTCAACCTTTTGTATTTGTGCTAATTTAATCATAAACATTTTATTAGCGTCAATTTAATTATAAAATTTTTCACTTAGTGCCAATTCAATCATTTACGGCTAAATTTGACCGGATTTTGCTAATTGGGCACCGGTCAGCATGCCAATGACAATTTTTAATAAAATATTAATATTTTTGAATATTTCATTTTCTTTTTTTTCTTTTTCCTTTTCTTTTTCTTTTTTTCTTTTTTCCTTCTCATACCTCCTTCCTCTAGCTAGACCTTTGCGACCGGCTAGAGGTGATGGCCAGCAAGGCTTGACACTCACCAAATTTGACAAGGGCGAGCCTCACTGCCCAGCATGAGGTCGCCCTCGCCAATGGCTAGCAAGGTCGAGGTCAGCTTTGGCTGATCGCCGAGGTCCGGCGACTGGTTGGAGGAAGGAGGAGGAAGGAGGAGGAGAAGGAAAACAGAAAAAAGAAAAAGAAAAGGAAAAGGAAAAGGAAAAAATTCAAAAAATTTAAATATTATTAAAAGTTGTCCATATCAACGCTGATCATGTCATGTCAGTCAGTCGGCACCCAATCAACAAAATTTGGTCAAAATTAGCTGGAAATGACTGAATTGACACAAAGTGAAAAGGTTTAGGAATAAATTAGCACCAACAAAAGGCTTATGACTAAATTGACACAAATGTAAAATGTTTAAGACTTTTTTAACACTTTTCTCCCATATTCGCAATGGCTAAATCTAATGTAGAGCGGACTAGATTGTTTAGTTTGAGCACGGTATGTATTTACTATGGCTATAGCCAACGAATAAGTTGATTAAACTCTACTCCTATAATCAATCATGTATCCCTTCCTTCATTGACTTTAATATGATATTGGCTTTTTCATAGCCATTGTCGTTGTTTAAATTTGCGTTTGGAACGTGGCCTTCTTTTGAAGGTAGAAAAGTGATCTAATTATATGCAGTGAATCTGTATTGAATAATCGTTACATACATATTATTGTAAAGGAATAAATGCATTAAAAGTTTTAAAATTTGTCACAAAAGTACATTTGAATCCTAAAAATTTCAAAAAGTGCAATTAAATCATAAAATTTTAGGAATACACTTATTCCTAGTATGTTTTTATTCCGTGATGTCGACAAAAGGTCGAAATTTCTATTTCAAGGATAAAGGAATTTTAACCATGGATGTACATAGATAGGTCATCCGCTAAATCTCACGATTATTAATTTTATTACCAGATGACATGGGGAGAGAAAGGTTGTGGTTTTGGGGGGTGGGGATTGGAGAAAAACAACGATCGCCAACATCAAATTAAAGGCTTTATAAAGGGTTTGGAATAATAATCTGAAAAAAGATCACGTTCAATTAGAAACGCTATAAAAGGTTTTGAGAGCCGAAGCTCCGTTCTGCCCCTCCGGCGTGGCGAAGATGCGGACGAGGCCCTCAGCGTCAAAGGGCTTGAAAAGCAAAGGGTGTTGCTCATCCACGAGCTCGTCGGGGCACCGAACGGTTCCTTCGACGCCGGAGAAGATCCCGATGGAGAGCCTGGCCTCGTGCCCGCGCATCATCACACGGTGTCGAGGACAGTATAATCTTCCGTTGCTCCATCCCTTAGAAAAGACCATGAAAGAGGTCACAGCTGAGGTGAAAGTTATACATACAGCCATGCATGCATCTCTTAATCAAGGAGATTATTGCATGAATGTTAATGGGGGTAAACATCTTGTGTACTCTTATTACTACACAACTCACCTGTCTCAAGAATAATTGTCCAAAAAATCTAAACTTATTTTATAGCGATCAATCCTAAATTTTTTTTTTTCCTTTGCCAATTTAGACCTCAATCTTTTGACAATTTACCAATATAATCATTCCAACCAATTTTGGTCAAAAATTGCTGACGTGGATGCCGACACTGACGTAGATGATTTTTACAATTTTTTATTTTCCAAATTTTTTGCACTTTTTCCTCTCTTTCTTTTCTTTTCTTTTCTTTTTCTTTTTTTATTCTACTTCCCTCTGCTGGTTGATGGGGCCTCAACAATGGCCATTGGAGGTCGCCACCATATAGCAAAGGTTGCCCTCCCCTATGGACGGCAACCAGCAAGTAATAGGAAAAAAGAAAAAGGAAAGAAAAGAAAAAGAGAAAAAAAAATAGAAAATTGATTTGAGAGACACTCTTGGCAAATCATTAAATGGTTTAGGATTAAATTGGTCAAATTGAAAGGTTTAGTATTGAACTGACCACGATGCAATAAATTTAGGACTTCTCTGATAATTTTTCTCCATTTATTAAGTAGTTACATTTTGAAAATATTGACCAATTATCCAAATCAAGCATCATGCATATACACGAGAACCCAAAATAAAGGCACAAATCTATTTCAGAGGGCAATTTGCAATTACTTACTGTTCAGTTTTTTAAGCATCCCGGTGGTTAGTGGAAAGTCGTGAATTTCTAAAATCACTTATAAATTTAATTATAGAAGAAATTAATGTTAGGTAAACAAAGACTATTTAAAGGAATGAGCAATATTCTACAACACAAATTGATTGGTCCGAGAAAAATATAGCTCACAAATTAGATATAAAATTATATAGCACGCGCACCGCCGGCATAAAGAAAATTTCATACAAACAACCTTGATATGAGGATTATAATTATCTACTCTGTCAGATCCTCTCAAATCGATTGTGTATAAAATCTCTTACGTAGGATTTTTCTTTAGAATATGCTTTAATGGTTTAGAAAAATCTTATAATTTTTGCATATCCACTATTTTTTATTTTTTTTATTTTGTAAAAGGTGGGATATAATGAAGAGATTATTAGAGAGAGAGAGGGACTCACATGGAATGACTCTCCAAGCATGACGATAGTAGAGGAAGCCGAAGGCGTGACTTTAATCCAGTCTCCATGCTTCGTCTCCACTTCCAATCCGTTCACGTGATTCTGCTGCAGCATGGTCACGAAGCTTATGTCGTAATGAGTTGGGCCTCCGCGCTGAGCCTCCTCGGTCTCCGGCGCTCCGTACCTCAGGAGGCGAAGGGCATGTAGCGTCGACGAGGCGTGCGAGTCAAGATAGCTCTGAACGCCGAAGCTTCTGAACACCATCTTCTGGATCGTGTAGTCTAACTCGGACAGCCTCCTCAGGTACGTGTTCAGCAGCTCGCTGCAAGTGATTCAGAGAGGCGAATTTGCCAAGTTTTTTTGTAATTGAAGTTCTTCACGATGAACAATTTTCGACAGAACGTAAATGACTCGAGCATGGCCAAGGGAAGTTCGGAAATGTAATTCGCGCCATACGTACCAGAATTTGGCGTTCCCCTCTGGCCACAGGAGACTGGCCAAGCGTTCGATCGTGCCCGAGTTCAGGGGTCGCGCATCCCCATGGCCTCATGAAGAGGGTTCAGAGGGAGGTTAGCAAGGTAGCCATCGTACGGCCTCGTCGGGTCGACGAACTGGCGCTTAGTCTCGGCCGGAAGACCGAACATCTCCTCATCTGATGGAAGACCTCGTCGTGAAGCTCCACGGTGACCTTGTCGTACAGAGCCAAGAAGCAGCCGTACTCTTCAAGCGCCCGCCGGACGGCATCTTGGACAGAATCCCAGCCGCCGCTTCCAGGCTCTGAATCGCCCAATCCAGAAAAATCTATGGAGGGAAGCTCCAGCGCCGGACCCGAACCCATGCAGAAGCCTTCGTTTTTTCTTGCGAGACTTCAATTATCGGTGATCTTTTCCCTCAGTTTCTTAGTTTCTGCCGGATTTAAAGGGCCTTGTCATGACTTAGAGAGCAAAAATGCAAAGAACATGCATGAAGCTTCCTCGAAAATCGCTTGTAAATTAATGTACGACTTGGCATGTTGCGAATGTCATTAAATGTCTGCATTCCGATGACAGCATTGTCTGTTGACAAGAGCTTGTCTTGTTGCTTGATGTTTATTGAAATTGCGTAACCGCACCGATCGGTGTATCCATAAAGCACCCTAATTGTATCTGGGGAAATCGATTGCATCGCCGATACGTATTGCATCGAATTGGTACGATGACCAACGCCTCACCTCTCAAGAAAAAATGAGACTACAGATTCAATTATCGGTATAACTCCGAATTGACATCTAAATGTTCTGGATATTAGTCTCAGACTAAATGCAGAAATATACTCGGGAAGGCGAAAAAGGGATTTCTAAAGATTTGAAATAATGACTTCTCCCTCTAATATTATGTAAAATTTTGTGACTTCTTTAAAAATGACACTGCTCGAGGTTAGCCAATTTGCAGAAACAAGCTTTTTAGAAGCCAAATAATAATTTTACAGATTTTATTACTTTATTCGTGACAGCTATATACTAATTTAAAGAGGAATGGATTGTATAGTTGACCACGTTACGTATTTATTATGGCTATAGCCAGCGAATAGCTTGATTAAACTACACTCCTAAAGGCTAGAATCAGTTTAATTACCTCCTCCGCTGACTTAAATATGATATTGGCCTTCGTGGGCAATTGTCGAATTGTTTACTATAGTGTTTAGAATGTGGCCTTTCCATTATAGGTAGAACATCGGATCTAATTGTACGTAAATTCAAGTAATGTTTGTATCATTACAATTGAGCATGCAATTAGTGTATTTATTCGTCAACATGTATGTTACATAGGCCTAATAAGCATTCACGACATGAAACATGTTGTTGTATGTTATATATCACGATCTAAGATTAGAACATTCTATACTATTAATATGAAACTTGTCGTAATATGTATCGTGCTAGGATTGAACCTGTGCAATGCGCAAGTTATCGTGAACTAAGCAAAAATCATTATCTTAATTTCTACTATTTTTTTTAGAGATATGGAAAAGCACATGATATAATGAGTTAAATAGTAATTCAAATTGTTTGGTGATATTTTGTGGCCAATATTCCAAAGAGGTTTCGCATTCTTTACTTACACTCAAGTTTGAGTCACTTTAAAAAAGTTAGAGTTTAAATAAAGAAAAAAGCCACCAAAAACCTCAAACTTTATCTAATGTAATAAATTTATCCCAAACTTTTTTGTGACACAGAAAACCACAAATTTTGCCAATTGTGACGAATTTAATGCCAACTCTATGGCGGGGCATTTTCATCTTTTATTTTTAAAATTTTTTTTCTTTTTCCTTAATTTTTCTTTCTTCTCTCTTCCCTCTACTGTGGCCAATAGAGGAAAGCCGAACTCAGGCGAGGGTCACCCTTGCCTAGGCTGGTGAGGGCCGCCCTCACCGGTGTCCCTCACCTAGGCGAACAAGGGCGACCCTCCCCTGGGTCGAGTGAGGATAGCCCTCGCCAGATCCATGAGGGCTGCCCTCGCCTGGGCCAAATCTAGCGAGGAATGCCTCATCGACATTGACGAGAGCCACCCTCACCAGATTTAGCGAGGGCTATCCTCACCTGACCCAAGAGAGGAAAGCCCTCACCTAAGTCCAGCTTCCCTCTGCTAGCCATGGCGTAGGGAAGAGAGGAGAAGAAAGAAGAAAAAAAAGAAAAAGAAAAAGGAGAAAAGGAAAAGCAAAAGTAAAAGATGAAAATACCCTATAGTTTGAGATAAATGTGTCATGAGGGTATAAGTTTGGGGTTTTTTGTGTCACATAAAAAAGTTTTGGGTGAATGTGTCACGGTTGGAAAAGTTTAGAGTTTTTTATATCATGAAAAAAATTGGGGTAAACTTATCACATTGAGTAAAGTTTGTGGTTTTTGATATTTTTTCCCTTTTTTTAGGGGTCCATTTTATTTTAAGGGTGCAAAAAGATACGACAATTATTAACTATGGCTATATCGTATATCATGATTGCGTGTCTTTATAAATAATTAGAAATGTCCATAAACTTGTACATAAAAACATTTATATGTAAGCTCATCAATTTGAAATGAGTCTGTTAAATATGGAGATCCACATGTTGTACAATATTTCAAACCAATCTTTTAACAAAATCCCTATTTTGTAAAATAAAAAATATTAGCAATTTTTAAATGTGATATTGACTCTTAATTTCTTAAGGCTATGGCATAAATTAAAATTATTTTCTCAAGATATCTTCCATGACCTTACAAAGTGCAAGCTTTCAATGAGTAATAATTATCGCCCAAAATGCAATACGCATCACAACATGCTCTCTCTGTCAATCTGGAAAGATTTATTGACTTCACCTAAATCATTATAGGAAAATAGATCCTAATTTGGAAATTATCTCATCGTAAGTTCCCATTGATAGTTCTTTAGGACTTTGACAAAAATCTTACAAAATCCGGTAGCCAAGTTTGTATGTAAATATTTTTTTCTTGATTGGAGCAAAATTGGTTCTAAGCAAGTCCGTAAAAGGGTTCATTTTGGTCCTTGCCTAGGCCTCAAGATCATTGGGATATAAAATATTTAGAAAGTATTCTTTCATCTTGGAAAAGAAAAAAAGATATATCGAGAGGTATGAAGCATGCAAACATCGATACATTAAAATAAGTAACTAATTAATGGAGCTTATCATCCCTACATGTCAAACGGACAAGTCATGAAAGCCTTCATAGAAAGCTCCCTTCCTTTGTCTAGGTTACACCTCTTAATAGAGCACCAAGGATCCAAAGGAAGCCTTGGGGCAACTGAGGGCAACTCACCCTGCCTCTCACAAAATCCACCCTTTCGATTAGACACGATCACGAGTCTGGCGATTCAGTGGCCCCACCGAGGCCCATCAAGCCAAAACAACTGGGATCGAGCAGGTTTGGACAAGCCGACCACGTCCAGTTGGGTGCGTCCAAAGCTAATTACTTCGTGTAGAAAATCCAATCTTTCCTAAACCATGGGTGGGCCTGAAAATGTATTTTCACCCGAAGCAAGCCAACCTACCCGCTCAGGCCCGCCCAGCGCGTGGCCCATTTCTTGATTTTGCTACAATCTCTCCCATTGAAAAAAACCTAAGGCCGCCACATGGGCTAGCCAACCGCTAGCCCGCAACTCATAGGCTCGAGCCGATCGAACGGCCCGCAAATTCGCTTCCTCGCTTATATGGCATCTCTCCTAGGGGTGTGCAACCGGATCAGGTATACCTAGTTCCCGGACCAGCCCACCTGGAAAACAAGGTGAGGAACTGGTTCTCATTGAAATCGGTCTAGGAACCGATTCCGAGGGATTACCCACGCGGGAACCAGATCAACCGAACCGGTTCGAGAACCGATTTGTAAGCCCAACCCAAAAGTCCAAAACCCTAATTTGTTCCCCTATTTCTTTTTTTACCTCTTGCACTCGCAGACTTCACAGCGTTTTCCTTCATCGTTCATCTGTTTCCCAAACCAAACTGACCCTCCAGCTCCAGAGTTCTCCATGCCCTTCAAGTTCCGTTGAAAATTTCCTAACTTCTTGGGAAAGTTCTTGTTCGCGCCATCACCAGCTCCCCGTCGCTCTATTTCATCCATTGCCGGCTTCCTCATATGTAAGCTCGCAAATTTCCTCGGTTTTTCTAGAATTTTCTTTCAGATTGAAGCTGGTTCTTCTCGTTTTCTTTGGGGGTGCTTTCCTGAGTTGGATTTCTTGTCAGATTGGTGGAAAAGTTTGCATTTTTTTGTTCATATGGGAACTCATTGTGAATGGGTGGGGTAAGCTAGGGGAGAGAGGGAAGAAATTGTAGAACTCGAGTAAGCTGGGTTCGTACTGATCCTTCTGCCCCTCAACTGTGATGCTAAAGGACAAAAAGCTGAATTTCTCCTTTATCATACAAAATAAAGCTCCAGGTTCATTTCCATTTCAACCCGGATTTCGAAATCTGCATTATGCTCTTGTGTCTTCATACTTTATCATCTTTCTCCAACCGTATGTTTGCTGCTTCTCTAGCCTAATTATGTTTACCTATACATTTCAATATGATTCTGGGAACTTTTATGTTTTAACAATTTTTATTTTTCAATAGAATTGTCTGAGGTGAATTCTCAGTGTGCTTTTTCTTTCTATGGATTCAATCAATGGGATTGCCTAAGCAAAGTGATTATTTTTTGGGGGTAGGAAGGCATGGACAATTTTAGTTAGACATTCCAAGTTGTAGTTTGATGTAGTAAATCTATTGCTTTACTTGCCTATCATCCATACAGTTAAAAAATAGGTGCCCTGCATGTCATTAGGAATTGAAGAGACTGATTAGTGCCTCCGACTTTTAGGCTAGTTTCCAGCGGATCTAACATCTAATCATGCAAGCGTGAGTTTAATGTAGCTAGAGATGAACAATACTTTTTCCTTATGTTACTTATGCAGTTGCATGAAAGTTAATTTTGCAATCATGTGGCGTCAAAGGTAAACTAATTTGAACAGAGGAAACTGCCCGTCAACACTTTTGACTCCTGGTTTAGGTTTAGATTATAAGAAACAACGGGGAGTAATATCTTGATTCCGCCTCTCAGATCCAAAGATATTTTCCTCTTTTGCTCATATCAAGAGCTATTCCACTGTTCGTTGGCATCTTGTCTGTTTGACAATAAATTTACACTCGTCTGATTGAGGTAGCTAACTTCTAGAGGCAGCTAACTTATAGAGGCTATCGAGAAAGCGGTCACATGATATTTTAATTCCTCTCATGTTCGTGCACTACCAATGTTCTATTGTTGCTCTTTGGACCGATGGGTCATACTCACGGCAAAGCAAGTTAATATTCTCAATGTTTGGCCCATGTCGAGCTATAAGTATACATAATTTAGCATCAATTCTCAGGTTGATTTTGTCCCTTTCATCAGCACTCTATCTCCAAAGTTATGTTGAGAGATTAGATTTACTATGAAAACTAATTTGTTTTTGTAGAATCCTAATGTTATATAATTTGTTTTCAGTTTTCAGTCAATGGATCAAGACAAAAACATATCAATGGAAGTGGAGGGACATAATGAAATGAGTCCGCTCATGGAATTGCCATTCCATGGAGCTGATGAAGTGGAATCTACGACCATGGGTGTGACAAACAAGGTAAGGGTACCTAGCTCTCATCATTCTTTGGGTAAAAAGCGAGCTAATCAATCAGAGAGTTGGGATAATTTTTCGAGAATCATAAATGAGAAAACACATAAAACTGTTAGGGTGAAGTGCATTCATTACAGGATTGATTATGCGTATAATGTTGATCATGGAACCTCCACTATGTGGAAGCACTTGAGAAAGTGCAAAAAGTATCCTCATCCTAATAAAAAGCAAATGTTGTTTGCAGCACGTGACAAAGATGTGGTTGGTGAGGTAGGGGAAAATACTACTAGTGATGGTACTATTTTAATGACATAGAAATTTGATCAAGAACGTTGTAGGCATATGCTTGCTCGAATGATTATTATTGATGAACAACCATTTTCCATGGTTGAGCGTGTTGGTTTTCCCGATTTTGTTACTATATTGCAACTTCTTTTCCAACATCTTTCATGATTTACGGTGGCAAGAGATTGTATGAAGTTATATCTAAGTGAAAGGATTTGTTTGAAAGCTTACTTTAGTAAACTTAAATTTAGGATTACACTTACAACGGATATGTTGAGTTCCATTCAAAACTTGAACTATTTGTATTTCACTGCACATTATATTGATGAAAATTAGCAGTTGCATAAAAGAATAATCAATTTTGTGACGATGCATAGTCACAAGGGTAGGGAGATTAAGAAAATGATGGAGAAATGCATTTATGACTGGAGAATAGAAAAAAAAAAAAAAAAAAAGGTGTCCATAATAACAGTGGATAATACTAATTCAAATGATATGGTCATTGGTTATTTGAAAGAAAAATTTTCAGATGAAGGATTTTTTATTTTGAATGGTGATGCTTTGCATGTGACATCCTGAATTATCAATTCTGTTTTCCATTAAATAAATCGGGCATTTCATCGACACGCCTATAGCGCTGTTCTCAGAGCTGATCACTCTTGAGATAACTAAATTATTTGGGGAAGAAGTCATTAAGAAATTTTAATACAATAGACTTGGGAATTCGAATAGGAATCGACTACTCGACTGTGCACATCTGCAGAGATCATTACAACACAGTTAAAAGTCGATTGGAGATCAGAGATAGGTCGGTTTAATAGAAATTTGTGGCTAAACGTGGATGATTCCATCAAGTACAAAAATTTTGTCGACCGGTACTAGACTGATTTTTCTGTCGTTTTGGTACCATGTGTCCGTATTTAAAATCTCGAGATTTTCATGACCACTGAGAGTCGCCAATGTGTCGAAGAGGTTCATTGTGGCTCGAAGAAAATCGTCTACGGGTCATTTGCACTAAAAGTTTCTAAAAGCTACTTGGTAGCCTAGGTTACGCTAAAATCGCGCCAAATTGAAAGTAACTGCGAATTTGAATCTAATTTCAGAAATTGAAAGTTTTGTCATGTCACGAGTCATTTTAGGAACATCGACTCGGCCTCTAAAGATTTTTCTGCAAACCAAGATTTTGGCGGAAAAAATCGATATAGGGCCGTTTTCAATCGGAAAATTCAGAGGATCATTTTTTATCGCGAAATTAGGATGCAAGTTGGATCTAGGGGCGAGGGAAAATGTCAATTTAAGCGAGAACACGTCGGTGGAATTTATGGGAGCCAAATTGGATTGATTCAAGTGAGAATTGAGGAGGACTTTGGGGAAATCACACCAAATTCGTAGCCCCCCCCCCTTTGCCTCAACCTTTGGACCCTTTCATTAGCTTCTAGAGGAAGTCTTGTGGCTGCAAGTTGCTGAGGAAACCAGCTAGGCAAGGTGGGGTCAACCAAGGGGACAAGAAGATGAAGTTGAAGACCAAGGTGGCCCTCCTCCAAGTTGTTGTCCCCCTTCCTCTCTCCCCCTCGCCGTCGACTCCCCGCCTTCCATTCCAGCTCTTTAAGATTTCCAAAAACCCAGAGAACCAAACCAGCAGCCAGCCGAAGCTCCCTACCGCTCGTCGAGAGCCATTGCACACCATCCGACCGCCCGCCAAGCCAGCGACTCGCGTCTACTCACCGTCCAGTCGCGTGCCTATTCACACGTCTCCGCTGCCCGCGCTCGCCACCAGCACCCTGCTTGCCGTCTGCCGAAGTGGTTTCAGCCACCGTGCGTCATCGTCGACCTCCTCAGTCACCCATCCAAGCCTCCTAGCCTCGCCGTGCCCGTTTCCAGCTCAATCAGTCCTCGAAGCAACCCGTTCAGCCCCCGAATAGAACCAAACAGCTTGGGTCTCCAACCCACTATTTGGCCCGTTTCCGAGCCATTCTCGACCCTACTTAGTGTTCCCACTTTGGAGTTTATGGACCGCATCCGCATTCCTGTCGAAGTAAGCCCGTTAAATCGCTAATCCAGTGAGTTTACTCACTAATCCCTGCTTAGGAAAGTTAATTATGCTTAAGGGTTGATTAGTTTAGACTAAGTATGGATTAGGTGGTTAGTTAGAACAAATTAGTGATTTAGTTAATCGTATATGCATGCTAGGTGGTTAAGATAGTGCATTTAGCAAGTAGATAGGCCGTAGTGGACAGGTTCGGAAATTTTCCAGGCCCGTCTCGACTTTTAATTAGGCTTTTCCGGCCTAAGTTGCATTTTTGGGTATTTAATAATTAATTTTCGTAATTATTATTTTTGGGAAATGAGATCGGGATAGCCGGTGACCAGAATTTTATGCCGATTGCAATGGTGTGATCTGTTTATTTAATTGAGTGATGAATTGTGCCAATAGAGTGTGATTGGAAAATTATCAGGCGTCGGTTTACAACGCCAAAAATGTGTTGATAGACTATATGGCATAAATTTATTAATTTCAGTATTTAATTAGAAAATTATCAGGCGTCGGTTTACAACGCCAAAAATGTGTTGATAGACTATATAATTAGTGGGATTTTATAAGTTAAAGATATTATATTTTTGGCTCAAACCGATCGTGTGCCCATACATGATTATTTTATTGAATATTTTTAACACGAATAAAATAGATCAAGACATTATTTTAATTGAGGAATTCAAGTGAGAAGCACAATGTCCTTGGCCGTGAGTGAATAATCGTGTGATAATTTATAGTCGTGGTAAGATGACTATTGAAAGATGAGGTAACGTATGTTATGCGTGACGATATGGAATGGGTCAAGAAAACCGCCGAAGTATGGCTATGCCCATTAGGCTGTGATTAACCAACGAAGTATGGCTATGCCCATTGGGCCATGATTAACCGCCGAACTTTGAGTAGACTGTGCCCTTTGGGCCATCATCAAAATACAACGCCTGGTTATGCCAAAAGACCGCCGAGCATCAAGTGTGCATTTGTTGTATGCATCTGTGGTATGAATTGTATTGTCTTGTAGGAGGGAACTGAGGCAAAGGTACATCCTCTGACTCATGTTTGTGCTTAGGCAGCCCTTGGGACATATTTTCTTCCTAGTGGAGTCTTAGGGGATGAACTTGCTGAGATGCCGTCTCACCCTGTTGTAGGATAACAATTACAGGTCCCTAGATGGCAGCTCCTCCCGAGCTTTTTGGACAACCGAAAAAGGTCACAGAGCAGGTATCTTACATCCCGCTTCATGGGAGCCCAAGAGGATGGATCTATGAGCTCATAAGGTCCGTGGTCTAGGTTGATAAGGCTTTACCCCACAAGGTACCCCATCAATATAGATCATGGTACCGACGTGCACAGGATGGACAGAGAGAAGGTCTCATACCAGAATTTGAGATACCTATGTATGTGCTGGAGGTTGTTTTTGGGAAAGGCACAGCAAATCTCCCTAGTGGTTCAGTGGTGGACCCGTACCTATCGAATCCAGGGACTCCGGTGTATTCAGCTGAAGGCTCCAATAAGGATGAGGAAGAGGATCTGTATTTTTATGAATACCCCCCTGTTTTGCAGACCTTGTTTTTATAGACTGGTGTTGTATATGACATGGCTTAATATATGTATATATAAGCATGTTGTATGGGGATTATTTATTTGCTTCTGCATGCGTATTAAAATGAATGGGTCGGCGATGCATCCTGGGACGTCGCTATTTAATCAACCATAAAGGGATAGGCACGCGCTCGGAGGATCAGGGCGTGACATTACATATAAGATGCACTGCGCATATACTTAACTTGATAGTAAGAGACGGATTAAATGAGGTGCGTGATTCTATTGCACGCATCTAAAATGTAGTTAGGTATGTAAGGAGTTCTCCGGCAAGAGTTAAGACATACAAATCTTGCATTAAGAATGAGAGGATTGCATACAAGGGTTCGATCTGTCTTGATGTTGCCACTAGATGAAACTCCACTTACATGATGTTAGACACCGCCATAAAGTTCAAGAAAGTTTTTCAAAGAATGGCAGAATATGATTTATTTTTCTTAAGCGAAATTGACAATGATCCTCCTCAAGATGAAGATTGGGAAAATGCCATAATTTTTTCTAAATTTCTAAGACGATTTTTGGATGCAACCAAAAGGATGTCGAGTAGTTCATATGTTACTTCAAATGATTATTTTGAGGGGATAGCTATGTTGTATAAGTATTTGAATAATGCGGTGAATTCTTTAGACCCAAAGCTTCAGGCTATGAGTTTAAAAATGAAAGAGAAGTTTGACAAGTATTATGGGAGTTTGGATAAAGTGATAGCTATGTTGTATAAGTATTTGAATAATGCGGTGAATTCTTTAGACCCAAAGCTTCAGGCTATGAGTTTAAAAATGAAAGAGAAGTTTGACAAGTATTATGGGAGTTTGGATAAAGTTAATATGATGGCATTGATTTTGGTTGCATTGGATCCTACAAAGAAGTTGAAATATGTAAAGTTCGTTTTGAACAAATTTATGATGATGAAACAAAAATTGATGAGATGCATGATAAAGTGAAGGTCGCCTTGGAGAATTTGTATAAATCTTACAAGCGATCTTTTGTTGGCTCTTCTAGTAAAGAAAATTTTGGTGGTTCAAGTGTGAGTAATAGTAGTAGTGCTTCCAATGTCGATATTGATGACAATGAGTATGAAATCCATGCTTGGTACAAAAAGCCTTCTCCACGAGAAGAAAAAAATGTTGGATGAAAACAAATCTAAGCTTGATCGGTACCTTGAAGCTGAAAGTGAAGATATCCTTAATCTCGATCTTTTGATATGGTGGAAGAGTACTGGGTCAAAGTATAAAATCTTATCTTTGATGGCTCGAGATGTTTTGTTTATTCCCGTGACTACTGTTGCTTCAGAGTCGGCTTTTAGTACATCGTGACGTGTAATTGATGGCTTTCGAAGTTCTTTGACTCCTAGAGTGGTGGAAGGTTTGATTTGTACTCAAGATTGGTTGAGAGATGTTCGCGTACCAATTAATGTTGAAGAGTGCATCGAGAATGCGGAAAAGTTTGAGGTAGGTAAGTCATATATATTTCTTTTTATCTTGTAATTCATTCACATAACTATTTATTAAGTGAATGCCTTATTTAATCTCTTTTTTTTTTGTTTTTAGATTTGGATTGTCTTACCGAGGACATTATCATTGGAAAATAAACTTCATTTTGTGGAAACTCCGATTTTGTGATAAGTAAATAGACTTTATTAAATCATAACTTTTGCATATGTCTCTAGAGCATGGTTTTTTGTTGATATTTCTTTGGGTTAATACCCTGAAAAATCCTAAACTGGTACACTTGTGACAAATTTACCCCAAACTAAATTTTTGACCATAAAAAATCCCAAACCGGTACACCTTTGACAAATTTACCCCAAACTGGTACACTTGTGACAAATCTATTATATATTAGTTTTTATTAAATTTTATCGTCAAATTATTAAATTGAATGACACGTGATAGTTGAATGATATATCAGTTTGGGATTTTACTCTCCGATTGTTACAGTTTACAATTTTTTTGATTTTTTGTAGTATTAATCTAATTTAACCGAGGGCATATTTGTTATAAATATACCAGTTTGGGGTTTTTGGCCGTTAAATAAATTAGTTTTGGGGTAAATTTGACATAAATGTACAAGTTTAGGGTTTTTTATGGTCAGTCGGGGTAGATTTGTCACAAGTGTACCAATTTAGGGTTTTTTATGGTAAAAAAAATAGTTTAGGGTAAATTTATCACAGGTGTACCAGTTTGGGGTTTTTCAGGGCATTAACCATTTTTTCTTTATATATGAATTTTAGGTTTTTGTCAGAGATTTTGTACTACGTGGAACGTGAGGCCGAAGAAGGAGAAGAAGATCGAGCGCATCAAGGACAAGGTTGAGGTCCTCAGGTCCACTCCTTGGCCTCTTCCTTTCAAGCTCATTTGAAATTCATCTCGCTCTCTCGCGCTCTTTTTTTCTCCAGTTTCGTTCGTTTGTGTAGTTATAGATGTACTTCTGATTTATCAATTGGCAATGGAATATGGAAGTTGTTTGTGTAAATCGTCAGTCGATTTTTGGTTGGGATTCACTTTGTATTTCGGTTTCGAGATTAGAGAAGTTCTATTTTCTTTGAGATCGATTGTTCTGCTGGTTTGAAAGCGTGCATGGTAATACCTAGGAACTTTTGGATAAGAATGAGAGTCATTAGCATTTCGATTGACAATGTTTTTAATCACTAGTCCTCGTGGTTTGCTGAAAGTGAGTGATTTGACGGTTGCAAAACAGGTTCCAATATAAATAGAGTTAACCCTAGAACTGGACCAGAAAAACATGGTGGATCAAGTACAGGGTCCAATGCAAACAGGGTTGGGTATAGGGGTCCAAAAAAAGGGAACCAGTTATAATAGGGTCGAGTACAAGGTCTGGGCCTAGAATCTACCCACCCTGGACTCGATCACCCCTAATCTCCCCCCACAACAAAACACAGCTGCGTAGCTTTTGTTTTGTAGAGAATTCTCTCTCGAGATGGAACTGAGCTCGTCCTCTGCTCCCGCTCCTGCTCCTACTGCTCCTACTTCTGCTTCTGCTCCGCCACCACCGTTGTCGTCATCGTCGACGTCGTTTTCTTCTGTGGAAGCTGTGCTAGTGGAGAGGCTCCGGCAGCGCGGATGGTCCATCAACAACGCGGCTCACATCAAGGCCATCATCATGATCCAACACACCCTGATCAACGACCCTTCCGACGTGGCCACCCCCGCCGTCGCCATCAAATCGGACCTCCTCAACACCGACCTGAGGTCCGTCGAGTCTCGAACCCTCCTCGACCGCAAGGCCTTGCACCTCCACGGCCCCATGGTCCTCCAGGTTAGGCCGCCCCGATGCTGGCTTTTGCTTCTAGGTCACCGCCTCTGATCTTTTCCATTGCCTGTGTGTAGTGGCGCGTGGTTGGTTTCGCTTCGGCTTCACGCTCGTTGTACTTAGGGTTGTGATCATTTTGTTGTGTGCTTGAACAGATATCTGCAATGAGGGACATTGCGAGAAGTAGTATTAACGAGGCCTCAAAGAGCTTTGGTGGTAATCCGATGTTGAGATTGACGCTGACAGACGGTCACAGCGAGATGACCGCAATTGAGTATGCTCATATTCCGTCGCTTCTCGATGATGTCGTTCCCAATACTAAGGCATTCCTTTAAATTTGCCTTCTCTATAACCGCTATGTGTTTTACTCTGGTAAGTTGATAGATGCCCTGAAGTCACTATATCCGTGGCGCGGAAGATATGGAAATTTTTTATAGAATCTAGTTCGTTTTGGTTTTTGGTCTTAGAGAATCCAATTGAGTTTGTTAGTCACAATTAAGTCTACGATTTATTACTGACGTGACTTGGATAGTTCGTTTCGTACAAATGATTCGGATAATATATGGTTGAAATTAATGGGGGAACTGGGACACCCTAGCTTCATTATCTCATCGGAGTGAAGTTCACACTAGACGTCCAGTTGTAGTTGTGAAGTTTGTATCTAGATTTTGTTGATTCTACATAGGAAGAATTGTTTGAAGTTAATTGATTGGTCAGAATAGGAGATACGGAGGTAGACATGAGGGGAGGATTCTTAGGTTCTGTTTGTTTCGTGGAAAATAAATTGTTTGGAAAACATTTTTTTTTAAATGATCACTTCTATCGCTTGATTATTGATAGCAATTAGATGCCTAAACAATTTCAGGAAGAAGGAAAATATTTTTTCAATATGATTCCCTGATTTCCTCACAAGATAAGGTCAATTGATGAATCGGCAGCGATTAAGGATTCAAAAGGAGATACGGACATCTAGAGTGCCAAAACATGGTACAAAGGGACACTTGAGTGTCAAAAATTTGGAAAGTGACACTTAAGTGCCAAAATCAGAGCAAAATTGATCACTTAAGCGCCAATCCAACCAAAATCCGGCCAAATTGTTGACGTAACAATTTTTCGGCGAAGTAAGTATAAAATGGCGTCATTTTGCACACTGACATGGCTAGAAAATGCAAAAACGATATCGTTTTGTCTCGATGTGGTAATTATTAATATAAAAATTAATTAAATTTAATTTAAAACTAAATTTATTTAAAATATTTAAAAAAAATTAAAAAAAACAAAAAGAAAACAGGGGAGGGGGCCAAAGGGAGGCGGCTGAGGGCTGAGCCCTTGTCGTCGCTGCCAGGAAGGGCCGGCGACAGAAGGGGGAAGGTCGGCCAAGGTCGCCAGCCCCTAGCCGATCGACGGCAAGGGCTTGCGAACCCTCGCCCGGATCGCCAACCCCTAGCTGACTTGCAGCGAGGGCCCACAAGCCCTCGCTGGATCTAGGGCGAGGGTCGGATCTAGGCAAGGGCCGTAACCCTCATCGGATTTGGGCAAGGGCTCACGGGCCCTTGCCACCGGTTAGTTGGCGTTGCTAGCCCTTGGCCGGGGCTCGGCGACCTCGATCAACACTCCCCCGTCGTCGCCGGCCCTTCCCGGTGACGGCGGGAAGGCAGCGAGGGCCCGCGAGCCCCGGCCACCGGTTGGCCGGGGCCGGCGACCCTTGCCAACCCTCCCCCTCCGTCGCCGGCCCTTCCCGGTGGCGGCGAGAGGGCTCGGCCCTCGCCGCCTCCCCTTCGCCCCCCTTTTTTTTTTTTTAGTTTTAAGTTTTTTATTTTTAATTTTTTTAAATATTTTAAATAAATTTAGTTTGAAATTTAATTTAATTAATTTTTATATTAATTATTACCACATCATAGACAAAACGACGTCGTTTTTGCATTTTCTAGTCATGTTAGCGTGCAAAACGATGCCATTTTACACTTATTTTGCCTAAAAATGCCACGTTAGCAATTTGGCCGGATTGGCACTTAAGTGATCCATTTTGCTCCAATTTTGGCACTTAAGTATCACTTTCCTAACTTTTGGTACTTAAGTGTTCATTCATGCCAAGTTTTGGCACTTGGGCTGTACTTTGTCCGTTCAAAGAACTCTTTTTCCTTTTTGTTTTCCTTTCTTTTCATATCGTCCACCATTTGGCTGAGATTATTGATTCATTAACGAATCGTGTATCTATCCAATATTTTATGCCCATGATTCATTTTTCTTTGTAGAAAGTTCTTCGAACATATATATTCTCATCCGAGATTTTTGCCACAAATTCGTCTAAAGAATTTAATTCAAAGTTTCCTTGCACCAATTCATTATTCCCCTATTCAAATGCAATGTTTTGTCAATTCCTTCAAGCTGTCAATTCATTAAGTTATCTATAATTCTATCCATAAATGACCAAACTTTGTTATCCTCGATTAAGTCCATTACTTGTCCATAATAACCAAAATTAGTGTTGGTTATTTGTTGGTTATTCTTTGGTGCAACAAGACCCTGTCCAAAAAATCTATGGTGGGAATTTTGAGGGGTGTTGAAAGAGAACCCTTTGTGAGAATAAAGTTAAGGATAACAGATCTTGCAATTCAAGTATAACATGAGAAGAAGAGATTACTAGAGAAATCAAGAATGAATGTCAAGAAACACTAGAGATTTACATTTATTCAATTTGAGTGTCAATACTTATTTTATGGGGAAATTTAGCCACTAGGAAGTCCACAATAAATCTAGAGAATATAAAGTTCACAGTCACTCGAGTGCTTCCTAGCCCTAATTATACCCAAAGCAATGCTGTCACGCCCCGAACCTCGAGCGCACGCACATCCCTCAGTGGTCGACAAAATTGTGACGTTCCTAGGACGCGTCGCCGACCCAATCGATTATGCACATGCAGAAGCAAAATAAACAATCTCCAAACAAGAAACAACTTGAGATAGAAAATAGGACAACCAAATTTCCCAAACACACTTATATAAACAAGCAGGTCATCCTTACAAGGTTATATACAAAAGTCACGGTCTCAAAAAGAACTTCCTAGCTAACCCTACCTAGCACCCTCCTACTTGGGATTCGAGTCTACCACGACACCGTCAGAGATGTCGCCGTCAAGTGGGTTAGCTATCTCCTCACCCTCAGTGGTGGGTGCGTCGAAACCATCCAAGGGACCCTCCCATTCTCTGTTAGGCCCATGACGAAACCACGCCTTGAATCGATGAAGTACCAACTGAGGTAGGCCCTCATCGACCAAAATCGTGGTCACGATGAGCTCACAGAGCCAGGGAGTCCTAAGGACAGGGAAGAAGGTACTCTACTCACTATACCCTCACGGCTGTCCAAAACGAACCGGCCTCGCCTCCATCTAAGGACCTATAAATAGTTAAACCACAACGGGGTGAGACAATGTCTCAACAAGTTCACACCCTAAACCCCGCTTAGAAAGGAAATACGCCTAGAAGGGGCCTAACCACATAACCAATGATACTCACCTCACCTTAGTTCCTTCCTTCACATTAATATAATTCATAAAACAGATATATGCAGTAATAACACTCAACAATTGGAACGCCTCACTTCAAATTTCAATCAATCACAGGGGTCCCGATTAATAGGCCAAATCGTTATGACACGTTCCATTCCGTGCTACACAATTTTGTCCCATAATCAGGCGCGTCAATTTCAATCATTCATGCGTCCTAATTGATTACAACCCAATGGCCACGGCCGACTCAATAGTCAGCGGTCTTTAGGCATAACCGGGGGTCGTCTCACACCATCGAGCATGGCAACGTCTACATCTAGACGGCATTCCATATAAGAGCATCAATTCAGCCGTCATTGCGACCGGCATCTGTTAACTTGGGGCATTCCCGAAGGAGTAACGTCCCATGTAGATGCGTCAAGACAGGTTCACTATCCCGCGTAAACGCGTCAGGGTATCAGGTGTTCACACACACATCCGATCTGGGGCAAGGACATCGTGCTTTGTACTCAAATACCCCAATTAAAATAATGTGCTTGGCCTATTTTCTTTATATTAAAAACACCCAGTAAAATAATCATGTGTGGGTATACAGTCAGATCGAACCATACAAATTGATATCCTTCCTTTTAAAATCTCTTTATTTGATATAGTACTTAAAAATATTTTTGGTGTCAAAACCCGACACTTGGTATTTTTTAATTAAATACCAAAGTTTCATAATTTTGAAATAATAACTCAAAATCAACAATCATCACTCAATTGCACAAATTAGCATTCAATTGCATAAACTGATTACACCACGACAATTAGCACAAAATTCTGATAACCGGCTATCCCGATATAATTTCCAGAAAATATTAAATAATTAAATAAATAGAAAAATTTATTAAATAAATGCAAAATAATTCAATAAATGCCTAATTAAGCTAAATATGCTAATCTAACCACCTAATTGGACCTAGAAAAATAATGCACTATACTAATTAAATAATACAATCTAATTAACCCTTAATTAATCTAATCTAACTACTTAATATGCCTAATTAATCAACTAAACCACTAATTAATATAAACTAACCACCTAAACCAATCTTAAGTTAATCTAATTATCCCCTAAGCATAATTAACCTCCTAAGCAAAGTTTATCAAGTAAACTCACCAGATCAGCAAGCCGATGAGTTCGCGGCGACGGCGACGCAGAGGCAAGTGGAACACAAGCCTACGGCAACACCCAACAAGGTCCGGAAGAGGCCAGAAACAGGCCACGAAGCCTCAGCCCACAGCTGAGGGTTCGGCTTCTGTCCAAGGCTGAAAGGGGCCGATCGAAGGCTCAGCTTGGTTGGAAACGGGCCAGGCGGGAGGCGGACAGCAGTGGGGACGACTACGGCAACCGGGAGGTGACTGGAGCTCAGGCAAAGCTGCAATGGCGACTAGGGACTTCGGGATGGCAGCTCGAGTAAGGACGACTTGGGCTAGAGTCGCGTGGGCAAGCGGAATGACGCGCGGCTACGGCGGGGCTCGGCGGGGCTCAGATGGGCGACCGACGGCTGCAGGGGGTGCGGGCTGGTCTTGGCCAATCCTCTGCTAGTCTTTGGCTCTCAAAATAGCAACAATGGAGATCAAGGCAGCAAGGAAGAAGAAGAAGAGTTGCTTCTAGCTTGAGAGGGACAAAGAGCCTTCAAAGTCTTCACAAAATATTAAGAACACTCATCACTTGGCCCCCACTTGCTGCAACCTCATCCTCAGCCAATTCCCTCACCAATCTTCCTCCATAAGCCACTCTAGGTGGTCCAAATGTTGCTGCCCCCATGGCATACGAATTTTGAGACATTCCTCTTCAATTTCAACTCAAGTCCACTTCAATTCAATCCAATTGGCTTCAATTTAATGGCCAACTTGCCAAGGAGGAAACCCATGCTCAATTCCACCATTTTCCTCACCAAATAATCCAACTTGGGTGCCAAAAACGCACTCAAAAACGGCACTCCGAATTTACCGGTCCAATTTCGCCAAACTTTGATTTTTCGCCGAAAATCCAAACTCGCCGAAAATTCTTCAGAGGATGAGTTGACGTTCCTAAAATAAATCATGACATGACAGAACTTTCAATTTCTGAAATCGAGTTCAATTTCACGGTTAATTTCAACCGAACGCAATTTTAGCGTGACCTAACCTACTTGTTAGCTTTTAGGAATTTTTAGTGCATTTGACCTATGGTCGATTATTTTCGAGCCACATTGTGCATTTTTTACTCATAGGTGACTATCGGTTGTCATGAAAATCTCGAAGTTTCAAATACGGACATAGGGTACAGAAACGATAGAAAAATCGGTTTAGTGCCATTCGACGAGAATTTTGCAATTAGGTGGAATCATCCACACTTTAATTACATGCCTCTATCAAACTAACTTATCTCTGGTCTCTAATCAATTTTGATGGAGAAGTATTGACCCTTGCAGATTAGCACGGTCGAGCAATCGATTTCTTGTCGAATTCTCAAATCAGTCGGGTTTAGATTCCTTAACGACTTCACCACATAGATTAGTTATCTCGTGAGTGATCAACTCGGAGAAAAAGACTATAGGCGCATCGATGAAAAGCCCATTTCATTCAATCGAAAATAGACTTGAAAATTAGGCTGTCACAAATGCCATAAGTATTACCTCACAAAGAGCTCAATCAGTCTCTCATTATCTCTTTTTTTTCATTATTCAACTATTTGGTCAAATTAAGAAAAACCAAAAGCTATGTCATTCGTCTCTATCTATCTATGGGATGGAAGGGTAGAGGCCTTTGGTGTTCATTCCAATCAAGAATTGGGGTCTCACCACTCGCCAATATGATTTTCTCTCAGGCCATTCTTTGTTCATGGGCAATAAGGAACCACATCAATCCATCTCGGACCGGCGGTTATTCTCTATTGTGGCGACAATACTATAGGGGAGATGCTATGCAAAAATAGCTCAACATCGATTAACACCTCCCATTCTTATTGCTCAGAACACTTACAAAAACAGAACAAAAAAACCCTAAAACTCATCTTGTTTGCTCTATTGTATAACAACCGAGTAGATTTCCACCTCTTACAATTCACATGCAAAATAGGAAATTCCTTTTAGTCCACTTAAATTAGGAATCCAACTCCAACATGGAAATATTGTAATCATTTGTTGCTTGTTCGGATGTTAAAACATAAATCCGTACATTTATTTAACGAAAAGCTCAAGATTTGGAAAATATTTTATAAAATCTAATAGTTTGTATCGCTAATAAAGGTGAATGCATGAATTTTTTTATCACCAATGAAAATAGTTAGGTATAAAATATTGTCGATAATAAAAATATTTTTTGTTGACTAATTTTTCTAAATGATATAACCAATCATTTTTTAGTTCTCCATAGAACAAACGCACCATTAGAATTTCTATTTGGATTGGATTTCTTTGACGTTGTTAAGCTAGAGACATATACTAAACATGATCATTATATTTTGAATGGAATTTATCTAATTACTGTATTCGAGTTCCCTCTAGCTAGTTGAAGATTTATTTTATTTTTTGTCAAATAGCGACTGGAGTTGATTATTGCATCGCAAACGACAAAAGTGAATGACTTGGTAGGGCTCAAACCATGGCAAAGGTATTTTGAGCCGAATACTACGAGGAATTTAAATATTGTAAATTTCTAGTAATATAAGAAAGATACATGAGGTCATTTGAGTTATTTAATGATTTTTTGAGACGCCGAGGAATTTTTTAAGGCTAAAACCCCAAGCCATACGCAGAAAGCTGGACAAAACCAATTCCTCGCTACTTTTATAATAGGAACCGAATCTTCTCAATTGATGATGACCTACAGTCTATTTTTGTCACTAGTGACGAGCATCAACGATCTTATTAAGCTCTTGGGAAATTAGAGGGATAATCAATTTATATACTTACAATACCCGAAATATTACCAAATTGATTATTAAGTGATGCGACATACAACACATTTGAGCATTTAGAACAAGCGGCTATATTTCCATAATGCATTTAGAACAGCCAATCACATTAATTATTAGATCAATTTTATAAGTTAGTCTCAGTAATTTCATGCATGATTGTACACTTACAATGATTGGTCGGATGTACTAATACCCTATCACATCCATCTAGAAATGAGATAATTATTCAAAAAATCTTAAATATATTATATGGCGGCTAGTTCGGTCATAAACCTTTCAATTATATCAATTTAGTCCAAAACCTTTTGATGAATTACTAATTTAGTCTTTTCAGCTAATTTTAGCAAGAAATCGCTAACATGGCAACATAGTTAGTGTCAATTATCTTACATTCCTTTCCTTCTTCCTCTGCTCATTGCCAAGCCTCAACGATTTCCAGCATCCGACCACAAGCAAGGAGCACCAAGGTTGGTGAGTTGGCAAGGGTCAAGCCTCGCTAGCCTCAAGCGAGGCTCACCCTCACCTTTGGCCGATCGCTGACCATCCCCAAGGCTCAGCAACCAATAGAGGAAGAAAGGGGAAAAAGAAAAAAGAAAAAAAATTACAAAAATTATCAATGTCAGCATCGGTCGTGCCATACAATATGGCTAGCATCCACATTAGTTATTTCTGGCCAATTGGCCGAAATGACTAAATTGGCAAGTTGTTAAAAATTTTAGAACTTAATTCACACAATTGAAATGTTTGAGGCTAAGTTAGTCACCGTATAATAGGTTTAAGACTTTTGGAATAACCCCCCTTCCCCAGGCACAATGGGTGAGATGTTTGTCCAATAAGGAATCAAAGACAATTTTATAATTCCATTTTCACCACAACAAAGAAATATATATATATATATATATATATATATATATATATTGTGTTGAAAGATTTCTCAAAGAGTCAATAAGTGTCAAAAAACTTTTGATAAAAAAATTTACCAATCACCAAATTTTCAGATAACTAGTTGATAAATCACTGCCTCTTTTACAAGATTACTAATTCTTTTTTTATAGATTCTAGGTTAGTAATTTTTTTTTAATATCTTACTAAATTTTGCTTAACTTCCTTACCAATGTCTTGAATTTACCGACTCTCATATAAGCTTACCATTTTTTTTGTTGGAATGATTGACTAAATTTTTTTGATTAAATTACCAACTCCTTTTGGGCTGCATATTTTCATTTGAGTTAGCTACCAACTATTATTTGATTTCTTTTAATATGTCAACTCTTTTTATTATTTACCAACTTTTATTTGTCTTTCGTACAATGCCCTAAATCGATCATTGGAGTTGCTTACCAATGTTTATTTAATTCCTTTTTTTTAAGACTTTGTGAACTTTTTCTCTGGATTTATTAACTTCTATTTTCCTTTCTTACTAACTATTTAGAATTACCAACCCTAATCAGAGTGATTACCAACTAAACCCTGACGACGTTTCTTTGGTTTTTCTTTTCCTTCTGTAATTACCAATTTCTCTTAGCTCTGATAAAAATTTCTCCTCTTTTAAAAATAAGAACGCCTTAAATTTATCAAAATAAATTTAAGGACACACGGTGGTTCAAAAGCACTTCAAAACAAATTTCTCCACGCGAATGGGAGATTTTAAATTCTGTAAAAGTTATCAATTGCAGAAGCTCCATTTTGGCCCTCTTTGGTCTTGCTGATGCTGGAGAGGCCTCTAGGATTCTTTAAGAATCAAATCATCTAGTAAATCGGACATGCATACACACCACGCAAGGATTCATGCTATCATGTTACATAGCGACATATCATCACGCGAACTTTGCCACATAATATCATCACATGACACAATCTTCATCACATTACATAAAACGTCGTAACATGATATGACCTGTCCTCACTTGTTTCGTAGAGTCGGAACAGACCGACTTCGTCGAAAGGCTTGAAGAGCAAGGGGTGTTGCTCGTCGACCAGCTCCTGCGGGCACTTGACCACTCCCCTTATGAACAAGAACGAGCCGATCGAATACCTCGCTTCGTTCCCACTGATCATCACTCGGTGTCTGGGGCAGTGCACTCGGCCATTGCTCCATCCCTAGCCAGCGATTCGTTTCAAATAAATTCATTATTAGCATTATCTACAAGACATTTTCAGGTAGATATACTTTGTCTCATAGTTAAGGAAAATTATCAGGGAAAAAAAATAAATATTAAACCTATTGCGATTGTGCCAATCTAATCATAAACCCCTTCTTTTTGCCAATTCAGTTCCAAACATTTGGCATTTGTGCCAACTCGACCTATCTAGCTAAATTTGGCTGGCTAGCATGAACATGGACGCAAGCCAACATAGACCATCTGGCTACCGCCGACACGGCATTTTTTAATAATATTTTATTTTATTCAAATTTTATATTAATTTTTTTATCTTTTCTTTTCTTTTTCTTTTTTTCTTTTCTTCCTACTGTTCTTCTTCTTCCCCCAACCTCACATAGATGTAGGTGAGGTGATCTGGGCAAGGGCAACCTCACCATGGCCTCACCGGTCGGGGGTGAAGGCGGCCTTGCCTGCGATTATGAGGTCATGGCCGCCTTCACCTACGGCCTCCAAGCCTTTACGAGGTCCGACTGCCTCAAATCAAGGTTGAAGTGCGGCGACTAGGCTCAAGCGGGCCCAATGACCATTGGTAGAGAGAGAGAGAGAGTACCTAAGACAACGGGGGAGGACTATGAGGCACCTCACAAAGGCCTAAGGGCCGCGAGGGCTTCACTTGCCACAAGTGAAGGCGACCATGGCCTCACAATCATGGGCGAGGCCGCCTTTGACTGTGATCGGCGAGGCCATGGCGAGCCTACCCTCGCGTAGATCTAGGAGAGGCTGCCTCGCCTGCAACCCCCAACCTCCCCAGATTTGGGCAAGGCTCAATGAGGGCCTGTGACCCTCATTGGTGGCCGTCAAGAGCTTCACAGTCCTCGCCCAGTGGCCAGGGAGACTCAAAAGATCCTCACCGACCACTAGGGCTGGGGGTGGGGGAAGAAGAAGAAAAGTAGGAAGAAAAGGAAAAAAATTCCAAAAAATATTCAAAAAAATATTATTAAAAAATTGCCATGTTAGCACCGATCAGATGGTCGGTGACAGCCAGCATCCACGTCAGTGCCAGCCAATTAAATTTAGCTAGATGGATTGAAATGGCACAAATGTAAAAGGTTTAAACTAAATTGACCAAAAAAAAAAATTGTTTACGATTGAAGTTGCACAATTACAATACATTTAGAACTTTTTTGGTAATTTTCCCCTCATAGTTAACTGTGGTAATGTGAACGCTGTGATCACAATCTTAAATGACCCATTTTTTCTTAATGCTTGGACGATTCTATTTACCTTGACCCTTAATATCACTCTTGATACGGTGGAAAGGAATGGTCGACCAATTTGAATGGAAAAAGTATTACAATACTTGTGTTTCTTTATTATCAAGGATTGATGTGGACAGGATGTGGTGATCCCTTTTCTAACTGTTTCGAATAGAAAGGAATGGTACTGAAGCAACGAAAATATCCTCAAAGTGTATATTATATGAGGAAAAACACAAGAATCGAGACGTGTATTCTCTTCTGAGTCCTAATGGGATTTAGATATAGAACATCTTGAAATGATTTGGTTGATATAGTAAAATGAGTTTATCCAACCATTACCATGACTACGACGAATCTGAATTACAGGCCTTGGCATGAGAGAAAGGAAAGATGCTCACCAGAAACGACTCTCCAACCATGACTATGAAGGTCGAAGCCGAAGGTGCCACTTGAAACCACTTTCCATCCTTCGTTTGCACCTCCAATCCGTCCACGCGATTCTGCTGAAGTATGGTCAAGAAGGTCTTGTCATAGTGAGATCTTGCTCCGATCTGAGGCTCCCGAGTCATCGGCGCTTCGTATTTCATGACTCGGATTGTGTTTATCAAAGATTCGTTATGCGACTCCAGATATTTCTCTACGCCTAAGCTTCGTAACACCATCGTGGTGATCAGTTGCTCCAACTCAGAGAGCCTCCTAGCATACGAATCCAGTGTTTCACCGCATATAAATTCGATTATATTGTGAAAAGTACGGTTAATTTTACCAAAAAATACAGCTCATAATGCTAGGAAATATACGTTTGGCAAATAAAAAATTTTCAACTGGGATATCAAAAGAACCGTAAAATCAAAATTTTTCTTTTCCCTAGTTGATCAACACAAATATTCGCATTTATATAGTGAAGTAATTTTCAAAATACACATGCTGCGATAACGAGGCCGCTTATGGGCCACCGGTTTCAGACGAAGTAAATGTACTAAAACATCGGATTTCCCTGAGGCCACATGAGATTGGCTAAGTTCCTCATGCCTCCAGAGTCCAGCACGCTGCTGATTCCCATGGCTTCGTAGAGAGGCGACTGAGGTCGACTCGCGAGGTAACCGTCTTTCAGCTTCCAGGGGCTGACAAAACGGCACTTCGTCTCAGCCGGAAGATTGAAGAAACTCCAATTGTTTGAAGACATCGTTGTGAAGCTCGACACTGATTTTATCATATAGAGCCTCAAAACAACCGTACTCTTCAAGTGCTTTGAGAACCTCTTTTTGCGTTGAATCCCAGTCGGTGCTTCCTGGCTTCATGCCATATTTGCATAAATCTATCAAGGGAAGCTTCGGAGGTGAGAGCGAATCCATATCGGTTTCTCCTTTGGTGTTCTCTTTCCTTTTTCGTGATATTTTTCGTGTGCGTATCGAAGTTTTAATAGAGGCAATAAAGTTGGGTCCAAGAATTTTCAGATATTTTTTTTATTATTATCTTTTTTATGTATCCACGTCTAATAAAATAAGTCCAAGTTTCGTTATGGTACCGTTTAATGATTTGTACTTCAACCCACACCGTTGACAAAGCTTCATTGACGCGGTCTGGCTGGGCTTAACTGGCCATGTTCAAAAATTGAAAAGGGAATCAACCGGAATCATCTTATTTCGTGAAGGCACGTAATTATATTGCATATATAATTGCAAGTGAAATTTCATTTTCTAGATTTGGGATTGATTGTGTGATTTTACCGTAAGATAGCTCGCTTGACATGGCAAAAGGTCTGAAAGCCTTACGAAAGCGTCGATCCATGAGTTATTGAGATAAAAGATTGGTGTTTATGGAGACATTTTTTGGCTCATGAGCTAACCCTATTTTTATTTACACAATAACCATTTTTCTTTTTTAAATTTTTTGTAAGTAGTTAGTGTTGGAGAAAACTTCCTTGTGTGTTTTGAAGCTGACAAAACATTTCCATCAGTCTAGTCTGAAGACTTGCAGACTATGTCATCAAAGTCTGAAGACCGTAGGATTACCAGACTCAACATTCAGAGTCTATCCTCATTGACAGTATCTAGACCGTCGAAGAAGACTTATCCAGATCTGAGCTTTTTGTTAAGGATTGGATTCTATCGACTGAAGAAGATCACTTGGCTGGAAATATCATGATGGAATCCATTATCAAATTAAAGATTAATTCAGGGATATTGGATCCGTTGATTGGCGAAGTATACTTGGAAGGTTCTATTTATGGAAACCTAGATCCTGATTGTATGGGCGAACAAGATTGGTGGGTCGTCATGTTCCTTAAATAACTTGAAATCTCCTTAATTGATTCTGTCCAACGGGTAGATTGGAAGAACTCCTTTGGTAAGTGCCAATGGTTGTGAAGGCATGAAGGAGTATATAAGGAAGATGTTCCAGTTATTCGAGTGTGTGCGCGACAGAAGAATTCCAAAGTCTGAAGCTTCTTGTTCTCAGTCAATTCAATTGTTAAGGGAAAACTTGTACTCAAAAGAGATTTTATACTTTTGTGTGACCTTGAGGAAGTGTAGCAGAGTCTCTACACTATGGAATCAAGGAAGAGCTATACTATAACATCTCTTTGATTCTTAGTGGAATCCAGCCGGTGGGCTGTCAGTGCGGGAGAGTGGACGTAGGCTTGGATTAAGCCGAATCACTATAAACCTTGTGTTCTTATTCTCTTCCCTAAGCTCTTTTCTTTGTTTGTAACAATACTTGTTTATTAAAGTCTAATTTCCGTTTCATATTTTCAAAAGTAAAATTGTTGTCTTTACATTGCAAAATTTGTTTTCACACCTATTCACCCCCTCTAGATGCTATTTCTAACTTTCACAATTGGTATCAGAGCCTATGTACTCACTTAAGTTGAAGTGTTTTTACTTCAGAGTTAAAGATCCATGGCTAGTATGTTGGCTCCAGGTCTCGTTGAAGGACAAAGTAATACCAGACCACCGTATTTTGATGGAAAGGAATACAACGTATGGAAAAACAAGATGAAGGCATTCCTAAGATCAAAAGATCCTCTGGAATAGGACGTGGTAGACAAAGGAATCATTCCTAAAGCTGCAACAGTCTCAGAAAGAGGAAAAGAAGCTGTTGAGTCTAGTGAAATGACTCAAGAAGAGATAACCAAGAAACAAGCTCTTGATGCAAAAGCAATTTATTCCTTATATTGTGCATTATCTCCTACTGAATATAACAGAATATCTTCTTGTGAAACAGCTAAAGAAGTCTGGGATAGATTACATATCACCTATGAAGGAACTGATCGAGTGAAAGAAATCAGAATCAACATTCGGCTCGGTCAATATGAAGCATTCAAGATGAAACCAGGAGAATCTGTCACTGATATGTTTAGTCGTTTTATAGAAATTGTGAATGATCTTGAGTATTAAGGTCAACTAATCTCTGGACCTATGAAGGTTAATAAGTTACTACGTGGACTATCCAAAGATTGGAATCACATAAAGACCTCAATAAGAGAGACACAAAGAATCATACCACTCTCTGTTGACGAATTGGTTGGGACTCTTCAGTCTTATGAAGTGGAGCAAATTAATGAAGATGAAGATCCTAATGGTAAGAAATCCATTGCTTTAAAATCTAATGATGATTCTAATGTCACAGATTCTGAAGATGATATGAACGATGAAGAGCTTGCTCTCATGATAAAAAGTTTCAGAAAGCTGAACAGAAATGGGAGAAGATTCAATCCAAGGAAACAAAGTTCTCAAAAGCTACAAAATAAATCAGTTGAGAATGATGAATCCAACAAGGATGTAGTCTGCTTTGAATACAAGAAAAAAGGACACATCAGACCCAACTGTCCCCTGCTGAAGAAAAAGAAAGGAAAAACTGATAAATATCGAAAAGCACTTAAAACATAAACCCGGAGTGATACTGAATGTGAGGAAAGTGATGATGATTATGTCAATATCTGTCTCATGGCACATTCAGATTCAGAATCAGACTCGGACTCAAACTCAGATTCAGACACAGACAGTGAAATCGAGGTAAGTAATTCAAAGATTCCTACTAAAGTTTCTAAATATATTGATGAATTGTGTCTAAGTCTCAAAATCTCTCTGAAAAGGATTTCCGAACTTAAAAGGGAAAATTCTGCACTAAAGCAACAGGAAATTGTTTCGAAAGAAAATGTCAAAAGTTTAGACAAAAGTGTTACTACTTTAAAAGAAAATGCAAATAATCTTTTAAAAGAAAATGAATTCTTAAAAAATGATATCTCAAGCATTTCTAAAAGGTTTTCGATAAGATCTGAGAAATTGGAGAAAATTCTTTCTGCACAAAGACATTACTTCAACAAATCAGGTTTGGGAATGACTGCTGAAACCATTTCTTTAATTGATTTTCCTAAAGTAAAGGAAAGAATTAAACAAAGACCTATAAAAGATTCTTACAAAAGTTATTTCCAAAAAGTTTTTGTAAAACCTGTAGGCCGCAGTGCTCTTAAATGTTCTAAGTGTAACAGCTCGGAACATTTTGAGAAAGAATGTCCTATGGTTTGGAAGCCTGTTAAGAAGAATTGGGCAAAGACTGCTTATACCACTAACTCTGCTGGACCTAAGAAAATATGGATACCAAAGAAAGCTTGAGTTTTCTTTTTAAATACAAGTCACTATCAAGAAAAAGGTGAAATGGTACTAAGATAGTGGATACTCAAGACATATGACAGGAAACTCAAACTGCTTTACAAAGCTTGCGCAAGTTAATGGTGGAAAATTTTCTTTTGGAGGAAATAGCAAAGGAAAAATTGTGGGATACGGAACCGTAAAGATTGGAAGTCCCACTATCAGTAACGTTTCCTTAGTAAAAGGACTTAACTACAACTTGCTGAGTATTAGTCAGCTGTGCGACACCGGTTTCAAAATCAACTTTCAAGAAAGAATATGTTCAAGAACCAGTAAAGACTCCTCTTAAACTTTTACAGGGCGAAGACATGGGAATATCTATCTCTTGGATATTCAATCACAAGCAAAGCTTACAGAGTATACAACAAAAAGACTCAATCAGTGGAGGAATCGATGAATGTCAAATTTCAAGACTTTATGCAAAATCAATCGATTCAGACTCAACCTGAAGAATCTGAACTTGCTCCAAACTCTACAAAGTCTAAATCTATAGTAGCAGCTCAAACTTCAAAAGACCAGCAACAAATAATCATTGAAGAATCAAATGAAGAAAATTATCAACAGTCTAACAAATCAACCAGCAACTGGAAGCACAAGTCTAGTCATCCTAAAGATCTCATTATTGGTGACATTAATGAGGGAATTCGCACAAGATCCAAAAGGCATGAAGAGTCTAGTGCTGTGGCTCTTATTTCTGAAATAGAACCCAATAGCATAGAAGAAACTTTAACTGATGAAAGTTGGATTGAAGCCATGCAAGAAGAACTCAGGCAATTCAGTACCAATGATGTTTGGGAATTAACTCCTAAACCAAAAGGTAAGACCATTATTGGAGCTAAATGGGTTTTCAAGAACAAGATGAACGAAAAAGGAAAAGTCATAAGAAACAAAGCAAGACTCGTGGCCAAAGGATATACGCAAGAAAAAGGGATAGACTATGATGAGACCTACGCACCAGTAGCAAGGTTAGAAACAATTAGACTATTACTTGCTTTTGGTTGTTATAAGAATTTCAGGTTATTCCAAATGGACGTCAAAAGTGCATTCCTAAATGGATTTATCCAAGAGGAAGTCTATGTGGAACAACCTCCCGGTTTTGAAGACCCAAGGAGACCAGACTCTATATTCAGACTAAAAAAGGCGTTGTACGGTTTGAAGCAAGCACCTCGAGCTTGGTACGACAGGTTAAGTAATTTCCTAATTCAAAACGGCTTTACTAAAGGAAAAGTAGATACAACCCTGTTTATCAGAAGAGAAGGTAAAAATTTTTTACTTGTTCAAATTTATGTTGATGATATAATTTTTTGCTCTTCTAACGAAAGTCTTTGCAAGAAATTTTCTAAGACTATGCAAGACGAATTCAAAATGAGCATGATGGGTGAATTATCATTCTTTCTCGGACTACAAGTGAAACAATTGACGGAAGGAATTTTCATTCACCAAGAGAAATACGCTAAAGAACTTGTTAAAAAGTTCTGTTTAGAAAATTGCAAAAAGGTTGAAATTCCAATGTCTAGTTCTTTGAAACTCGATAAAAATGAAGGAGGAAAGAAAGTTGACCAGAAACTTTACAGGAGTATTATCGATTCACTTCTTTATCTCACTGCTTCTAGACCTGATATTCTGTTTAGTGTTTGTATTTGTGCCAGATTTCAATCAGATCCCAAAGAATCTCATTTAAGTGCTGCAAAACGCATCATCAAATATGTTGCATCTACATCAAGTTTAGGTCTCTGGTATCCTAAAGAAGGAGACTTTACTCTTCTTGGATATTCAGACGCAGACCTAGCAGGATGCAGAGTTAATAGAAAGAGCACTTCAGGTACTTGTCAATTGCTTGTGAACAAGACAGTATCTTGGTTTTCAAGGAAGCAAAGTACCGTAGCTCTCTCTACAGCAGAAGCAGAGTATGTGGCTCTTGGAAGTTGTTGTTCACAAATTCTGTGGATAAAACAGCAACTAAGAGACTTTGGAATTGAAGATTCATGCACTAAGATAAAATGTGACAACACCAACGCAATAAATCTCTCCAAGAATCCTATTCTCCACTCAAGAGCAAAGCACATTGAAATTCGACATCATTTTATTAGAAATCACGTTCAGAATGGAGAAGTGAAGATCCAGTTCATTGACTCTAAGAATCAACTCGCGGATATATTTACAAAGCCTCTGGAGAAAAATCAGTTTGAGTCTATTCGTACCAGACTTAATATCATATCTCTTGCTCAGTAAAGTCTGGACACTCTCAAGACTCAAAGGTAAAAGTCTTTCAATGCCAAGACTCAGAAGACCTCAAGCCCCGTCTATAAGTTATTCTAATTTTTCAAATTTGAAAAGGTACAATCATCGTTTATCTGATTGGTTGATTGATTTATCTTAAAATACCATTTATTTTAAAAAGGCAGTTATTGATTTTAAAAAGGAATTCAGTTAAAACCATAAAATGAAGTTTTTTATTCAAAAAGTCATCTTTTTATTTTCCTTTTACGACGCTTCGTTTATCCCGCTTCACTTTCTTTATATACCTCTGTGTCGTCTTCCTCATTTCTACACTAAAACCCTAGAATACTTTACTCCTACTCTCTTTCACTTTTACTCTCGATTCATTCGAAAGTTTTCATCTTTTCGAACAAGCTTGTGATTCTCTTCATTGGAGTAGCAATGTCTTCAAGAAAGTCGTCAAAGATTGCAAGCCGGGGACCACGCCGTATGCCTGAGGGTCCTACCCATTTTGACTTAACTAAAGAAGAGGAATCTCCCTTGTGTCCAAGTCAGCAGGGACAACCTACCTCAGATCAAGCAGCCGAAGAAGTAATAGAAAGAGTTAATCCTGTAAGAACTCTAACTCTAAAGAATGCCTACAAACTCTACTCGAATTTGAAGAAATAAGGTACGCCATTGTCATTAATTGATGAGTTCTTAAAAGATAGGGGATTCAAGAATGAAACCTTGTTTTTGAGAGATTTGGAGAGGCTAGGAGTTGTGGAAAAAGGATCGGCCGAGAAAGCATTTCAGAACATTCCCAAAGGACCCACACTATAGCACTGCGAATCAACCACAATCTTTGAATGATGATGAACGGTTGTATTCTCATTTTCAACCTAGGTCTGGGGTGGCTGCAAACATTAGTGCTTGTTCAAATCTTTTTAGATCAAAGAATCATAAAAAGGTTTATGCAAGTCTTTTGAAAAGAGGGGTGATGAATCCTAGGACTGTTGATTTTGATTTCCTAGATTCGATCAAAATCAATCTGAGAGAAAAGTTTGCACTTTTGCAATTGGAGAAGTTCTGTTCTGATTCTACTGCTGGATTTTCAAAGCTGACTGCTTATTTTTATTCGAATCTATCCTTTTTGGATGCACACAGTTTTATTTTCACTGTGAAGGACAGGGAATTTTTGGTGAACACAGACATTTTGGCTGACATAATCGGGGTGGAAAGAACGAGTTTTCAACCGATTAGTGTGTCCATTGCTCATGACATTCTGTCTTTGGTAAAAGATAGGGATGTTGAAGGAAAGCTTTCTTATTTGAGGATGAGTGCTTCGAATATTCTCTTGCACAAAATCGTGATAAATTGCATTCGCCCCAAATCGACATCCAAGACTGATGTTTCTCGTTTTGAAGCAAAACTGATGTGTGCAATCAATATTGGTTTTAGATTCTCTCTGCCTCACACCATTATGTTTCACATGTTCCGCACTATGACTAAAGATAAGAGACAGCTTCCTTATTCTACTCTTATCACTCGACTCTTTAGGCATTTCAAAATTCATATCTCTACACCATTAAGTCTGAAAGCCATCACTCCGATGGTAATTAGGTTCAAAATGGTGTCAAAGATGCGCTTAAAAGAGCTAAACAAATTGCTAGAGCGAATGAAGGCGAAGAAGAAGAAGAAGAAGAAGAAGAAGAAGAGAAAGAGATGGAAGAGGCTGGAGAAGGAAGGGAAGAAGAAGGAGAAGAAGCAGAGAATGAAGGAGATTAGGGTACTCAAGACTCTATCGAGCCAACCTTGGCTGTCTCTCTGTCTAGTCATTTTGAGATAAGAGAATAAGAGTCTACTGGAGTGCATCATTCTGAGGCTGAGGAAGCTTTACCTACTTCTCCTGAGGGCATCAAAACAGGGGGAGCTGATGGACAAAAAGGTACTTCTTCACCTTTACTTGCTAGTGATGTAAGTCGATCTGCAGTAGACCCAGAAGAAGTGCATGCCTCTCATTATCCAGAAGATCGACCTCCTGCAGAGACTCCATCTTTTCTCAACTTTCCTGAGTTTCACTATGCCGGTCCAAGCGATTCAATTGCTCAAACAGCAGACTTTTCAAGACTGCTGGAAGTTCTTTTGGATGTGCAGAGTCAGCAATATGCTATGAGTTTTGAGATGTTGGATCTTAAAAATGCTGTTAAGGCCACTTCAGCATCTCTTCATGAACAGCTGGACTCACTCAAAAATCAAGTTAAGTCTTCTGTGGAGGGTGAAGAATTTCAGGCGTTGAAGCAGAGTTTCCACAAGCTTGAACAGACAGTGCACTCAATGAGAGAATTTGAGCTTGTTCGCCTTCCCAAGCAGCCTTAACTCATTCTCCTTTCAATCTTTTTCCGATCCCCGCTTTTTGCTGTTGACAATAAGGGGGAGATGTTTATGCAGATTTGACTTGATGGTTTGACTTTTTGGTTGTGCAGTTGACTGGATTTGGATTGTTTGGTTATTATTCTAAGTACTGTTGGTATTTCATGACAAAGATAGTTGTTAGTTTACAGGACTAACCTTTTTCTGTTGATGCAGATTCAATGCTATTTTTATTAAGTCAATTATCTTTATCAGATATCCATGTGTGCTTGAGTTCTGTTTTGCAGGTCAAAACTATCCAAATCTGCAGAAAAGTTTTGTCACCATAAAAAAAGGGGAGATTGTTGGAGAAAACTTCCTTGTGTGTTTTGAAGCTGACAAAACGTTTCCATCAGTCTAGTCTGAAAACTTGCAGACTATGTCATCAAAGTCTGAAGACCGTAGGATTGCTAGACTCAAAATTCAGAGTCTATCCTCATTGACAGTATCTAGATCGTCGAAGAAGACTTATCCAGATCTAAGCTTTTTGTTAAGGATTGGATTCTATCGACTGAAGAAGATCACTTGGCTGGAAATATCATGACGGAATCTATTATTCAAATTAAAGATTAATTCAGGGATATTGGATCCATTGATTGGCGAAGTATACTTGGAAGGTTCTACTTATGGAAACCTAGATCCTAATTGTATGGGCGAACAAGATTGGTGGGCTATCGTCATGTTCCTTAAATAACTCGAAATCTCCTAAATTGATTCTGTCCAACGGGTAGATTGGAAGAACTCCTTTGGTAAGTGCCAACGGGTGTGAAGGCATGAAGGAGTATATAAGGAAGATGTTCCAGTTATTCGAGTGTGTGCACGATAGAAGAATTCCAAAGTCTGAAACTCCTTATTCTTAGTCAATTCAATTGTTGAGCGAAAACTTGTACTCAAAAGAGATTTTATACTTTTGTGTGACCTTGAGGAAGTGTAGCAAAGTCTCTACACTGTGGAATCAAGGAAGAGCTATACTGTAACATCTCTTTGATTCTTAGTGGAATCTAGCTAGTGGGCTGTCAGTGCGGGAGAGTGGATGTAGGCTTGGATTAAGTCGAACTACTATAAACCTTGTGTTCTTATTCTCTTCCCTAAGCTCTTTACTTTGTTTGTAACAATACTTGTTTATTAAAGTCTAATTTCCGTTTCATATTTTCAAAAGTAAAATTGTTGTCTTTACATTGCAAAATTTGTTTTTGCACCTATTCACCCCATCTAGGTGCTCTTTCTAACTTTCACAGTTAGTTTGCTTTTTGCTACTAATGGGAAATAATAAAAGATTTATTTTCGTCTCCATGAACCCCAATTTATTTGTCAACTTTTTTTCTATAATTCTTGCCTACTAGAAGCGATCCCATCGTCATCAACAGTCGGAAGCACATGTAGCTCCGAAGTGGGATAAGAAAGGAAAACCCTTGTATGCTTCTCGAATACTATCGACCATCCACTCCATTAATCAATAACACGATGAAAAAATGCTTCACTAAAACTTGGTTGATTATAATTGATCGATTTTGAGAGGACGCATAGTTTTTCAAAAGCACCTCAAAATGAATTCCTAGCGAATGGGAGATTTTCAAATTCTGTAAACGTATAAAACATATATAATATCTGAACTTTGACCCAATATACAATATCGTTCCTAATTTTTTAATTTATTTAATGTAGTCTATGAACTTTAACCCAATTATAATGTCGTCCCTAAATTTTAATTTGTTTAATATAATCCATAAACTTTTAGTAAAAGTCTTATATAATTCTTACACTATATGAAAATATCCAACATTATCCTTCCATTAATTCAAGTTTAAGGATAACATTTCACATTTTCATATAGTTCAAGGAATTGATTGAACATTTATCAAAAGTTGAAGAATTACATTGAACAAATTAAAAGTTCAAGGACAACATTACACATTGAGCCAAAATTCATAAACTATTTGTGTCATTTTCCCTTCTATAAAAAATATCATAGCCAAAGCTCCATTTTGGTCTCGTAGATGCAGGAGAGACCGGTGGCCTTGTAGACCGGTCCTCGGCTTTGAGCCATCTAATTGGGACAGATCTATCAACAAAAGCTTCAGTGTTGAAATATAGAGGTCACGGTTTCTTCTGTCTACTTTTTTTTAGATATTTCTCCTAATGTTTCTTGGCGTGGTCCTCTGCTGGATTTATAGGGCTTGTGCATCCTTGTGGTAGTCATTGTTGCAATTTCAAAGTAGCAATCTTTCCATGAAGAGATTAGTATTTCCATTTTCTTGCCCTTTTCTTTTGGACATATAGGTTTCGGATAGCTAATGACTTGACTTTAACTCGAGTAATGATAAAGGTTGCCCTCCTCTTCCTGCATTTCTTCTACGTGGAGTACATGGAAACAAATCAGCAGTCAGGAGAAAATTGAAGCCGATGTTATCGCCCCACTCAGAAACGGCAACCCCTGCAAGCAAAGATATAACTCTTTACTTTTAGAAAATTACATCTTATGAGCTTTTAATTATCGCACGACAAGCTAACAAGATATAATTCATCAATCAAATATTTACATTTGAGCAAAGCCAATACTTAAACTTATTATTTGATCGCTTTCTTCCACAACAAAGCAGTGTTTGACTTCTAGTAAGTAATAATTAAGTTATGAAGCCCAGCTCAGAAATTGTATTTCCAATTGAAAAATCATCTGGTGAATGGGTTTCAAGCAACAATCCCCAAGTGACACCTACCCAAGGTTTTAATAAAGTGCGTTAATTATATCCGAGGAGATTAATCGCAAAGCAATACATGTCAACTCTAACAAACATGGCGACTAAGACTTCGTGTCTTGAGGAACACGAGGCTACAAAATTCAACTTAAAGCTTAAAATATAAGATAAAAGCATTGTTTGATATTATAGTATTCCAGCACTAATATTTGAGATCATGACATCCTGCTCTGACGCCGTATAAAATTTCACGGGTCTGTCAATTGGTTGATCCTTCACCAACAATGATATCCGCAGTTAGCTGACACACCAATTGACTAATCAACAACAACTTAATTTACAGAAACAAGCTTTTTAAGTGCCAAATAATAATTTTGTCAATTTCAATACCATATTGGCAAGAAAAGTGTTTAAAAAGTTCTCAACCTTTTGTATTTGTGCCAATTTAGTCAAAAACCTTTTATTAGCGTCAATTTAATTATAAATTTTTTCACTTAGTGCCAATTCAATCCTTTACGGCTAAATTTGACCGGATTTTGCTTATTAGGCACCAGTAGGCATGCCGAGGACAATTTTTAATAATATATTAATATTTTGAATTTTTCATTTTATTTTTTTCGTTTTCCTTTTCTTTTCTTTTTTTCTTTTTTCCTTCTCATCCTCCTTCCTCTAGCTAGACCTTGGCGACCGGCCAGAGGTGATGGCCAGCAAGGCTTGACCATCTCCAAATCTACGAGGGTGAGCCTCACCACCCAGCATAAGGTCGCCCTCGCCAATGGCCGGCAAGGTCGAGGTTGGCTTTGGCCGGTTGCCGAGGTCCAGCGACTAGTTGGAGGAAGGAGGAGGAGAAGGAAAACAGAAAAAAAAAAAAAAAGGAAAAGGAAAAAAATTCAAAAATATTTAAATATTATGACTGAATTGACACAAAGTAAAAAGGTTTAGGAATAAATTAGCACCAACAAAAGGCTTAGGACTAAATTGACACAAATGTAAAAGGTTTAAGACTTTTTAACACTTTTCTCTCATATTCGCAATGGCTAAATCTAATGTAGAGCGGACTAGATTGTTTAGTTTGAGCATGGTATGTATTTACTATGGCTATAGCCAACGAATAAGTTGATTAAACTCTACTCCTATAATCAATCATGTATCCCTTCCTTCATTGACTTTAATATGATATTGGCTTTTTCATAGCCATTGTCGTTGTTTAAAATCACGTTTGGAACGTGGCCTTCTTTTGAAGGTAGAAAAGTGATCTAATTATATGCAATAAATCTGTATTGAATAACTGTTACGTATATATTATTGTAAAGGGATAAATGCATTAAAAGTTTTAAAATTTGTTATAAAAGTACATTTGAATCCTAAAAATTTCAAAAAGTGCAATTAAATCATAAAATTTTAGGACTTTTAATACACTTATTCCTAGTATGTTTTTATTCTGTGACGTCGACAAAAGGTCGAAATTTCTAATTCAGGGATAAAGGAATTTTAACCATGCATGTACATAGATAGGTCATCCTTTAAATCTCGCGATTATTAATTTTATTACCAGATGACATGGGGAGAGAAAGGTTGTGGTTTTGGGGGGTGGGGATTGGAGAAAAACAACGATCGCCAACATCAAATTAAAGGCTTTATAAAGGGTTTGGAATAATAATCTGAAAAAAGATCACGTTCAATTAGAAACGCTATAAAAGGTTTTGAGAGCCGAAGCTCCGTTCCGTCCCTCCGGCGTGGCGAAGATGCCGACGAGGTCCTCAGGGTTGAAGGGCTTGAAAAGCAAAGGGTGTTGCTCGTCCACGAGCTCGTCGGGGCACCGAACGGTTCCTTCGACGCCGGAGAAGATCCCGATGGAGAGCCTGGCCTCGTGCCCGCGCATCATCACACGGTGTCGAGGACAGTATAATCTTCCGTTGCTCCATCCCTAAGAAAAGACCATGAAAGAGGTCACAGCAGAGGTGAAAGTTATACATACAGCCATGCATGCATCTCTTAATCAAGGAGATTATTTTATGAATTTTAATCGGGGTAAATATCTTGTGTACTCTTATTACTACACAACTCACTTGTCTCAAGAATAATTGTCCAAAAAATCTAAACTTATTTTATTGCGATCAATTCAATCATAAATCATTTTTTTCCTTTACCAATTTTTTTATTTTCCAAAATTTTGGCACTTTTTCCCCCTCTTTCCTTTCTTTTCTTTTATTTTCTTTTTATTTTATTCTTTTTGCTACTTCCCTCTGCTGGTCGACGAGGCCTCAACGATGGCCACTGGAGGTCACCACCATATAGCGAAGGTTGCCCTCACCTATGGACGATGACCGCCAAATAATAGGGAAAGAGAAAAAAGAGAAAAAAAAATTAGAAAATTGATTTGTGGGACACTCTTGGCAAATCATCAAAAGGTTTATGATTAAATTGGTCAAATTGAAAAGTTTAGTATTGATGGTGCAATAAATTTAGGACTTTTCTGATAAATTTTCTCCATTAGGTAATTACAATTTGAAAATATTGACAAATTATCCAAATCAAGCACACGAGAACCCAAAATAAAGGCACAAATCTATTTCAAAGGGCAATTTGCAATTACTTACTGTTCAGTTTTTTAAGCATCCTGGTGGTTGGTGGAAAGTCGTGAATTTCTAAAATCATTTATAAATTTAATTATAGAAGAAATTAAAATTAGGTAAACAAAGACTATTTAAAGGAATGAGCAATATTCTACAACACAAATTGATTGGTCCAAGAAAAATATAGCTCACAAATTAGTTATAAAATTATATAGCACGCGCACCTCTGGCATAAAGAAAATTTCATACAAACAACCTTGATATGAGGATTATAATTATCTACTCTGTCAAATCCTCTCAAATCGATTGTGTATAAAATCTCTTACGTAGGATTTTTCTTTAGAATATGCTTTAATGGTTTAGAAAAATTTTATAGTTTTTGCATATCCACTATTTTTAATCTTATTTTGTAGAAGGCGGGATATAATGAAGAGATTATTAGAGAGAGAGAGGGACTCACATGGAATGACTCTCCAAGCATGACGATAGTAGAGGAAGCCGAAGGCGCGACTTTAATCCAGTCTCCATGCTTCGTCTCCACTTCCAATCCGTTCACGTGATTCTGCTGCAGCATGGTCACGAAGTTCGGGTCGTAATGAATTATGCCTCCGGGCCGAGCCTCCTCCACCTCTGGCGCTCCATACCTCAGGAGGCGAAGGGAATGTACCGTCGACGAGGCGTGCGAGTCGAGATAGCGCTCAACGCCAAAGCTTCGGAACACCATCTTCTGGATCGTGTAGTCTAACTCGGACAGCCTCCTCACGTACGTATTCAGCAGCTCGCTGCAAGCGATTCAGAGAGGCGAATTCGCCAAGTTTTTTTGTAATTGAAGTTCTTCACGATGAACAATATTCGACAGAACGTAAATGACTCGAGCATGGCCGATGGAAGTTCGCGAATGTAATTCGCGCCGTACGTACCAGAATTTGGCGTTTCCCTCTGGCCACAGGAGACCGGCCAAGCGTTCGATCGCGCCAGAGTTCAGGGCCTCGCGCATCCCCATGGTCTCGTTAAGCGGGTTAAGAGGGAGGTTAGCATGGTAGCCATCGTACGGCCTCGTCGGGTCGACGAACCGGCGCTTAGTCTCGGCCGGAAGACCGAACATCTCCTCCATCTGATGGAAGACCTCGTCATGAAGCTCCTCGGTGACCTTGTCGTACAGAGCCAAGAAGCAGCCATACTCTTCGAGCGCTCGCCGGACAGCATCTTGGACGGAATCCCAGCCGCCGCTTCCAGGCTCCGAATCGCCCAATCCGGAAAAATCTATGGAGGGAAGCTCGAGCGCCGGACCTGAACCCATGCCGAAGCCTTCGTTTTTTCGTGCGAGACTTCGATCCTCGGTGATCGTTTCCCTCAGTTTCTTAGTTTCTGCCGGATTTAAAGGGCCTTGCCATGACTTAGAGTGCAAAAATCCAAAGAACATGAAGCTTTCTTGAAAAGAACTTGTAAATTTATGCACGACTTGGCATATTGCGAATGTCATTAAAGCTCCGTTCGTTTCACGGAAAATAATTTCAAAGAAAAGGTTTTCCATATTTTCCGGCATTCATTTTATAGAAAATGAATTCCTTTGGGAAAATGTTTTCCTTGAAAGGAAAAAAAAATCTTCTAAATTAGGCTCCGTTCGTTTTGCAAAAAATAATTTCTAGGAAAACGTTTTCCGGATTTTCCGGCGTTTGTTTTACTGAAAATGAATTCCTTGAGAAAAATGTTTTCCATAAAAGGAAAAAAATCTTCTAAATTAGGGAAAAATGTTTTCCACTTTTGAAAAGTGAAAAATATTTTCCTCACTTGATCCCTCTTATCTCACACCTCTATAAATCCTCACTTCCTCATCCCCTTTCTTCTTCTTCTTTTATCTTTTTATTTGAATTATTTTTTAATTTACCTTTTCTTTTTTAATTCGAATTATTTTTAATTCATTTAAAAAATAAAAAAAAAAAAAGAGGAAAGGATGGGCTTTACACCCATCCTTTGGCCTGACCCGGCTGGAGGTCTTCTTCAACCTCTAGCTAAGTCCCGAATTTCCTGCAAACCCGGTCAGACGACCCGGTTTCGACCCAAAGCTCCAAAAACACAAATTAACTTGATTTTTGATGAAATTTCTACATGGGACTTGCATATAACATCAATATAATTGACTGGATTGAATTAAACGAATAACAAACAAGAAAATCTTCATATTCAAGCTTCAAAGTTTCGGATCTAAACCTCCCATGACCGAATTATATATGGTTGGAAAGATCTCGACATGTAGAACAAAAGCCCTATGGTTTCAGGATCAATCGAGCAAAAAATCCACATGAAAAAATAATGTCCAAATTCCGCTCAAAGAGGAAAATTTCGAATTTTTCCATTAAAAAAAAAAAAGGTTTTACAATCATATATGATTTACTCTGATACCACATGTAGAAAATTATTCACATACTTTAACTCATTGATCAAGAAAAATTGAATCCATATATGACTGTAAAACACCGAGATCAATAAGTACAATGGAATTAAAGCGTACCTATTTGAGCCATTGCTTCACTTGAAGAAAAATAGATCAACCTGATATGTCAGATCCTCCTTTTTATGACCTATTTCAGTATAACAGTTTTCAATGGGATTAAAGCAACTGATAGCTATAACCTATCCTTTTATAAGCTAGAGAAGGGATCTAGCAAACCCTAATTAACAGCGTGTCAATTGGGCCCTTCTCATTATGGGCTTTTAAAAAACACAATTGCCTACACTTTATTGCTCAACTAGGCCCGTTATTAATAGATGCCAATGCCCAATTCAATCAGGTCACTGTTGGGTTCAACAAATATTGGAATATCCATTAACCCGATTATTTAAAATAGAAAATTAATTAATTAATGTAAACCCATATTATAGAAAATTTCCAACAATTGCGTAACCGCACCGATCGATATATCCATAAAGCACACTAACTATATTTGGGGAAATCGATTGCATTGCCGATACATATTGCATCGAATTGGTACGACGACCAACACCTCAAGTCTCAAGAAAAAATGAGACTACAGATTCAATTATCGGTATCAACTCCGAATTGATGTCTACATGTTCTGGATATTAATCTTAGACTAAAAAGGCGAAAAAGGGGTTTCCAAAGATTTGAGATAATCACTTCTTACTCTAATATCATATAAAATTTTGTAAGGTCTTCAAAAATGACAGTCCTCGAGATTAGCCAATGTGCCGATTGACTGATTAACGACGATATTATTTGTAGAACAAGCCTTTTAGAAGCCAAATAATAATTTTACGGATTTTATTACTTTATTCGTCACAGCTATATACTAATTTAAAGAGGAATGGATTGTATAGTTGACCACGTTACGTATTTATTATGGCTATAGTCAGCGAATAGCTTGATTAAACTACACTCCTAGAGGCTCATATTCCGTCGCTTCCGGATGATGTCGCTCCCGGTACCAAGGTATTCCTTTAAATTTGCCTTCTCTATAACCGGTACGTGTTTTACTCTGGTAAGTTGATAGATGCCCTGAAGTCGTTGTATCCGTGACAATAGAATCTAGTTCGTTTCGGTTTTTGGTCTTAGAGAATCCAATTGAGTTTGTTAGTCACAATTAAGTCTACGGTTTATTGCTCACGCAGCTTGGATAGTTCGTTTCGTACAAATGATTCGGATAATATTTGGTTGAAATTAATGAGGGAACTGGGACACCCTAGCTTCATTATCTCATCGGAGTGAAGTTCGCACTAGACGTGCAGTTGTAGTTGTGAAGTGTGTATTTAGATTTTATTGATTCTACATAGGAAGAATTGTTTGAAGTTAATTGCTTGGTCAGAATAGGAGATACGGAGGTAGACATGAGGGGAGAATTCTTAGGCTCTGTTTATTTCATGGAAAATAAATTGTTTGGAAAATATCTTTTTTTTTTTAAATGATCACTTATATCGCTTGATTATTGATAGCAATTAGATGCCTAAACAATTTCGGGAACAAGCAAAATATTTTTTCAATGTGATTCCCTGATTTCCTCACAAGATAAAGGTCAATGGATGAATCGGCGGCGGGTAAGGATTCAAAGGACTCTTTTTCCTTTTTGTTTTCCTTTCTTTTCATATCCTCCACCATTTGGCCGAGATTATTAATTCATTATCAAATCGTGTATCTATCCAATATTTTCTGCCCATGATTCCTTCTGCTTTGTAGAAAGTTCTTCGAACATATATATTCTCATCGGAGATTTTTGCCACGAATTCGTCTAAAGAATTTAATTCAAAGTTTCCTTGCACCAATTCATTAGTCCCCAGTTCAGATGCAATGTTTTGTCGATTCCTTCACGCTGTCAATTCATTAAGTTATCTATAATTCTGTCCATAAATGACCAAACTTTGTTATCCTTGATTAAGTCCATTACTTGTCCATAATAACCAAAATTAGTGTTGGTTATTTGTTGGTTATTTTTTGGTGCAACAAGACCCTGTCCAAAAAATCTATGGTGGGAATTTTGAGGGGTGTTGAAAGAGAACCCTTTGTGAGAATAAAGTTAAGGATAACAAATCTTGCAATTCAAGTATAACATGAGAAGAAGAGATTACAAGAGAAATCAATAATGAATGTCAAGAAACACTAGAGATTTACATTTATTCAATTTGAGGGTCAATACTTATTTTATGGGGAAATTTGGCCACCAAGTCCACCATAAATCTAGAGAATATAAAGTTCACAATCACTCAAGTGTTTCCTAGCCCTAATTATACCCAAAGCAATGCCACAAGTATTACCTCACAAAGAGCTCAATCAGTCATTCATTATCTCTTTTTTTCATTATTCAACTATTTGATCAAATAAAAAAAAAACAAAAGCTATGTCATCCCTCTCTATCTATATCTATCTATTTTTAGGAAGGGTAGAGGCCTTTCGTGTTCATTCCAATCAAGAATTGGGGTCTCACCACTCACCAATATGATTTTCTCTCGGGCCATTCTTTGTTCATGGGCAAAAAGGAACCACTTCAATCCATCTCGGACTAGTGGTTATTCTCTATTGTGGCGACAATACTATAGGGGAGATGCTATGCAAAAATAGCTCAACGTCGATTAACACCTCCCATTCTTATTGCTCAAAACACTTACAAAAAAAGAAAAAAAAAACCCTAAAACTCATCTTGTTTGCTCTATTGTATAACAACCGAGTAGATTTCCACCTCTTACAATTTACATGCAAAATAGGAAATTCCTTTTAGTCCACTTAAATTAGGAATCCAACTCCAACATGGAAATATTGTAATCATTTGTTGCTTGTTCGGGTGTTAAAACATAAATCCATACATTTATTTAATGGAAAGCTCAAGATTTGGAAAATATTTTATAAAATATAATAGTTTGTATTGCTAATAAAGGTGAATGAATGAATTTTTTTTATCACCAACGAAAATAGTTAGGTATAAAATATTGTTGATAATAAAAATATTTTTTGTTGACTAATTTTTCTAAATAATATAACCAATCATTTTTAGCTCTCCGTAAAACAAGCGCACCATTAGAATTTCTATTTGGATTGGATTTCTTTGACGTTGATAAGCTAGAGACATATACTAAACATGATCATTATATTTTGAATGGAATTTATCTGATTACTATATTTGAGTTCCCTCTAGCTAGTTGAAGATTTATTTTATTTTTTGTCAAATAGCGAGTGGTTGGACCTGAGCAGGTCCTTAAAAGCTCACGGAGGAAACAGGCGAGAGAACTGCCCTGGGGTGAGAGACCCCGCGCTGTCCTCCTATTCCCTCTCTGTCAGGAAGACAAAGATAAACATGGAATTAGGGGGCCTCACGGTGGTAAAGGTAAACACCACGTCAAGACTTTGTTTTGGCTACTACCAGGTAGGCAGGTATAGTAACCTCCCGTGCCTAAAGTGAGTGAAGATAGGTTAAATGCCCATAAGTGGGTTGACACACCTTACGGCACTGTCCTCAACCACATATTGACCAATTTCCCCCAGTTGAGGACAGCGCTGTGATTATTGCATCGCAAACGACAAAAGTGAATGACTTGGTAGGGCTCAAACCGTGGCAAAGGTATTTTGGGGCGAATAATACGAGGAATTTAAATATTGTAAATTTCTAGTAATATAAGAAAGATACATGAGGTCATTTTTGTTTTTTAATGATTTTTTGAGACGCCGAGGAATTTTTTAAGACTAAAACCCCAAGCCATACGCAGAAAGCTGGATAAAACGAATCTTCTCGATTGATGATGACCTACAGTCTATTTTTGTCACTAGTGACGAGCATCAACGATCTTATCAAGCTCTTGGGAAATTAGAGGGATAATCAACTTATATACTTACAATACCCTAAATATTACCAAATTGATTATTAAGTGATGCGACATACAACACATTTGAGCATTTTTAACTCCACTAGACCCAAGAAAGTGTGGGTATTAAAGAAAGCTTGAGTTTCTTTTTTAATTGCAGGTCACTATCAAGAAAAATGTCAAATGGTACTTGGATAGTTGATGCTCAAGACATATGACAGGAGATTCAAGTTGTTTTATAAAGTTCATACAAACAAATAGAAGGAAAGTTTCTTTTGGTGGAAATAGCAAAGAAAGAATTGTCGGATGCGGAACAGTAAAGATTGGAAGCCTTACAATCAACAATGTCTCATTGGTAGAAAGACTAAATTACAATCTACTCAGCATAAGCCAACTGTGCGATACAAGATTCAAAATCAATTTTCAGGAAGGAATATGTTCGGAAACTAGTAAAGAAATCTTTCAATCTTTCACAGGGCGAAGACATGGGAACATCTATCTTTTAGATATCAAACCAGAAAGATGTCAATATCCAATATCAATTCAAGATGAAGCTAATATCTAGCATCAAAAGCTTGGTCATATCAACATGAAGCAAATTGCCAAGATCTCTTCAAAGAAGCTTATTCGTGGACTACCCAACCTGAAATACCAAAAATCTTACTTATGCACACCCTGTGTGTTGGGAAAATAGATTAGAAGTTCTTTCAAACCAATAAATCAAGTTTCCACAAATCAAATTGGTAAGTTTGAGGAAAAATTAGACGAAGGAATCTTCCTTGGGTATTCAACCTCCAGCAAAACTTACAGAGTATACAATAAGAAGACTCAGTTTGTGGAAAAGTCGATGAATGTCAAATTTCAAGACCCTATACAAAATCAATCAATCCAGACTCAACCTAAAGAATCTAAACCTGCTCCAGACTCTACAAAGCCTACTTCCCCCAAAGCAGCTCAGACTTCAGAAGGACAACAACGAACGAATGTTAAGAAATCAACTGAAGAAAAAGTTCAGCAGTATGTCAAACCAACCAGCAATTAGAAGCAGAAGTCTAGTCATCCCAAAAAACTCATCATTGGTGACATTGATGAAGAGATTCGTACAAGATCCAAAAGGCATGAAGAGTCTAGTACTGTGGCTCTTATTTTTGAAATAGAACCCAAAAGCGTAGAATAAGCTTTAACTGATGAAAGCTAGATTGAAGCTATGCAAGAAGAGCTCAGGCAGTTCAGTGTTAACGATGTTTGGGAATTAACTCCTAAACCAAAAGGTAAATCTATTATTGGAGCTAAATGGGTTTTCAGAAACAAGATGGACGAAAAAGGAAAAGTTGTAAGGAATAAAGTAAGACTCGTGGCCAAAGGATATACGCAAGAAGAAGGAACAGATTATGATGAGACTTACGCACCAGTAACAAGGTTAGAAGCAATTAGATTATTACTTGCTTTTGCTTGTTATAAGAATTTTTAGGTTATTCCAAATGGACGTCAAAAGTGCATTCCTGAATGGATTTATCCAAGAGGAAGTTTAGGTGGAACAAACTCCCAATTTTGAAGACCCAAGGAAACCAGACTCTATATTCAGATTGAAAAATGCTCTATATGATTTAAAGCAACCACCTCGAGCTTGGTACGACAGGTTAAGTAAATTTTTAATTCAAAATGGCTTTGTTAAAGGAAAAGTGGACACTACTTTGTTTATTAAAAAGGAAGGTAAAAACTTTCTACTTATTCAAATCTATGTTGATGATATTATATTTGGATCTCCTAACGAAAACCTGTGCAATAAATTTTCTAAGTCTATGTAGGATGAATTCGAGATGAGCATGATGGGTGAACTATCTTTCTTTCTCGGACTACAAGTGAAACAATTGAAGGAAGGAATTTTCATTCACCAAGAAAAATATGCTAAAGAATTTGTTAAAAAGTTCGGTTTGGAGAATTGCTAAAAGACTGATATACCAACGTCAAGTTCTTCGAAGCTAGACAAAGATGAAAGAGGAAAGAAAGTTGACCAGAAGCTGTACAGGAGTATCATTGGTTCACTGCTTTATCTTACTGCCTCTAGACCTGACATTTTGTTTAGTGTTTACATTTGTGCCAAATTTCAAACATATCCCAAAGAATCTCATTTAAGTGCTGCGAAACGCATCATCAAATACGTTACAACAACCTCTAAATTAGGTCTATGGTATCCCAAAGAATGAGACTTTATTCTCCTTGGATATTCATACGCAGATCTAGCAGGATGCAGAGTTGATAGGAAGAGCACCTCGGGCACTTGTCAATTACTTGATAATATGACAGTATCTTGGTTTTCAAGGAAGCAAAGTACTGTAGCTCTTTCAATAGTAGAAGCAAAGTATGTGGCTTTTGGAAGTTGCTGTTCTCAAATCTTATGGATAAAACAACAACTAAGAGACTTTGGAATCGAAGACTCATGCACTGAAATCAAATGTGACAACATCAACGCGATTAATCTCACCAAGAATCCAATTCTTCATTCAAGAGCAAAGCATATAGAGATTCGACACCATTTTATTAGAGATCATGTTCAAAATTGAGAAGTAATTATCAAATTCATTGACTCAAAGAATCAGCTGGCAGACATATTTACAAAACCACTGGAGAGTCTATTTGAGTATATTCGCTCCAAACTTAATATCTTAAAGTCTGAAGAAACTCAGGCTCAGGGATAAAAGTCTAAAGATATTCAGACTTAGAAAATCAAGAACTACGACTATAAGTTATTCCGGTTCTAACAATTTATCTTTTGGATAGAAACTCAGAAAGGTATGATTACTTATAAATCGCCGATTGATTGATGTTATCTTTCCAAAAAATTTTGAAGTTGTAGCAATTATTCTTTTTCTAAAAGGAAATTATTTTTGAAAAGATAATTATTCATTTTCAAAAAGGCAGTTATTCATTTTCAAAAAGGCAGTTATTCATTTTCGAAAAGGCATTTTTATTTTTTCCTTTATGACGATTCGTATACCTCGTTTCGATTGCTTTATATACAATCTATCTTCTTCGTTTTTACACACAAACCCTAGAGCACAAAACTTCACTTTCTTACATTTTCTCTAGTTTAATCCATAAAGTTTTCATCTTTCTCGCGAATCGAGTTTGAAAAATCTCTCAAAGACTGTGATAATGTCTTCCCAAAGAAAGTCCTCAAGGATTGCAAGCAGGGGACCACAGCATATGCGTAAGGGCCCTATGCATTTTGACCTGACCGAGGAGGAAGAATCTCCAAGACAGCAGCAGAGTCCACAACATTCTCAACCACGCCATTCTTCTCAGGCTAGACCACAGGAGTCTCAGCAACAACAAGCGAATGAAAAAATTCTTGAAGATATAGAACTAGTAAGGACTCTTAAGCCTACATTTACTTTCAAACCCTACTCTGCCTTGAAGGAAGGAGGTTTTGCAATGACCTTTATTGATGAATTTTTGAAAGAAAAGGGGTACCGAAATGAGACCTATTTTTTACAAACGATGGAACGTTTGGGGATTGCTCCTGCTGGTTCGGCAGAAAAGGCTTTTGCGAACTTCCCAAGTGATCCACATGTTGGAGGATTTAATCAACTGGAAGGAAAAGATGATGATGAAAAGATGTTCACTCATTTTAAGTCTAGAATGGGTGTTGCTGCGAACATTCGAGGAATAAGAGCAGATCTGTTTCGTTCTGAGGAACATAAGCAAGTGTACTCTAAGTTGCTGAAGCGAGGGGTGATGAACCCAAGGAGTGTGGATTTTGATTTTCTCGATTCTCTTAACGTGAAGTTAAGGGAGAAATTTACTCTACTTCAACTTGAACAATTTTGCTCTGAGACAGCCATAACACATCTAGAACTTACCGCGTATTTCTATTCCAATCTAAGCTTTTTAGATGCAAATAGATTTTCTTTCAGTGTTAGAGACCAGGATTATGTAGTTGATATGGACACTCTGGCTGATGTGATTGGAGTGGAGAGAGTGATGTTCCAATCAATTAGTGTGTCTATTAGTCATGCCACTATGGAGCTTGTTCGAGACAAATTGCAGAAGGCCGGATTTTGTACTTGAGGATGAGTGCCTCAAATGTCTTGCTCCATAAAATTGTGATTAATTGTCTCAAACCCAAATCCACATCAAAGACTGACGTCTCCAATTCAGAAGCGAAGCCGATGTATGCCATCAATATTGGTTACAAGTTCTCTCTGCCGCACACTATCATGTTTCACATGTATAGGTCAATGGTAAAGGACAAGGGCCAACTTCCCTATTCAGCTCTTGTTACTCGGCTATTCAGACATCTTAATATTCAGCCTCCCAAAATTCTGTGTGTTCGAACCTGTGATCCAATGTTGGTGGGACTGAAAATGATTTCAAAGATGCGTCCTAAGGAGCTAAACAAGGCTTTAGAGAGATTTAAGGAGAAGATCCCTGTCAAAACTCGTCAAGACCCTATGACTGCAAAACGGAAAGGCAAGGAGCCCATGACAGCTCCATCTAAGAAGAGGAGAGCACTCATCTTGCAGAATGAAGAAGATGAGGATGACATCACTATTTCCGCTCTTGCCTTAAAGAATTTACAGCGTCGTGTTCCAGAGATAGAGGATAGAGAGAACCAAGACAGAGAGAAAACAGAGCAGAGGAGTGAAAAGAGGGAATCGATGAGGAAAGAAGAAGAAGAAGGAAGAACTGCAGAAGAAGAGCAAAGAGGAGAACAAACAAAGGAGAAAGTCATGGTGATTCTCTAGCAGAGGATGAAGGACAAGGTCATCGTGACATTGAAGAAAAGACAGAGCATGAAGAGTACTTCTCTCCACCTAAAGGCACTGAAACAGGGGGAGCTGCTGATAAAAGAGATACTCCTTCACTTGCTTTTACCAGTGATGATGTCAGTTGTTCTCCTGTCAATCTAGAAGATGTATATGTCTCTCAATTTCCTGAAGATGGTAATGAGGTTTCATCTCCAAGTCTGGATGTACATGCTGAAGTTCCAACATTTGCCAACACTCCACAAACTGATCATGCTGAAGCAAACACTCAAACTGACAACTCAGCAGACCTTAAAAGATTGCTTGATATTCTTACGAATATCAGAGGTCAGATTTATGCTTTGGGATGTGAATTTCAGAACATGCAGAATGCTAATCAAGTCACTTCAGTTTCATTGCACGACCAAGTTCAAGCCCTTAATCTTCAAGTTCAAGCAACTGCAAAGGGTGAGGAGGTAGCACAACTAAAGGAGGATTTGAGAAAGTTGGAGGAGACCTATGTAGCACGGACACGGCGACACGGACACGTGACACGACACGACACGACACACGACACGTCATTTCTCAAAAAGTAGAGAATTTCGATACATTCCGACACGTTAAATATTAAATAAATATTTTTATTTTTAATTAATTTAATTCAAATTCATAAATAAATAAATAAATAAAGAGTTTACAATGAATTTATACTAATCATATTAATAAATCTTACACTTTTTTTTTATTTCATTATCCCAAATTTACATTTATTTTTCGAAATCCCCCTCCCCCAAATTTACTTTTATTTTTTAATCTCATTTATTTACTTTTTTGATTAAAAAAATTCCCATTAAAGTCCACCCCACTCTCTTCTTTTCCTTATCCATTTCCCCCACCCCCAAATTTATTTCCTTTTCCCTCCCCAATCCCCACCATCGTCCATTCCTCCCACCCAAATTTATTTTTTTTCCTTTCCCTCCCATAATCGTCCATTTCCCCCGTCCATTTCCCCCCATCTGTCCGTCACTTTCCCTCCCCCAAAATAGGTACCCATAGACTCCCATTTTTTTTAATTACTTTTGAGTTTCTCAGAAACCCTAGCTCCTTTACTCCTCCTCCTCGCCACTCGCGACCCTTCCTCTTCTCCTCCTCCCTCCTTGCCGCTTGCCGCACGACCTCCTTCCTCGCCGGTCGCCGCTCCTCGCTGCACGCACGACCCCCTTCCTCGCCGCTCGTCGCTCGCTGCTCCTCGCCGCACGCACAACCTCCTTCCTCGCCGCTCGCCGCTCACCGCATGACCGCCTTCCTCTCCTCTTCCTCTCACCTTTGGTCATTTCTCCCTCACAGTTGCAGCCTCGTCGGATCCATCGCAGCATCACAGGGCCGGCCCTCACCTCAGTCTATGCTCGGCCGTCTCTCGCCGTCGCTCGCAGTCTGCTCCCTCCCAGACACACGTGTCGAAACATGTCAGGCAAAGGTTGACCACGCGTCGGAAAATCTGATAGCATTGACCGTGTGTCCGACCGTGTCCGAGCGTGTCGACGTGTCCAACACGCTCTGACACGTGTCGAACACGACACGGAAGCACGGACAACGTGTCCGTGCTTCATAGGAGGAGACTGTCAAGTCTATGGGAGATTTACAGCTCATTCGCGTTCCAAAACAATCTTAATTTTATCCAATTTCTTTTTTAGTCTCTACCTTTTTGCTATGGACAAAAAAAGGGAGAAGTTGGTGCAGATTTATCTTTGATTTTGACTTTATCTTTGTTTGGTTATGACTGGTTTGGACTGTGTTTTGATCGCTTTAATGCTTGCAGTATCTTAAGCATTGTTGGTAATTATAGAAAAGATAGTTGTTTTTACAGGACTAACTCATTTCCTGTGGATGCAGAATCAATACTATCTTTATCCTAATTCATTTATCTTTTATGAGTTATCTTTGTTTGCTTGAGTATTGTCTTGCAGGTCAAAAGTATCCGAATCTGTAGGAAAGTTTTGTCACCATCAAAAAGGGGGAGATTGTTTGAGAAAACTTCCTTATTTGTTTTGAAGCTGACAAAACGCTTCCATCAGTCTAGTCTAAAGACTTCTAGACTCTACCATCAAAGTCTGAAGACCGCCAGACTCAAGATTTTAAGTTTACCCGCATTGACAGTTTCCAGACCGATGAAGAAGACTTATCCAGATTCGAATATATCTTTAAGGTTTTGATTCATGCGGCTAAAGAAGTTCTCACGGCTGGAGATGGTATCTTGAGATCTATTATTCACATTACAATTAATTCGAGTAATTTGGATCCGTTGATTGGCGAAGTATTTTTGGAAAGTTCTACTTATGGAAACCGAGATCCTAATTGTATGGGCGAGTAGGATTGGCGGGCTATCATCACATTCCTTAAGTAACTCGAGATCTCCCTAATTGATTCTGTCCAACAGGTAGATTAGAAAAATTCATTTGGAAGGTGCCAACGGTTATGAAGGCATGGAGGAGTATATAAGGAATACGCTCTAGTTATTCGAAAGTGTGCGAGATAGAAAAATTCCAAAGTCTGAAGCTCCTTATTCTTTGTCGATTCAATTGTTGAGCGTAAATTTGTACTTAAAAGAAAGATTAGATACTTGAGAGGCCTTAATGAAGTGTAGCAGAGTATCTACACTGTGGAATTAAGAACGTGAGACTATAACATCTCTTTTGATTCATAGTGAAATCCAACCGGTAGGCTGTCAATACGGGAGAGTGGACGTAGGCTTGGTCTAAGCCCAACCACTATAAACCTTGTATTCTTATTCTCTTCCCTGAACTCTTTTATTTTGTTTATAACTTTATTTAATTGTTTAAGTCTGATTCCCTCTGCATAGTCTATAGTCAACCAGCCTCAGGTTAAAAATAAAGTTTTTCGTCGCATTTTGTAAAATCTGTTTTCACACCTATTCACCCCCCTCTAGGTGTTCGTATTAGCACTTTCAGAATTTTCATATATTTTTTTATTATAATCTTTTTTATGCATCCACGTCTAATAAAATAAGTCCAAGTTTCATTATGGTACCGTTCAATGATTTGTACTTCAACCCACACCGTTGACAAAGCTTCATTGTCGCGGTCTAGCTGGGCTTAACTGGCCCTGTGCAAAAATTGAAAAGGGAATCAACCGGAATCATCTTATTTCGTGAAGGCGTAATTTTATATTGGATATATTGACACATGCAATATAAAATTGCAAGCGCGATTTCATTTTCTAGATTTAGGATTGGTTGTGTGATTTTACTGTAAGATAGCTCGCTTGACATGGCAAAAGGTTTGAGAGCCTTACGAAAGCGCCGATCCATGAGTTATTGAGATAAAAGATTGGTGTTTATGGAGACATTTTATGGAGACATTTTTTGGCTCATGAGCTAACCCCATTTTTATTTACACGAACCATTTTTCTTTTTGAAATTTTTTGTAAGTAGTTAGTTTGCTTTTGCTGCTAGTAGGAAATAATAAAAAATTTATTTTCGTCTCCATGAACCCCAATTTATTTGTCAGCTTTTTTTCTATAATTCTTGCCTACTAGAAGCGATTCCATCGTCATCAACAGCCGGAAGCACATGTAGCTCCGAAGTGGGATAAGAAAGGCAAACCCTCGTATGCTTCTCGAATACTATCGACAATCCACTCCATTAATCAATAACACGATGAGAAAATGCTTCACTAAAACTTGGCTGATTATAATTGATCGATTTTGAGAGGACGCATAGTGCTTCAAAAGCACCTCAAAATGAATTCCTAGCGAATGGGAGATTTTCAAATTCTGTAAAAGGATAAAACATATATAATCTATGAACTTTGACCCAATATACAATATCGTTCCCAATTTTTTAATTTACTTAATATGGTCTATGAACTTTAACCCAATTATAATGTCATCCCTAAATTTTAATTTGTTTAATATAATCCCTGAACTTTTAGTAAAAGTCTTATATAATTCTTATACTATATGAAAATATCCGACGTTATCCTTCCATTAATTCAAGTTTAAGGATAACATTTCACATTTTCATATAGTTCAAGGAATTGATTGAACATTTATCAAAAGTTCAAGGATACATTGAACAAATTAAAAATTCAAGGACGACATTACACATTGAGCCAAAATTCATAAACTATTTGTGTCATTTTCCCTTCTATAAAAAATATCATAGCCAAAGCTCCATTTTGGTCTCATAGATGCAAGAGAGACCGGTGGCCTCGTAGATCGGTCCTCGGCTTTGAGCCATCTAATTGGGACAGATCTATCAACAAAAGCTTCAGTGTTGAAATATAGAGGTCATGGTTTCTTCTGTCTACTTTTTTTTAGATATTTCTCCTAATGTTTCTTGGCGTGGTCCTCTGCTGGATTTATAGGGCTTGTGCATCCTTGTGGTAGTCATTGTTGCAATTTCAAAGTAGCAATCTTTCCATGAAAAGATTAGTATTTCCATTTTCTTGCCCTTTTCTTTTGGACATATAGGTTTCGGATAGCTAATGACTTGACTTTAACTCGAGTAATGATAAAGGTTGCCCTCCTCTTCCTGCATTTCTTCTACGTGGAGTACATGGAAACAAATCAGCAGTGAGGAGAAAATTGAAGCCGATGTTATTGCCCCACTCAGAAACGGCAACCCCTGCAAGCAAAGTATATAACTCTTTACTTTTAGAAAATTACATCTTATTAGCTTTTAATTATCGCACGACAAGCTAACAAGATATAATTCATCAATCAAATATTTACATTTGAGCAAAGCCAATACTTAAACTTATTATTTGATCGCTTTCTTCCACAACAAAGCAGTGTTTGACTTCTAGTAAGTAATAATTAAGTTATGAAGCCCAGCTCAGAAATTGTATTTCCAATTGAAAAATCATCTGGTGAATGGGTTTCAAGCAACAATCCCCAAGTGACACCTACCCAAGGTTTTAATAAAGTGCGTTAATTATATCCGAGGAGATTAATCGCAAAGCAATACATGTCAACTCTAACAAACATGGCGACTAAGACTTCGTGTCTTGAGGAACACGAGGCTACAAAATTCAACTTAAAGCTTAAAATATTAGATAAAAACGTTGTTTGATATTATAGTATTCCAGCAATAATATTTGAGATCATGACATCCTGCTCTGACGCCGTATAAAATTTCATGGGTCTGTCAATTGGTTGATCCTTCACCAACAATGATATCGGCAGTTAGCTAACACACCAATTGACTAATCAACAACAACTTAATTTACAAAAACAAGCTTTTTAAGTGCCAAATAATAATTTTGTCAATTTCAATATTATATTGGCAAGAAAAGTGTTTAAAAAGTTCTCAACCTTTTATATTTGTGCCAATTTAGTCAGAAACCTTTTATTAGCGTCAATTTAATTATAAAATTTTTCACTTAGTGCCAATTCAATCATTTACGGCTAAATTTGACTAGATTTTGTTAATTGGGCACCGATCGGCATGCCGAGGACAATTTTTAATAATATATTAATATTTTTAAATTTTTCTTTTTATTTTTTCTTTTTCCTTTTCTTTTTTTTTTTTTTCCTTCTCATCCTCCTTCCTCTAGCTAGACCTTGGCGATCGGCCAGAGTTGATGGCCAGCAAGGCTTGACCCTCACCAAATCCAACGAGGGCAAGCCTCACCGCCTAGCATGAGGTCGCCTTCGCCAATGGCCGGTAAGGTCGAGGTCAGCTTTGGCTAGTCACCGAGGTCCGGCGACTGGTTGGAGGAAGGAGGAGGAAGGAGGAGGAGAAGGAAAACAGAAAAAAGAAAAAGAAAAGGAAAAAATTCAAAAATATTTAAATATTATTAAAAGTTGGTCATATCAACGCTGATCATGTCATGTCAGTCAGCCGACACCCAATCAGCAAAATCCGGTCAAAATTAGCTAGAAATGACTGAATTGACACAAAGTGAAAAGGTTTAGGAATAAATTAACACCAACAAAAGGCTTAGGACTAAATTGACATAAATGTAAAAGGTTTAAGACTTTTTTAATACTTTTCTCCCATATTCGCAATGGCTAAATCTAATGTAGAGCGGACTAGATTGTTTAGTTTGAGCACGGTATGTATTTACTATGGCTATAGCCAACGAATAAGTTGATTAAACTCTACTCCTATAATCAATCATGTATCCCTTCCTTCATTGACTTTAATATGATATTGGCTTTTTCATAGCCATTGTCGTTGTTTAAAATTGCGTTTGGAACGTGGCCTTCTTTTGAAGGTAGAAAAGTGATCTAATTATATGCAATGAATCTGTATTGAATAATCGTTACATACATATTATTGTAAAGGGATAAATGCATTAAAAGTTTTAAAATTTGTCACAAAAGTATATTTGAATCCTTAAAATTTCAAAAAGTGCAATTAAATCATAAAATTTTAGGACTTTTAATACACTTATTCCTAATATGTTTTTATTTTGTGACATTGACAAAAGGTCGAAATTTCTATTTCAGGGATAAAGGAATTTTAACCATGGATGTACATAGATAGGTCATCCGCTAAATCTCGCGATTATTAATTTTATAACCAGATGACATGGGGAGAGAAAGTTTGTGGTTTTGGGGGATGGGGATTGGAGAAAAACAACGATCGCCAACATCAAATTAAAGGCTTTATAAAGGGTTTGGAATAATAATCTGAAAAAAGATCACGTTCAATTAGAAACGCTATAAAAGGTTTTGAGAGCCGAAGCTCCGTTCCGTCCCTCCGGCGTGGCGAAGATGCGGACGAGGCCCTCAGCGTCGAAGGGCTTGAAAAGCAAAGGGTGTTGCTCGTCCACGAGCTCGTCGGGGCACCGAACGGTTCCTTCGACGCCGGAGAAGATCCCGATGGAGAGCCTGGCCTCGTGCCCGCGCATCATCACACGGTGTCGAGGACAGTATAATCTTCCGTTGCTCCATCCCTAAGAAAAGACCATGAAAGAGGTCACAGCTGAGGTGAAAGTTATACATACAGCCATGCATGCATCTCTTAATCAAGGAGATTATTGCATGAATGTTAATGGGGGTAAACATCTTGTGTACTCTTATTACTACACAACTCACTTGTCTCAAGAATAATTGTCCAAAAAATCTAAACTTATTTTATTACGATCAATTCAATCATAAATCATTTTTTTCCTTTGCCAATTTTTTTATTTTCCAAAATTTTGGCACTTTTTCCCCCTCTTTCTTTTCTTTTCTTTTATTTTCTTTTTATTTTATTCTTTTTGCTACTTCCCTCTGCTGGTCGACGAGGCCTCAACGATGGCCACTGGAGGTCACCACCATATAGCGAAGGTTGCCCTCCTCCTATTTTTGCATATCCACTATTTTTAATCTTATTTTGTAAAAGGTGGGATATAATGAAGAGATTATTAGAGAGAGAGAGGGACTCACATGGAATGACTCTCCAAGCATGACGATAGTAGAGGAAGCCGAAGGCGCGACTTTAATCCAGTCTCCATCCTTCGTCTCCACTTCCAATCCGTTCACGTGATTCTGCTGCAGCATGGTCACGAAGTTCGGGTCGTAATGAGTTATGCCTCCGGGCCGAGCCTCCTCCACCTCCGGCGCTCCATACCTCAGGAGGCGAAGGGAATGTACCGTCGACGCAGCGTGCGAGTCGAGATAGCGCTCAACGCCAAAGCTTCGGAACACCATCTTCTGGATCGTGTAGTCTAACTCGGACAGCCTCCTCACGTACGTGTTCAGCAGCTCGCTGCAAGCGATTCAAAGAGGCGAATTCGCCAAGTTTTTTTTGTAATTGAAGTTCTTCACGATGAACAATTTTCGACAGAACGTAAATGACTCGAGCATGGCCGATGGAAGTTCGCGAATGTAATTCGCGCCGTACGTACCAGAATTTGGCGTTTCCCTCTGGCCACAGGAGACCGGCCAAGCGTTCGATCGCGCCGGAGTTCAGGGCCTCGCGCATCCCCATGTTCTCGTTAAGCAGGTTAAGAGGGAGGTTAGCACGGTAGCCATCGTACGGCCTCGTCAGGTCGACGAACCAGCGCTTAGTCTCGGCCGGAAGACCGAACATCTCCTCCATCTGATGGAAGACCTCGTCATGAAGCTCCTCGGTGACCTTGTCGTACAGAGCCAAGAAGCAGCCATACTCTTCTAGCGCTCGCCGGACAGCATCTTGGACGGAATCCCAGCCGCCGCTTCCAGGCTCCAAATCGCCCAATCCGGAAAAATCTATGGAGGGAAGCTCGAGCGCCGGACCTGAACCCATGCCGAAGCCTTCGTTTTTTCTTGCGAGACTTCGATCCTCGGTGATCGTTTCCCTCAGTTTCTTAGTTTCTGCCGGATTGAAAGGGCCTTGCCATGACTTAGAGTGCAAAAATGCAAAGAACATGAAGCTTTCTTGAAAAGCACTTGTAAATTGCGAATGTTATTAAAACTCCATTCGTTTCGCATAAAATAATTTACAGGAAAAGGTTTTCTGTATTTTCCAATATTCATTTTAAGGAAAATGAATTCCTTGGGGAAAATGATTTCCATGAAAAGAAAAAAAAAAATCTTCTAAATTAAGCTCCGTTCGTTTCGCAAAAACTAATTTTTGGAAAAACGTTTTTCGGATTTTCCGGCGTTCATTTCACTGAAAATGAATTCCTTGGGGAAAATGTTTTCCATAAAAGGAAAAAAAATCTTCTAAATTAGGGGAAAATGTTTTCCACTTTTGAAAAGTAAAAAACATTTTTCTCACTTGATCTTTCTTATCTCACATCTCTATAAATCCTCACTTCCTCATCCCCTTTCTTCTTCTTCTTTTCTTTTTTTTTATTCGAATTATTTTTTAATTTTCCTTTTCTTTTGAATTATTTTTAATTCATTTAAAAAAAAAAAAAAAAAAGGAAAGGATGGGCTTACGCCCATCCATTGGCCCAACCCGGCTAGAGGTCTTCCTCAACCTCTAGCCGAGTCCCGAATTTCCTGCAAACCAAGTCAGACCCGGTTTCGACCCGAAACTCCAAAAACACAAATTAACTTGATTTTTGATGAAATTTCTCCATGAGACTTGCATATAACATCAGTATAATTGACTAGATTGAATTAAACGAAGAACAAATAAGAAAATCTTCATGTTCAAGCTTCAAAGTTTCGGATCTAAACCATCCATGGCCGAATTTCGAATTTCTTAAATTTAAGCTCTAGAATTTCAAATTTAAAATTCTCTCTCAATTCTCAACGAAATTATACAAATTATATATGGTTGGAAAGATCTCGACATGTAGAACGAAAGCCCTATGGTTTCAGGATCCATCGAGCAAAATTTCCACACGAAAAAATAATACCCATATTTGGCTCAAAAAGGAAAATTTCGAATTTTTCCATTAAAAAAAAAATTGGGTTATACAATCATATATGATTTGCTTTGATACCACATGTAGAAAATTATTCACATAATTTAACTCATTAATCAAGAAGAATCGAATCCATATATGATTGTAAAACACCGAAATCAATAAGTACAATAGAATTAAAGCGTACCTGTTTGAGCTATTACTTCACTTGAAAAAAAAATAAATCAACCTGATAATCGAGATCTATTGGAATATCAGATCTTCCTCTCTATGACATATTTTAGTATAACAGCTTTCAATGGGATCAAAGCAACTGATAGATATAACATACCCTTTTATAGGCTAAAGAGGGGACCTAACAAACCCTAATCAATAACGTGTCAACTGGGCCCTTCCGATTATGGGCTTCTAAAAAACACAATGACTATACTTTACTGGTCAACTAGGCCCGTTATTAATAGATGTCAATGCCAAATTCAATCAGATCATTATTGGGTTCAACAAATATTGGAATATCCATTAACCCAATTATTTAAAATAAAAAATTAATTAATTAATATAAGCCCATATTATAGAAAATTTCCAACAATTGCGTAACCACACCAATCGATGTATCCATAAAGCATGCTAACTATATCTGGGGAAATCGATTGCATCGCCGATACATATTGCATCGAATTGGTACGATGACCAACGCCTCAAGTCTCAAGAAAAAATGAGACTACAGATTCAATTATTGGTACCAACTCCGAATTGACGTCTAAATGTTCTGGATATTAATCTCAGACTAAAAAGGCGAAAAACGGGGTTTCCAAAGATTTGAGATAATCACTTCTTACTCTAATATCATATAAAATTTTGTAAGGTCTTCAAAAATGACAGTCCTCGAGGTTAGCCAATGTGCCAATTGACTAATTAACGACAATATTATTTGCAGAACAAGCCTTTTAGAAGGCAAATAAAATTTTACTGATTTTATTACTTTATTTGTCATAGCTATATACTAATTTAAAGTGGAATGGATTGTATAGTTGACCACGTTACGTATTTATTATGGCTATAGCCAGTGAATAGCTTGATTAAACTACACTCCTAGAGGCTAGAATCATTTTAATTACCTCCTCCATTGACTTAAATATGATATTGGCCTTCGTGGGCAATTGTCGAATTGTTTACTATTGTGTTTAGAATGTGGCCTTTCTATTATAGGTAGAAAATCGGATCTAAGTGTACGTAAATTCAAGTAATGTTTGTATCATTGCAATTGAGCATGCAATTAGTGTGTTTTATATGTCAGCATATATGTTACATAGGCCTAACAAGCATGCACGACATGAAACAAGTTGTGGTATGTTATATATCACGATCTAAGATTAGAACATTCTATAACATTAGTATGAAACATGCCATACTATTTATCGTGCTAGGATTGAACCTGTGCAATGCACAAGATATCGAGCAAAATACCGAGAACTAAACAATAATCATTATCTTAATTTCTGCTATTTTTTTTAGAGATATGGAAAAGCACATGATATAATGTGAGTTAAGTAGTAATTCATCTTGTTTGATGATATTTTGTGGCCAATATTTCAAAGAGGTTTCGCATTCTTTACTTCAACTCAAGTTTGAGTCACTTTAAAAAAGTTAGCATTTAAATAATAATTTTATTTAGGGGTCCATTTTATCTTAAGGGTGCAAAAAGATACGATAATTATTAACTATGGCTATATCGTATATCATGATTTCGTGTCTTTATAAATAATTAGAAATGTCCATAAACTTGTATATAAAAACATTTATATGTGAGCTCATTAAGGGCATGTTAGGTAACCATCCAAACAGTGCCTAATTCTGATTTTTTGTCCCCAAAATCAGTTTGGGATGAGAATCGCGTTTGGTAAAATTTTTGTTCCCGAGATCAAATTTGTTCCCGAAAACAGATTGGGAAGAGAATCAAGAATCAAAAAAAAAGTTGATTCTTGTTCCGGGAACAAAATTGAGAATCAAAACTCTTCTTCTTCTCTTTTCTTCTTCTTCATCGATCGCCATCTCGCAACCGCCACCATCGATCGCCGCCGGTCGCCGGCAACTGGTCCGACGAGCTCGCCGGAGGCTCTTGTCTAGCCTGAAAATATATATATATATATATATATAATAAAAGAAAGAAGAATAATAGAAAAAAGAAAAAAAGAAAAGAAGAAGAAGAAGAAGAAGAATAGGAGAAGAAGAAAAAAAAAAGAATAAAAAGAATAAAAAGAAAAAAGAAGAATAGGAGAAAAAATAAAAAAGAAAAAAAGAAAAGAGAAACATAATAAATAATAAAAAAAGGAAAAAGGAAAAATAAAATAAAAAATAAAAAATAAAAAATAAAACAAAATAAAAAATAAAAAAAAAAATAAATAAAGGAAAAGGAAAAAAAGAAAAAAAAAAAGGAAAAAAGGAAAAAAGGAAAAATTATAAAAATTATTCAAAACTTAAAATAAATTGATTTGGAACAGAATCAATGAACACAAGCGTCTCAAACGCAATTCTATTCCAAAATCGAAATTTTGTACGATTCTAAACGCGTTTTTTACTCGTAATCAATTTCCGAGAACGAATCAAAAATAATCATTTCTGATCAGAATTTGTTCCCGGGAACAAAATCATTACCAAACGCGCCCTAATTTGAAATGAGTCTTTTAAATATGGAGATCAACATGTTGTAAAATATTTCAAACCAATCTTTTAACAAACTCCCTATTTTGTAAAATAAAAAACATTACCAATTTTCAAATGTGATATTGGCTCTTAATTTCTTAAGACTATGGCCTAAATTATCTTAAGATCTCTTCCATGACCTTACAAAGTGCAAGCTTTCGATGGGTAATAATTACCACCTAAAATGCATTATGCATCACAACATGCTCTCTTTGTCAATTTGGAAAGATTTATTGACTTCACCTAAATCATTATAGGAAAATAGACCCTAAATTGGAAATTATCTCACTAGAAGTTCTTATTGATAGTTCTTTAGGACTTTGACAAAAATCTTACAAAATCCGGTGGCCAAGTTTGTATGTAAATACTTTTTTCTTGATTGAGGCATAATTGGACCTAAGCAAGTCCCTAAAATGGTTCATATTGGTCCCCACCTAGGTCTCAAGATCATTGGGATATAAAATATTTAGAAAGTATTCTTTCATCTTGGAAAATAAAAAATAAAAAAAAAGGTACATTGAGAGGTATGAAGCATGCAAACATCGATACATTAAAATAAGGAACTCATTAATGGAGCTTGTCATCCCTACATGTCAAACGGATAAGCAGTGAAAGCCTTCCTAAAAAGCTCCCTTCCTTTGGTGAGGTTACACCTCTTAACCGAGCACCAAGGAACCAAAGGAAGCCCTTGGGGCAACGGAGGGCGACTCACCCTGCCCCACAAGAAATCCGCCCCTCCGATTAGACATGATCACGAGTCTGGCAGTTCAGTAACCCCACCTAGGCCCATCAAGCCCGAAACAACTAGGATCAATCAGGCTTGGACAAGCCGGGCACGTCCAGTTGGGCACATCCAAAGCTAATTACTTCGTGTAGAAAATCCAATCTTTCCCAAACCGTGGGCGGGCCTGAAAAAGTATTTTCACCCGAAGCCGGCCGCCCGTTGCATGATTTCGCTACGCTATCTTCCATTGGAAAAAAAAAAAAAAAAAACTTGGGCCGTCACCTGGGTGGGCCGACCAGCAAGCCCGCAACTCGCAGGGTCGGGCCGATCGGACGGCCCGCAGATTCGCTCCCTCGCCTAAACGGCATCTCCCCCCGCAACCAAACGCGGCCGCGCAGCTTTTGCTTTTGCAGAGAATTCTCTCCCGAGATGGAACCGAGCTCGTCCTCTGCTCCCGCTCCTGCTCCTCCTGCTCCTGCTCCGCCGCCGGCGTCGTCGTCGTCGTCGTCGTCGTTTTCTTCTTCGGAAGCCGTGTTGGTGGAGAGGCTCCGGCAGCGCGGATGGTCCTTCGACAACGCGGCCCACGTCAGGGCCGTCATCATGATCCAGCGCGCCCTGATCGACGACCCCTCCGACGCGGCCGCCCTCGCCGTCGCCGTCGAATCGGACCTCCTCAACACCGACCTGCGCTCCGTCGGGTCCCGGACCCTCCCCGACCGAAAGGCCTCGCACCTCCACGGCCCCATGGTCCTCCAGGTTAGGCCGCCCCGGCGCTGGCTTTTGCTCCTAGGTCACCGGCTCTGATCGCTTCCGTTGCCTGTGTGTTAGTGGCGCGCGGTTGGTTTCGCTTCGTCTTCGCTCTCGTTGTGCTTAGGGTTGTGATCGTTTTGTTGTGTACTTGAACAGATATCTGCGGTGAGGGACATTGCGAGAAGTAGTATTGACGAGGCCTCGAAGAGCTCTGGCGGTAATCGGATGCTGAGATTGACGCTGACGGACGGTCACAGCGAGATGACCGCAATTGAGTATGCTCATATTCCGTCCCTTCCCGATGATGTCGTTCCCGGTACTAAGGTATTCCTTTAAATTTGCCTTCTCTATAACCGGTATGTGTTTTTCTCTGGTAAGTTGATAGATTGCCCTGAAGTTGCGGTATCCATGGCGCAGAAGATATGGAAATTTTTTATAGAATCTAGTTCGTTTCGGTTTTTGGTCTTAGAGAATCCAATTGAGTTTGTTAGTCACAATTAAGTCTACGGTTTATTGCTGACGCGGCTTGGATAGTTCGTTTCGTACAAATGATTCGGATAATATAGGGTTGAAATTAATGTGGGAACTGGGACACCCTAGCTTCATTATCTCGTTGTAGTGAAGTTCACACTAGACGTGCAGTTGTAGTTGTGAAGTGTGTATCTAGATTTTGTTGATTCTAAATAGGAAGAATTGTTTGAAGTTAATTGCTTGGTCAGGATAGGAGAGACAGAGGTAGACATGAGGGGAGGATTCTTAGGCTCCATTTGTTTCATGGAAAATAAATGGTTTGGAAAACATTTTTTTTTAAATGATCAATTGTATCGCTTGATTATTGATAGCAATTAGATGCCTAAACAATTTTGGGAATGGGGAAAATATTTTTTTATTTATTCATTTTTGTAAGCGATACAAACAATCATTTTTAGGAATATGTTTTCCAAATTATTCATCTTCCATGAAACAAACATACCCTAAGTTCACAACAAGTCCATGCCATGGCTGTTTTTGTCATAGATGCTCCCTTAAGTGATTAAATGGATTAGAAACTTCCTCATTGCCACCAGGTGTGAGGACATTATTTTGTGGGCTTGTTGTCATTTCCTTTCACTGATGTAGGAGAAGGATTGAGATCCTCATATAAGTTCCAAAATTTACTCATCCATCTCCAGGGTTTTTGGCACTGGAAATGGCTAGTCTTCTAGAGTCCGGTTGCTCATTGGTTCTACAAGTGGATGGAAGGGGATCACGGGGGATTACAAGTCAGATGTTGCTCATACCCAAGATTCCTGTTTCTGCAATTCTAAGATGACTTTCATGTTTGCATATGTTTTGTCTTGGACAAATGTCCTTCTTCGCCCATACCCGAGATTCCTGTTTCTGCTATTTTAATGTGACATTCATGTTCACATATGTTATGTTTGGACAAATGTCCTATTCCTGGAGCTCTTTTTGACAATGCAGTACAGGTCCTCTGTAGAATCCAGTATTTCCCTACAAGCATTTACTGAAATTATTGGGTCATATCCACTAAAAACCCACTGATTTTAGCTACTGATTTGGAAATTGTGCATTAGGAAATCATCCTCTTGTCTAAAGCTATTAAGTATTAATGGCTGCGCAGTAGTGGTTTCTAGTCTTGTTAATCTTCTTGTTGGAACTTGTGTAAAGCAAGTTCCCGTCACTTGCTTACTTTGTACTGCTGTTGAAGAAATCAACTTCAACTACTTCTGATGTTGTTTTTGGTGCCTGCTCTGTGGTCAGGTGCGGCTGGAAAAGAAAGTTGCAGTATACAGTGGGATTCTGTGTCTAACTCCAACAACATTAACCGTCTTAGGTGGTGTTGTTCAGTCTCTATTTGATGAGTGGCAAATGAACAGAAAATACTCTGGCTTCTCCCGTGATTCTTTAAAACTATCACAGCAAAGTGATGCAGGTGGCCCTCCCCCATTTGAGAAGCTGCAGATCAGGGCTTCCGCACATCAGTCCACTCATCAAAGAAGATATTCAAGTCAGTCTTCATCTGCTTTCTTCTCTGCAAAAGTCATATATGATCCTCTTTGAAGGACTTCTCTTTTCTTTTTATAGACATTAAAGACCCATTTGTGCAATTTTAACTTGAGGTGGTAAATCTGCAGACAACCCTGAAACCTCCAATGGCAAGAAATTTGAAGGCAGGGAGTCTCGCATGCCATTGGAAAATAGATCTGTCGTTAGACAGAAGAATCTTGAAATAAAGGAAGATGTTGTGGGAAATAGTTCGGGAACCACTCCACCTACAGGAAAAGATGAGGAAAAACCAACTCGCTCTGAGTCGAGGCCAAAAGAAGGTTAGAATTTTTAAAGTTGGTAAGATTGCATGTTTGTGTAGGTTGCATGTTACAATGATAGATGGCTGCTTGCTTTCTATGGAGTAAAATGGTGGTAATAATAATGCTTCTGGTAGCATCGTGTAGCTAGTCATTCTGCTTAGAAACATCAGAATCCTTTTCTCTTCTTCTTTGTTTTTTTTTTCTTTTATTATAAGCCATGAAGGGATGTGGTGGTAAATCATCTTAGGGGCAGTTTTTGAAAGATCATCAACTACCTAGGATGTGGTGTTAAATCATCTTTGTGCAGTTTTGTAGACTTAAATAAGTGAGGCCAGTAGTATGGAATGATATCAGAGGATAATAGGTGCTTTGCAAAAGTGAGTCACGACATTATTAATGAAAATTGTTGAAGTAGTTGTCTTTTTATCGAAGTCTCTAAATGGGTTAGATTAATTCTGACCATATGATTGAGTTCCCAAGAAGACTAGTAGATCCCATCTAAGTGATTTTTAGCCTTTTCTATTTTGTGAGGCTTTCTATTGCTATTGACTGGAAGCTGATTTTGTTTTCAGTTGCCGATTCTGCACCTGTTCAAAATCAAGCGGCTGCTCAGAAACTCCTCCGAAAGATGAACCAACAAGGGATGCAGAATCAGCATTTTAAAGGACGAAGAAATAGAGGGAAGGGTAAAGAAGAAGAAGAGGCTCCAGTTTTTACTCTAAATGAATGGGAACAAAGAAATGCCGTTGCGAAGCAGCCAAATATGATCCATGATGAGGAATTGGCATGGCAGCTTCAGAATCAATTTGACTTGGAAGATGCTCATCATGTTAGTATATTTTCTTCATCGGGTACTGTTGTTTTCTCCGTTGGCAGAATTTGACATCACGACTCACTAGTATTTCAACCTTTCAGGTACTAGAGGGTCCTAATGAGACAGAAGCAGAAAGAATCAGGAGGAACATGTTCAGTTATGAAAGAGATGATGATAGGACTCATTCGGGGGGGTACGGAGGTGGACGGAGGGGTAGAGGGAGAGGAAGAGGGAGGGGAAGATCCCGTGGGAGGGGAAGACGTGGTTGATTTTCTGGCCCGTCTCATCTTTCATGGGTTTGACGTTCACAACTTCATGTCAGGTATACTTTTAATGTTTGTATAACAAATTGGTGATGTATTCAAGCTTTAGATGGCAAAGTTATAAAATTTCTGGCTGCATGCAGATACTTGGAAATGCTGCGGCCATCACTGGGATTATCTTCGTGAATATTCTAAGACAGAGATAATGGCTATGTACAGTGGTTTGGTTTCTTATAGTAGTGGCCTCTTACCAAACCCAGCTAGCTTCATGTTTACTTACCCGCAGAAGAAACTTTCTCATTCTTGCAGGAAGGGCTTCTTTATTTCTCTTTCTACTGAAATAAGCACAACTGAACTAAGAAATGCATGAGATAAAAGGAATAGAATAGGCTGCTGACCGTTGAGATAAGGCGCTTGTAGATGGCACTAACCATGGCTATACCTCTCAATACATATGTCAAATAATCAGAAAATATATGATGGTGCAGTGGCATAACGTACTCAAATAATGAATTATTTTTCCAGTGTCAAATTTGCTTTGGAGTGGTGTCCTCTCACCAACTTTGATTCCACTTAACTCTGTTTAAGTTTGTAGTGTATCATCATTAATTAAGATAAGCTGTAGATCAATTTTGTCTTGGTAATTTCTTTGAATATATCAATTAAATTAATAGTCTCTTCCCTTTTTATTGCAGTGGTCGTGATGCCAGGCGGTGAGGCTAACATTCAGCATTATTATTGATGTCGATACATTCCTGAGTGCTCGCATTTTTCACAATCAAGGATGAGTAGATGTTGGATGCAGTTGTGTAGAAACTGATGCGGAGATTTGAAAGGGTAATGAATTGGAGGCAACTATTTAGTTTGTTTGAGGAAGGAAGACAGATGAGTTTCTGCAATTAAAATCCTCGCCTTTTGGTTGTCATTGTAGCCATAGGTTTGGTGTTTCACAAATTGGCCGGGCAAATTGGGATTCAGTAGAACCGTGTCACGGAATGAGCTCATACGTTGGATAACATTTTCAGTCCTGAACCTTATACAGCATTCGCGTATGATGCATGGAATGCAAGCACGACTTAGCTGGGTAAAGAGCGGCTATTGACAACTAGATTAGCGGGAAATTTTGAATAAGAATCTGCCAGGCTTCTATTTTCTCAAAAATGATAAAGTGGATCTTTTTTCAAATAAAGGCTTGAAGAGGTCAAGCCAAGGGTCTGTAGTTTTAAGTCATTGGGGTTGTGTTTTGAGGAACCGTTGCAATGTTTGATTTTCCTCTAGGTAAAGAAGAATTCACGAGAGCCAATCAAACAGTAACCGTAGAATCGGGAAAGAGGCGTTCTAGGGCAACAAAACTGGAATCAAACTGGAGTGAGCACGACAATAAAGGTTGATTGGAACGATTGATTTCGAAGGGAGAATCAACTGGATTTTGATTGGAACGGAGCAGAGGATCTCTTTCTCCCTGGAGCAAGCGAACTCTTTTTCTCAGGAGCTGGCCTCACATCGGTCTCCCTCAACTTCGATTTCTGATGGCTTCATTCTGATTTTTGAATTCATTTTGCTGATTTGAAGAAAAAGGCGACCGAACCCGACCTCGCTCATCATCATCTTCTTCATTTGGTCTTCTTATTTCTGGTCTTCAGATTCTTCTCATTTTCGTCTCCCTCGTTGATCACTCTCTCTCCCCACCTCACTCTATCTTTGACCTTCATCATCCTTTGATGATTCTCATTCATCCACCACCATCTCTCCCGTAAAGTCAAACAGCGGTACGCTACTGTTCTTTTTTTGGGACAAAAATTCCGGATCCTGATCACCAAAATAATCAAAGGTTCCCGGTCTAGCAACTTTGGCCTTATCTGAGACTTTATGTAGCCTCTTCAAACTCTTATTTAATACGAAATTCACTCCGGCCCTCTTTTGAGAAAATAATTTCAATTTAGGTCCTTATTTGGATTTTTTTTTTCCTAGACTAATTTCAGTGCAGGCTCCTCGTAAAGGTCTCCATTGATCATTCATGCTGATATAAGTAGAGTGCGAAAGCATCTTCCAGTGAATCGTTACTAAATATATTGATCTCATGATTTATGATCACTGATTCCTTCTTTCTCTAATTATATGCAATGACTGCTTAAGTCGTAGCACTTGGAAGAAAGTTTCATCGCCGCAGAGGAAATATTGTTTTGCTTACTAAAAGAAGAAGGGTGTATGGCTTCATATTTTACAGACATTGGCAGCTAAACTAGAAGACTATCAGAGAACCAGGATCTTCCCCACATTTCCAACGCTCGGGCCAGCAAATTGGCCAGATCCCGCTCAGCCCCTACATTTTGGAGTTCTTGGAGCTGCACAAACATTAATCTCGATTAGCATAATGCCGTCAAAAGATATCTTGAATACCCGGATCAACAAATAAGTTACGAGAGCAAAATTTATCTACCAATCCCAGCTGCATCCGAGCTCTTCATTAACCGAATGCGCTTACACGACTCAGCAAACATTCTGCAATTTTTACCATACAGCAAAAGTCAGTCTTAATCAAAACAGTAAACCTTCTAATTGTCGGTGAGTAGGCTAAAAGAAAGAACACTAGCCAGTTCATTTTTTCGATAGAGTTTAAGCAAAGTGAGAGCAAATCTGCACTTCCTACAATGAATTTTTCCTTGCGGAGCCCTATCAAGCTACAAAACATTCTGTCTTGCGACCTAAGGTTCTTTCAAGCTGGAATTATTGAATATAATCTGAAAGTCTAATACAAAGCGCATGATTCTGGAGACGCCTAATGAATCTATCTATGCGAGCGCGCCCAGCAAATTTAAGTACGCACTGAAAATAACAAGGTCATTACTTCCAAGGGACGTCGCCAGCTAGCATCCAATCACCGTCGCCGTCCTCGTATGTGGGCACGTACTCCATTCTCTTGCCCGGATCCATGACCTCAGTCCCTTCCAAAACATTACCTACACGACGATCCCACGACACCGTGAGCGTGTGAACACATCAAACTAGCACAACTGACTTAAAGCATAGGCATATGCTTACCGTTGACAGTGAAGCAATTGAACATGCCCTCCAATGCCTTCAAGAGCTCATCGTAGCTGTTGTATGTCCGAAGGTCGACTTTGCGCAGATATGGAGCTCCATCCACGGCCACCTTCACATATTTGCAGCTCTCCAATGTCTTCTGCCTGAATGATCTCACCGGTGGCCACCCCACGACTTGTGCCCTTCACATGAATTGGAGATTGAAAATGTCAATTTGATTATATCTGCTGTATTTGATCTAGAATAGAAAAGTTCATACAGAAACTTAACAGTGTTAGAGTCAAACAATCAAACTCTGGAAGAGTCCTATGTCTTCTATTTGATTTTTGTTCATCATTTATTCTTGGTTAGGTGGTGCATTATGTGCACACTAGGATAGAGAGGTTGTAAGAAACCCGATCGAGTTTTTGTCCAGGCAAGTGGAGAAGATGTTGGATGCCCCGAGAATACGAATACCAATTGATCAAAATGGTGCTCCAGCGATGAAGTAAGTTCCTATCAGATGTTGAGAATGGCCCGCTTGCTTAAACAGTAGTTGTAGACTATTACGCTGTGTTAGTACATCAATATTACAAACTAGTCTCACTACGAATAATTGGCGTTAATCTTCGGATAGTGTCATCAAGTCATCATATCAAATGAAACAATACTATCTTTCACACCACTTTGTACACAAAATCTTCTGTAAACATTAGGATCCCTTGCAACGAGTCGATACAGCGGATCTTACTTGGATGCTGGGACTTTTCCGGCACTAGACACCTGAGAGGCTGCAGAATTCTCAGCTGCATCAACCTCGGTATCCCCACTTTGCTTGCCGATGCTGCTTCCGAGGCCAAGACCGATGGTTCTGGCGTACGCCCTCTTCGCCCCGGTGATCCCCGCCTTGCAGCTGCCGACCCTGGGCAGCCCCAAGGTCAGCTCCGTGTCCATGCCGCTAGCGTTGGAGTCAGACGACCCGTCGGCTGTTTCCGTCGATGATGGCATTTTCTGCTGCGCGTGCAAATCATCCAATGCTTCCTCACTCGTGAGTATTGTGTGAAGAGTTGCAATTCAATCAGAATGAGATATATATATTGAGCATTGTACGAATCAAATGGTTTGAGGCCACGTGGGGGTGGGAAAGAAAGGGGGGTCGGTATTCGTCCATGTAGGTGAATTTTGCTGTGAAGGGAAGGAAACAAGGTTTGAAGTGGAGCTGTCAGACATGTCGGTTCATGGAATCCGGAATTTTCTTGTTTTCAAATTTTTTGCGCTATTTTGTCAGGCGAACTTTGGGTCAATTTATTCCTTTTTCATAACTACAATGAAGCTAGTGGGTTTGGGATTTGGAAAAATGTGGTGAATTCGAAGAATATTGAGCAGCGGGTGCTCCAGCAGTCAAAAACTTGAGCTATAAGCAAAAGGGTTTAGTCCCAAAAAATTGCGACTCCTCCCGCTGAGATTTGACAAATTCGAAGTGAATTGACACGAATTTGACTTATATAATATGTAGAGCATGGTCAATAAAGAGGGTCATAATATTTTCGAATTACATTACTCAACCATAATTGTAAAATTTGAATTTGACGTGTGAATAAGAGTTGTCGGCTCAAACTTTCATGATGGAATTGTGTGCGTGGAAAGTAACGAATCATTGACAACATGAATACGCAAAAGCTGGAAAAAGACATCAACCTTTTCTTCATTAGAAGGTTTGGTAATAGTATCACAAATGAGTTTTTTAGATGGCTCAGCTTCTTTTCACCCCCCTTCTTTTTCTGTTTTCTTTTTTGGGTTTCATTCTCATCAAGCCCTTCTCCTTCCCGTTCCCACTGTTCTTACATTGCCTATCCTCCGCCACCGTCGCAAGCCTCCGTACCGGTTGCGCCACGCTGCCGTTGCTCGACATCATCAGAGAGGGCAATCACGGCAAGGCAGCGGAAGATGAGGGAGGTGAGCATGGTCATGGTGGAGATGCGGAGAGAGAGGGGTTAAAGTTTTTTAATGTGGTATCCTTTAAAAAAGTTTAGAGACGTTTTAGTCAATTGAAGAGTCACTGGACCTTATCTAATTACATCTTTAAACAGGAGTTTATCCTTCGATTACAGCGACAAAACACAAGTGGCAATTGCCTGGCTGTCGGCAGAGTTGTCGCCTTCGTCGTCTTCACAAAGATGACTCGCATAAAAAGAAATGCTTTAAAATATGCTTCCAACAAATTTTCACTGAACTCTGTGTGCTAGGCTGCTAGTATTGCTCCCATGAAGTGTTTTAGTAAGAATTTGACGCATTTTTAATGAAGGATTTGAGTATGCTTAAACATTGCTATAAATAAAAAGGTATAACACCAAGAAGATTTCAAACTAATATGCCATGACACATTTATTCACAACAAATCATCATGTCACTGAAAACCGAACAAGTAAGTTATGACACATTTACCCCATATTAATTTTGGGCATCATAAAAATTTCTTGAACAATACACCCTTAGCAAATATGCTATATGTTAACTTCCATCCTAATATCCTATAACGCCATTTAATTATTGATGTGGAAATAGGCATGGCAAGTGACTTGTCTGACGTGGACCAGATGTGAAAACTCAGTATATGGTTCTTTAAAGTGACTTTGTTGCGAGGAAACCCAATCTAAAGAAAATGAATTGACTTTGGGAAAAAGGGCTTTAATTTGCACTTTCTCTCTCTTACCAGGATTTTACCAATAAAATTAGAGATTTCAGTAGATTTCCAAAACGCATGGGAGCTCTCATGACAAGAAAAGTAGTTTAGTTCATATTTAATTCACTTCAGATGAGTCGCTTGTCATGTAGGTGTACAAGCTTAGAATTTTTTTATAAATGTAGTTTTGAGGTAAATGTGGCTTAAAATAATGAGTTTAGTATTTTTGAGATACGAAAATCATTTTGAGGTAAATGTATGATAGATGTACTTGAGAATTCTTAAGATACTAACATAAGGAAGAAGCGTAAGTCCAATGAAAAGATCATTTGCACTATATAATGGGAAAAAAATTATTATTCGAATACCCATTCAAAGTTTAATACATTAATAATTAAATTGATTGCAAAATCATTATCGATTTAAAAAAAAAATGAATGCTACAAAAGTCTTATGATCGAAATACAAATAAGTTCTAAAATATATGAATTTAAGTCCTATATATATACATACATCTTTTGATAATAGTAGGGCATGGCTGCAGAGACAAACTACTAGGAAGTTCAAGAACCAGTCAAATTCAGGTATTTGACCTATTTATGTAGCCTTGACCTGGAGTAATTTTCAAGCAGTTATTGGAATTTGAATAGATGACTTCTAGTTATATTTTAAAAATAATTATAATAATATAACAAATGTTCAATATAGATTCTTCCAAGTAATCTCAATTCTATTTCCATATATTTCAAATCAAATCCTTTTCTCTATTTTCCCCTTTTCCATTCCAAATGTCCAATCAACCAGAGTCAAACCACTCGACCCCCCAAACCTGCAAAACCGGGAACCCTCGCACGCAGCTTTTCCGCCTACAATCTTCGTTAAATCATTATTAACTAGCTGGGATTAGGTGATAAAAGTGCCACGTGGATTTTTAATTTCCGGTCGAATCATATACAACTGTAGGTTAAATTAATTCAACCTAAATTGAGCTACGTGAATTACGAATAGGCATGTAGAAATGTTTGATCTTGCAACATGCATATATATGAGTAAGATGCCTTGATATATGTCGTTAATCTAACACGATATATTAGTCAATTTCAAGTTATCAATAATAAACCACGACGCTTATCTAATTAGTCTTGCCGAGTGCGTTGATTGAATTTTGACACTTGCAAGATTGATATAACCAAGGTTTGTTGATTTGCCAGCAATTTGATAAATTTGCTAATGTTAGGATCAAGATTTCATCCTAATGTCATGTGAGGCTGAAAATTACCGCATATTGCCACTTAGTGACAACTTATCAAAGTTAACTTCAAGCATATGAAACTATGCACATGAGTAAATTGCCACTTCTAGTCACCTTGTATCACTACGCTACCTTGACCTCCACTTTGAGCCGAAAGGCGCACGATTTGTTTTTTTAGGTTTCTCCCCAGAAAATGTCTCATTGAAAAGTTATGACAAGTGACATCCCATATATGGCACTCCACCTCCCCACATCCAGGCGATGTGGGATTTGGCTTATTCCTATCTCCATACCATCCTAAAGTGACACTTTATTCGGGCCCTATCTGGCTTCCAAGCGATGTGGGATTTGGCTTATTCTTGTCCCCACGCCATCCTAGAGCCACACTTTATTCGAGCCCTCTTTGGTTTCAGGGATCACTCTCACCCTCATAGGACCAAGTCATCACAAGTTCCACCAACTTCCACTCAATTCGTCCCCAAACCACACATTTCCAACTAGGTTATGGCTCTAATACCATAATGTTAAGCCCAAACCCAACTCATAACGATATTGTCCACTTTAGGCCGGAACCCAAATGATTTTGTTTCTCTAGGCTTCTCCCCATAAAAGGTTTTGTTACAAGTTAAGACAAGTATCACCCTGTATATGACACTTCACTTCACCACATTCAAGTGATGTGGGATTTGATTCATTCCTACCACAACATCATTCTAAAGTCAGAGTCATACCTTGTCCGAGCCTTCTCTAGCCCCAACAATCACTCCCACCCTCATAAAATCAAGTCATTACACTAATGGTCGTACCATGAAAAACACAAATTGATATACACCTATCAAATTTATCCTTCATTAATTTCCGTTTAATTTTACCATCAAATTACTATGTTGGAGATGTACCAATTTAAGGTTTTACCCTTCGCTTGTCAAGGGTGTATCAATCTATAGTATTTAATGATATTAATTCAATTTAATGAAAACTAATTTATGGCAAATTTATCATAAATGTACCAATTTATGATTTTTGTTGTAAAAAAATTAATTTTGGATAAATTTATCATAAGTATGTCAGTTTTTTTTTATGGTCATAAAATTAATTTAAAATAAATTTGTCATAACTATATCAGTTTTAGATTTTTCATAATATTAACTCTAACAAATTTGAGCTTTACCAAAAAAAAAAACTCTAACAAATTTGAGAGGTTGGGATTTTTCCTAAGGAGAAGGTTGCTTCATCTTTTTAATTTTGGATTTTTGTCTGGAGGCATGAGTTTATGTATTTTTCAGAAGTAAATACGTTGTAAATAGTCAATTGATGAAAAATCAGGTATGCTTTTCCGAATTTTTCCCTGGTAAACAATCTCTTCCTGTCCGGTTTCATATTGGCAACATTTCTCATCCATTGAACCTGTACATTCATCATGTGTCGGCCCAAGTCCCATCGTCAGGCGAATAAGATTTGACAAAACCTCATGCTATTCTACGCTTAGGTGAACCAACGTAGTCCAACAACTTTAAAAACTAAAACACGGAACCCCTAAACGAAAGTAAATAATTTATTTTAGTCCCGTGATTCGATTCGGGCAGCCGTCTGAAAGCGCTCACGGGGCTTCAGAACCCGTATGCGCTCTGGAGGGAAGAATCTAGTTTACGCAATGAAACAGGCGGCATTTTGAGGGACCATAGATTGCTACCAATCCAACATTATCTTGAAAAAATATATTTTGCAAATTCTTTGGCATGTGTCATCGAAATGGGTTGTGTTCTATGTATCGCAAACGAGTAAGAAAATATCAGTCTTTCTGGAGATCGATGCCCTTGATTAGTCTAATGACCATGTGAACAGGAGCACTTCAAGGCGGCAAGTTGATGAACGAATGTCCATGTGCATGCACGAACTGTTTGCAACTCCATTCGTGTCTCTTCTTTCCGGGAACCTTTTTCCCGCTCAAGCCGGTTTTAGATTACGTGCATGCATCTGAGATGATGTTAGATTTACTTGATCCATCGCCCAAGAAAAGGATCGTTGACTCGATTGATTTGCTCTTTGAGATGAACGTGTCCAATCTGATTGAGCATGACGGGGAATCACGCGGCAAATCACCAAAAGGGTTGGCCAGGGAACTCAAGTGAGCACGAACCGGAGGATGTGTCGAATTCCGGCATTTGGATTTTAAGTTGGCGAATTTCGTATGTTGTTGTCCCTACGGTAAGGGGATCGGATAGTAACTGTGTAATGCAGACAATGTCAATGCAAGAACCACTAGCCTGCGAATGTCAAAGCCACCATGCTAAGCCCATCAAGCTGTAACTCCATCACTTCAGAGTCTCGGGTCTCAAACAAGAGCGGTTCTTCCATTTGCACGACAAGATTGAGCACACATCTGCTTTGCCCGAGCAAGAAAATGGCAACGAGGACGGATCGAGAATGGGATTTAGCTCCCCGGCATTCCGACGCAAATGTTCGAGGAGCTTGCGTGAAGGTTGAGAGAGTAGAATAAACATATGGAGGCCGAGCAAAAGCTAATTACAGGGGGGATTACAGTATTGTTCAATCTTTTCTTCCCTCCAGAGGACAAATCGGGGACATTATATATATAAAAAGAAGAAAGAAATAGATCTGAAACCGTGGGCATGAGCACGAGCAAGATTTTCTACACGGGCAAGATTAGGCAGCGAACTACTGGCTAGCTCAGGAGACCTCGAACCAGAGACATCAAGCACTTTCTGCGGAAACTTTGCCCACCACTCCTCGGTTATTGGCAGGTTTCGGCCTCCACTCGGTCCTGGCCCTCACAATTTCACCCCCACTTTCGAGCCGGAGCAAGTGCTGGCACTCGACTTCAGCAGAGTTTTCAAGGTCATCGACGACGCCATTGCCAGAAAGAGCAGTCAGGGACTGCAGCACGCTGTCTCTCCCGCATTCCCTCCGGTACTCCAAGGTTATGGCAGAGAGCTCATGAGTCTCCAAAATGGGCAGTGGAGCACTCTGCGATTAGCAAAAATGAACCCATCAGTAAACGGAACAAGTGAATCTCCCATCAACAGATCATTGCACGAGAGATGCGTTTCATAGGCAACAAGTACAGCCAAAAACAAAATCTCCAAAGAACAAAATTAGCAACAGATGAACTGGAACGCTTTGATTACGACCCCTGTGACACTAATTTGTTAGATAAATATGCTGCCAACGCTAAGCTTGTGTAAGAAAAGTTCTTTAATCCATTTTCTCTTTCACTTTTGAGAAAGGAGGGGAGCTTCCGGGAGAATACAATCCTTGAAGGCACTTCTCACTGAGTTATCCATTAATTTATTTTTCTCAGGAACATTTGTGGAAGCCCCATGTGCCTAGGAATCAAAAGCTACCTAATCATATGTCAAATGAGAGCCCCGGATACACCTTATCAATAATTGTCATCAAAATGGAAAAGCGACAAAAATGGTGATCCTAACTGCAACATGGACAGCTATGCATACAGATGCCGCATGGCTCTGTTATTGATGACAGAACCAATCCCCATTAATCTAATTAGACAGCAAAGCAGATAGCAGTCCAACTTTATCCTTATCCGAATTTTGAGTGCAGATAGTATGCTAATTCTTATAACAGATAGTACACTTGATTATGCATTGATTATTATTGAGACAATAAGACAAAAGGAAAGAATGAGAGATGGGGCAAAATAGGGGCTTATTACGCTTTAGTGATACCTCAAGAATCCAGCCAATGTACTTCACATTGTTGACGTGCTGGTTGACATCTAAATCATGCCACCTGGGCTGCACAAAGCAAACACGGGAATGAAGAAATCTCAACACTTTTTAACTTGATTTTGCCAGTATATCTACAAAGAAAATGCGAACTTACAGTTAAAATCTACAAAGAAGATGTGAACTTACAGTTAAACCTGATCGGACGAAATCTGCAGTGCATTCATCCAGCTTCGGTAACTTCCTATCGTCCTCAGCTACCACAGGAGGAGAGTTCAGAAAATAAGGTTCTATTTCTCCCCTAACTTCTTCTGGTAATTTTGATAATCTCCTTGTATGTTTATTCATCATCACCCACACACTGCAGATATCAACCCAGCAATACCAAAAGATGCACATGTTATTCTCCCATCATTTCAAAACCAATCGTACAAATCAAATTCCCCAAATAAGCAAAAACATTGACTTCTCATCTGTTCAATTGTCATGTATGTCTCTCAAATACTGATTACAAAGACCGATTTGAAAGCATGATGTGAAAAGGAAACATCTATGCTGAAAGTGCAAAAAGAAAAAATTACAAAGTCATGAAGCCCATTGTGAGACTCTTAACTAGAGAACGCTAAATTTAATTTACAATTAAACAAGCTTTTTTTTCCATCACTTATGGAAAATTGAGTAATTAAAAAGGCCAAGTCAAATATATTTATTCCAGAGATTTATACCTGGAGGCTCTTGTAAGAGTCTCTCCTGTCTTCAGATCACGGACATGCCAATCTCGCCGCATTCCATTCTTTCCAGACCCACAAACCCATGTATCCACTTGAACGACATCTCCCCTGCAAGCAACATAAACTATAGTAATTTGTCATTTGCTCATATTAACCCAAAAATCACTTCACATCAAAACCTTCTCATGCATCACATAGAACCCATGATTCTTGGTTACAACAATCAAGTCCGACAACACAAGTCTTTACTTGCCAAAAATAATAAGGTGGCCACCAGTCTCCTAATAGTACATACGATACCCATCTTCTAGAAGGTCACCAAACTTCAAAATTTTCAAATTGCACAACAGAATGATCAGGTGTATATAGACTTTAGAAAGATGCAAGCTAAAGTACAACTAAAAGTTATAGGCAATAGGAAATAATGCAAATCTAAAACCGTGTAGAATACATACTTGCACAAGTCACTAACAAAGCCCTAAATTTTTCCAGTCTCGACAGTGTAAAGATTCAAAGATCCAAAAGCACCTTACATCTTAAGGTCAAAACTAACCAATTGGCTTGACCTTAAACCTGTTCAATGCTTCAGATTTACATGAAAACGGTATTATAGGTTATAGCTTAAAAGAGTCACTGGATAGGTAAGCTAATTCCCCATTCACCTGCAACATGTCAAAACATAAAATATTGTCCTACATTACATGGAGGCAGTTGCCCACAGTTAATCATCACTACTTTAAACTAGCTTAGGTTAAATGTTCATTATAGCACACTGCCAGTTTCTTAATCTCAAGGCTTAAAAACATAGTAAGAGATCAACCCTTAGAACAAGAATATCATGTGTCACGAAATGCATAAAAAAATCAAGCCAAGAATGCATCTTCCATTTTTTTGTCGGACATTTCTTGCTTACCAGCTAGGATATCGATCTACCAAAATCTGCATTTTAGTGACAACCCAGATCAGGTTTCTTTTACTCATCTCCGGGGTAGAACCGAAGCCATCAACAAGAAGTCCGGCAGTCTTAACATGGTTAAGAGCAGTCTCCTGCCAGGAAGGAATAAAAAAGTCTCAAGCAAAAGACAAACAGCAACCTGCCAAATATTAGCTTCACTTACAAAAAACATGCTTGCCGGCCTGCATAAGTAAAAGAACTGAAGATCCCAAATTACTAATTCAGATTGTAACTAAGGTCTGTACCTGTAAGTGATTCATTAGCGTCTCTATAGATGCTGTCCTATCAGCACCTATCTCATAAGATCTGATCGAAAAGTTCTGCCTGAACACAAAACCATCTTGAACAATTCTCCCTAGACCAAATGGATCCATTAGCATATCCGGTCGTCTTGGTTTCCAATCAAGCATCATCCATTGCTTTTCTGCTGCCAAGAAGATGGTTGTGATAGCGGCGAGAAGCATGCTCCAGTCAGGCAACTGGTTAATAAAGGTCCTTGGGGGAGGTGATGATGTCCCATCCTCAGTCTTCACAATGTCGGGAAATGTTGTCAAACCAACAGAGCTACCATTTATCTTAGGAAGGGCTTGAGCGTTGGCCTTCATCTGCAAACCAACAGAAGCAGATTTCGACTTCATTGGCCCCACACTTGCCACCCCATTCCCTGGTCTGGTGGTCTTGGCAATGGAATCTGGCGAAGGAACTGCGAAGAAAGCAGAAGTTGCAGCCGTGGCAACCATGATGACACTATACAGCAGCGCTCGAACTGGATGGTCTGTCACGAGAGCACAATAATTTATGGGGGCCAATGAAGCAAATCCTCAACACAAGGTATCACAAGGAGACATTGTTCCTCTGCAAGACAGGTCAGAAAGCCATCACCATTAATAGTCAAGAAAATTTGACAAAACCAATACTGATAAATGAAGCGATGGTCCCAATCGTACACATTCTACCTAGAAAGAGAGACATAGAATTAATTCAGTCTGTGGGTGAAATTCAGGTATCAGAATTAAAATGAAACTTCAAGAAAAGGCAGCAATTTCTGGCTTGGAATGGGGTAATGTATTGAGACTACCGCGAACAAATCATTCGGCACTGTGGGTTAAAACAGGTCGACCAAATTCCCTTAAAAACAGCTTCTTTTTTTTCTTTTTCTTTTTTCAAAGCATAGGAGAAAAACCTGCTCAGCTGTAAACCTTCGGCAATTACAGACAGACATCTTCTTCTAAAAATCCTATCTTCTATGCTTTTACAGGAAGCACACCTCCTCTTAGCAATGGACAGCGTGAAATGCAGCCAAATTGCTGCTCAAATCTCAAACTTGTGTACGTTACAAAACTGTGCCCACCAAAAAGCAAAACTAGAGTACCCCCCGCATCAACCAAGCCGAAGGAAGAAAGCGAAAAGATTTGTACACATTACAGACACGGACCAGAGGTACGACCTCAGGAAAATAATAGCAACATGGCATGCAGAGAAACCAAAAAAAGGAAAAGTACTAAGACGAGAGTAGATCTGGCCAGAAAACCTGGAAAACTATTAGGAGTTTTCGTGCCTAACGCAAGAAACGACCTCATTAAACAAACAAAAAAATGCCAGATTCAGGCGGTGATAAAACCGAAGAAACGAAGGGAAGAAGAGGATGTGCACTCAGCGCCACATCATCCATCACCGCACTGAACACGAACAGAACACAGAGAGAGAGAGAGAGAGAGAGAGAGATTCCAATGAGGGGTCAACAAAACCGCAGTGCTATCTCCATACCCCAGGTCCCCGAGCGGCCGAGTGCTCCGGATCAAAACGCATAACGCAACGAAAGAAAACCCGAAGAAGAAGAAGAAGAACAGGAGAGAGAGAGAGAGAGATCGCACCTCGATCTCAACCAAGCTCGGCGAATGCGAACGAAGGACGAAACGAGAGAACCCAGAAGGCCAGGGCGGGCGAGGGAAGCGTGGGGCTAAATGAACATGTCAGATCTGAAGGAGAGACAAAAAATGGAGAATCCTCTGCTCCTCCTCCTCCTCCTCCTCCTTCTCCTTCTCCTTCTCCCGTCCTCTTCTTCCTCCCACCTCGCAAACCCGTCTCTGTTTTCTTGCCGTCACTTCTCTAGAGCGAATCAATCCCCCCGTCTCCCTCTCTCTCTCTACCCCGTCCGCCTTACGGCCCTCCTCTGTTTTTTTCAAATCTCTGTGCCTCTGTTTTTCTCTCTCTCTCTCTCTCTCTCTCTCTCTTCCGTTGCTGTTTGGGAATTCCGACGATTTCCCCTTTAAAATATATTTCCGCCGAAACCCAAGAAAGATGAAGAAGATCTAAGAGAGAGGGAAATGGGATTGAGTGGACAGCAAATTGGGAGAGGATGTGAAATGGCTGTTGAGCTGCTTTTCAGTATTTATAGCCATCTCCCCTGCCCCTTCCCCTGCCCCCTCCTCCCGCCTCCCTTTCAAAGTTTTTTCTCTGCGCTCTGTTTCCCTTTCGTTCCTCTCCTTTTCATTTCTAGGAAAAAAAAAGAGAAGCACACGAATGGTAACTCAATTGATCGAGGCACAATGTCGTCATTACACTTTTAATTTATTCAATATGAAATTCAACGTTGTCACATGCTGCACGATGCATATTTTGCGTGGCGCACCGTTCGTGACCCCACTAGAGATCCAAATCACCGTCGGCATTAGGCCTTAACCCATTAGACCGTTTCCGTCCATGAGGCTCCAAGCGGACCGTGTAGAAAAGTCCTACTTTGAGAAAAAAAAAGGATCCGTCGGTGTCAAGGACGAAAGTTATTTGGACTCATCATATTCCTACTTAGCATATGATGATTCACGTCACGAGGTGTCGTCTGATTTGTTATTTGAACAAACGGAGGAACCAAATTAAATATTTATTAAGGATCATATTTGATAAATAAAATTTAATGATGACATTGGACGTTATGGGAAAGTTAAAAATAGTTTGTGTCATTTTTTCTTTATTTGATTTGATTTGATTATTTATTTATTTATTTTGCAAAGCTTATGTGGGTTATAAATTGAGTTGGCTACTAGTTACTATAATTACTCCCAAAATCTATTGAGAGATATTCTCACATCTATTTTTTGTTATTCGATTCTAAACGGAGATTACGTTTGTTTTTTCGTATAAATAGGCATGTCTCCATCTGTCAGATAGGGATCTAATTCCGTGGCGTTGAAATCTAATCTTTCCTTCACCTATCAATTTCGATTTACGGATCGATTCTTAATCCCACTCGCCAGAATTATTTTTTCTAATTTACGATTTTATAATATTTTATTTGTACCAACTTAAGGAGAACTTAGTAAAAATAGTTATATAAGACTATAAGCAGAGAAAGGAATAATATCTGAACTTTTGGAATATCTTTTATAAAGGGAATTCAAATCTTTGTAAAATCGAGAAAGATTTAAATCCAATTACAAGAACCAAGAGATTTCAAAAAATCGCCATTTAATTATGGCAGAGAATTTATTTATTACCGGGCTTCCATGAAACTCTTTTACAAAAATTGGAACATCGTATCCTCCTCCCCATTTGCCTTTATATAGTAAAGATATAATAAAAAGAAATTGGAATGCCGGAATTTTTAAGATCTTAATTCATGCTGATGATACTAGTTTTCCTCTCTAGGTTAAATTATAATATTATGTCAATAATGAGGAAAATAGCTATGTGATTCGTTTAATTGAATCATTTGATATTATTTACAATTTACGTGAAATTAAAAGATACTCAACTGAAATAAATGTAAATTATCGCAAAAACAATGGATTCGTTCGAATTCTTGCTACATCATTTCCTTGTCATTTGTCTAAAAGCTCGAGAATAATGCTCCATCAATTCCCAAACAATGTTCCCACACATCGAACAAGCACAGAGCACGATTGGCCAAAACAAATTTAAATGACAATGCTCCTTTCATTTCCCATAATCTGCTGAAACCAAAAATGCTTTCTTTAATTATCAAATTAAATAACCTTCTTCCCTCGCCCAGAAGCCAAGACAAACTTAAGAATATATTTCTTTTTTGCCAGGATAAACCATAGTCGGTGACTGAAAAATATACTTATTTTTTGTCTAACTTTAGCAGGTTGAAGAACTCTCAGAGCTTGGCGATGACTTCTAGGCAAGTATAAAAACAGCATAGCTTTTGGAATCAATGCAAAGCAGGTAAGGTGGTGACTTCAGGGATGAGATGAACGCAGATGCAAGTACATTGCTTTTGGCTTTTGCACGAGAAACACACGTCGATATTAAAAGCAGCTGCACCCCATATATAGTTACGTCTCATGAAACATTAAGTTTGTCTTTTAAAGGTTCATATTTTAAGACACGTACATGTTGGTACGAAGATGTTCGAGTCAGAAAATCGTCTCTCAAGAGACCATAGAAGCAATGTAAACTTCAAATGGGTCCATAAAAAATGATGGAAATTGATTATCAACATCCTCAATTGGAACCTTGATTTTTTGCGCGATTATGTTTGATATGTATGCAAATGGAACTTGCTTTTAGAATAATAAGTGGTCTTCTTAAATTGTGCAAAAAGGGCTGTTTGAATAACACCCTTAATTCCGACAAAAAAAAAAATAACACCCTTAATTAACTAAACTTAGGCTTTCAATGACGATGTAAAATAGGAATTCGAGTATCAATTTCTTCATTTAGTGCCAAAAGAGAACTCTGCAAATTGTTATCCATAAGAGTTTGATTTGTCATATCCCGAGTTTATTCAGTATATGTTAATAAACATTCTGGCTATATCTATTTTCCTTGTGCTAGTGTTTTGAGAATAATAATTTTAGGAGAAAATGATATAAATAATTCCTGAATTTTGGCCTAATATATAATGTGGTTCCTGAACTGTTTATTTGTTTAATGTGGCTTCTAAAATTTTGGTACATATTCAATTTAACCCAAAGATTGTATGAACATGTTCAATATAATCTCTAATCTAGAATTAAAGGAATGATAACATTGAATTTTTTCACATAATTCATGGACTATAATGAACTTGTATATTACGCAAATTAAAAACTTAGGAACCACAATGCACATTTGATCTAAGTTCAAAAACTATTTGTATCGTTATCTATAATCTTGAATAAAACCCAAGTTATGTAGATGTGCATGTCAAGTATCATTGGTACTATTTATCCCATGAATGTTTAAGGGTGTTAGGTGCATAATTAGGACTGTCCTTCCCTGCGCGTCCGTGAACAACGCAAGCTATCTGCGTCAAACCCCATGTCCAAAGCCTTGCGTAAACAATCTTTTATAGTTCTCTTTTTTCTTTTGCTGTTTTATCTTATTTATTGATTTTATATGCTGTCGTCTTCGCTTTGTCGATGGAAAATTCAGGAGCCCGGGGAGAGAAGCAAAGTAAATATTAAATTGATAAATTCTGACCACGGTATGGAGATCCTGGATTGAATACAAAGGTAGTTCAACCGTTTCATTTGCATGGACTTTGTGCAGTACACGTTTGAGTTCGTCGCCATCGATTTTCTTCCTGGACTCCTAAAATAGCTAACCGTCCAGATTATTATTGACTATCCTAGCTCGCAAACGGATCTCTGACTTCTTTGGCGATCCAACGTGATTTTGCTACGTGGGATGTTTTCCCAACATCGGTTCCGACGCGTCTTCATGTTCGTCAAGCTACCGATGTCAACAAGAATGTCGAAAGAAACAACCAAGGAAAGTGTACACAGAAATTGTTTGCAAGTGTAGGATTGTCTTTTCCACGTATAAATCGACTGTGCTTGGGAAGGGCTCGAGGAATTCCAGGTGAATGACAGTTATTCTACATCTTTGGCCCGCCTCTTTGCCTGCCTAAGCTTGCATCGTTGTCAGATAAGATATCTCAGTTTGTTATAGAAGCTACGGTTCAACAGAGAAATGATTGATGCCGGCCAGGGTGACTATGGATGAGAATGTACAGCGATGAAGCTAAGCCTATTTCAACATGTTTAAGGAGACGGGCATGTGCTTCCCCATGCGTGCCGAATGAGAAGACTGTTGTATGAAGAAAGCGGTCGATCACAGCACATCATCAATCAATCATTTCGAGGTTTAAACAAATAGAAGTTGGTGAATGACCACCAAACTCATCAGCTTCACGTTAAAATACACGCCATGTTAGTTTTTTTCAATCCAAATCCAAACGTGTTGGTAAATTATATAAAATTGCGTTAAGATAACTTACTCTGCATACACCAATGCAAGCAAGCATCGAGCATCCCAGCAAGCACTAGGCATCCCAATTGGCTGACTCATCCAAGACTTGGTTTACAAGTCGAAGGTTATAGTTTCGAGACCTTAGCTCATCAGTCTAAAAAAACCTAGGTTAATGTGGAAAGGATTGATCTGGGTTTATGTTTATTGTCAATCTCAAGCTTTCCCATCTTGCCTAATAAGGATATAGTGCCGGATTTACCTAATAGGCAGTTTGTATTTCGTTGACACCTTAAAACGAATATTTCAACAGTGAATGAGATAAGTTCCAATTCCATCCAAATCCCATTTTGGCATGCAAATAGCATAAGGCATCCCAACATCATAAAAGATTAAGATTATATAAATGTGTAATCCAATGACGTAGAGAAGACTAATTACAATTTGGACTATTATTAGGTCAACCAATAAGAATTATCGGATAATTTCTTTAACAATATCATTCATAAAGAATCCAATCACGGGCAACGCAGTTGGTGTGTATTATCTTTCTCATCGCCGAAGTCAATGGTTCGAACCCTCTTTTTGCTAAAGTGTCTTAAGTGGGGAGCCCTAGTGTTGGGGTCTTGGGCTAGCCCCCTCCAGGTACTAACGTCTAAATAGCATCTTATGGCGAGGCTCGCTGGTGCCACCGAGCACTGGCGGGTCATGTATAAACGCAAATAACGTAAATGAAAAGGGGTTCCGACAAATCTGGATATCAAAAGAAAATATATATATCATTAATAAAGATTCGTGTTACCCCAACTACTTCGTTCTAAAACAACTTGCCCTATGATCAGCAACATTAATGTAGAAAAAGCTCGCCTAGTAGTTAATCAAACAGTTCGAAGCCTGTATAGCTGGGGGCAAGTGGGTTTTTTCAGAAAGGAAAATAGGCACTAAGTTCAACGAAGATCTCTCGAACCATGAGGCGCCCATTGATTCAAGTCAACCGCAGCAAATCAAACGGCTATTCGTGGGGGCCATCCTTTCTGCCTCTGCTCGCGATCTAGCTCCCTGTACTGCATCGTCTTCAAGGGATCGCAGTGCAGCTTCTGTATTTTTTTCTCTTTGTCAGCAAATATGCCCTACCGAAGGACGCAACCCTCAGAATTTACTCTGACATGCACCCAGAGACTCACTGACTCACGTCACTATTTCTCTTCCTTGTTTTTTCCCCCTATCTTTTCAGGTGAATTTTGTAATGAGGTTACATCAAGAAAATGATTAGATGATGCGTGGTGCTACGTTAGTTCGATGTGCCTTATATGATTTTGTGGAAGTATTTTGCGGGTGCCAACCTAGATGATAGTGACTCAATATTTATAAAGTTGCGTATCAACCTTTTCATTAATGCCGTTTCATTTCACACAAGAGAACTATTTAATCTCCATGGAATGGACAAGATTCGATATTAACAAGATCTTTTGTGTCAACTGTTGGATGATGTCACGCTAATTTTATCTAACTCCCACCCTTTACTTCTTTGCCAATATAATAACTCGCTCTCATAATCTTATTTTTAAAGGAAGTATTCAAAGAACGTTGTTTGTGAAGTTATAACTATCGCTTTACTTAGTTTTTTCGCTTGATAACCTATAAAATTAATATAATGCTCTCGTTAATTTTGACCCTCAATAGCATAGAACCACACTCGGCAAATGGAACATGTAAAGTCCGCCCGATGCAATTTCACGAGATTGCATGACCTATAAAATTAACTTCACCATATATTATTTTGTCTTCCTTTTTTTTTTTTGGGTTCCTAGAGCATGGTATGCCGGTCCACATGGGCAAATCCCAAAATGAAAGCAAAAGGTGGTGTGTGACCTTAGGAGTGAATGCTTGCTTAATTATCATTTTTTACTAGCTCTCCCACTTGCGGGGTTCATTATGTTTCAGAGCTTTATATAAAGTATCTAGTTACTAACTTCTCTTATTATGTAGGATTGGATGGATCCTTCCCCATTAATTACGGGAGAAATCATAGTTAATTTACTCCTCTTGAACGGATTGCACATCGACATGCTTAGAATGTGCTTAGAATGTGCTTAGAATGAAGGGTTCCGATTCAATCCGATGAATCAGTTCCTCCAAAAATTATCATCTCGAATCATCCGACTTCTCTTATCTTTTCTTGTTCACAACCCCAACAACAACTGAAGCACCTATCACCTTGTCGAACCATTACTGCCCTCCCCCACCAACCAGCATCGTACTTTTGCTTGTAGCTACCACCGCCAGCTCCGGTGGCACATGTCATCACCAATCACATCTCTCCTCAAAAATTCCTCCAACCATGGTTTATTAGTGTACTATAAATCAATGCGCATCACTCGCATGTAAATTTAAAACTCACGATTGGTTGGAGTAAATTTTCCCCGATTAGGGACGGACAAGAACACGACATGAATATATGTACCAATCAATTTTCTTCACGACTGATGTACTCACTTCGCGTGCGACGGCCATTCAGGTAGGTAAGGAAAACTTGCGATCAGACATGCATGCAAATGCAGTCCATTTGTCAAACTTCCGCATACATCGATCATCCCTTCTGTAGAAAATTCTTTCATTTTACTTAATTGAATAGCCGGCGAACCGTTTCCCTTTCACCGGAAATCAATTCTTGCTGAACTCGGCGGAACTCTAATTCAAAACGGATTTTAATCAGATCAAATTTGACATTAGCCAAAACTTTTAATAATGAAAAATACTGCACATATAAAATAAGAACGAATCCACGACATCATGAGGAATCATTACGTACTCCATCTCAAGGTCGACGCATTTGGTTACATTATTGCTCATTTATAAAGGGACAATGATACAAATAGTCCCTGAACTTTGGCTTAATGTGTAATCTAGTCCCTAAGCTTTTAATTTGTTTAATATAATTCATAAACTTTAACTCAATGAACAAAGTCATCCCTGAACTTTTAATTTATTTAATGTGATCCATAAACTTTTAGTACACATCCAAGTTAGTTCTTGAACTATATGAAATTATTTAATGTTATCATTCAATTAATTTAAGATCATGGATAACGTTGAACATTTTCATATAATCTAGGAACTAACTTGGACAATTATCAAGAATTTAGAGATCACATTAAATATATTAAAAATTCAAGAACGACATTACATATTTGACTAAAGTTTATGAATCACATTAAATAAATTAAAAGTTCCTAGATCACATCGAATCAAAGTTCATAAATCATGTGTGTTATTTTCTCGTTTATAAGTGATGTCTAAAACCTTTCTTGCTGCAACCCTGAAAAGACACAAACCTTGCGTACTTCTCTTTATGGCCGACCAAAATCAATGTATTTGTAGCTGAGTAAAAACGAAATATCCTTGCCGACGATGCATTTGTATATGTAGCCATATGGGAATAACGAATGCAAAACAATAACAGACCTGCTCTGCTCACTTGATATCTCTGCTTTGACCCTCGACGCCAAAAAGATCGACCGGCCTCTGGTTTAGATCCATCTCTTTCTGATAATAATCTCGTTCCGTACGGGCGACATGTTCTAGACGTAGAAGAAGACCTCAACTCAGCATGGACATGTACGCACGTGTACGTTGATATCATGATTTTCTTTGCATGGTTGAATATTCCTTGCTTCTTCTTCTTCTTCGTCCTCTCTATGTTCCCTCTCAATTTTGCCTTATCAGCTCCTCTCTCTGTTTCTTTTTTTTTTTTTTTTTTTTTGAATTTCTGGTTACATTACGACCCTGCCATTCAATGCTCGTCGGAAGCCGATGATCATTGTTATGGCCTTAATTTAAGTTCGAATGGAGGATCCTGCTTTCGCCAATGTTTTATTAGTCGGGCAACGATGAGGGCATGATACAAAATCCTTCGCATGTCACGTATAGTACTCCGACGTCAATTTTCGAAGTTATTAGGGATATAATCAGTTGATTTAAAGATGCAGTAAATCATGATTTCTAGGATGCAAGCTTGCATTAGGGTTAGCTAGGGCCTTCTCTTTCTGTAAAGAAGAAGGAGTTTGTCCGTCTATCTAGGTGGTTTAAGCTTTGCAAAAAGAGTCGTAACATCAGCTATCATAACTATATATCTTAAAACCTACTCAGTTTTCGGCCTTGAATATTTCCTTCTTCCGCAATGTGGGTTCGGAACGAGAGAGAAGGCGTTCTTCCAGAGACATGTCGATGATATCACTAGGCCATAACCTGGAGGCCACAAAGTACATTCGCCAAGAGACCATAGCCCTACACCAAGCTTAAGGTCGTCGCAAGATAGCATGCAGAGATATGGCAGGAACTTTTCATCACGTACATCGTTGTTGATCGGCATTGACAACCGAGACATCTACTAAGTACCACTGGATCCAACTGTCAGCAGTTTTAAAGATCTTGGGGCTGCGCAAGAAGATCGACAGCCGAAAATTCAACCAATTTCGGCGATCCTCATTGAATCAACAGGACCCCAAAATTTCAATTTCCATTTCCCCTTTGTTGTTTGGGGATAGAGTTAGGTTGGGAATTCGTTCAACCGTTTTGCTTTATTTCGAATGTGATTTCATTGCAGCTAGGTGAGCTATGTGGTCCATCGGAGGAAGGAACTTCCCGCTAATTATTATGGAGCCGACATAACAGTTGTCGGCCAGATGGCACATGACACTAATTGGATCGACCGTGGCATCAACCAACGGGTAGAATTTCCAGATCTACCTTAGAGAAATTCATCATCGTGTCCTGACCATTTACCTGTCATGGGTTCGCGACGCAGAGTTAGCACGCAGCGCGAGGAACGGCGGATGGTGGGATGGCGACGTGAATTTATGTAGCCGGGATGTGAATTAGACCATACGAAGAGGAAATGGTATCGTGATTGCGAAATTCATGGCGATACAAATGATGCGTGTATGTTTTCGTAAACCGCCCCACGACCTTGACGTTTGTGAGCCCTTTTTTGTTTCCTAGACCTCGGCTCGGCTTTATTGTAATCGCCTTTGTGTGGTAGGCACTCTAGGCAAATCGAAATCGAAATCGAAATCGAAATCGAAATCGAAATCCTCGAAATGTTGTGGCTCCAAAATAGGCATAAGTTCTTGTGATATCACAAATCAATGAAACATCCATTTCCTTATAATAACATGACATTGTTTTCTGATTCTTTCTTCAACATTTGTTAATAAAAGATAGGACTAATTCTAGTAAAACCCGAAACTGGTAAACCTGTGATAATTTAACTCTAAACTAATTTTTTTACTACAAAAAACCTCAAATTAGTGTAACTGTGACAAATTTACATTTAGTTAGTTTCCTTAAATTAAATTAATACTATGAAAAACTCCAAATTGTTACACTCATCAACTATTACATTAGTAATTTAATAGTGAAATTTAACAAAAAACTAACGGAGAATAAATATGTCACATGTATATCAATTTTGATATTTTTCGTATTAATGTTTAAAAGATAATTGCCGATTTCTCCTCTTTTATTTTGGGGAATACAGATGGCCATTTCCAGCTAAGCTACGCCTAAGCAGCCCTAACTTAGTGCTTGCTAGCTAGCACTTTAGGAGCATCGATGTAGATTCGAGAGATGGCCCCTAACCTCATGTCCATGTTACCAAAAAGGTCGAAACTTTGCATATTTTTGGAGATTATGCGAGTTGACTTTGATTGCTAAATCTAGAAAAAGAGATCTTGATCTGTAAAGCTAGATCAATCAAGATCAAAATTCGAAAACGGATGCGAGTGCAAGAAAAGTAATAAAGAGAAATCTTTATGCCCACTTGAGACGATCTTTCATTCCAAAATTGAGACATGAGATTGGGGCCATCTCTCAATTGAAGGAAAACTAAATTGGCACCTTTTATATCTTGATATCATACCATATCGAGGACGCATGATCTGGGAGATGTAGATTGAGTCGTTTAATTAAGAAGTTGTTCCCGTTGATTGTCGATATAACTAGATTTAATCTTGCATAACTAGCTTTAATTTCACTATTATTTTCCATTAACCTGCGCCAAATTACCCGTTGTTTTTCTCGTCACTAGGCTAGGTATATCACTACCGTCAGTATTTATATCGCGGGTCTTATTAACAAATGCCTCCGAGACCCTAATTAACCATAACTGTTAAGGAAAACGTTCGGTTTCCTATGTGCCAAATATGTATAGCATAAAAAAGACAATGCATTGGAAAATCATAGACATTTTCTTAATGGGTATTTAATAAGTGTTTTCTAGACAGTTGAGAAAAACCCTTTTATCCCATAATCATATCAAATGGTAAAGAATTGACAACGGGAACTAATAACTAGGGCCTAACTTTTCCTAGAACCTAAGAAAACCGCTTACATCCGCTTTTCTCGAGCGTTCACGAAGCCTTAAGACCCAAAAAGAAAATTCCGGGGGCGCCAAGAAAAAGCTAATGTCCCTCGCGTCATTCGAACTATTTTTGGGCCGGACGATCTAATCTTTCCGCACAAGAATCGCTGATTCGCACGGAATTTCAAATGAGGAACATGCTGAACAGTAAAAGGGGCCACATCACAATTAAGAAGGACCAGTTCCTTCATGAATTTGTTGGTGGAGCACCTCTAGCAAAATCGTGTAATAGTATTGCGGTGAAATGCTGGCCACAAGGCCAGAGGTGGGGCCCTAATGATCTCTATATTCGTTTTGTCATTCATAACACTTATGGTTGAGGTATAACTGTGGCACGGTTATATGGTTATACAACCATTTCTCTTTATTGGTATGTTGCCGATATAAGGTTGACATAGCCCCACAAAAACTCAGGACCAAGGAACTTTTCAGTATTCATAATTCCTAAGGTAGATGGGCAACTCTCCTTTAAGCTGATGTGCTACTTGTTGTAGATGTTGTAGGAAATTCTTAATGAACACATTAAAATAATGAATATTTAAAAAAATTAAAAAAAAAAAAAAACCAAATGGGCCCTCGAATACATATCTGATGTCTACAAATACGGCTAATATTAATTATATCATATATAAATTAGGCCAGTATAAAGATGGGACAAACGTAACACATCAAAGGGCACCATCAATTAAAGGACCTATGCGACGGTTTAGGAAGAAAGCAGCTAGAAAGAGGTTGGGTTATGTAACCACAGATTTGCATTTTCGGTCATTGGAATCCTACCAAAAACTAATTAAGTACCGTAACTAAACGCTGGGCAGAAAAAGAAGTACAGTTAGCAAACGTATGACAAACGTGGACAATCACGCCAACTTTATAAACAAAGGTATTCATATAGTGTATCTAAACGTGATAAAATTATAGTAGTTTCAATTTGACTTTAGAAGCCAATATATTCTTGAGTCTAGTCAACAAATGTTAAAACCTCGTTTGTTTCGTAAAAAATGAGCAATTTGAAAAATATATTCCTAAAAATGATCATTTGTGTCGTTTAAAATAATTAGTCAATGAAAAATATTTTCATCATTAGTGACAATTTATATCTAAAGATTTTTGTAGATGATAAAAATATCTTTCATTCATTCATTTTTATAAATGATACAGGTGATCATTTTTTAGAAAATATTTTTCAAATAATTTATTTTGTCATGAAACAGACAGAATCTAAAAGAAAAAAGAAAGAACCGTTATGATTTTCCTTGATGAATAAAAGAGACAGTTCATCGCATGACTTTTGTCTAGGCAAAGAATAATGTTATTTTTCCAACTGGAGGCTACTATGTTGTTGTCGCTTTTAATTTGAAATTCAAAGTAAAGGTTGTCTTTCCCGGACCATTTGGAATCATGAAAAACATACTTTCTCTCTTTTCGGGCCATCAAATTAAAATAAAAAAATTCTAACTTGAGGCCCAATGGCATCATATTGAACCGATAGGATTCTGTGCATTTTGTGGTACTTACTTAGGGGATTGGAATCCTCTTTGTTTGGCATCCTCCACATTTACCTATGGTTACCCCCAGGACTAGAATGCCTTTGTGCTTTGGGAAATTCACCCCAATTACCAACCCCTCTCTCCTCCACCTTTGCCCCTGATGCTCCAGTGCCGGCCATTTTGCTACCGCGCTGCCAAGTCGTTGCCGCCTAGCTCGCGATCATTGGCAAGCCCCCCTGCTCGCTCTCTTTCCTCCCCTATTAGGACTTGGTGGTCACGGCCTCAGGGGTATTGGGTTCACGATTACCTTGGCATCCTACATAGTCTCAGATGACGCTAGATCTGGGGTCACTTGAGGTTGATGAGATCGGCAAGACCTCTCTCTCTCTCCTCCTCCGTCCCATGTTTCCCCAGCCTCTCTCTCATAGCTTGCAAATTGGCCTTGGGGGTCGCTCGGCCTAGCCCGAGGCCGGTGAGGTCGGGCCTAGCGACGGGAATGTCTAATTCAGTGTCGCAAGCCCAGAGGGAGAAGGGCTCCAAGAGGGAAATTGTTGCCTAAACTCTTCTTATCGGTATGGCTTACCTGATGGCTAAGCCAAGATTATAGCAAAGAATTAGCTTGAGGTTCGTGTCCTTTAATGTGGTCAATTGTCTGTACTCCACATTATTAGTGCAATTTGATTGATTGACTAGGTTTCAACAAGTATTATCTATTGCTAGTAGCCAATGTCTGTCTTGTCCAATAATTACATCCGTACTAGCTAAAGTCACGTGCGATTCAAGGTTTTTAAAACTTTTTTTTTTGTCAAAGTTTATTTGGGGTTAGATTTTTTTTCATTATAAAATCATGATTGCATTTAATTAGCAATTATTATGATGAATTCATGCTCTTTAATTAGATTATGAGATGAAGAATGACAACTTATTATATAACCGGAGAGTTTGGACATAAGTTGCGAAACTCAAACTCTATTTATTTCGCGGAAAACGAAAGATCCGAAAATATTTCCCTAAAATTAATGGTTTATATCATTTAAAATAATTAATTAATAAAAATATTTTTATTATCAACAATTTTTTTTTTTTATTTAAATATTTTCGTAAAGAATGAAAATATTTTATGTTCCTTTATTTTTGCAAAAGATACAAGTGATATTTTTTTTTAAAATATATTTTTTAAATTATTTAATTTTCATGAAACAAACGAAATGGAGATTGTGATTATGAACCTCGAAGTAAAATGAAAACAAGAACAGGAGACCTAACAACAAAACCCCGTCACTATCTCATCCACGCAGTCAAAATCCAAGTGTTCTTGGAGGGTCACATAGAGGCCATGGAACCAATCACCACCAGGAAAATTGCACTTCCAGATGACTTCAATTTCGTACTCGCTCCGGACTTGCCAGCCGGCAAAGTAGATGCTGCCTGCTCTGGAGATCATGTGGAAACCGAGGCGGGTGACGAATCGTCCTTCATGGTTGTGGTGGCCGAATTGGCACCGGCTTGTTCGAAGATCCTTGCGTCGTCGGGGGAGTCAGACGACGGTTTCGTATATCTAGGCAGACCAAATTAATCCATCGCAAAATGATACTGATCTAAAAGTATAATGTAGCTTGCCTGGAGATTGTCGCATTTTAATAGGCAGGACTGATCGCAATTCTAACATAAGAATAAGTGTAGTGCAGTTCGCCCAGTACCGTAATTTGTTCCGCCTATTCGTTCATTGGACAAGTTCTGATACAGTTGCTGCATTTACTTGCAGACCGAATTGTTTGAGAGTTTGACTGTGGAAAAAAAGGATTAGTGTGAGAGAATATTTCAATTACTTGGGCAATCAAAGACTTTGGCATCAATGTTGCAGATGGATAGCATTCTGAAGTGCCAAGGTTGTCTTGAGAGGGAGTCCCATGGAGGCACTTGGGCTTGCTCGCTTTCACTTCCCCGTGCCCTCGCAGCACTCGGGCGTCGGCTTCCTCGCACTCCCGATCATGAAGGGGATGCAGGAAGCGAAGGTTTGCCATTTGGTCTGTGCACTCTAATCCTCCTCCATAGTCAAGATCGACGCCTAGCGCTCAACGCGGCCACCGCAATGCAAAAGAGTGTAAGTCTCTTGCTCAGGGTGATCCTCATGTTTTCCACACAGAATTTCACTCTCTTTGAGCAACACTCGGTTCTTTAATCTCTTCTTGAAGCTTCCTTAATATCAATAGAGACTACAGTTTCGGGACTTAAAATCAAACTTCAGTCCTTATTTTCTGATCATGGCCATGCCGTTCCGATTTCACCACTGTATCGCCATAAGCAGGATACTGTCGTTTAAGCAGCTTTTATATTAGATAAACATTGCGAGTTCGAGAGTGCCCAGAGAAATGAAACTTTCAAAATTCCATGGGGAATTCAATTTCTTGAGCTTGAGACTCCCAGTGATATCCTTATTCTATTCTCAGGTATCACCAGTAACTTTCACTAGGCTTCATGGAAGCGATGGCACTTTGGTGGCCTAAAAGAAAACCATTTTGGTGAATATAACAGCACGTACATCCTCTGTTGGATTACACTAAAGCCAAAGAAAAGAACTTCTCATCTCTAATCAAGAATTCTATCTGTTCAGGAATAGAGTTGACAGATTTCATTGCTTAGTGAAATTCGAGCCTTTCAACAGTTGCCAGTTTTTAGGGTCTGTTAAAAGAGTTTGAACAAGGACAAGCAAGCTGATTTGAGTAATGTGAGTTCTTCTTCCATTCATATCAAAGAGACTCGATCTTCTGCTCAAGAAAAGAAGAAAACTAATGTAACCGGTGTAATTCAGCATCTGAAGTTCATTGAAATTCCATATCAAAACATTTATGAATGGATCTTCATTTGCTTAAATAGACCGTATCTCTGTAAGTTTTGTGGCTCTTATTGACAGGCAAAGATACGTCAATTTCGATCTTTGAATGGCCAACTGACAAAGTTACCGTGAATCATTTTCGGCTATTAGCCGTACTGCTTCTTGTTCATGACTTCAATCTATCAGACTAAAAAGCTCTCTGAATTTTTCACTCGCCGACTTAGGCAAGCAAATGCACACGACCATCGTGCCACTGGGATCAGATTCCCCTCCAGGAAGCAAAATACAAACTTGCGGCGTCGGGGTCAGGTCTATCGGTCCAGCGTACAGTGGCCTTCCCCAGCCAAAGTCTGCCGACTCATAAATGGAAAACCTTGTCCACTGGGTAATAGTCAACTTTCCGCCGAACTCAAGCCTCATAGGCCTGTGAACTTCGACATAATCGATTGTAGATCTCAGATACTCCTCCGAAACGCCGAGCCGCGCTTCATGAACCAAGGATGCTGTGTTTGAGAGACTCCCGCCAATAAGCTCCGACACAGAGCTCACTGCACATGCTACGCAAACAGCATTACCATAAAACCCGTCCTTCAATGGTGGATTCTTCAGCTTCTGACGACCGTTGACAGAAAATGTAAGCCTGAGTTGGTAGTCTTCCGGTTTTACATCAAGTGCTTTCACCCATGATCTCCAGATATGGGCAGCCATAGCATCAAAAGTTGTACATGGAAATGCTTCATCTTTAGCTAGAGTCTTGACCCTGGCTTGGAACTCTGGGCTGAGTTTGTAGCACCTCTGCACCGGCTTGGCTATCCATAAGGACTTCGTGAGGCTCGATCCATCATCGATCCTCCTAAACTCAATATGTGGGAATTTCACCACTGGCGGAGCCCGAGGCCGGAATATTTCCCGGTCCCAACATGGATGGGGATCTAAAACCAGAGTTCCTGACTTTGTCGTGGCAGCCCACGCACGCAGAAGTTGCATGGCTCCGAGCCCATCGCAGATGCAATGACAAAGCCTTAGGCCGAGGCTAAAGCCACCGCAACTAAACATGGTCACCTGAGCAATAAGTAATGGCATGTCGAGGATTTTATACGGCTCCTCATTGGGAAACCGGTAAACCAGAGGCTGCCAACCTGGGTTAGGCACGGTCAGGTCTCCTAGATCGGCTAAGACCATTTCGGAGTGAGCCTCCACCATGATAGCCCCTTGACCTGCTTCAAAGAAGATTTCCAGCTTTCCATTCTTGGTTTCTCTCATCCTGCCTGATAAAGGGTAGTAAGGAACCAGAACAGCTGCTAAAGCATCATGTAGTACATCCGCGAGAGATCTTGATTCAGATGTCAGCGAGTTTGATCTATAAAAATACACTGTTGGGGTGAAAACACGTGCTCCAATCATATCATCCAGGTTTGAGAGGTAAAGGCTGTCACCGGGTGAAGCAGGAATAGGCCCTGCCGGTAATACTGGGAACTTCCGGTCAATCGTGATCGGAATGTGAAGCTGAGGGAAATGGACTTCTTGCACCAAAGGAGCCATGATGGAGAATGGTGATAGAGGCACTAGCAAGAGGTGGCATTTGTAGTAGATAGAGATCAAAATTCCAGGAAAGACAAAGGTGGTTGGACCTTTATGAACGGGGCCTTTATTTGTTCCACCGAAAATAGTGTAAAGAGTGGTGCTTTGCCTTCCATTTTCCCTTTTCTTTTTCTTCTTCTTTCTGAGAGCGAGAATGACTGCTTTCAAGACGGTATCAGCTGAACGTTAATAGGGAGGTCACAACACGGCAAGCGCATGAGGGGAGGTCTGTTGAGGTTTGGCAGCTTAAATTCTGTTTGCCTACTCCTGTTTGGAGAACAAGTACTCAACTAGAACAGAGCTAGATTGAACCTCTAGAACAGAGCTAGATTGAACCTAACTTAAACTCAAATCATACGATAGAAAAGGATGGAATCACATCTGAGCCAGTATTAGGTAGACACATTCTGTCAATCTTTTTTTTTCTGTTCTTTTTTCCTTTGCTCTTCATCCGGGGTAACAATGATCAAGTCTCAACATTCTCCTCTGGTTTTGCAGAACATAGAATTTAAACCGTATGATGCACACTGTGACAGTACAAATGAAGAGATAACAACAACGGCCCTGGTTCTCACTAAAGTTTCCTCTTTGGCCAAGGGCTCAACGCTCTGAGCACATTTGATGAAGGATAATCTCAAGAAGAATGAACTTGATCCGATAGTCAATGAGAAATTGCTTGCAGTTTAAGTTCGATCCTGCCAGCTGAACTTTGAGGGTAATTTTCTTCTGCTTTTGATGCAGGGCTGGAAAGTCACGAGTCTAGTTCATAAGGCAACAAGTTTCATGCAATCTGAAGTCTTCTGGAGAAAGTTATGGTCAAACTACTAAGTGCTCCACAGTTTTACCCTAAAATAAGTCTTCTACTGTTTCTATGTCCTATGTCTTCTATCTATTCCAAGAATCGTCTCGAGTCAAGAGCCAATCTTCTATGTATGATTTCTCTAGAGAATGTAGGTCTTGCCTTGGAAAATAAAAGATTAGGTGTCTTGGAATTTGCCTAGCTTAGAGGGTAGTGCCAAATTGAGTTTACATAAACCTCTCTAGGGCCTCCTCCTTATGGGTTGGAGTGTTTTCTTTAATTTCGGATTTTATATCTTGGATTAGAGTACCTTTTAAAACTTTGTTTCTAAATAATGAATTTGATGTATTTTTTTATTTCTTTTAATTTTTAAATATTTTTATTTAATTTTTTTTTTCTTATTTTTTTTTTATTTTTCCTTTTTTTCTTTTTTTCTTTTTCCTTTTTCTTTTTTTCTTCTTTTGGCCGGTCGCTCTTCCTCCCCGGCGTCTCCTCGCACGATCGTGCCGCGCGCCGCTCCGAATGGTCAGTTATATGCCCTCTATCCTAGGGTAGATTCCTTGAAAGTTGAGCATTTCCATTGTCGCATTTGACTTTCCTTCTCAATCTTTGAAAACTCCGACATCGTCAACATCTAAAACCCACCTAGTTGCGTTTTAAAAACAAAAAAAAAAGTGAAAACAAACACACCCTTGATGCTCATTTCATTGTCGGAGAAAACTCCGATCGTCAACATCTAAAACCCACCTAGTTGCTGTGTTGAGGGAAAAGGCTAGAAAAGCACACAAGAGTGGAGTAACTTTTTGTCCTCTTTCCATCATGAAAAACCATCTGAAAACCATCTGTCTTGTTCAAAACCATTTTCATATCACCAATTCCCACTGTCTACTTTCTATCCAACAATGAACAAGACAAAGTACATGCTCATGCATAACGAAGATAAAAAGGCAGGCAAATGGTTTTCTCAGTTCACCGCGCTGGATGATGATTATAGTGATTCTTCTCCTTTTTCTTTGCCGAAGGCAACCTTTGCACTCCTCGCAGCAGCCTCCATAGCCGCTGCCCTGGCAGCAGAATCCATCTCTTTGCTAGACTTTTTCTTGTTCGAGGATGTCAGTTTCTTAAGCCGCTCTTTCATGTCAATGGTAGAATTATCTTCGAAGTTCTCGGCCGCAGTAGTCTCATCTATTCTAGCTCCTACTTCTGTGCCACCAAGTTGCTGTGGCACTTCTTTGACCTTTTCAAAGACTTGTCCTTCTTCTTTTTCTTTTCATTATTTTGTTTGCTCCAGGAGCATTCTCTTTCTTATCCACTTCTCCAGTGGACTCCACTGGTTTCTGCATCTGTTCATCATCTGCAAGGATATACACAAAAATGAACTCCTTCCACAAAGGGAAAATCAGGAAGAGAAAATCAATTTAGTCCTGCATGTGGAATTGAAGCTGTAGAATGCTCAGTTTTCCTCTGACACATACGATACATCCAAAACAATCGCAAACAGATAGAAAGCAAGAAATCCAGGCAAAACAGTGAACACCGATATTCCACTTGTTATATAATCAAAGTATTCAGAAGTGTTCATGTATTCAGCAAGAAATAAACAAAACAAGGGTTATTGCTCTCATTTCCATCTATAACAAAACAAATTTAAACAACTGAGAGATGTTATATGGATTGAAAAAAGGAGCAATTACTTAGAATCTCCAAGATTATTGCCTGTTGGAGTATATGAACCTTACAATTCCTTCACAGGAGCTGACAGAGAAAACTATGTTCCATGTGTGGAAACAAATCCTATAATCCACTAAACTAAAAAGTATCATCCAGCAATGTAAAAGTACAAGGTGATAAATGTGATTTTGAATAGAAGGGGCATTCAAAAGTTCCATACTATATAAAAGAATGGTTGACATTTGGCCCAAATGAACTCTGACAGAATAAAGCCAAAGACAATGCTATACCAGAGAAGAAAAGGACAATAAATTACCTTGTGTTCCATCTTGGCTGCTTTTCTCTCTGTTCAGATAACCAAACTCAGCAAGAACAGCTTCAAGTTCTTCAAGCCCTTTTTTCTTCAGTTCCTTCTTGGAAAGCTGCCTTTCAGTCTCTTTAGAAGCAGGAGGAGCTTCAATAGGCATCTTTGTAACAGGTTCTGTGTCCACAGCAACTTCAGGTTCATTTCCAATTTCTTCTGTGCCTTCATCACCCACTTCAACAAGACCATCATCACTCTTGCTTTCCTAAGGTCAAAAGAGGAAAGTTTTCAAATGGCATCACAACATACTAGAGTAGCTCACTATAATTATCACATATGAACATATGGCCAATTGGCCATCAGGAACATATTTTGGGTACCACACGGCATTGAGAAGATATTTTAGTGGATAACAGAACTCAAAAAATGAAAACGGAACATTGATCAGATTCTATGTGGACACCACACATGAAAAACAAAACATCCTTCAATGAAACAGCTGAAACCGCTGACGTCCTACCATACTTATTAAGACTAATCGGTTAACTGAACTGTTGAAGATTGAATTGATTAAATTAGTTTCACCCACTCAACTTGATTTCAAAGAAATATGACAAGTAAAAGATCTTCACTGAGGACATCTCTTTTAGGGATGAAAAGTTACTTTATATGGATTAATAAGTTGAGCTCTGTTTTGATTGCAAGTTAAGACATTAATTCCAAGTTTTAGGTCCCAAAGTTTAAGCATTGTGGATTGCAATTTCTGGATTGCTATCGACAGGGATCACAACTTTTTACAGTGAAACAGGTCGGAATTAATTAAATTGCAACAAGTGACAACGATGGTAGAAAGGCAAAGATTAAGGGCATGGACAAATATAAAATGTAACTCAAAGGGGATTAGCGAAACAAAATCATCAGTTCAGCGTGTCATTGCTTTATGCACTCCCCATAGCTTAAGCTTGATGAATCCCTTTTTAATCAGAATCTAGGCTACACAAATGGATGAATTCAAAACACGATAAGCTTTGGCCTCGATTTAAAAGTTGAACAAAGAAAACCTTGTTGCGGCCAGATGATATTAAGAAATACAAATTGAAGTAACCTGTGTCCACTGTTACTGGTCTGGATTAAACATCTAAACCAAATGGAAAATATTGGAAATTGGTCCCCTCAAAATATATCTAGCCAAAAAAGATCGTCATTCCCCCCATCAAAATAGCACTGACAACCTTGTTATAGGTTGACAACATATCAAGTTTGCTTATTTATGGCACCAATAGGTGCAATCCATTAAAAAATCCAAATGCTAATAGACTCATCTGAAGCTTGACAAAATAATTAGTCCACATAATCTGTGCAAGCCAGAAGAGTTCAGTGAATGGCTGTCCTTTCTACGAAAAACTTAACCTCAGAGCTATTTTTCATGCAGCTGCCCTTTGGTAAGTATTTCTCTTCCATTCTTGTCTTCCTGCAGTATCGAAAGAACAGGAAGAAAAAACATTAGATTGATTTCTCTCAACTGTCCTCCAAAGGTCATGCGAACCGATAATTTCCATCCTAAAACCATAGCTCAGGAACAACTTTTCAGACCAGCAGAACTAAAGCTCTGTTACCACCAGACTACTCCCAAATTACCAACATCACTTACGGCCAAAGAACGGTCGGACGTTACAGCTTTATTGTTCAGCTAAAACATAACAATACATTTGGCAAGGTCCATATTCATACTGTAGATAAGCCAGATATCGTGTTTAAGCAGCTTTTACTTGTAAAGGTTACAAAAATTAAACGAGCTGCTCCCAAGTGGCACAAGCATCACGATCACAAGGTTCCCGTGACCAGGACCGTACATAATCAAGGAAGACCTCCCAATGCCCAAAGTTTCCCCAAGAGCTTCTGGAATGTTTCCAGGGACGGGTGAGACAGTAATTACGCCAAGGATCTAGATCTCTCTTGGCATAAATGCCAGTAGTTGGTAGATTAGAAAATACAATCTCATCCACCGAATCAAAATATGATCAATAGATGTAATCCGAGGGCCTCAACTATAATCATTCAACCAATGTTCTCTCTAATTGAGTGAGCGATCAGCCTTCGAGTGAGTGAGTGATCAACCCAAGAAAGGCTTGGCTTAGGCACTCTAACGCTATTCACTCCTTCATTTCAAACATACAAGTGCATTCCCTTTCCTCTTCAGTCCCTCCTCCTGCCAAGATTGCGCAATCTTCTCTTCACACATACACAGCCACACACGGATTAGGGTTCTAGTGAAGAAAAGATTCAAAGTTTCTTTTTATATACCCGAAACATAAAAAAGTCATTGCTATTTGCTAATTCAATATGAAAGCCTTCTAAACATCCAACGGAGTAGCACTTATATGGTCAACATTTCCAGTAGGGTTATGTTTAGGAAATAGACAACTGTCTTTCTAGAAACATTTAAAACCTTGTGCTAAAAAATACTCCTATACCATCATCAATCATTTTCGCTTTATCCCAAATAAATTTTTAAACACCAAAAACAACAAATTAGTTCACTCATAACAAATTTATCCTAAATTAATTTTTTTATCACAAAAAAAACCAAATTAGTAAATATGTTTGCACTCCTCATTCTTTCAATTGAAATAGTTTTTGGGTTTCTTTCTTAAAGTTTTTGGGTTTAAGACTTAAATTTGAAGTTTAGTTTAGTGAAAATTGATTTTTGTTCTAAAACTAATTTTCTATTCCAGACTGAATTCTTCCTTTTTTATAAAACTTTTAGATGGTGTAAAAGTTAAATTTTTCATAGGCTGAAGCTAAAAAGGTATATGAAACAAAATCGGAAAATTAACCTTGCCACGTCATCATCAAGTCCACGTCATCGCGCCCGTTTGCTACCGTTCTGCACACTCCGCTGAGCTCGGTGAAAAGCGAAGTCAAAGTCACCGTAGACCACGCGGGCCCCGCGCCGTGCACGAGCACGGAAGCGCCTCTTTCTGATTTTCCCTTACTACCCTCCTCCCAAACCATGATTTACAAGCGAACCACGCCAGGAAGCCACGTGATTGCGACAGCAGTTGAGGGCATAATCGACATTTCATCGCGAACTTCGATCCCTAAAGTGTCGGGGAGATCCCAAACAAAATCTCTCGTCAGCCCTTTTTAAAACGCCCTACGTCACTCTCCCAGATCCTCCGACGAACAAAAGAACCAAAAACAATGGCCGACGCGTCCACCAATCGCCGCCGCCGCCGGCCGACCGCCGCCGGCCTCCTCCTCACCGCCGTCCTCGCGCTCGGCCTAATCCCCAATGTCTCCGCCGAGCCCGCCCCGGCCCCGCCGGCGCCGGTGTGCGGGGCCGAGTACCGCCGCAGGTGCCACGACAGGACCGAGGCCCTGAAGCTCAAGGTGGTGGCGATCGCGGTCATTTTGGCCACGAGCATGATCGGGGTCGGCGCCCCGCTGTTCTCCCGGGAGGTCCCCGCGCTGAAGCCTGACCGGAAGCTGTTCGAAATCAAGGCCATCGACTCCGGGGTCATACTGGCCACGGTGTGCATGCGCGTGATGTCCGACTACTTCGACGACCTGCGGTCCAAGTGCCTGCCTGAGGTCCCGTGGAGGAATTTCCCGTTCACCACGTTCATGGCGATGCTCTCGGCCGTGATCACTCTGATGGTGGACTCGTACGCCACGGCCTACTAAAGAAAATCGATGCCAAGATAAGCGGCGGTGGCAGCAGCGGGGATGCGAATGGTCAAGCGAAGGACGCGTTGGTGGTGGTGGTGCATGGAGGGGCCGATGCGCACTGCCGATGCCGCACCATCGAGGGAGAGAAGGCACAGCTGCTGAGGCATAGAGTCGTTGCTCACGGCGGTGGCAGCAGCGGGGATGCGAATGGTCAAGCGAAGGACGCGGTGGTGGTGGTGGTGGTGTTAGAGCATGGAGGGGCCGATGCGCACCTGCACGACGGCGCCGCCGGCGCGATCTAGCTGCTGAGGCATAGAGTCGTTGCTCAGGTGCTGGAGCTGGGCATCGTGGTGCACTCGGTGGTGATAGGCCTCTTGTTGGGGGCCTCCGACAATCCATGCACGATCCGGCCGCTCATCGCCGCCCTCTGCTTCCACCAGATGTTCGAGAGGATGGGCCTCGGCGGGTGCATACTACAGGTACGTCGATCAATTCCTGACACGACATGACACGAGAACCCATGTGTTCAGTCGGCTACTTCCGGCTATGGTAGGATGCCAACACGAACGAGTGACATGGTTGACAGGCGGAGTTCGGGCTTAAGGTCAAGTTGATCATGGCCTTCTTCTTCTCGGCCACCACGCCGTTCGGGATTGCGCTCGGGATCGGCCTGTCGAACGTGTACAGCGACAGCTCCCTGGCGGCGCTGATCGTGGAGGAGCTGCTGAACGCGTCGTCGGTAGGGTTGCTGAACTACATGGTCCTCGTGGACCTCCTCGCTGAAGAATTCCTGTGGCCGAGGTTGCCGGCCGACATGAAGCTCCAATTGTTCGGGGCCGTATTCATGGCCCTGATGACTAAATGGTTCAGCTTTTTTTTTTTTTTTTTTCTACTGAATTAGGTGTTTTATTCCTTTTTGTCTATTTCAAAATTCGTATGTTTAGAATCGTGTTGTTTTTCAGGGAGGGAATGGAATTATTGGCGGTGAAAATTTTCATTTTTCTTTCTGTTTTTTTTTTTTTTTTTGAAAGATCCAAAGCACAAATCTTTATGATATGCGCGTACCGTTTCTAAGTAAGCTACAATGTAGGGGTGATTGAGTCCAGGGTGGGTAGGGTCTAGACCTAGACTCTGTACCCAACCCTGTTATAACCGATTCTTTTTTTTTTTGACCATGTACCCGATCCTGTTTGCATTGGACCATGTTCCCGACCACCATGTTTTTCCGGTCCGGGAACAAGGTTAACTTTGTTTATATTGGAACCTAAGGGTGTGCAACCGAACTGGGTAAACCCGGTTCCCGAACCGGCCCACCCAGAAAACAGGGTCAAGAACTGGTTCTAGTTGAAATCGGTCCGGGAACCGGTTCCCAAATTTCAAAACCAAACTGGGTAAACCCGGTGCTTCCGAGCTTGTGTCGAGTTTTTGGAGTTTGCTTTAGGCTGATATGGATTCGTTTGTGCGTAGCGAACGATAGTAGAGTCTTGTGCCTCTCGGCGTACAGGAACACTGCCCAAGCGCTCTTCACCATTGCTTGCTCCGAGGTTCTCTCTCTCTCTCTCTCTCTCTCTATGAGCTGAAAGTGCTTGCGTTGAAATGGTGGGTCGAATTTGGTAGTGTACTTTTCACATGGACGGCCTTTCTTGCTTAATATGGCGTGATTTTGTAAGGGCCTACTTTCTTGAGGTGGGAAATTCTTGTGGAGCTCCTTAGAATTTTAAATTTTGTGTCATAGTTAGGCTGTGAAGACCATGTCTTTTTGCTTGATGGCCGCTAGCTGCGCTTTGCAACTTTGCCAATATCTTCTCGTGGTCAAAGACTATTTCGATGATGTCTGCCCCATTGATAAGTTCTTCCTAATTCACCACTCAATTTGTTCCTGCTGACTTTGCCCTTCGAGATTCATAGGGTAATTCATTAATTTATCATGCTCCCATTGCCTATTTGGGACTTTGCCATGGTCATGGACATCATTAGGGTTTACTCTCCTCCTTTGACCATTTATTAATTGATTGGTTGGTCGGACATCATTATGCTTTATTCTTTTTAGTTGGTTTCCAAGCAGATTATGGATTTGTTATTTAGTTGATTGAGAGATTTGATTTACTATGAAAACTAATATGTTTTTGTAGAATCCTAATGTTATATAATTTGTTTTCAGTTTTTAGACAAAGACATATCAATGGAAGTGGAGGGACATAATGAAATGAGTCCGCTCATGGAATTGCCATTCCATGGAGTTGATGAAGTGGAATATGCGACCATGGGCGTGACAAACAAGGTGAGGGTACCTAACTCTCATCCTTCTTTGGGTAAAAAGCGAGCTAATCAATCAGATTGTTGGGATAATTTTTTGAGAATTATAGATGAGAAAACACAGAAAACAATTAAGGTGAAGTGCATTCATTGCGGGATGGATTATGCGTATAATGTTGATCATGGAATCTCTACTATGTGGAAGCACTTGAGAAAGTGCAAAAAGTATCCTTGTGCAAATAAAAAGCAAATGTTGTTTGCATCACGTGACAAAGATGTGGTTGGCAAGATAGGGAAAATACTACTAGTGGTGGTAATGTCTTAACGACATGGAAGTTTGATTAAAAACATTGTAGGCATATGCTTTTCGAATGATTATTATTGATGAACAGCCATTTTCCATGGTTGAGCGTGATGGTTTTTGCGATTTTGTTACTGAATTGCAATCTCTTTTCCATCATTTTTTACGATTTACAATGGCAAGAGATTGTATGAAGTTATATCTAAGTGAAAGGACTTATTTGAAAGCTTACTTTGGTAAGCTTAAATATAGGATTGCACTCACAACAGATATGTGGAGTTCCATTCAAAACTTGAACTATTTGTGTCTTACTACGCATTATATTGATGAAAATTGGTAGTTGCAAAAAAGAATAATCAATTTTGTGATGATGCATAGTCACAAGGGTAAGGAGATTGGGAAAATGATGGAGAAATGCCTTTATGATTGGGGAATAGAAAAGAATGTGTCTATAATAACAGTGGATAATACAAATTCAAATGATGTGGCCGTTAGTTATTTGAAAGAAAAATTTTCAGAAGAATGATTTTTTATTTTGAATGGCGATGCTTTACATATGAGATGCACTGCTCATATACTTAACTTAATAGTAAGAGACGAATTGAATGAGGTGCATGATTCTATTGCACGCATCCGAAACATAGTTAGGTATGTGAGGAGTTCTCCGACGAGAGTTAAGACATTCAAAGCTTGCATTGAGAGTGAGAGGATTGCATACAAGGGTTCGGTTTGTCTTAATGTTGCCACTAGATGGAACTCCACTTACATGATATTAGACACCGCCATAAAGTTCAAGAAAGCTTTTAAAAGAATAGGAGATGAAGATTTATTTTTCTTAAGAGAAATTGACAATGATCCTCCTGAAGATGAAGATTGGGAAAATGCCATCATTCTTTCTAAATTTCTGAGACGGTTTTATGATGCAACCAAAAAAATGTTGGATAGTTCATATGTTACTTTAAATGATTATTTTGAGGGGATGGCTATGTTGTATAAGTCTTTGAATAATGCGGCGAATTCTTTAAACCCAAAGCTTCAAGCTATGGGTTTAAAAATGAAAGAGACTAATAAGACTGCCGATGATCATTTGAAATGGATGACAATTCTGGATCAAGTAAAATTGGTGATAATACCTTTAAATAAATAATCTGCAGTATCATTTATTCTGATAGCTATACACTGCCTAGAGATGAGCTATAAGATTGATAGCAATGCATCAGTAGTCACATTTGCAGAACACTCAGCGAGAATTTTGGGGTTAAGCAAACTTCTCCCATTGGACAAAGGATTTGGGATGGAGTGGTATGAGGTAAATAAACTCTTGAGGTTATCCAAATGCATGTTTGTCATGATGAAGAGGTTGACAGCGGCGAGGACCAAGCTGTTTTCATAATCAACCCTAGAAACAAGAAGGAACTTGGTGTATCATCCGACGGTATGTAGAAGTGATATATATCATAATCTAGTGGATTACCGATGAAGTTCTACTATGTCACATGATAGTGGCTTGCTATTCAGTCTTTTCCTGTCTTGCGCAAAATGTTTGATATCTTTTGAACTTCTTTGATCGCACTGCTTCCAGTTTTACCTATTATTTGTTTGCTTTGCTGCTCATGGTGCAATTGGTTAATATAAAAATTTATATCTTAGTTGTGAGAGTGCACCTTAGATGAAAAGGAATGGAGTATCTTGGAAATGTGGCCAGAAAATCAAAATTCTCAAAGGAGCATGTGCCAGAGTGCACAAGAAGAATGTCTATGCTACTTTGGAATATTTTTTGCTCGAAGGATTTGAAGGAGATGGCGGTGGTAAGAAATGATATACATGCGTGCATTTAGTTGCTTTTACTTCGAGCATCCTGTCAAAAGATATTTTTATTATGGGCATGTTAGATTATCTCAGTATGTCTAACAAATAACGTTTATACTTAAACAGAATGGAATTTTTTTTTTGAGCATGCGATTTGAAACATAAAGAGATACATTATGTCTAATATGTACAGACGTTGTAGCTTATATGATAACTCTAAGTTTCAAACCGATGCCTATTCCATATTAGTCAAATGATTTTTCAGACAATTTCATTATTTCACCATCAATGACTTGATTTTTATTATGTTTTCCAAGGAGACTTGGACAGAAAAGTAGGTTGTTTAGAAGTGTCCTACATTGATCAGTGGAAGCATTTTGCATTCAAATCATCAATCAGTACTTATGTTCGTTATGATTGAAATGAAAGAATTAGATCATGTATTAAATCGGAGAAAAATCTTGGGATCAAGTTTTAACCGTCTATCTGCTCATAAGGGATTTCCAGATCAGAAGATCCCTCAACTTGATTGAGAAAACAGTTTATTGAACATAATAGAGAAACATCATCGCACTAAATAAACTGTTTTCTCAATCAAGTTGAGGGATCTTCTGATCTGGAAATCCCCTATGAGCAAATAGACGGTTAAAACTTGATTCCAAGATTTTTCTCCGATTTAATATATGATCTAATTCTTTCATTTCAATCCTAGCGAACATAAGTACTGATTGATGGTTTGAATGCAAAATGCTTCCACTGATCAATGCAGGACACTTCTAAACAACCTACTTTTCTGTCCAAGTCTCCTTGGAAAACATAAAAAAATCAAGTCATTGATGGTGAAATAATGAAATTGTCTGAAAAATCATTTGACTACTATGGAATAGGCACTGGTTTGAAACTTAGAGTTATCATAGAAGCTACAACGTCTGTACATATTAGACGCAATGTATCTCTTTATGTTTCGAATCGCATGCTCAAAAAAAAAAAAATCCATTATGTTTAAGTATAAACGTTATCTGTTAGACATACTGAGATAATCTAACATGCCCACAATAAAAGTATCTTTTCGCAGAAAGCTCGAAGTAAAAGCAACTAAATGCACGCATGTATATCATTTCTTACCACCGCCATCTCCTTCAAATCCTTCGAGCAAAAAATATTCCAAAGTAGCATAGACATTCTTCTTGTGCACTCTGGCACATGCTCCTTTGAGAATTTTGATTTTCTGGCCACATCTCCAAGATACTCCCTTCCTTTTCATTTGACAGTGCACTCTCACAACTAAGATATAAATTTTTATATTAACCAATTGCACCATGAGCAGCAAAGCAAACAAATAATAGGTAAAACTGGAAGCAGTGCGATCAAAGAAGTTCAAAAGATATCAAACATTTTACGCAAGACAAGAAAAGACTGAATAGCAAGCCACTATCATGTGACATAGCAGAACTTCACCGATAATCCACCAAATTATGATATATATCACTTCTACATACCGTCGGATGATACACCAAGTTCCTTCTTGTTTCCAGGGTTGATGAAAACAGCTTGGTCCTCGTCGCTGTCAACCTCTTCATCATGACAAACATGCATTTGGATAACCCCAAGAGTTTATTTACCTCATACCACTCCATCTCAAATCCTTTGCCCAATGGGAGAAGTTTGCTTAACCCCAAAATTCTCGCTGTGTTCTGCAAATGTGACTACTGATGCATTGCTATCAATCTTATAGCTCATCTCTAGGTAGTGTATAGCTATTCAGAATAAATAATACTGCAGATTATTTAATTAAAGGTATTATCACCAATTTTACTTGATCCAGAATTGTCATCCATTTCAAATGATCATCGGCAGTCTTATCAGTCCACAAGAGAAAGTTTATGCAGTAAAGATCTACATAGCTAGTAAATCCAAGGTTGATATCTGAACCTGGCCTAACAGAACTAGATGCAGGTGAATTAGATACATATAAGCAGAGAAACATTGAACAATTATCCCATTTGGGACTCCTCCCAATACGCTTTAAGCAACGTGCATAACGAGAGATAATAATAATAACTAGAATGAAAGTGTTGTTGGTGGTGATGATGATGATAAGAACCAAAGGTCACTATATAAGTATTCTCAAGGGAAAACAGAAGAGAGTTCATCTTTCAACATGAAAATTTTTTGGGCACGTAGAGGACCATTCTAGACTAATATTACAAATCCAAGAACAACTTGGCACTTTAAAAACATCAAGCCTGATCAAGCAAAAAGACATGGTCTTCACATCCTAACTATGACACAAAATTTAAAATTCTAAGGAGCTCCACAAGAATTTCCCACCTCAAGAAAGTAAGCATTTACAAAATCACGCCATATTAAACAAGAAAGGCTGTCCATGTGAAAAGTACACTACCGAATTCGACCCACCATTTCAACGCAAGCACTTTCAGTTCATAGAGAGAGAGAGAGAGAGAGAGAGAGAGAGAGAACCTCGGAGGGAGCAATGGTGAAGAGCACCTAGGTAGTGTTCCTGTACGTCGGGAGGCACACGACTCTACCGTCGTTTGCTGCGTGAGCGCACGAACGAATCCGTATTAGCCCAAAGCAAACTCCAAAAACTTGACACAAGCCGGTAGAACTCAAGAGAGAGAGAGAGAGAGAGAGACCTTGTAACCGGGTGCGGACGACGTCGAGGGGGTGCGCGGTGGCGACGGTGGCAAACCCGGCAACGGCTCTGGCAGTGGCGTTCTCCCACTAATGGATCTAGCAATGGCGCGACGAAGGAAAAGCTGTGAAGTGAAGTCTGCGGGTGTGAGTCGTGTGACCATGTGAAAGGTAAATATAGAAACAAATTAGGGTTTTGGATTTTGGGTTGGCTTACAAATCGGTTCTCAAACCCGGTTCCCAAACCGGTCCGATCGATCCGGTTCCTGGGTGGGTAATCCCTTGGAACCAGTTCCGGACGGGTTCAAACCGATTCTGAAATTTGGGAATCGGTTTCAACCGGAACCGGTTCCCAACCCTGTTTTCCGGGTGGACCGGTCCGGGAACCGGGTTTACCCAGTCCGGTTGCACACCCCACTACGATGTAGTCGGTCAATTTCACTCAACCGGTGGAATAAGAATAGTAGGGACCCAAGTTAATAAGCAATCATCAGCTGCCACTATGCAAATTGTCAGCAGTTACTGCAAATCTAAGATTAATTTCTCATTATAAACACTTTTAACTGCTCCAAAGTGGAAATGTGGTATCAGTGATTCACTGGACAAGGGAAACAACACTCCTAAAGAAAATTCAGCACTCATTAGTATCCTGTAATTTCCATATTTTGTACTCTCTTTTATGGTCGTCTTCTTATTCCAATTTTTGAGTTGTTCTAGTGGCCAGCATACAAGATTGGGTAGCCCTTCTATTATGCCTCAAAATAGAGTGAAACCAGTATTTATCTATGAGGAAAGACTTCACAAGCTAGACTAGCCTTAATCAATAAACCAAATTAGGTGATAAACAAACAAAGAACTATAACTAAGTGTGAAAAAGTACTCTTGATGTTCATTTCAACAATACCGAGAAATTTGCTTATGTGCTTGCATAAGTCACCGAACTATGCACACCTATCTTCACCAACATAGTAAATCCATTCACCTTTTGGTGATACACAGGCAGAACTGTTGATGTGAATTCTAAACTGATATTGTAGATGCTTTCGTTACTACGAGATAAATCTTGCAATTTCTCAATTATTTTATTGGGTGTTAAATTGATAAATTACACACCTGCATGATCACCTTGTATGTTAGGAAGTAATAAAATGAATTCAATTCAAGCTATTTGATAAAACATTTTTTAATGAAAAGAACGGTACCGAAAGGGTATTAGGAAAATCAAGCAGATTGACATTGATCTTCAAATCACTTTTTGCCTTTCTTTTTCTTAGAGTCTGAAATTAAGAGGGTGTCTACCCGTCGCAGTCTCGTGCTAGCATCCTACCTTTTTAACATAGCTCTACTTAAAGAAATTCGGGGAAAAGAAATGCAACATCTACATCGCAGTCTCGCGTTTAAGGTCGTATCTTTCTTAACATCATTCTAAAATATCCTATGGTAGCTTAGGTCCAGCGGCCGAGTTGTGTATGACACGTGTAGTGCTAAAACTTTAAGATATGCAAGTCAAATTGAACAAATTCCCCATTTTAACTTGACAATTATGTCACAAAAAAATATTAGTGATATATAAGTATTTGCAATAATCAGCTTAAGTTAGCAATATTTAGGAATATTGCATTGACTTACACAACGCACTCCCAAAATTTTTGTCATCAATGGGTAATGTACAGATTGTGTCCAATGTTTGAAAATACTTTTTTTTTCTAATGAATTTTTGCATCGGTATCGATTTTTCTCAATGATGATCAGTTTGGTCAATTACAATGGGGCTTAGTAGGAGTATCCAATTTCTGTAATTTGACGTTCTTGTTATTGAGGACTTTTCCTTTTTATTTAATTTATGTTTTTTCCTTAAAATATATATTTTTACCAAAGTGACTATGTTTATTAATTTTGTTTGATATTATTGTTGCTATTTATTTTTGTATCATGAGTAATTAGTCTATATACATTTTTTTTTTTTTTTTTGCATTTTCTTTCCGACAAACCATCTTGGCTACAAGTTCACTCTCTACAACTTCGTGTAAGACTTCCCAACCAATTGGATGACCAAAGTCGGATGGCATACATCAATAACAATATAATTTGTTTGCCTTGGGCATTAGACACGTCCCAATGCTACACTAGTTGATATCCAAATTTTTGTTGACCATTTATGCGTCCATTTTGCAAAAATATAGAAAAATAAATATAGCAAAAAAAATACAATAATAAATAAGAGAAAATAAAGCTTGATTAGCCCATGCATTCAGCCCAATTCCTGAGCCTACGCCCAAGGAGGGCTGGCCCAAGGGCCTATGGGCCACCTAAGCCATTTTGGTCTTTTTAAGTCCTTCATTAATGAACCCATGTATGTGAACATTACCTAGGGTTAGTAAAATTACCATTTTATTCTTCTAGCCTAATAAAACAAAAATCATGGGCATCAAGAAGGGCAAGGGCGCCCAAAGGAAGAGAAGAGAGAGGATGATGTCATGCCTAGCCTATCTTACTTAGCTAAGCCTACTAATCATTTTTTTCTAACTTAGGCATGATGAGTTCATTAAATGACAATAATAGAACTTGGGAATAAAGTAAAGCAAGAAGCAATCCAAGCCATTGATCTTGGATAAGATATTGCAATTTCCCATCACACTACACTAGAATCTCCACTCTGCTTGAGGCATGGCCAAAATGGGCAGGAAAAAAGAAGAAGGGAAATTCCTATCACCAAGCTTAATTCGCGTTCTCTCATATTGCAATCCAATTTTAACCACCAAACTCAAGAGATGCCTCGGCCTTGCTCTCCGCCACCTTCTGCTCGTCAGTCCGGCTCCAAATGCACTCCGACGGTGCGATCAAGGTGTAGTAGTCGTCATCATCGTCGTCGTCGATGTCGGCCTAGGACTTTGCGTTGAGAGGCACCAAAGCCTAGAAGAGCTACTGCTCTAGAGCTTCCCTGAGGCCTCTCCATCGCTCTTCTTCTCCTTTGCCATCGGCTTCTTCTTCTTCTTCAAGCTGCCAAGAATTGCAAATACGTTGGTGCTGCTCAGGACTGGGGCATCATCCCTTTGGTTGAATCCTCCCGCCATTGACAACCCATGTGAAGGTAGAGAGAGGCGAAAGCTTTCTGAAATACTTTTCAGCTGTGAAGAGTTCTGAAACTTAAAAAAAAAAAAAAATGCATTTTATGACAATTTGTTCTTACACATTAAACTATAAAGAAGAAGAAGAAGATGAAATGAATAAAAGATGCAATTAAGAATTAATGTAGAAATCTATCAAGAAATCATGCATTAAAAGTTAAAAAGGACGTTTCGCTTTTCTTGCTCTCTTTTTCCGCTTGAGAGAACTTATAGAGAAAGGTTTTACTTTGCACGAATTAAATCTTCAATGGTCATAAGGAATTTTGAAATAATTTAAACTTTCACCATTAGATAGATAGTAGATATGTCTTAAACACTTTCCCTTTATAACGATTTGTAATAAGAGAAATTGATTTTTTTTTTGAGATAAAGACGCCTCTGCCCAATGATTGGGAATGGGCACGTGACGATTATGTGCTTGTCGAATAGTGGTTTTTTAGCTCCGACAATTAGGTAGGAGGTCGATAGGAACAGGGCGATTCGTTTCAAGAGATGTTTGGAGAAAAGTTTCGCATGCTATGCTAATCATTTCTAGCCGTACTAACATTTTCATATCCCTAAATTTTTTTCGAATCATTACGCGTGTTATCGTCATTTGTTGTAATAAAGTAAAATAAAAAGAGTACTTTGTCCTTACATGGAGCCCACCGGATGTTTGGAGTGGCAGGTTAGCAGGAAAAAGTTACTAAGATCCGTGTTGTTGAATTTGTATTCTTCTTCTCCTAGAGAAAGTTTGCATGTATTTCCTGTATAATAATAAGGAATTACACAAAAATGTCCTCTCTTGGAACTGCAACTTTGACATGGCATCAGTAAGCTCCTATCTATCTATAGTGCTAGCGAAAAGATGTCGGGTATCAACCAAGCCAAAACATATTGAAAGGGGTCCGGAAGGGCACTTTGGTAGGGTCTTGATGACGACCTCACCCATCAAACAAAGACCGCTCTGTAGGTTAGTCTGCACTCCGGTAGAGATGGTGCCCGGCTAGACTCAGCAGACCTGCAGACCGAACGTTCTGTGGAAGCGAGGTGGCTACGCTGGTCATCCTCTCACACCCCTTTCGATTAGTTTTGTCGCTCATCCGGTGGTGATTCGATCTAATTAGGCCATTGTTTAAACCCATTGGCTAATTTAGCCACTGGTACAGTTTCTTGATTCTTGTCTAGTTACTCACAGATGTTGTGTGATCGTTTCAGGCATGACCCGCGGTTAGGATTCCTCCGGTAATCATCTCAAGCACTTTTCGTTAGGCTCTTTCGATTTGAAAATGAATAATCTAGGCACAATACTCATAAACTAAAAATCGAGATGACATGATTAATTTTAGCTTGCGAGGCAGGATCGTAACATAATCGATCAGTCACCAAATGCTAAGAAGACGATGAAAGATGATGCTACACAAGACAGTGAGATAGGTTGTACTTGATAAATATTAATCGGGTTAAAAAAATGCAGGCCTTATGTGCTGCGCATGATCCAAGCTTGCTAGTTGCAAGAAGATCATGAGGTCAAAATAAAAATGCTGAACACGATGAAAGAACAGATGTAATATACTTGACAGATATTAATCGGGTGAACCAGAAATTCAAGATGCGGCAGCCGAGGTGGACTGGTCAAAGGTCGTACCAACGTGCTGAATGACGAAACCATAGATCTTCCGCTTCAGTTGCTCGATCTTTTCCATAAGGAACTCATCACTTTTAGGCACCGCACGATCTAACCAATCATTCACACGCTTCAAGTGTGACAAGACAGCTGTAACAGAGCCGCAGTCGAGATTTAGTACTTTCCCGCCACCGCACTGTCCAAACACCCGAAAGCCTGCAACCAAGGAATCCTCAATGAAACTGACGAACCACATTTGCATCTCAGACTGCAATTTCATTGCAAAGTCCACAGTTTCTTTCATTCCATGACCCCTAGTCCAAGCGCAGGCAGTGTCGGAACGTGACGGAGAAGCCACTTTCATTTGGTTCTTGCCATTTGCCTTCACAGAATGCCGTTTGAGCAACGTTTTCTGAAGAGCTGATGCTGGTTCACTATCTTGATTTGTTAAGAAATTGACAACCTCAAGATCAGTGGCCAAAGCTGCCTCCACCCAAACCGAGAATTTCGATTGTTCTGTGGGGATGATATTATCATCAGCACAGGCACGGCTGTTAGAGAGAGATTTAACAACACCAGTCGATCTCACGACCTCATCATATATCGAGAAGAACCGGTCAATGGAGGGCAAAGGATTCCCAGCCTTGGATGTGGAACACAGTTCTGAAAACATGCTGGAACAAAAGATGAAGTACAATTTTCCTCAGATGGTGCCAGATCGAACTATACAAATATAAGTTTCTGATGATATGACTAGAAGTTTAGAAGCACAAAACTGCTAATGATGCATTCAGACATGTATTGCTGGCTTGGCTCAACAAATCACATCGCACAACATTTAAGCTCTCATTTATGCCGCATTCATGCTGTGCTTCTGTATGTTTATTGGTTCCTATGTGAAAATCAGAACTGGCGTCAAGTTAGTACCTCAAATTCCTCACTAGTGACTCCGTAGCATTGGCCTCCTCCAATGCTTCAGCAGCTGCAATAGAGGCAATAAGTTTCCTCTGCATAGCTTCCTGCATTATTTAGTCAACAAAAATTAGGATGACTTGGAAACAGTTTGACCACTTTCAGCAATTCTCTGTTTAACAACTGATGGATGATGAATTAAAAGAACTAAATTTTGCTCTGAAATAAAGAGCGAGATCATTCTTCATCGACGCTCATACCTTCCCAAGCCTATTAAGTTCTTTGGAGACCGAGTCGAGAGAAACACTGCCATCAGTCCATTTCTTATCATGAATGGTAATTCCAGGAACTGAAGTGGTCCGTTCTGGTGTTCCAGATTTTGCCTTCTCATCGCTTGATGGATCATCACCGTCCGACTTTCCACTGGTCACATCACTAAGACGTCTGGATATAGCAGCCTGAGAAAAAAGACACAATTTTACTTTGAAGTAAGAACCCATTTGTGGAGAGCTTCAAAGAACCACATTTTGAAATGGAAAAGCTGTCATTTGAGGTTTTAGAAATCCGAGATTGCTACAAGACGTGAGCATTATCAAATGGCTGATTGTCTTCTTTACCAAAACCATTTCCAGTGAGTGAAACCATTGTGCAATTCATCTCCACAGCCTCATACCAAATAGAGCACTACAAACAAATCTCAAGTTCATTGCATAGTACACAAGTCAGTAATGTGACAGGGTTACTCTTTCCTTTTTTTCTTATTCAATCAAGCACAATTTGTCCATTGCTTCTTCCTCTCACGAGAACTAACAGAAACACAGGTCAATCTACAGATGTGCACCTTTTCCCACAAAATAACAGCAGAGAAATGTGAATCAAATGAACAGACAAGCACCCAAATTTTCATAGCATGATGATAAAAACCAGACCTTTAGCAAACGTCCGCTCTGTTCTGGATCTAAGGTAATCATTATAACCGGGTCACGCCTTGAGTTAATTCGCTGATGCTACAGGAAAAGATCGATACCTGAGTCCGCAAAATCGCCTGCAGATCGGGTTTGTTCTTTCCAGGAGCCTTCTCTTTCTGCTCCGTTGCTGGAGCTGCCGATGCTGATGCAGGCTGCTCGTCCCAGTTCTTCCGGCCCGCCTTCCCTGAACCCACCAAGGCCTCCGAGACCTTTGAAATCCCAGCAGCGAGTGTTACCATCTTCTTCTTGCTCGCCGAGTCCATCACCATTGGCGACATCTTCACACCACCCGACAATCTCCTGCCCGGCGAAATGGAAGCCCTCCTCGCGCTTGGAGACGCCTGCCTCCGAGCGTTCGGCGACGGTTGCCGGTACCTTGACGGCACTATAATCGCCGGTTCCTTCGAGTTCCTCCTGTTCTCTTCCTTGGCAGCGGCCAAGCTCGGCACGACGCACTTGGAGGGCGCCGGGGACGACGACCGCTTCCCCTTTCCAGCAGGCGACGGATCTCTCTCCGCAACGGGGGCAATTTTCTTCCCGACCGACGCCGACCTCTTCGCCGTCGCGGGGGACGAGAATCTCGAGGGCTTCTGAGCAGAAACCCTCGCCTCCGCATCGGAGTTCAAGTTAGGCAAATTGTCCCTCGGCGCGAGGGGCTGCCTCGACCTAGGCCTCTCCGCCTTCGGCATCGGCTCCTCCCTGTCGCTCTCCGCCCTCGCCACCCCACCGTCATCCTCGGGGCGGCCGCGGGACAGGTAGGCGGCAATGGGGTCGTCGGCGGCGGAGGAGGCGGCGCCGGAGGGGTCGGGGTCGGAGGCGGGCTGGATGACGAAGTCGCGGCGGGAGGGGGAGAGGCGGGCGACGAGGGGGTCGGGGGAGCCGAGGAAGGGGTGGCGGCCGGGGAGGGGGCGGAGGCCGGCGGCGCGGGGGACGGGGGAGTCGGGGGCGAGGAGGAGGCGGTCGAGGTGGACGAAGTGGCCGAGCTGGAGGCGGTTGGAGAGGATGAGGTCGGCGTCGCGGTCGGAGAGGGAGACGTAGGTGGAGTGGAGGGAGTCGGAGAGGTGGAGGAGGAAGCCCCGGTTGGGCCACAGGTCGTCCGGCCCGGAGAGGGCCGGCACGATGCCGATGACCTGCAGCAGGGCCGACCGGTGCTCCCCGGCCACGCGAGCGTTGCTCGAGTTCATCGACTGCAGCAGCTTCAGCAGGATCCCCTGCGTGAGCGTCGCCATGCTTCCCTCGTTCGGTTGCTGCTCTGCGCTTCTGCTTCGGTGCTGTCGTGTGCGGAGGATTGTCTGCTTCGGTGAAGAAGAAGGAGGAGGAGGAGAGAGAGAGTGGGGGCTGAATCTGTCCGTTACGAGATTCAAATTCAAAATCCCGCGATTATCATTTTTTTTTTTTTTTTTCTTTTTAAGGAGGTGGAACGGGATAGCGGCAACGGCAAGTAAGCGGATCCCGTTGTCGAGGCGAGGGGCGTTACGGGGTTTTGGAGAGAGAACGGGGCGATCCGATCTGGGAGTGGGGCCCAGTTGGGTCTTTCCACTTCTGGAAAAAGTAACCGACTTCTTCCGTGAAAGGCAGAAGAGAAAGAAGGGCGAAAATAGATTTTTCTTTTTTGCTGATTTTGAATGTCGATATATTCAAAACCCCAGTTTTTGGGAATTTCTACCCCAATCTTATTTTATTTCGACTCAATATTCTCTCTTATAATTTTCTTAACTCTTGCGCGGTAATCGATCAAATATAACATGTCTTTGCTGTATATTCTTTTAAACCGAAGCCGACACGCTAAACTTGAATTAATAAAAAGATAAGATTGAATATGTTTAAATAGTTCAAAATTAAAATTGAACGTGTATGAAAAAATTGAAAGTCAAAGATTATATATCAACTCAAATTTTAAAAATCATTTATATCATTGCGCTAAAACATTATTATTGGTGATTTTTGAGTGTCGATATTCAAGCTCCCAAGTTCTAGGAATTTTTACGGATCTCATTTAATTCAACTCAATTTTCTCTCATATAATTTTCTTTACTTTTGTGCAGTAATCGATCAAATATAACATAACTTGCCATATATTTATTTAAACCAAAGCCGCTGCCCAAATATCGAAATGTGAAACTAAAAAGTAATTAGAAACGCCGACGAGGCTTTTACAAAACAGACTACAAGCATTGGTTACCAGCCCAAAGATGGAAATTCTAAGAAACAAACTGTCAAAAAAATTTAAAAAAAAAAATCCAATCTCATATTTCGTAACCTTTAGACTGTGATCTCTTGTAACAGAAGATGAACCTTAAACATCCATCAGCTCGCTTTTCTCGAACCATAAGCAGCATTTGCATGGACACCGGACTCGATTTGATAAAAGAACCATAACCCGTCAACGATGAGTTTCCTCCTTGTTTCTTCTCTAGTTTCGATCGAGTTAGAAAAAAACCACCTTCTTAATCGTTAGGTGAGAGGCCGTGTTTAGCCCTCCGCGTAATTGTTCCTACCACACTTATGTCTTCCCTTCAGCAGGGTGAGTAGAGTTATCGGAATCTTCCTTAAAGCATGCTTCGGGCAGCCTGAAACTCAGGCAGTACATTGCCTGCAAAACCGACCATGCTCAACACTCAATAGGAAGGCCCATGAAGGGCATCCTTTAACACAGAACATAGTTGAAACGCTCGGAGTGCTTGCCAGAGAGTACCTTATTCGGAGCCACATCCCTAACCCTGTGGAACATCCACTCGCTAATAGAGGCATCGAGGGCTTGTTCTGCTACCTGTTGGAATCGGAAGTGTGTTCACAGGACGATGAATGATAAAACATCCAAGGAAAGTGCGGCTATGCAGTCTAGAATACTCTCTTGTGAAACTCTTCATGTTGATAGCAAACAAAAAGGTTAAAAATGGAAAATGGTACTGATTGCAGGCTTATCCCATTACAGACAAACGAGAAGTTAAAAGATCCCAAAGTTGAACCAAACATTCTGACCCAAAAAAAAAAAAAAAGTCAGACCTAACACACCTGCGATCATCGAATCCTCATAGTTGCGACAGTTTGTCATGGGGTGGTACATTTAAGAATACATTCTCCATGGCAAAACTTCAAAAGTCGACAGCGGAATTAAAAATTGAGGAAATTGAATAAAAATGCGCTGACGACCCTCTTTTGGCCTTGTAGTAGCAATGATGTGGAATTCTGGTACAATATTTCCCAGACAAATTGATCTCCCCTAAGCTATCTATAATCTTCAGATTTCGGTTCTTAAGTAATCCCAGAAGACAGAGATAATAAGCACAACAGGAAAACTAAGATAAGGACAAGGTTCCTGAAATCTCTAAGAAAATTTTTGAGTTCACTCAAAATTGTTTTGCCCTGGTAAATTTCATTGCAGTACCCACGTGAGAAATGCAACAACCAACAATTGCAACGAAGCACAGAAGCTCCATTTGTTTTGACTTATTCAGATTCAGTCCACATTAATACTAATTATGAGAAGTGCATTTATTTTATGAGAGCTTAAGAATCAATGTAAAATCCATGAGAAAGCATAAAAACCAACTGGAAGTTAGGAAGTATATTGGTAATTGCCACCCAAACAAAGTCAAATCAACTTGAAGATTGCACATGTACGTGTTTAGACTTGCAAAAGACAATAACATTAACAGGTGGACATATATTTACGTTCCTGTAGAACAGAACTTACAGCCAGAATGGATTCTTCGGTTTCACTGGCCTTCATGAAACAATAGCAGTGGATCCAAGGAGAAAGTCCCTTCCAATATTTCCTGTGTATAAGCCCCCTAAATATATCTGAGGCAAAAACGAATTAGAGACAAAATTGCCTTTCTGGATCTTTGATGCAGCTTTAAATATATATCTAGAAGTATTCTACGAAGTTGAAAGATGACGCAAAAAGTTTAGGAGAGAAAAGCGAAGAGGCCTTGGAGAAGAAGTGCATCAGCCTAAGTAAACATACACTACCCAACATCTTGGATTTCTTTTTTATCAGAAAAGTGCAAGTCAGAATTATCAATAATGCTTAAATTGCTGCATTAAATAACAAAACAGGGATTTAAGTTTTAAAGTATCATCACAATCAGCCATTAAGGTAGCAACTCGATGCATTATGCAACTATGCAATGTAAAGATATTTTGAAATATTTGAGGAGGCTAATGAAATAAAAAAAATTCTCCCACAAAGAATGCTATAGTGACCACTCTTTCTATCTCGTCTGGTCTCTTCAACACGGATTTAAGGAATTGAAACAAACCCAACATGGTTTTTTCCCCATTGGAGAAGACATATTGAGACAGCAGATGTCGACAAAATTTCATGCTGTGCCAAATCACATGCGAGAGAGAGAGAGAGAGAGAGAGAGAGAGACCCAAAAATGTGAGAGCAGATGCAGGAAGGTTCATAACCACATGATCAATGTGCTCCCATGTCTTAGAATAGGACAACTCACTGGCCCTGATTCGCTTGTTGTTATTTCCTTTTCTTTTACTAGATACAAGTACACTACAATCTTTGGCATTGGAACCTGCCACAGAAATATGCAGAGAAAATGAATTATCTTGAATCTTGATTAAATGATGCAAGAATCAGTAAATGCACCACCATGCACAAAATCTTAAACAAACTAACACACACATGAAAAGCAGTAAACCTATTAAATGGTAAGAAAAAATGACAGTGATGCTTGTGTTACCTTCTTTAGAAGTATCTAATGGTCTTTTGGCTGCAGGAGCAGCTGCAACTGCACCAGCACATAAACCTTTCGGACCATCACCATTGCTTGCATTGTCATCGGGTACTACATCCATGTTAATTGCATGTCATACATTGGAGAATAACACTGAAACCCATCAAATTGCAAAAGGACAGCAATCAAATTGCAGCAAAACCATACCTGCGGTCCCATCTGGCTCTGCTTTCTGCTCTGACAATTCCCTATTGATCTCACACTCTTCAGTAAGAACATCAGATTCCATACTAGTTTTGGATTCAGGCAAAGACATCATTTGAGAAATGAATTTCCTCGCATCCAAGTTGAAAGCATGAACAAGGTCATCCACTTTGTTCAACTGTGCATTGATCTTCAAATATTTAACACTATCTGGGTTTAGGTCATTTGCATACACCATGCACCCCTTTTGAGCAGCTGGGATTGCAAAAGGACCAATGCCAGCAAACATGTCACATATGGTTTCCCCTGGTCGGAAATTAGATACAAGTCTTATATGTTCATGCTCCAGTCTTGAATTCCAATACACCAGACTGTAATCAAGCTTGAATGTTGCCCCATACTGCTTCACCTCTGTCACCATATCACTTTTTCCAGCCAAGACTTCAAATTTTGGCACACGAAACTCATTTGTGATTGTTCCAACTTTATTAACAACCGTCTGGATTCGTGGATAATTTTTCTGCTCATGTAAGACACAGTCATGTCTACAGATTATTGATGCTGCATACTTTATGGCGTATCTGTCTGAATGCTCAAGGCCTCAGGCAGCACACGCTTGTGTACTTAAAACATCCTAAAAACAGGAAATAAGCAGAACTACCACAGTGATGCTCTAAATGATACTCAGAACACATTCAGAAGAGAGCACAACACATTGCTGATTGTGAACCACCAGCCCACATTTTGTGACTTGGTGTTGCACGTGTTTAGGATGCTGAGTTCAGAATGAAGACAAAAGAGTACAGGAGAAAAAATATGCAAGAAAATTTGACTAGTGTGCTGTGGACAATGGCACAGTTTAATAACCGACCAAAGAAACACAACATTCATTAAGAATGAGAGTTAGTAATACGTACGTCATAGATGACTTTAGCAATAACATCCTTGTAGGGAAGCAGTCCGTCATGTATATTCAAGTGTGCAATATGACCTGCACAAATCAGAAGACACTGTTACTTCCAGAAGATCACCTGGTTTTGAATAAAAATTGCCCATGAGGAAGCTTATCCAGAAATAAATTATAGAGGTTTTGTACATAACTATCGTTTCGAAAGATGTAGGTACCTCAACCCCGGGTGGGAGAATCTGCTTCAATAAATGATCTGCAGTCAAGGTCAACCAAAAGTTAATAAAAGCAAACCCAAATGTCATCTACAAGGCATTTCCCCAGAAAATAATCAAAACAGCAAAGTATGTGCAAGGCCTGGCATTCCTGTGCAGCATTTCTAATGCTACAATACGTTACCATTGACTCCCCCCCAAAAAAAAAAAAAAAAAAAAAAAAAAAAAAAAAAAAAACCCACAACAAAAAAGGAAAATTGAAATAACCGTAAAGGGGACAAATGAAAGCACAGTAATTGAAAAGAATATGAACTTGAAAGATCCACTGGCACATAAAACTGATTAAAAACCTCGCTGCATTAAAAACTCATCATCTACAGAAGCCTAATATGAACTTTCTGAACAATTCATGGCACATATCCATCGCAAGTAAAGCAGAGTCGTCACTTTTAAGAATGTAGTGACTTCTCAGTCTAACAGAACATATAAGTTTATGTAGTCTGCAATATATGTCCAATGAACCTGGATCTGACCTGCATTCCAGTAGGAATAACCAAGTGTCAGTGAATAAGGGACAACTTCAATCTCGCACAGTTTCTTCATTTCATCAAGAACTTGTTCTGGAATATCTGACAAATCTGTCCCACCGAAAAAGAGGAAAAGGAAAACAACAATGCAAGCATTATTCACCCAATTACGACATAAAAACATATCGTTTTGACAGAGTAAATCAATATCATTGTTTGAACAACAAGTCATAACAACAAATAGCTTCCCTCCTAAGGCTCTAGACAGTCCCACACAAACAAGCATGTATCCCAAATGTTCCGGCATTTTCATAATGCACTTTACAGGGACTGCAGACAATATATATATATATCCGGTGGCATAGAAACATCACGCTCGCCTTTTTGAAGTCCACAAACCACAAGACAAAACCAAGTCCACCAAGTGCCAGCCGACATGCAGGATAACGCACACAATTTACGGGCGCCGGACTAAATACAAATCAATGACGATGCACTTCCACCAGGCACAATCGCAAAAATCCTAACGACATTCCACAAAGGCGGAACCTTTACACGGGGGACGAGGGATTGGATTCTCACCAGAATGCTGGACCTTCTCAGACAATATCATGAGGCGATTCCTCTCGCACGTCGGGTCTTCCGTGATCGGCTTTATCCGAGCCTTGTCCAGCAAGTAACTGCCAACGTCCCAAAGAACAAACGAACCGAAAAAGGCGTCAAATTCGTGCACAGAATACAATGCAAAACCCACGCCAATCTCTCAAAAAGGAAAAAAAGGGCTAAAGCTACGATCTTTGGACGTACCCGTTCAACGCCCGGGTGGCGACCTTGCAGAGCTCGCGAGGGATGCGAAGCGCCCACAGCTTCAGTTGGACGTCGAACTGGCTCTCGTCGAACATCTCCGTCGGCGGAAAAAACCGAGCGATTCGCGAGGCGCTTCCGAATTGGGTTTCGATCCTCTCGATCGAACTTCCACGGCGGAGGAATCAGCAGCAGTTCTCGCGGCCGCCGCGGCGACGTCGGCGAAGGGGTTCGAAGAGATGAAATCGGGAAGAGGAGGAGCGCGAGGCGAGATGGGGGGAAATGGCGTGCGGAGATGAGTAGGGAAGTGCTGGCGAATTTCGCTAGGGTTTTTACGCAGGTTTTAGCGGGGAAGACGAAGGGGTCATCTTCTTTCCCTCAGCTCCGCGCAGCTCAGCTCAGCTCAGCTCAACAGTTGAAATTGGAGCATCGAATAATGAATGGTACTTACACTCTCCAAAAATATATGTAACATGTTTTGTTTCAATCAAAATTCAGTGTCATTACTTATTTGAATGATGGAATTTCTTGGTTCGATCGCTTGTTTGTCACAAAATTCAAAAACGTTCACAACAAGTGACATGCCGTATCGAATTTCTAATATCATTTGCTTTATTATTAAAAAGTTACAAATTCAACTCATCAAGTTGAAATGTATGACACTTAAAGGAATATTTTTTTGACAAAAAAAAAATTATAACACTTAAGTGATATAAATAATTATGGTATTGCGATGTTCTTATCCTTTTTTATTTTTTATTTTTTTCTATTCTTTAACACGTCTTCTTCTCATATAATTCTTTCTTCGTGAATATTCTTCTCGGCATTAAAAAAAAAACAACACCGCATTATGACATTCATGTTGTCCTTATCATTTTTTTTCATTTGTTCATTTTTGTAAAAGATGCAAATGATATTTTGAAGAAAATGTTTTTTAAATCATTTAATTTTCACGAAATAAATTAAATTTATTAATCTTCATTTCTATAACAATTTTGAATCATAACAATGGCCTAAAGCAAGCGCGTCTCTTCATTTCATGGAGGAAAGGGAATCAATTGAACTGAATCCAAGGAACCGACAAAAACGTACCTTTCCATGTTCTTTTCTTAGATGATTTCCAAGAGTTGCTCCAACTCATTATGCGTACGTTGTAAACTAGAGGTACTTGTTAATTATCGAGAGATTAACATGGTCACTTTTCGTCAAAAGAAAAAAAACAGTAATTAATATACTCAATTTAAATGGTGTTTCAACCGGGTATAAAGTTGATGTGGCAAGGGAGATTATAAAACCAAAATTAGAAATCGGGATCGCAGAGTCCTACCCAAATTATTGATAATGCTTCTGATCTTTGTAGGGAAAAGAATAATTCACATCAAGACGCATCTCTTTTCGCAATGGTAGTGTCAAAAAAGAAGCATATATGCCAACTTTTCCTCTAGCGCATACTCACTTGATCAATACACTCAAATTTGCTGAACTTGAATTACATCAGGCCACAGTTCGAAATACTGACATGTATTTAATTTGGAGATATTACGGTCTCTGATGTATCGGGAAGCAAAACTGACTAGATGCGTCTGTTCCACTGCGAAGCTCGAGAGCATCCGAAAGCTCAGAGACAGTGGCAGCTTCTGAAATACTCTTCTTCTTCATCCATCATGCACATTGGATCGAAATTGCACCTACTATGGAATGCACAAGGCACAATGGCTGATGGCACATACAAAGCAACCGATGGCATGTCTGAAATTATTACATTGCCAGGATACCAAATTTGTAGATTGTCACTCAAGCGAAACCAGTGTTAACTACTATGCCACAGAGCAGGATTACAAACCATGAGCATCCACCAAATATAGAAGGCCAGGCGTGGATATGCGCTTATGCGCGAACTTCATACTTTTAACTCGTCTTCTGGAGCCAGTGGCACAAAGAGAGCTTCCACCTCACTCTGTTCGACTTCCTCCACCGTTGCTGGTTGCCATTTTGGATTCTGCATAAGCATTCACGGGAGTTTGAGCATGGCCACATAAAATTCATACCAACAGAAGTTTTGTGAATCATGCCATGACTGACAAATTGTCAAGACAATATCATTACACATCTCTAGTAGCATCTGACAGAGAAAAAGCAAGCTGCTCAATTTACAAAGAAAACAGACATACAAACAATTTCCATGAATATGAAACCAAGCACATGAACTTTCAAACAATATCTTTGTATTCCTTGATGCTCAAACGTGAATGTACATGTGAGACAGTAATAGATTTAAAAGTGAACCACAATCAAAGAAGTCGTGAATATTGTTGATGTATTGTATGCTGTTGATGTGCGTGTAATTTTTTTTTTTTATTTTTTTTTTTTTGGGGGGGGTTGTGTTGAAGAAGTTTTTTGGAAGACTACCTACATTGTATTGCAATAATACAGCTGTTTTACTGACATATATTCATGTTTCTTCTAAAAGATGGAAAAAGCCAGTGAGGATGCTACGCTGATATGCCAGACCATGGTATATTGCAATAGTTTAAATGCAACTGCATGATACTTGCCAACACAGTCATAAGACACTTGGGGTGTGGTTGTTTCACTGAAAATGAATAATTTGTAGAACATTTTCTTAAAAGTCAAAATGAATGAACAAAAAATATTTTCATTGTCTACTGATATATTTAGAAATGAAAAATGGTCAATAATGAAAACAATTTTCATTAATTAAATATCTCAAGGGATACAAGCAATTATTTTTTTTTTAAATGTTGTCTAAATCATTCATTTTCCGCGAAACAAACTAAGACTAGATGTAGAATAATTAAAAGATGCCAGAGCTGATTAATGAGAAGGTTTAAACAGTAATTAAAACCTGATCCTTATCCACCAGTACTGCACGGACACCTTCAGCAAAATCATTTCGCAGAGAAGACCTTACTGCTAGCCGATATTCAGTTCTCATTACACCACTCAGCTAAGCATGACAAAACAATAATGTTAGTATAAAATATGATATAAGACATACCAATTGCACACTTGACAATTGACTCCTAAACTAGGAAAGGAAGAGAGAGAGAGATTCCAGCATCCAATTCAGAACTTACTCTTGACAATTCAGCATCATTGTTTCTCAAGGCTGATGTAACTTTTGAGAAATGCTTCTGTGTCAAGCAAAGAGAGAATGGAGCACCTTTCCCAAGACCTTGAAGAGCATCAGTGGCCCACTCAACCACTGCCAAGATAGAGAGAATTCAACAAGACAATACACAGACTAAGCGAGCAACAAACTTCAGCATTACTATGATAGTATGGGAAAAAATTTATGAGTTTTCAGCACATAAAGTGAACTAAGGAAACAAATTTATTTCATCTAATCATCAGTAGAACCTTAATTACCTTTGGCATCAGAGCTCTGCTGATGCTTTCTCAGCTCTGCAATTATCTCCACAACTGATTTATTTGCACCAAAGCACGCGACAATGTGAGGTAAGAGCAATTTTAACTGGGCCTCTGATTCAGATTCACCACTGAATCTTGCCATCAGTGCTCCAATGTCCTTGAAGGAATCTTCCGAGCTGCAACGCAGATAAATATAAGGTTCTTCTTCTTAGCATCATGCTAACATATTTAACAAAGACACTGGCTCTATCTCGATCTTAGATTCTAAAAGAAAAATCTTTCAATTTGAACATTGCGATGTGTGATATAACAATCATCCTAAATGCACACTTAGGGTGCGCATGACAAAATTTCTGGAACATAAATTAATTTCTGACCAGAAATTGATTTTTGTAGAAATTGAGAAGTTAAAAATTTTAGTTTCTGATTTCTTCTTTAAATCTATTTCTGAAATAGAAATCTGTTCCAGAAATAGAAAAATTAAATTGCATTACCAAACGGATTTATGTTCTAAACCTGTTCCGGAGAACAGAAAAACAGAGAAATAGAGAATTAGAAATTTTATCATGCGCACCCTTATACTACATATATCAATGAGTCTACCGCAACTTCTTTGCAAGGATAAAACAGTACCAGTTATGAGATAAAAAAAAAAATGCATTATGTGCCTAGTATTGTTTTAGGGCCATACAATGTAGTAGCCAAGAGAGCCTCTTTTAAGGAACCCAAGTTGCTAGATGGCACATAATGCGTTCCAAGACCCACATATAGTGCATCAGAGGGTGTCGAGATCCTTTTTCCTGTCAATCCAAGATAGGCGCCTGAAAAAGGAGGACAGGTTAAACACTTCAGAAGTAGAAGGAAAAAACTAATGACAGGTGACAGCTTTGATTACTGTAGTACACTTATCCTATGCCAACAAGCTGACTATGAAGTTGCTTTCAGAGACACATACAAGACAATGTCACCTTCCAGACTCCAAAAGGAAGCAACACAAGTAGGGATTTGCAAATCATCCAGATGAATCTTAAATGACACGGACAGTACCTATCAGACAAGATCTATGCACGAAACGAAGAGCTTCATTTTTTATTTTTTTTAACAATGTTCCACAGTAGAACTAGACAAAAATGAGACTTTGTTCTTAACTTAACCAAACAAATATGCTCACTTCCTCCAAAAAAAAAAATGCATTACATGTACACATGGTGTCAAGGCAGAAAATTATCTGAATTATACACTAATAAAATATGATTGAGAGGTTTTGGATTTCAGAAATAGCTTTGAAGTATTCATGGATATAAACATAAGAAGGCAAAAGTAAGGTGAAATGATCTATTTCCATTTAAGGAAAGAGTTTCCATGTATTTTGGAGACAACATTCTTCAGTAATGCAAAGACAAACTATTAATAAATCTATTTGAGCTTCAACATGTCTAGACAGTCCATCGAGGATTGGTTGAAGTCCTAAATGCAATACTCACAAGATAAATAGATGCTCCTCTGTCATAAGAACCCGTGAGGTAAATCAGATACAATTCAGCTAGATAAGAGACACTTCTCAATTTGATAAATTACATACCAACTGATCCATCTCCTGGACTCTGTGCCGCTATATATGCAAACCCAACATCAGGGAAAAGACCAATTCCATTTTCTGGCATAGCAAGAAGTGTCCTCTGCATGGGTCATGATGAAGGGGAATTTAATGGAACAGAAACAGTATGTTAACCTGGAGTACATTAGAACCAACTGAAAGTTGATCATCCATACCTCTGTAATTACACGGAAATGACCATGACCAGATAGGCCAATACCAAAGCCCATTGTAATGCCATCCATCAATGATACATATGGCTTTTTGTACTCTGATATTTTGCATATCAAAGAATACTCAGCAGAAAATACCTATACAAATGTGCAGCAGATAGGGGCATATCAACTTGAAGTGTAACAGTCGAGAAAAGTCATAACTTCCATACAGATGGCAAAGATTTAAGCTTCATAGGAGGAATATTCATCTATTCACCAAAAAATAAAAAATTCATTGATAGGAGCAGCATCTAATTTATTCGCCAATCCCATATGCAATGATAATTACAACAAAGTTCACAGCTCATCCTCACATAAGTCTCTCATATTCCTAATAAAGGTAAACAAGAACAGAAGGGCATCTAATGCTAATTTCCCATAAGAAGAACAAATTAAGCAATTCATTATTGACATCATCACAATTCTAGGGATTCATCCATCATCGACATCATCGAGAAGCATCCCTCTAAGTAGTGATTTAGTCATGTTTCCTACTTAAGGAGCCTCAGGCTCCACGTTATAGTGATTGGCGACTTAAACAAGAGGATGGCGAAACAAGTAGGCAGCATTGTTTAAGAAGTTGTGGAGTAAACATGGTATAGGAGTGTGACTCTTTAGTCTCTACTCCAGTTTCCATTATGCATAAGCAAATTCCAAAACACCTCCACCGCCTACTATATGTACATCATCAACAGATACCAGCAGAACTCTGCAGACACATCACGCCCAGGATGACGGCGGCCAGGTGCTCCATTACATAACACGCAGAAGCAATAACTTGTCTACCCTGAATAGGGAAATCAAGCGAAAAATATAAAATGAGCACCTTCGGCACGAGAGGTGTATTCTTATCCTTTCGAATCTCGGCGACAACGCTCTTGATATCCATTCCTGCATCAAGAAATCACGACATTCGATTCACATTCCCCCAAGGAAAGAAAGCTCCAGGTCTCCTCCCAATTTACCTGCCGAGAAGGCGCGAGCCGAACTGCCTTCCACGAGGACGCACTTCACCTTGGGGTCCGATTCCCACTCGTCCAGGAAGCTCTTGAACTTCACATCCATGTCTGCGCCCAAAATCGAATCAGACATGCAATAAAATAAAATAAAAAAAACACTAAACCATCGCACAAACAGCATCATCTCCTCGCATCGACAACGGAAAATCAAACTCCACAAACTCCAAAGATTCCAACTCGATTACGATCGCAATCAAGAGCGCGCAGCTTAAAATCGAGCGGACCGACCGATGTTCATGGCGTTGAGGGCCTTGGGGCGGTCGAGCGTGATGACGGCGACGCCGTTCGGGTGGACGGAGGACTTGACGAACTCTTCGCCGGCGGACGCCATGATCGCGAGGCCCCGGCGAGGGACGGCGGCCTTCGGGAGAGCGAACCTGAAGGAATCACAGAGGCTGCGAAGGCGACTGATCGGATGGTTACTGAGTAATCGAGAAGCTCCGATCAAGCTTGTCATGCTGGTTTGAGTGAGCTCGATGGTGGTTTTATCACCATCGCCGCCGTCGTCTTCGCCGTCCAGTGGAAGCACAGAGCGCCGTCAAAAAGGGAAAGAGAGCGAAATTTCCATAGTTGGACAAAATTGCCCTTAAAGTGCGATTTTTTATTTTTTTGTCTAGTATCATCCGTTACCAGTTTTTTTTTAATCTATTATTAACCTATATTACAAGCTAGTATAGGTGCTATGTATTGTGCACAGGTCTTCCTCACTCACGCATCCCACCCCTAACTTTTGAGAATATGGGAAATCGGACTCTCCATCTCTTTTAGGAAAAGTGGTTATTAGGGCAACCTAATAATTTTTTTAGAATTAAAAGTGTGCATCCAACTTGGAAATTGGATCGAACTGGACGGGTTTTGAGTGATTCCAAGTTTAACATAAGGAACCAAACCAATCTAGTCATTCAACTGCTAAGATTTGCCCTAGTAGCTACTTTTCCAACATAAAAAGGGAAAGTGGGGGTTTGAATCCTCACTTTTTCAAGGGATTGAGATGGGGACGATATAATTTTTTCAACTCTCACACCTTGCAAGAAGATAATGCAAAAGTCTGAGAATGAGCGTTAGAGTAGGAATAAATCTAGTCATTCGGATCGGACCAACAAACTAACCAAAATTTCTCACTTTTTTATTTTTTTTTATCCTTAAATAAATCCTTAATAGTAAATTATTTTTTAAAGTTGGGAAACTCCCACTACCACAAAGAATAGAGACAAAAGAAGAAGAAGAAATTATAAGTTTTAGGACAATCTTGGAATCAAATCGGATCGGTTGGTCGATTCCCAATTCCATAATTCAAGAATCGACATTGTCCAGTCTAGTTTTAAATTTGAAAGTAGGAATTGACCCACCCTAAAATTGATCATCCTTATTTTTTTTATTTGAAATTATGTGCCTTAGTAGAGTGGGATCAAAGTGCAATGAAGATAAATCAACTGTCATTTAACGAAAATTGATTTAAAGTAAAAATATATTATTAGAACTAGCTCAAGATTGATTTCGATGAAGGGGAGTTCAAATAATCTTAAAACAAGTTTAAATAATTTTATTATTTGAATGAAAATAAAGATTTTTTTGAAATGAAAATAAAGATTAAATGCATCCAAATGACACCTAAATTAAGATAAAGCAATTACTTCATATGGGTTTGGGCTATGAATTGTTGGGCTTTTGGTTTCTCCTGCATTTTCGTTCGAGATGTAATTATATCATAAGCTAATTTTGCATTTATGTCAATACATATATCATACTGACCGAAAGAAACAACTTTGGATATAACGTTGCCTGATATTCTTAATATTTTTTGTTCACCATATGCTTTGGATAAGAATAAACTTGCGCATGCTTGTTTTTGTGATTTTTTCCCAAGTCAAAAGTACCCAACGGGCCTAAGGGAACACATCAATCGAGCCCATATTTAGGAAACAAGACATTGGACCTCCCAAGGCCCACTAGCCCATTTAAGATTAATGGTTGCCAATGTTGCTGAAATGGAAAGTTCCAAACATCCGGGGGTTCTACATCAAGAGTTACCAAGATGAAATTTTCCTTAGGGATATGCCATGAAGCACGGACCTCGTCACCATTGCCGTCCTTTGCCACCATCGTCGTTGCAACTTGCGATGACCTTTCGCGCCCCTAACATCAAGAAAGTTCAATACATAGACTCTTCAACACTAATTTTTTTTTTCTGTAATTCACGTTCACTGAGCCTTGCCCATTTAGTGAAGGCCAAGCTTCTAACCTAGATTGAACATTTTTTTCTGCCATAAGTATGGGATGCAGAACTGTCTGTTTGGCTAGCCAATGATATCAATATCACCACATTTCCCAGCCTCAAATTCTCCCTCTGTGACAGGTTGGATAAGTAAGATTCATAGTATACTTCTTACTACTGATCACGAAAAATTTGAAGAAAAAATAGATGCACTTGTTCTATAATTTCACACGTGAGGTGTTATTTCTTGGTTTCATCCAGTCATTAATAACTTGATTATTTTTAGATAATAGTAGATAGAAATAACGCTCGTAAGGAGTCCTATTGAAACCAAGAAGTATAGGCCTGCCTGCCATCCACACCAGAATAAATGAAGTTTTCCAAAAAAAACTTGCTAGTGGAGGAAGACCTCCTAGGGATAAGAGACATAGGGCTAAAGAGAGAGCCAAAAAAGGATCTTTTGTGTATAATCATGCATAATCTCGAATGTTATCAGTTCCGGTACGTAGACTAAATAATACAATGTAAGCAAAAGTTCCTAAATTCATGGAGATATAGAACAGCACTTCCCCCATTTCTTCCGTTTATGAGGTTTCTTTGAATTTCTCCCTCTGATTCAGAATAAATATGTTTTCAAACCCTCTCTTTCAAATTGAAAGTGTATGTTCCCGCGCAAATTTCAGCAATCACTTGTTCTGATTCTACATATTGATTCCACTGATTCTGTCTGGTTTGTTTACTACATGCCTTCGATTCCTTTCCACAGGTTACTATATTGATGTTACACAATTAGTCGATGGTCGTGAGTTGCCAATTATCTTCTTCTGAGTTCCTTTATGCAACAACAACTTTCTGATTTGGGCAATTGAGGTTTTCCATTTGGTTCCACGTTGGTTTAGTACGTCCCTGTAACGACTCCTGTTTTAGATTATAGAATGGCATCGGAAGACCATGCCGACTCCTCATGTTTGGCAGCCCTTTGCAACAGGTTAGGCCGCCTCACTACTGAACAATTAATTGATGACTAGGATGACGAGCCCCCACCTGAAAAATTGGAAGAGTGCCGGTTAACTTTGATTGGAAAAATTCTTTCGAACCCCTCCATAAACTTCCAAGCTTTTCAAAGCACTTTAAAGTGAGCGTGGCGAATTGAACAAGTGGAAATATCACAACGAGAGGCGGGCCTCTATGTAGCCAAATTCCAATCACACGCAGAAAAACGGAGGGTACTTGAAGGGGGATCTTGGCTTTTCTCAAGCCATTTAGTTATCTTTAAACCATGGATCCCTAACACACCATTACATTGTAACGACTTCTCTAGTTGTGCCTTTTGGGTACAATGTTTGGAATGCCTTTAGAATGGTGTACAGAACGGATGATCAGCAAGGCGGCGCAACATATAGGTCGAGTCTTAGAAGTAAAAGTCGACACAAAGGAGGGGGCATTATCCAGAGCTGGTCAAGCTAGGGTGGACTTAAACTTGCAGGAACCTCTAAAAACAAGGAAGCTGATTCGAATTGATGGTAAGACATTATGGCTAGACTTCCGTTATGAGCGATTCTCACATTTTTGCTACTCTTGTGAAAAGCTGGGACACTATGTGATGTACTGCAAGGATATCCCCTTTGATGAAGCAAAATTAGAAGGCAGAGATAAGATGGCCTATGGCTTCGTGCTGAGTTAAGGAACATAGCCCTTATTGGCACACTTTTTACAGCCCGCAAGATAAATCAGAGCAGTCAGAATAAGCTGTACCTGAAACTCCTCCATCACAAATTCCGAATGTCCCTTTATTTCCCCCACCAGCTAATGTTGAAGCGGAGCACCTGTCCAGCACAATTAATACAACCAGAACACAAGCAGTAGGCCCTGACTCGCAACACCATCAGCAAACAGTTATACAAGGGACCTCCATCCACACAGCACTCATACCTACAGCAGCCAAACTGAAAGGAATTCAAACCCAACCCATGGAAGTAAAGTTACAAAAGAAGCTGAAAAGTACGAGAGTGACATCAAAAATGGGAGTAGCCAAAAAACAGAAGAGATACAACCCCTATGAGACAAATGGTTTGATAATCGAGGACCAAGATGATACAATCCTCATGGAAACACCTATCTATGCAGCAGAGGAAGCGAGATCATGAGCTTTAGTGGCTGGCCCTAAACAACCACCCACCAACAAATGAAGATGATTTGCTGGAACTGTTAGGGTTTGGGCAATCCCCTGATAGTTTAAGCTCTTAAGGCCATGACGGCCAAAGAAAAACCCGATGTTGTATTCTTAATGGAAACAAAGAACATTGAAGTAAAGTTTCAACATATTAAACGCCATTTAAATTTCAAAAATTCATATCTTATAAACCTAGTTGGTCTCGCCGGAGGCTTAGCAGTGTTATGGAAGGAGCAAGTATCTTTACAGGTGGTTCGCTCAACACAACACCTTTTTGATATGATTTGTAGGATTGTGCAGGAAGATAGAACTATGCGCGTCACATGTATTCACGTTCCTTGCACCTATCAACAGTGTCAACTTCTGTGGGATGAGCTTCGTGAGATAAATTCTAAGAATAATTTACCTTGGATATGTGCTGGGGACTTTAATGAAATACTCTATCCTTGGGAAAAGATAGGAAAGCGAGCTGCAGACCATTCTAGAATGATGTCTTTTCAAGCTGTACTCAATGATTGTGCACTTATGGAGATAGAAAGTAAAGGCTGCAAGTATACCTGGATGAATAATAGAGAAGGGGAAGAGATTGTGAAGGAAAGATTGGATCGGGTGTTGTGCATGATGGATTGGCACTTACTGTTTCCTGGGCCAGAAGTTTTTGCTCTACCTGCTGTGGGATCCGACCATAGTCCTCTACTTATTCACACTTTAGCACCTTATAGAAAAAGAAGGAAGCCTTTTATATTTGAGGCTTATTGGAACGATGATGAAGAATGTCGAGAGGTTATCTCTACTGCATGGAATTCACTACAGCTTCAAGATTATGGTTTTCTTCCAAAATTAAAGACTGTTACAGTAACTTTGAGTAAGTGGAGCCGAGTTTTCAAATGGTCATAACAAGGCGATCGCCTTACAACAGCAACTACAGGATCTAATGAATTAGTAGCATTGCAATTATAATAGAGTGGAGGCATCGAAACTGCGCAAGGAAATTAGACGAACTTGGCAACAGGAAGAACAATATTGGGCCATACGCTCCAAGATTCAATGGTTGAAATGGGGTGATAAGAATACGAGATTTTTTTATGCAACTACACTTCAAAGAAGGCAAAGAAATCGAATTACTATGCTGTAGGACGACCATCAGCAATGGGTACGTGACCCACAGACTCTAAAAGATATGATGTCCAATTTCTTTTCGAGGTTATATACAACTGAGGGATATAGGGATTACGGACCTGTGCTTGATCAATGCCAACAGGTTGTTACCTCTTAAATGAATGACCACCTGATAGATTCGGTCACTATTGAGGAGGTTCGGCAAGCCACCTTTCAGATGGGAACTACAAAAGCCCCAGGACCTGATGGATTAAATGGTTTGTTTTATCAAAAACACTAGGAAACCATTAAAGATGATCTAACTCTTTTAGTGCAGAATTTCTTTACGTCAGGGGTGATGCCGACAAGTATCAATCAGACCATTATTACATTGATTCCTAAAACACCTCATCTAGAGAGACTGAAGCAATATCGCCCAATCAGCCTCTGCAACTTCGCCAACAAAATCATCTCAAAGGTACTTGCTAACCGTCTGAAACCTTAGTTGAATTATCTGATATTTAAGGAACAGTCGGCTTTCGTGAGTGAACGACAGATTCAAGATAATATTTTAACATTCAAGAAGTTCTTCATCAATTTAAGACCCGGAAGATGACAAGAAAATTCAATGCAATCCTAAAGATAGACATGCAAAAGGCGTACGATAGAGTAGAATGGGATTTTCTTCACGACTACCTTCTTAAATTGGGATTCCATCCAAGATGGGTTCAGTGGATATTGCAATGTGTCACGACAACATCTTTTAGTGTGAAATTTAATGGAGAGCAACTACCTTAGTTTTACCCATCTCGGGGCCTCCGACAGGGTGATCCTTTATCCTCATATATTTTTATTCTGCTGGCAAATGTTTTATCAAGTCTTATTAATCAAGCTGTCAGTTCGAGACACATCAAGGGTATTAAGTTAAATAGGTGGTGTCCTACCCTGTCCCATCTATTTTTCGCTGATGATGCAATCTTCTTCCTAGATGGTAATATTCATGAATGCCAGAACTTTGCTAATATTTTAAACTAGTATCGTGTGGCTACGGGATAGGTAGTGAACCGCAACAAGTCTGGGATGAGTTTTAGTAAACTTTGTCCTTTGAGACTGCAAGAAAACATGTCGCGGGAGTTTAGAACACCTGTGCTGCAAAGGTCTGGCAAATATTTGGAAATACCATTTGATTGGGGTCGATCAAAGAGGGAGATGCTCTCTTGGATAATAGGAAGAGTTAATGCAAAGTTGGAGGGATGGAAAGAGAAATTACTATCAAAAGGAGGTAAGGAAATTCTTATTAAATCTATTGTACAGGCACTTCCACATTACGCTATGTCGATCTTTAAGTTGCCTCTGTCTATTTGCAAATCTATTGAAAAGAGCATTGCTAGATTTTGGTGGAGAAATGATCATAACAAAGCAGGTATCCATTGGCAAAAATGGAAAGTTCTTAAAGAAAGCAAGTGTAATGGAGGTCTAGGCTTTTGTGACCTTATAGCATTTAACAGAGCGATGCTTGGAAAGTAGGCTTGGAGATTATTACAACAGCCTCAATCTTTATGGAGTCAAATTTTTAAAGGTCTGTATTTTCCCTCAAAAGAATTCCAAATGGCAGATAGAGGAACTCGGCCATCCTGGGGATGGCAGAGCATTCTAATGGGCAGAGATGCTATTCTACCACACATACGCTGGTCAATTGGTAAAGGAAATAAGATCAGAATTCGTGGCGATCGGTGGTTACCAATGGGAATTCTCCATGGACCTAAGACTAGAGAGGAACCATCGATGGTGGCTGATCTTATAGATTCAATCCACCATGATTGGAACTGATCGATGCTCCACGGGTTCTTAGGAGAACAGATCATAGCATAAGTTCTTACCATCCCAGTAAGACCTCTATATACCGAAGATCAATTAGTTTGGACAGCCACGAAGAATGGTCTATATACTGTGAAAAGCAACTACCATCATTTAACGCAGACAATAAGCAACCACAACAGCAACAGAGCATCAACATCTCATCAAAATCCCATATTATTATGGTTACGAATATAGGCAATGAAAACAGCACCAAAAATCAAAACATTCCTATGGTCAGTTTGTCAAAATGCACTAGCTTCCGAAGCAAATTTATTTCAACGACACATCATCACGAATCCGTTATGCAAACTGTGTAAGCAGAATACTCCTGAAACACTAGAGCACCTATTTTTACACTGCTCATGGACTCGAGCTATCTGGACTCACCCACAGATCAACATACAGTCTTTGCCTCACACAATCCATCGTCTAGATACATGGTTAACAATAAGAGCGACAACACCCAAACACTTGCCTAGACTAGAACTCACTGCGAATGTCCTTTGGCAAATCTGGCGGCAGCGAAACAACTTCATTTTCTGCAACCAACAACCAAATCCAACTTTCATAGTTGAGGCAGCTGTTGCACAGACCATATTATACCAGATCCCTGCTTCCACCAGATCGAGAACAGGGCATGATACTATGTTTCCTGCACAGCTATGGAGACCTCCAGATCTAGGAACCCTGAAATGCAACATTGACGGTGCCTATCAGCCGGGAAGCACAGAAGGTTCGATGGCCTGCATTTGCAAAGATTACCAAGGTCGACTTACAGATTACTTTTCGAGAAGATTTCTAGCGAAGTCGGCTCTTGAGGCAGAGATCCAAGCGCTTACCTTCACCCTTCAACATCTGCTGTAGCAAGGACTCCATGGTGCTAAACTTGTGATTGAATCCGACTGCCTCACCCTCGTCGAAGCTATACGAGATGGGAGATCGCCGCCGTGGGAGCTTCGTCCTTTGCTCGCGGAGGCTGTCATTTTGCTTTCCCATTTCCCTAACCTAGCGATGCATCACTGTAGGCGCGAGGCGAATTTGGTAGCCGATTGGGCCGCGAAGGCCCAACGCACAGAATTTTCGGCCCACAACTGGATCCTTAACCCTCATTTTGTAATGCTTGACCTAGTTTATGCAGATGCTTTGGCTTCAGGTTGTAAGTTTCCATTAATATGAATACAAGCGTTTATTTCGACCAAAAAAAAAAAAAAAAACTTCTGTAACCTGTATTCTGGCAAGTATTAGGAGGGAAGGGAACGAATCGAAAAGCACAATCTGTATTTGGTTGGAGGTAAAGAGATGAAGGAAATGATTAGGAGGGATTAAGAGAGATTGATCTAGTCAATTTTATGTACGTGCTATATCCACCCAAATCTCTTCAAATATGGAGTGATTTGGAGGAATTTGCAAGGATTTGTATATGGGAAAAGTGTCAAAAAAGTCATAAACCTTTTTTTGGTGCCAATTTATTCATAAACCATTTTACTTGGTGCAAATTCAGTTCTTTCCAACTAATTTTGACTAGATTTTGCTGACTGAGCGCCAGCCAATTGACATGACATAATCAACGCTAATATTGATAACTTTTGATAATATTTTAATAATTTAGATTATTCTTTTTCTTTTTTCTTTTTTCCTTCTTCACCTTCCTCCAACCGGTCACTAGACCTTGGTGATCGGCTAGAGGCGACGGCCAGTGAGGCTTGCCTTAACCTCGTTGGCCTCTAACGAGGCTCGCTCTCACCAAACATGGGTGATGCTCGACCTGGCCAAATCTGGTAAGGTCGAGCCTCACCCAGCCTCTAGCGAGACTAGCTCGAGGCCGCCCAAGCCACCAAGGCGAGCCTTGTTGCCTAGCGCAAGGCCGACCTCACCAGCCGTCGCCTCTAGCCGATCATCGATGTCCGGCAATCGACTAGAGAAAGGAGTAGGAGAAGGAAAAAAGAAAAAAGAAAAAAGAAAAAAAATTCAAAAATATTAAAATGGTATTAAAAGTTGTTCACGTCAGCGTTGATCGTACCACATCAGCCGCCCGACACTCAATTAGCAAAATCCGACCAAAATTAGCTAAAAATGACTAAATTGGCACAAAGTAAAAAAAATTAGGACTAAATTGGCACAAATGTAAAAGGTTTAGGACTTTTAAACACTTTTCCTCATTTCATGAACATATTTGTTCTTCTTTTCTCACTTATGCCCTTTTTTACATTTATCTATTAACACATAACAAAACGATTGTGTTGTGTATATATATATATTATTCCTAACTAGTATCCAAGTTACATTAGAACACATAGTGAATTTGGTTCAATTTTGAAAATGAGCTTTGGGAGTAATACAAATGTTGAAAACCAAAGCCCTTAGGTGAAATGTAAATTGCGTTTAGTAAAAGCTCCTTACAAAGCGATTTTGGATCTAAGTAGTATTTTGTAAAAAAAAAATTGCAAAGGACTTTCACTTTAATTTTTCTCTTTTTCATTAAAAAGAAATTAAACCCTTTCCGCAAAGGTTTTAGGCTACGAGTGATAACATCTTGGCGCCGACGGTCAAGATTGCACGACCCCAAGCGGCCCTCATTTGGGGTCGTAGACCTCAGGCGGCCATCACCTGGGTCTTGCAACTCCAGGCAGCCGTTGTTTGGGGTCATGCGACCCAAACGACCATCGTCTGGGTAATTATCCGTCTATTCTAAATATATAGAGAAGCAAGGTCGTGATCACATTGGTCGTCGCTCACTACCGACAAATGAACCAAAGCGAAATGAATATTTTTTCCTCGCGAAGCTTTTGTTTGAAAAAACGAAAAAGGTGGAATTCTTAGAAATAGAGCGTGCAAAACACGAGGGAGCACTCGATTGGTTTTCTTCCGGTTTTTCCTCACTTTGGCATCATCCTTCGTCTCTTTCGTTAGTCCCGTTGTCAAACGTGTCTAGAGCAACTTTTCTTCGGATACTGTCAAAGACAACGAGGACTTTAAGGTGAGAAGGGTCCCGCGGCTCAGTGGGGGAAACAGGGAAAAGGCATTTACACCACCTTTTCGCCGTACCTTTTCGAAAATTTTCTCCTCGAATCAAATGATATCCAGTCAAACAGCTCAAGCCCAAACGATTTAAATGCGAGCCACTCAATATCCAACCATAATACCTAATCTAAAGAGACAAGCCACATGCAATCCACACATTCACATTCACTACTACCATAACATCACTATATACCGAGAAAAAGTCTAGAAATAAGAGGGTAATTCTAGTCCACTCTAGAGTATATAATCATATGCTTAGACATCTGAGAGCTTAATCACCTGCTAAACACACTCAAACCCCAAGATCCTACCCAGCACATCAAGAAGCTGCTGATGTGCCGTGAGCTGAGGGAAATGGCCATCGGCTTCGATCATCTCGACTGTAGTCTTCCCCTGGATTTTGTCGCGCATGTAATGGGCAACCGAGTTTGGTACCACGATGTCGTTCGTGGTCTGAACTATAGTGCACGGGGTCGTCACTCTCCCGAGGACCTCTCTGTGGTCGCATAGGAAAACCGTCTTGGCTAAGGGAAGCGCGACCTCGGGCCTCATCCTTCTCAGGCACTCGGTGAACGTCTCGACCGAGAGAGTGTCGTGCGGGTCCACCCCCAGAGAAGCAAAGTTGGATGCCCACCCGTGGTAGTCGGACTCTATGCTCGATAGGATTTGATCGATCTGTGCAGTCCCAAACCCGCCCTCGTAGCCGTCCGTGTTTAAGTAACTACAGATAGTAGCGAAAGTAAGAACTTTGCAAGAAAATGCACCTCAACGTGGTGATGAGGACGAAACAAGCGCAACACGGTGGGGTTAGAATGTGCAAATGGCTTTTTTTAGTTTAAAGTATAGACCAAGTAAAAGGGGATTAGTGTCATTAGGAGCTGTCGAAACTACAGTATACAGATAGCTCCAACTGCACTGAAATTAAAATAGTAAAAAAGAAAAGATGAAGTGAAGGTGGAATTATTGTTTCATATTCCAATTTGTTTCGGATAATTACAAAGTGAAGAGGACAAAAACACGATTAAAATAGATAAATACGACGGAAAATCGAGAATCGTGGAAGGATTCTTTCGTGTCTGCTCATCTTACCCGTGATGGGTCCTCGACATTAAATGCACCGAGCAATAGCTTTATCAATTTAACACTTGCCCAACTAAAAAAACAAATGAATACTTGTGATAGGAAAATCAAGTACGAAAAGCCGGTTTGGTAGTTAGCTTTCTACTTCCGTCTAGTTGAGAGTCAGTTCACACCATTCAAGGAGCAATATAAATGCTCAGGGTGTGTTTTAGATATAAGGAAAGATAAAGGATTGATAATGCGACATGAACCGAACTGAACTAAAATGATAAAGTTTTATCTATAACAGAACTAGTTATCATACCAGCTCATTAATCTCGCAATTGACAGTGGTATTTTCATTAATTCGGGCTACACAATATTCGAGTATCAAATCGGAACAAAACTTTTAAAATCCCTTTGTCCAAGTCTCGCAAAATATCAAGAAACACAATGAAGGATTTTTCGTTCTTTGTCGTAGCGGAGAGATGATGTTCGGGCAACAGTACACCACCTTATGTTAACTAAGAACAAAGGTTGGATGTTATTTGAAACAAATCCAAGTGATGGGGATCGGTAGCAAATCGAACCGCACATGCTTTATATTTAACACTCCCTTATCATCAAGAAGGGCGACAAAAATGTTTGGATCTAGCAATATGCATAAAAACACATGATGATGGAGATACCATAGATTTATATAGCAACATCCCTCCTATGATCCTAACTAAGATTATGTTTTGCTTAATTCATATTTTTTTTTTGTGTGGGTAAAACCATGCAAGAACTTTGTCATGGTGATAAGAGAGGACTTTGGAACCATTAAGCTTCCTCCTCCACACGCCAATTACAAACATATATTTATAAGGGGAGGGGAAAGTCATTTTTATATCATGAATTTTTAGCATATTAAAGATGTCGTTTTGATCTCTTTAACATTATTAAGGCACGCTGAGCAAGAGTAACCGCTAGCTCCTATATATCAGTTAGATTCAACATTATTAAATATGTAACTTACCTAGGAGAAGCACCAAGGAGTATGAGGCGCTTGAAGAGGTCAGGCCTCTTCACAGAGGCAATGCAACCGATCATGCCGGACATGGAGTGGCCGACGAAGGCTGTGGACTTGAGGTCGAGCTCGTCAAGGAGAGATATCAGATCACAGGCGAAACCTTCGTAGGATGAGTGCTTCACAGGGTCGAACAGACCTTCTTGCTCCTTGACAGCTCCTGAGAATCCCCAGTCAAAGACGAGGACCCTGAAATGCTGGGACAAGACAGGGAGGATCTTGTCCCACAAGGTCTGGTCTCCTCCGAAACCATGAGCGAGAACCACCGTCTCGGCACCTGAGCCGGTGAGCTTCGCGTTCATGGGGGCCGACAGGCCTTTCTCTAGCATCACCATCTTTTGTGAGAAGAAGAACAACAAGAAGGACAGGAAGCTAGAGAGAGGGAGGGAGAGGGAGGGAGAGGGACGAGTTTCGCTGCGCGGGGAATATGATGTGGTTAGGGCACTATTTATAGATAAAGATAGAAATTGCAATAATTGAGGATGGCTCGTTATTATTCAATCATAAAATTTAGGGTGGAGTCTATCGCTTCATGAGAGGATTCTTACCTAATGTAAGTAGATGCAATTTATGAGGTTGGATTGAATTCAAAAGTTTGCAAATTTTATATAAAGAATAAAAGAGGTTGTTCAAATTATTAATCATAAAATAATAAGAAAAACTAGGGTCATATTTTTCTCCGACCCATTTCGAGAATGATGAGCTCATTTTTCATATCATTTATTGCTTCACCTACAAAGAAAACATAGCAGTCCGCTTGAAATGGAAACGACTCTACATCATGAGTCAACAACAATGACAAGAAAAGAAAAAGGTGGATTGAGATACACAATTCAAAGGACAAATTTCTTTCCTCCTGGGAGTAGCAACAGATCAGATCGACTAATAATTTCAGTAGAGCTGATTTTAGCAACTCCTGACTGATGAGTTCGAAAGATGGACTTCATCAGCTATTAATTTGAGTACAGTTTGCATTTTAAGGGTAGTTCATAGCCCACAACCTACCGATCAAATGCATAAGAGGGGAGAGTAGCCCCTGAGAAGATAAAAAGACTATTAGATTAAATCATGGAGTGAATTCGACAAGCTCGGACAGCTCACTTTTATAAATATTTGTTTAAAGTTTGTCGTGCAATATGATAAGTTAATCTAATGGGATTTATACTTGCGTCATTACTCTCGCCAAAATTAATATTATTATATAATGAATTGTAAAGTTAGATCTTGAGGAAGGGAAAGAAGGAAAGCTACATCCATTTGAGTAGAAACTTTCACGGGATATCTGTTTCAACATGTTCCTTTTGACATTTAAAGAAAGGATAATCGAGCGCTTTCTAATGGTTCGGTCCAATGCATCTACTTTTTACATTAAAAAAAAAGCCATTAAGTGGGTCCTCCTTTGCACTCTTACGTTTTCAAAACTAATAAATAGGATGGTTAGTGCCCCCAGCGCTCGAGGGAGTCTTAAAAGTGCTCGCCCACTTTCCTTCTGATCTTTCAAGGACTCACCATTAAAGAAAAGTATTTTTCATGAGGATCCACCATAGATATCTTTCGGAGTATATAAGATTTAAATTTAGAAAAATTATTAAATGTTTGGTGGGAACAGCACCAAAAAAGTGCCAAATCTATGTTAGTACCAATTTAATCTTAATCCCCTCAATTACACTAATTGAGTCCTAAAATTTTTGACGATTTACCTAATAGTCCATCCGATCAATTTTAGTTGAAAATTGTCAACGTTGACATTTGTCGTCTACTATAGAATTTTTTTTTTTTTAAATTTTCATTACTTTTACTTCTTTCTTTTTTTCTTTTGTGACTTTGTGGGTCGGCTGTCCACAAGCGAGGGCGTTGTGGCCCTTGCCTAGATCTAGGCAAGGATCTAATGCCCTCGTTGGACAAAGTTGTAAAAAAAAATAAAGAAAAAAATTTAAAAAATTATCCACGTCGGTATTGGTCGTACGACGTAGGATGGTCGATAACAATGTCAAATTTTGGCAAAATGAATCACATTAATAAATCATCTAAAGGTTTATGATTAAAATGATTCAATTGAAAGGTTTAGAACTGAATTTGTACTAATGTAATAAGTTTAAAACATTTTTTATACTTTTCTCATGTTTGGTGTGGTCTAGACTCTTAACTTTCGATTTTTGCTTCAAGGTATATAAAAGTATTGACAGGCACTTTAATTTTTTTTCATAACTTAACATAAAAGAATTAATTTTTTTAAAGAAAAATTTTTTAAAAAATGATAGACATTCTCTTCTTTTTTCAAAGTACCATTCGATGATACTCAAATTCGGATGAATTTTGCAGACCCACTTTTCATTTGTGGTCATACATAAGGAGAAGCACCTTTTTTTATGGTGATAATTATGTAAAGATACCAATTGGGAATGGGCCTTTTCAATTGCTTATAGGGATAATCATTGCGTGGATTAAATTAGAGATTGAAATAAGGAGAAATCTCGCAGCCAAGCATGCATGCAAGTGATTAGCAAGCGCTAAACGATGCCTAATAGGAAGACAGCCGCAATTCATTGCCAACGGTTGGGAACATTTAGTGAGGTTGACTTTAGTGTCCAAATTGAGGTCCACAAATCAGTATGCTATGCTGCATATCATCCCCACAAAGATAGGTTGTGTTTAATTATAGGCGTTGTGGCCATTAATTTCTCGACCCCATTTGAAAAAAAGAAAAAAGAAAAAGAAGCGTAATATATAATGCTCTAAGTGCTATCCATCCAAATAAAACTCACATGTTCAAAAGAAAAGCCAGCGCCTTCAAAATTGAATTTTTCTATTAGATTATTCACAGGATGACATAAACGTACTAATTCTTAACACACACACACATATATATGTATATATAAAAATTTTGTTGGAGTGATTATTCCTATGCATATGCATTGAACAAGTATCCCGTTTATTTATATGTCTAATGACGTGAAAGCAAGCCTTAAGTAAAACCCATTATTGATAAGATTCTCTAACAAGCTCTTGCATTAGATGAGATACGAGACAAAGCAAAGACCACTGGATAATCCAAATATGAACCGGTTGCAATTTTTTGGATACATTTGAAGGGGGGTTACCAATCATTTGTACTGTGGTTACTTTTTTGTCATATTCTTGGAATGTTTGACGCTTTGGCTACCATCTAATTCCCGTCAAATGTAGCAACCCCTCCATCGTAATCATATTGAGTAAAATTCAGAGCCGTACGAACTCGTGACTCTTCAAAGTTGTCTTGGGGAAATGACGCAGTACGGGTTGAACTCGAGGCCTCTCATTCTCTGAGGCGAAAGGCGAATTGGCCAAATGCCTAAAATAACGTGCCGACGCAAGAGTGATTTGTACTTATTTATGCACAAGGAATCAAATATTTCTTAAGAGTTAAAAAGCAACGGTACATGAAATTTGAGACAACGCGCTAAGATTATATTTCACGAACCAGAATGGACATTATATATATATATATATATATATATATATATATATATATATATATGTATGTTAAAACTTAATTGACCAAATAATACATCAAATCAAGTGACAAATTGTTACCATGCATTTATTACTTTACCGATTTAGTAGACTAAATGATCTTTGAATTTTAACCTAATATGCAATGCGGTTCATGAACTTTTAATTAATTCAATATGAACATTGAGTTTTAACTCAATATGCAATATTATTCTTGAATTTTTAATTTGTTTATCGTGATCCATAAACCTTTAGCTCATGTTCAAATTAGCCTCTAGATTATACAAAAATGTTCAACGTTGTCCCTGAACTTAAATTAGTAAAAAGACAATATTTGATCTTTTCATATAATTCAAAAATTCAGAAATTATATTAAATAAATTAAAAATTAAAAGATAAATATTACGTATTGAGTTAAAGGCCATAGACTATTTATATTATTATATCATTAATTTATGATGTATTAAATTAGAAAGGGAAAGGCCCGTTTAGGTCCCCCAAGATAAGTCCAAGATCTGCCTTTTTCAGTCCACATTTAATAAATAAAAATGGGTCGGCTGAGGTGGGTGGGGTTGGGGCCCACCACGTGCACCCTGTAAGCCGTTATTTTATATAATGAATTATAAGGAAATTACGTCAGCCATACGCAGCCGCCAGAAAAAAAGGCACGTATTGCCATCTACCGACCACATAATTAAAAAAGAATTTAATCTTGCAAATTAATTAAGCGGAAATTAGAATAACTAGGAAGTTGATGGGGTAAATAATTTAATCTTTCAATGTGGTCACGTCATGTCGCAATGGTCTGAGTGATGGAATTGTAAAATCATAATCATTCACATTTTATGAATCATATCCTCCTTGACACCATAAAGGTGTATAGTGCATCTCATTCTTGATCATTTTTGGGTCACTCATACATCATTGTCGCATGACGCAGCTATTGCATAAGGTACATTAATTTTGAATTGTAGGAAAGTTAGAAGATATGATTCAAGATATGATTCGAGTCGTGCCATGAGAAATACAATGAATGAGTAACTAAAATTTATGCCCCAAAATCCATGAATTCTTTACTTTTCTTTGTCTTTTTGGTTTTTCCTTTTATCTTGTCCAACTCTAACTCTCATCTTACTGTTTGGCTTTTAATTTATCTCTTTGTAAAGTGTAAGAGTTGAATCTCACACTTCAAACTAAATATTTCCATCCCTAACCCTTTAAAGATATGAATCAAACTCCCCTCCTCTCCCTACTCACGTGAGAAGGAAAACTTCGGTGGTTTTTATTTTTTGGCCTTTTGTTAAGACATGAAGAGGCCATTCGTTTATGGAGAGAGAGAGAGAGAATTCATTAATAAAAGGATAGTTAACTTTTTTTTCTCCCTCAATTTTCCCATAAATAGAGGTTGAAAGTGAAAGATTACAGATAGTCTAAATCTTCCTAATACAGTACATCTATGTTTGAATCTCAACAAATATTTCACTTATTCGGAGATTCTCATGAGATAACACGTTATGTTGACACTCTAAAGTCTCATCGAACGAATTTCGTAATCCGCCTAAATCTTGCTCATCGAAGACCATAAAGATGTCTACCAAGCTCAAATTAATTATCGAGAAACTAAGCATCTTTTCAAGCTTGAATGATCAAAGTCGAAATCGGTGGCGCAACCTTAGTCAAACGCAAAATCTAATTTTCCAAAAAGCATACGAATCTTCCCCAGAATCTTCTTTTCATTAGATTCGGCAAATCTAGAGAGGCCCCACGTCTAGAAGGTGGGACCACCAACAACGATGTCGCATGACATCGACGACCCGGGGGGAAAAGCTGTAATTTGGAACTTTGCTACTTGTCTTTTAAATTGGAAAGCGAGATTGCCGGAGACCGGTCACTGTTCGGCATGGCGAATTCCCATTGTTGACATTGCTATGGTTTCACATTAATGGTCGTGCATTAATATGAAACCCAAAGTGAAAAGGAAGGGCAATATAATGATCTATTTATTTGAAAGAAAATTATTTTCAAGATATTATTTTTTGACTCTCCGGTATTTGAATGGTGGGAAATTAATCGACCTACTGAAAACATTGTATATGATTGAAGCAAGCTTAGATCAAGGGAAAATAACTTTTACCAAACAAATGGAAACTAACTATTTTCCTTGAAAATGATTTTCATAGAAAATAGTTTATTTTATTATGTAGTTTTCAGTGAAACAAACATATCCTAAAATAGCTATTTTTGGTTTACCATTAGGTTAAATTCATCTTTATACAAAAAATAAAGAAAAGAAAATGAGCAATGCCCATAATTCCCAATTCATAAATCATTGAAATTCTATGTATGGATATATATCATATATATGGACCTTTAAATGCCGAGTCAAGAAGAGGAACATATCATCTTGGATCCCTTATAGTGATTCCGATTGACAAGAATGACACCTGGTCATTGAATTGAAGATTTTTTTTTTTTTCTATCATAATCTAACTCTCAACTCATTCTTACACTTTTGTTTTGTCTCTTTACAGAATATGGGGTCGAAATCCAAATCTAAATTAAACATCACCACCCCTAATCCTCTTGAGAAGGTAAATATTCGAATTCCCACCTTCCCCTTAACAATGGTCACTAGAGCAACCCCTAGTGAAGAATCGATCCGCCCAAAAGGGATGTGAAGGTTTTAGGCATGCAAAGCGGAGGAAAATCCAATGAACGTGCCATGACTTGCGGACCAAAGCCATGAGGTTACTTTGATGTCACGCTGGTCTCAGCAATTAGGGCCACCTCGAGATTACATATTATAGTCCATATAGCAATTAGCTCAGTAAGAAGATAGTTACAAATGTTTTACAGCTGCAAAGTGCAAACTACGTGGATAGATACATACGTATAATGGTTTATATATTAAAAAAAGAATACTTTTGGGTTATTTTTCCTATATGAGAACTTATTTTCGCGTGACTTATTAGAAATAGTGAATTATTACTACTCAACGTGAAAAAACTTCAAACACGTGAACGAAACTACCAGATAGATACTCGCATATGTTCAACTTGCTAGTTCATGGATGTCGCTATCCATGTGGGGGAAGTTGCAAACTACTAGTCACATTAAAAGATTTGTAGGTGAAAGGCCACATCTCTCAAAGGAGAAGTCACCAATAAAACGGAAAAGTTATTAGTTAAGAAAATGTTGAGGGACAAAATTCTAGTATGGAAAATTACAAAACCGTACTGGGTAAATTGCTCGAGAACTGGAGGTTGGGCGATCTTTAGCTTAGAAATTTGAGGTTACTTATTTAAATCCCATTAATTATGTGCAAACTGTTCTGAGTTGGCATTATTTACGGTCTAAAAAGATATAGATTTAATCGATTTATGACGTTTGCAAGGTGTTTCATAAACTTCTAAGTAGCATAATCGATCCAATGGTGAATGTGACTGCATTGGAATCGATGATGGACATTACACGGCTTGATGTCCATTTAAATAATCATGGGAGGTTGCTATATCAAAATTGGACCAATAACTTGATCACTACGTGAGTATACTAGCTGAGAAAGTTCGATTAGGGATGGTTATGGGGATTGTACAATCATCAAACGCATAAATGTAACATTTTCAAGATGATAATTGACAGACCGTGATGGCTAGCTACAAATATCGAATCAAGGTAGAGACTGCCTCAATTTTTGGTCATCACTGAATTTGGCAATCTCGGCTGACAAAATTGAGGTAAAAAATTTGAAGTTCAAACATCTTAACGATTATTTGTTGAATAATCTAAAAATGGCAAAGGCTGAGTTAGATTGATTGTGTTTTCAACCAATTCCGAGCTTACGATATATTTGTTTGAGCAAAAGAATTTTTCACAAATTAGTTTTTCCTATTTTCATGCATTTAGTTTGCTGAAAATGATTAGCCAATGAAAACTCATTTAAAGTCAAAGAAAACATGCATGTTGAAAGTGAGGAAAATTAATTCCCTGATCTGAAAAGGGGAAAACATTTTTCTTAAAATAGTTTCAATGGAAAGTATTTTCCTTTTATCAATAATTTTTTCTTTTCCGTAACAAACATACCTATAATTAAAATTAAGTATCGAGTTTGGGTCATGGGAGCGAATTCAAAATTCTCCTTAAGTAGCTTATAGGACTTCGGTTGGTTTGAGGTCCATTAAGCAAGATCTCAAAAATCTCAACTCGAGAAATCAAGAAAATGAAAGCATAAGTGTTATAACTTTCTTATGATGCTCACTTGAACAAAAGCTTTTTTTCTTTTTTTTTCGATCACTTGTCATAACTTTATTTTTCTAATTACTTCAGTGTCACGTACTTTTTTATCAATCACTTGAGCACTTTAACTTTTTAAAAATATTACACCACAAGTGCCTTGATACATTGGACTTTTGGCAACAAGATGAACATTTTAAAAAAGTTATGATATTTAAGTGATCAATTAAATATTGTGACACTCAAGTGAGTATTTTTATAGAAGTTATGACATTCAAATAAGCATTGTATGAAAGTTTTGACTCTTGTATTATCATTATTCCTTAAGAAGCCATATTTCAAATGTACCCTTATTCTTTAAAAAAGATTTATGAGTTATGTAAATAATTGTTATAATGAGTCGTACGTCATAATGAAGGCATTTGTACTATGTATTGAGATTATTTACATTTACTTTGCGTTAGAGAATCCGCCGATTGAAAATGTTTAACAATAGAAAAACTATACAAAATTAATCAAGAACTTGTGTGCTCGCCTCTTACCTCGTGTCCTTTTCTTTTAATAATTACTAAGCTCCCTCTCTTAACTTTGATCCCCTCATACCAAAAAAGAAGAAGAAGAGTCAATCCCCAATATTGTCCGTCTCATTCGACAATCACATCAGCATGTTCTGTTATTGCGTGGTCTGCTCAACAGCTACAACAGTTTTGTGCACTATAGCAGCCTTTTGTTGTGATGACACCCTCTTGCCACATAGCTTGCACAACAGCCATGTAAGCAGCCACATCAATGACAACCCTTTCTCTCTTCAGCATACCGAAACACTGTACCACGCCCCAAGTTTCCCTGGGGGAAGGCGTTGCGGGGATCAGACGTGGCTGCCCTCTCCCGTAAAGGAGTGGTCGGGTCAGCCAATAGGGCCGGAATCTTTATCTAGGCCCGGATCCCGGCCTGGGAGGGGTGTAAGGGGTCACTCTCCCCAAGGAGGTTTTCCCTCTGTTTCCCTCATGAGCAATTTAAGGACCTGCTTAGGTCCTAACCCTTTCTCTCTTCAGCATACCGAAACACTAGGGCAATCCACTTGGGTGTTTTTCGGATATTTTATCTAAGCTTAGGTTGGCTTTTGCTACATCAACTTGATTTGGAGGGGATGCTATGCTTTTAATATCTCTCGTGACGGTACATACATCTAGGAGATTTTATATATCTCGATTTAATTATGCATATTCTAGATTAATATGTTACCCATAAAGTCTATAAATAGACTAATATACTCTTTATCAAAACATATCTAAATATCTAAGAATTACATAGATCTTTTTTCCGCATTATGAGGCGAGATTTTGTGTCATTTAACAACAGAAATTGGTTTTGAATGCAGTCGAAAAGTATATTGAGGATTTTGATACTCAAATTTGTAACAAGATCGTTCCAAACCTGTCCCGTCTCTGTCTTTGCTGGAAGGGGAGAGATCACTAAAAAGCAGCCGGATCCAATGGATCTAATTGATTTAGACATTGTCTTTGGTTTTCTAAACACATTTTTCATGCTTCTCTTTACCAAGTTAGGAGATCTTTCAATGTCTCCGTAACAATGTAGGTCTCGTTGACTGAATGATGTCGATTCATGTTGCCGTTGAATTATAAACTTCGGGCAATTTAAAGCCAAATAAGGGGGAAAGGTGTTGTCCTCGGTCGGTTGCAGCAATAAATTGCATAAGGTCGATGGTCCACAATGTCTGCTTTGCAAGTGTCCTCATTTAAATGACCGTTCCCACCTAAGTTTTTCAATATTTGCATACATATATATATATATATATATATGTGTGTGTGTGTGTGTGTGTGTGTGTGTGTGTGTGTGTGTGTGTGTGTGTATTACGATAATAATATTTTCAACCATTCATTCCAGTTCCTGGAAGTAGGTACATTCTTCTCTTCTCATTTATTGCTCAAAACGGAAAAACCGACCGCCTTTTATCACCTTACACTCTTGTACATTCTACTTTCAAGTAGGGCTAACAATTGGGACATGAATTATTTGCACGATTTGAACGCAACGCAGGAACAAAAATTATGAACTGAAAAATCCGAATGAGACACAATAACAATACCCTTAATCCGTATATTGACACGAATAAACATGTTTTCGTCGCCTGTTAATTATTTAGCTTATACAATTCGAACTATATGACACGAAAAACAAATTTAGATCATGATACAGTATCTTGAATTAACTCTAGTCAAACAAATTAAACGCCTAATTTAACAATGTTGAGCTGACCGAAGCTTCGGGAGAAAATCTTACCCTAAAGAACCTTGTTTGCTTAAATAGAGCATCTATCTTGTACTTCTTGATCTTAACTCGCATATTTATAAAATCAAGGGATTGTAGGGTTAAAGTTAAAAGGCTTTTGGCTTTGATAGAGAAGAAAATGAACAAGGGATAGTTATGCGAAGAAGACGATGAATAGTAGTAGTATTAGAGAGAGAGCATGATTCGGCCAAGGCAAGTGCATGAAAGCTTGATTTGATTTGCAATCATTTAGGTATCAATGGGCTGATGTGATGAATAATGTCAATTTAAGTATTAGATTCAATGGCACAAATTAAGAGCATGTGTGTATTTAACCGACAGACAAACAGCTTGATTTGGATGATGAATAGAAGAAAGTTGATAATGTTGGGAAAATATTTTATATTTCAATAAATAAATAGGAAACTTGGGGCGCATTTGGTAACATTTCTGTTCTTTTTTTGTTCTAGGGAACAGAAATAGAAAAAAGTGTTTCTGTTCCGGGGAACAATTTTTGAATAAAAAAACGCGTTTGGTAAACTTGTTCCGAGAATAAAAAATGAACAGAAACACGTTTGGTAAATTTGTGTTTTTTTTTTTGTTTCTTTTAATTTTTTAATTTTTTTCTTTCTTTTTTTCTTCTTTTGGCCGGTCGCCGGCCTCGGCCATGGCCGGCGACCGGCCGACGAGGGCCGGCGGCCTCGCCCAGCCACGGCGAGGCTCGCTAGCCCCGGTGAGGCTCGGCCTCGCCTTGGCTAGGCGAGCCCGAGCTGCCCGGCCTTGCCCCTCGCCGGGGCCGGCGATGCTCGGCTCGCGGGTTGCCGGCCCTCCGGCGAGGTTGCATCGGCCCTCGATGGCCGGTTGCCGGCCCTCAATGGCCGGTCGCCGGCCATGGCCGAGGCCGGCAACCGGCCAAAGAAAAAAGAAAAAGAAAAGAAGGAAAAAAGAGAAGAAAAAGAGAGGAGAGAGAAAATTTATTCTTAAAAATTATTCCAAACAAGAAATACGTTTTCTTGTTCCTTGTTTCTCGTTCCAAATGTGTTCCTGGAAACAAAAAAATAGATTTGGAATAAAAACGCAAACAAACGCGTTTCTGTTCTTTTTTTTTTTTTGTTCCCTAGAACAAAAAAACAGAAATTTTGTTCAAAAACAAAAAAAAAAAAAAACATTAACAAACAAGCCCTTGGTGTCGCTTCAAACACCAATAAGTTAGAAAAATATTTTGAACTCATTAAAATTATCAGCAAAAGCTATCGGATGCTAGGGGACATCATAAGCATCCTTAACATGAAAACAACTCTCAAAATTTTCAATTTTAGTAAATGAGACCTCTAACCTTTTGAAATTACAAAAAAACACCTATTATACAATACTTAGATTTTTTACCCTATATAATTTCCTTTAATTAATCTAACTCAATCACTAACAAATAATCATTACAATCAATTGTTAGGGAAATCCCTTATGATGTTTTGAAGATGACAAAATAAATCAAAGGCTATTAATGTGTTTGATAATTGAGTAACAGACCATGCAAATGATAGAACGTGTAAAGAATATTATTAAAGATTATACATAAAAAAGTCAGAAGACTAGATGAATTTATTTATACTATGTTTGGACTTTAAGGTTAAATATGTTTAGAAATAGACTTTAAGGATGAATTTGTTCAGACTTATGTCCAGATTATAAAGTCTCTTTAGACAAAACACTCTCAGACTTTACATCTATAATGAGAGACATGTCTAAAACGTGACAAATTCATAACGAAGCAAGTTTAAAACAAAGCATGTTCAGAACGAAACAATTTGACAAAATGTAACACAAGCCCCAAACGTATAATGGCTAGTAATTTGATTTGGATTTTATATCAAGATAAATTTGATCGACTCAATCTAATTGATTGACAATTGGATCCTAAAGACAATAACTTTCTAAGCGAAGAAACTCTACTTATGGAAATCAATATTGTATTTGTATGGTCGATTGGAATCAACTGGGGATTCTATTTTTGTCACTCAATGGTTACTCAATTTTCTTGATATAGATCTATTCAACGGGTAAATTGGAAGATGATCCTCTAGATACTATCCAACGGCTAGGTTGGAAGTGGAGGAATATTTAAGGATACCAAGGACTGAGGAGTAAGGAAGAAACAGAGCGTAGAATCTATAATTCCAAAATTTGAGCGAATTTCAATCATACACTTATCTTTCGTGAGTTTAAACGTTTGTGATCGTAAGAGAAATACCAAAGAGTGACTTAGTGAGATAGTATGATCTACCATTGAGTGTTTGCACTTAAAGTTGTAATCTCTTGTTGATCATATAATGGAATCCAGCCAGTAGGTTGTCAGCATGGGAGAGTGGACGTAAGCTTGATCTAAGTCGAATCGCTATAAATTTCGTGTGAAACAGTCTCTTCCCTTAACTCTCCTTATTTAAGTATGTTGAACACTTACAAGTTATTTCAGAAGTCTATTCTATCGCATAATAGATTCTGAACATCTTCCAAAAGTCTGAAGGCTCGTTTATCATACTGATATTTATTCAAACTTTGCTCACAACTTATTTTATTCCGCATTTATTTGTAAAGATTTCTTTTAAATACCTATTCATCCCCTTTAGGTGATCGTACTAGTGTCATCATTAATATCCCGTAAGAATTTATATGCCGTGAATTTATGTTTTTGCTATTGTATTGCACAAAATTACTATTTTACGACCCCTCATCTCTCTAATACTTTTGCTCATCAAAGTTATTAATGGTTAAAGCATATAGTTGAAATTGAGGAGAGTGCCAAGATGAATGAGTCGAAAGTGGCTAACTTCTTTTTTATTGGTCAGTGAAAGTGGCTAACTTGAGTGGGCAAAACTTGTGATAAAGTAGTGGTAAGAGTGGGGTTACGAGCGATGGAGAAAGGTGATTGAAATATGTAATAAATATCAATGACCTTGTAAATATACATGAGCCTCATGAATAGATTTAGTTAAAGTTTTTGTGTCCTAAAGGTACTTTGGACATTTTCAATGTAATCATGCCACTCCACCCGTGGCACTAGCTTAATATTCATCAAGTTAGTGAAATTTTTTAATTGTGTTTATTTAGATTGGGAGAGATAAGAAATTCTTGAGAATACCATAGTGGCATAGTGGAAGTGTAGTGGATTTAGTTTTATTAAAGTACATAGGAACCAAAGTAATCTGAGTTTTTTTCCATGTGAAGTTTTCGTTTGAGTGTAAAATATGAGGACTCGAATTTGGTATTTTTCCGATCTTCCTAACTTCAGCATCCTTTGTCTCTTTCGTTAGTCTCGTCTCGTCTATCAAACATGTATAGGTGACTTTCTTCGAATTGTTCCATCTGAACATGTGACGGACAAGACAACAGGGAATTTATGGTGAATAGGTTCCCTACAGCTCTGTGGTGGAAACTATTTCCCCACTTTTTTGCAAATAACCTTTTCGAAATTCATTCAAATGAAATCCAGTCAAACAGCTCAAGCCCAAACGATTTAAATGCAAACTACTCAATCCAACATAATACCTAATCTAAAGAGACAGAAGACGTGCAGTCAACAGACCCCCAATCCTCAACTCACACATTCACATCCACAAATACCACATCACAACATACCCCACTTGGGCATCTTGCTGTAACCTTGTTCACCCACTATCCATACATAAAATCACCCCCCCCAAAAAAAAAAAAAAAAAAAAAAGATTCTAAAATATAAAAATAAGAGGGTAATTCTAGACTTCTAGTCCAGTCTAGGCACAATCATATGATGAAACTTCCAAGAGCTTAATCATCTGCTAATCACACTCAAAACCCAAGATTCCACCCAACACATCGAGAAGCTGCAGATGTGCGGTGAGCTGAGGGTAATGGCCATTCGCGTCGATCATCTCGACCGTCGTTGTCCCCTGGATTTTGTCGCGCATGTAATGGGCGACCGAGTTCGGTGCCGCGGCATCGTTCGTGGTCTGAATTATAGTGCACGGGGTCGTCACTCTCCCAAGGATCTCTCTGTGGTCGGATAGGAAAACTATCCTGGCTAAGGGAAGCGCGACTTCAGGCCTCATCCTTCTCAAGCACTTGGTGAGCACCTCGACCGAGAGGGAGTCGCCTGGACCCACCCCCAGAGAAGCAAAGTTGGCTGCCCATCCGTTGTAGTCGGACTCTATGCTCGATAGGATTTGATCAATCTGCGCGGTCCCAAATCCGCCCTCGTAGCCGTCCGTGTTTAAGTACCTAATGAAGGCAAGAAAAAGTAAGACACTGCAAGAACATCACCTTCGGCGTTTATGCCATAAACAGGATTGAAGTTTTAGACAGGATTAGTGTCGTCCCCAGCTGTCCAAGCTACGGATCACTTTGTCATCTGCCATCCATATATAGCGAGGAGAGAGTGAAGAGGACAAAAAAGACAAAAATTAAAATAAATAAGTTTTAAATAAATACAACAAAAAATTGAGAATCATCGAACCATTCTTTTGTGTCCACTCATCTCACTCGTGATGGGCCCTAAAACATTAAATACCCCAAACAGTAACTTTATCTATTTAATCCTTGTATAGGGAAAATCAAGTATGAAAAGCTTTTATGATTTTTGTTTCAAGCTCTGCTCATTTCGCGAAAAAAAATGAATGATTTCAAAATTATTCCTTGAAATGATTATATAATGAACCAATAAGTACTTAATTCAATTTTTGTTTTCAACAGTCAAGGTAGTGTGCGAGCAAACGGTATACCATCATATCAAATATTTGTAATGTCCTCTAGTAAACATAAATGTCTCAAATACTTACAGAACTCACAACTAAACTCTAATAAGCTTAAGAATTATTTCTTTCCTGTAATTTTATCCATTGATTTTGACCTAATTGGTATAAACCATCAATCATTCGAGCCGAATCAATAGTTTTTATCCATGACAGATCTCAAAATTGCGTTTCTTGAACACTCCCTTGTTAGCAAGAACGGCAATAAAAAATTTCGATATCGCAAAAAATTCTTAATAGTGGAGGTGCCACGGAATTATCTTCTCTTTAACCTTTCTTTAAGCTTCGTGGATGAGAATACATGGAATACCCCTCCTATGATCCTAACTAAGATTATGTTCCATTTAGAAATTAGAAGGCGTTTGCTTAGCAAAAAACGAATGGTTTATGAAATATTTTCTTAAAATAATAACCCGTATTGCTCGAAATAATTAATCAATAAAAAATATTTTCTTTAGTAACAATAATTTATGTATGAATATCTTCATAGATGATGAAAATATTTTTCGTTTATTCATTTTTATAAATAATATAAATAATTATTTTTAAAAAAATATTTTTCAAATTATTTTTTTTCGCAATATAAACGGAGCCATAATCCATATCTTTTGCGGTAGATCATACTAGAACTTTGTCGGTGAAAATAAAGCGCTTTTGAACCTCATAGCTTCCCTATTCACATGCTTAACATAAACAAACTTAAGGAAAACTATACATCTACAACTATGGATTTTACAAGTAAAGGGACAAACCCATGAGGGGAAAGTTTTATTTATTTATTATTATTATAATTTAATATTAGAATATATTAAAGATGTCTTCTTCTTTTTTTGACCATTAGGAAAACACGCTGGCCAAGAATAATTGCTAGCTCTACCGATGAGACATGATGAGGCCTGCCAAATCGAACAAAACCCAAAAGAGGCAAGACTGAAATTAATACCTTCCTTGAAGAGACCAAAACGTAGTAAACCAAAACAGAAAAAAAGAAGAAGTGCTGATTCATATGAACAAACTGCATGAGAAATTGAACTTTCTTCTTCTTTTCTCTTTCGGGTGGGAGAAATATGTTGAGTTACTTACCTAGGAGAAGCAGCAAGGAGTATGAGGCGCTTGAAGAGGTCAGGCCTCTTCACGGAGGCAACGCAACCGATTATGCCGGACATGGAGTGGCCGACGAAGACTGTGGACTTGAGGTCGAGCTCATCGAGAAGAGAGATCAGATCACAGGCAAAACCTTCGTACGACGAGTGCTTCACAGGGTCGAACAGACCTTCTTGCTCATTGACAGCTCCCGAGAAGCCCCAGTCGAAGGTGAGGACCCTGAAATGCTGAGACAAGTGAGGGAGGATCTTGTCCCACACGGTCTGGTCTCCTCCGAAACCGTGAGCGAGAACGACTGTCTCGGTGCCGGAGCCGGTGAGCTTCGCGTTCAGAGGGGTGGAGAGGCCCTTCTCTAGCATCGCCATTTTTTTTTGTGGGAAGGGAGGACAAGAACAAGGACAACGAGAGAGAGAGAGAGAGAGAGAGAGAGAGAGACAGGGGGAGGGGGACGAGTGCTGGCGTGCAGGGGGAGATATTAACCATGACAATAATTGAGCATGACTGGTTACTGTTCAAAAAAGAAAAATTTATGTTCGAGGAGCCTCGCGTGTCTCACGAGGTTTAGTTGAGATATTAGTAGGGTGATGTTTTTCTCCAACTTCCTTCCCTATTGAGCTTCTCCTTCTCCTTCTCCTTCTCCTTCTTCTTCTCCTTGCCAGAATAACATCACTTATTGCTTTATAAACAAAGAATACATGAGAGTATGACTCAAGGTGGAAACAAAGACGACAAGAAAAAGGTGGATTAGATACCCAATTCAAAGGAAAAACTGCCCCCCCCCCTCCCATTTTCACCCCTCTCGCTCTCGGGAGTAACCCAATTAGCAATCCGCTATTAATTTTACTAGATTAAATTTATTAAAGTTCTCATCTAAGGCAAGTTCATAACCGGCATCCCATCAATCAGATATTTAATGATGAGAAAACAGCCTCTAAAAATATGAAGACATCATAATAAATCATAAAAATAACTTCGACAAGTTTGAATATGAAAAACACGAGGTACAATCAATCAAGGACTACTTCTTCATATGAGCTCTTGTTTCTCTTCTTTGTCATAAGATTCACCTCGTGTCTTACGAATGATCACTTATCATCTTTAGCTCGCTTCATAAGTATTTATTTAAAGTTCGTAAGGTTATTTGATAAACGAATCTAATGAGATATATACTTGCGTCATTACTCTCATCGGTGTGAATGAATGGAGAGATGGATGTTGAGAAAGGGAAAGAAGGGACAGCTACATCCATTTGAGGACAGACATCCGGCAGGATATTTGTTTCCACATGTCCTTTTTGACATTTTAAGAATGGACAATCAAGTGCCTTCTAATGAAATCCAATTCTCTCGATATGTAGAGCCTTCGCCTACCCTTCGATGGTAGTTTAGTGTTCACAGAAACCCAAATCGTCGAAACCCAGTCCTTTCTCTTCTTCTCATCTTCCGATATTACCCACTGATGATTTCGTTGATGGAGTTTATGGGTCGCATCTTCTCCTGCATGATGGTGGCCCATCGATTGGTACCCAATTTGTTCTCCTGATCTCTTGCCCTTGCAAATTGGCAGATTGCATGCTTCCTTTATTTTGTAATTCCATCTGTGATAGTTTCTATGGTATATTCTGTGTGTCGAGGAGGGAAGATGGAATGCCGTGCCTCTCTTGAAGTTGACTGTGAAGAATTATGTTTTCGCTCAAGTGGGGATTTATTCCCATCAGAGAATTCCCTGTTTTTCTGCTGAATTCTGTTTTGAATCAGTACCGCCATCTTCATATATAATCTTACCTGTGCCAACCAATGGATTGCGTGTTCCTTCAACACTGCTCTATTTATTTTGAAGTGCCAAAATTTTACCTTCTGGCCCTGTTCCGATGGCTTCAGAAGACAGTGACGAATCTTCAAGAATCGCTGCTTTATGTAAAAGGTTGGGGCGTCTATGTTCTGCACAGGAAATAGAGGTATGGGACGAAGCCCCCCATTAGAAAAATTAGAGGAATGCCGATTGTTATTAGTAGGTAAAGTCCTATCGAAATCTAGTGTTAACTTACAAGCCCTCCAGAGCACATTAAGGCGGATTTGGCAAACGGACCATGTGGAGATATCTCAACGAGAGGGCGGCTTGTATATAGCAAAATTTAAGTTAGCAACTGATAAACAGAGGATTATGGAGGGAGGACCATGGCTCTTTGCAAGTCAATTAGTCATCTTCAAACCATGGATTCGTAACACGCCTCTACACTGTTATGATTTTAGTCGATGTGCTTTATGGGTTCAAATCTTTGGGCTGCCGTTAGAGTGGAGTACAGAGTAGATGATTCCAAAAGCATTGAAGCAAGTTGGTGAAGTCATAGAGATAAAGGCTGACCTTACTAAGAGCTCGGTCTCAAAAGCAGCAAGGGCAAGGGTTGAAATAAACTTGGATGAACCTCTACAATCCAGTAAGCTAATACGCATTGATGGGCGAACAATGTGGCTTGACTTCAGATACGAACGGTTGTCCCACTTTTGCTATTCCCGCGGGAGGACAAGCCATTATGCCTCATATTGTCCAGAATATCCGTATGAAGAAGCCAAAATAGATGGGAATGATAAAATGGCATACGGGTAGTGGTTGAGAGCTGAAGTTCGTGAACACAGTCCTTATTGGCAAGCGTTCTACCAAACACCTGAACGTGTAGCACAGAATGAAGAAACAGTACCTGAGACACCTCCCACTCTGTTGCCAAGTGTTCCATTGTTGCCTAAACCACCTAGTGCCAATGGAGTAACATCGCCAGTTTCAGCAAATCAACCCCAACATGACCAAGCAGCACCTCAGCCACAACTTCCACAGACTTCGCAGCAACTGACTAAAACTCTCACAACAGCTTTAATCCCTGCAACTGAGAAGCAGAAAGGAATCATCAATCTGTCCAAGGAAATGCAAAATACTAACAAGCAGAAGACTACCAGAGCCAGCCCCAAGGTGGGATCAGCTAAAAAACAGAAAAGGTACACTCCTTATGACATGCAGCACTCGTCATTTCATGAGTTTAACAACACTCAATTTCTGGATACACCAATTCTAAATGCAACTGAAGCGAATCAATGGGCGTCGGTGGCTGGCCCTAAATAGCCACCACAGCACAAATGAAGTTAATATGTTGGAACTGTCAGGGTTTGGGCAATCCCCTGACAGTTCAAGCCTTGAAGGCCTTGACGGCTAACAAAAGCCTGACTTACTGTTCTTAATGAAAACCAAAAACCATGAGTCTATGATTCAGAGGTTGCAGAGACGATTACATTTTAGCAGCTCTTTTGTACGGAACCCAGTAGGTCTTGCGGGGGGTTTAGCAGTTTTATGGCATGAAAATCTATCCGTAGAGATTGAACTATGCTCCGATTACTATATTGATATGCTATGTCATGATTCACTGGATGATCAGCTGATGAGAATCACCTGTCTTCATGCTCCGTCATCCTATCACAATAGACAGCAACTTTGGGATGAACTTCGAAGGGTCAGCTATGTAAATACCTTACCTTGGATTTATGCCGGGGACTTTAATGAGATCCTTTATCCGTAGGAAAAGTTTGGTCGGCGTCAGCCTGATCGATTTCGTCTAAATTCCTTTCGCACTTTTGTTAATGATTGTGCCTTCATGGAATTAGACAGCAAGGGATGCGCCTTCACTTGGATGAATAATAGAACTGGAGATGAATTAGTACAAGAACGTTTGGACCGTGTTATGTGTACGATAGAATGGCATCTTCAATATCCGGAGGCAGAGATGTACGCTTTGCCAGCCCTGGGATCGGACCATAGCCCACTACTCTTATCTACATCAGAAAAACACCGGAAAGGCCGAAGGTCGTTTATTTTTTAAGCTTTTTGGAACCAGCATCAAGAGTGCCAAGAGATCATCAGTACTACATGGAACTCATTTCAGGTACGAAATTCTGGCCTTGTACATAAACTTCGAAAGGTTTCTGTTGCCTTACAAGATTGGAGCCGTACGAATTTTCAAAACGGCCACCTGAGAGTGCAAGCCTTACAACACCAGCTTCAGGGTATAATCAATCACCCCTACAATACTGGCACTGAAAAAGAAGACGCAAATAAAATTCGGGAGGAGATACGACACATTTGGCAACAAGAAGAGCAGTATTGGGCTATGAGAGCTAGGATTAATTGGCTGAGCTGGGGAGACAAGAATACCAAATTTTTTCACGCAACAACTATCCAACGGCAGCAAAGAAGCATAATAGGTATGTTAAAAGATGAGAACCAAAACTGGGTGTGGGACAACAAGGCGCTTAAGGAACTCGCATTGGAATATTTCTCAAAAATGTACACTATCGTGGGTCAACGTAACTACGGTCCCATTCTGGATCAATGTACACAGGTTGTTTTGCAGCAATGAATGAGCATCTAATGAATCCAGTCACTGATGAGGAGGTGAAATGAGCTACGTTTGAGCTGGGGAAAACGAAAGCGCCAGGTCCGGACGGATTGAGTGGGCTTTTTTACCAATCCCACTGGGATATCATTAAGGAGGACTTGATCAAATTAGTGAGAGACTTTTTTAGTTCCGGGGTGCTGCCTAGTGACCTCAATAAGACGGTAATAGTTCTCATTCCCAAAGTCCACCACCCTGAAAGTCTAGATCAATTTCGCCCAATCAGCCTTTGTAATTATGCATATAAGGTCATATATAAGGTTATGGCAAACCGCCTAAAACCCTGGCTTAATGAGCTTATCTCAGCAGAGCAAGCTGCCTTTGTAAGTGGAAGACAAATACAAGATAATGTTTTAATCGTCCAGGAGACTCTGCATCAATTTCGTATAAGGGAGAGGAAGCGGAACTTCAATGTCCTACTCAAGACGGACATGCAAAAAGCATATGATAAAGTTGAATGGGATTTCCTACAGATTATCTACTGCGATTGGGATTTCAAGCAAGTTGGGTTTAGTTGGTGATGCAATGCATCACCACGTCATCTTTAAGTGTTCAATTTAATGGCAGCCAATTATCATACTTTTGGCCATCTAGAGGTCTCTGTCAGGGCGACCCTCTTTCGCCTTATATCTTCATTTCACTGGCGAATCTTCTTTCGACCCTTATCCACCAAGCAGTTCATATCGGTCATCTCAAAGGTATACGGCTAACCAGGTTATGTTTGATCCTTTCACATCTTTTTTTCGCTGATAACTCAGTTTTCTTCCTCAAAGGTACTATGCTTGAATGTCAGAATCTTGCTAATATCCTGAATCAATATTGTATGGCAATGGGACAGATTATTAATCGGAACAAATCAGGCTTATTTTTTAGTAAAAACTGTCCGCTGAGTTTTCAGGAAAGCTTAGCATGTGTGTTTAGAATGCCGGTTCTGCAGAAGTATGGTAAATATCTAGGTATTCCTTCAGAGTGGGGTCGATCAAAAAAAGAGATGTTTGGTTGGCTGCTAGGTAGAATAACTGCGAAACTTGAGGGTTGGAAAGAGCAATTACTGTCCAAAGGAGGGAAAGAGATCCTAATTAAGTCGGTAGTTCAGGCAATCCCCCAGTATGCAATGTCCATCTTTAAGATTCCTTCAACTCTTTACAAGCTCATTGAAAAGAAAATATCCAGTTTCTGGTGGACGAATGATACTAGTAGGGTTGGGGTGTATTGGCAAAAATGGGAAGTGCTTAAAACAAGAAAGGAAGGTGGAGGGCTAGGCTTTCGGGACTTAATGGCTTTTAATAAGGCGATGCTTGGCAAGCAGGCTTGGTGGATAATTACAGATCCTAATTCGTTGTGCAGTCGACTTTTTAAGGGGCTATATTTTCCATCCAAGAAATTCGACTTAGCAGAGAAGGGTTCCCGACCTTCCTGGGGTTGGCAGAGACTTCTTCTTGGCAGAGAGACCATTCTACCTAATGTACAATGGTCGATTGGGGATGGTAAGCACATCAAGATTCGGGAGGACAAATGGCTGCCTATAGGGACTATGGCGAGGCTAGCCGCAAGAGAGGAACCAACGAAAGTGGCTGACCTCATTGATCATGTCCATCAAACCTGGAAGCTCCCTCTCCTCCAACAAATGTTTGATGATATGGTAATTGCAGAAATCACTAAAATCCCTATCAGATTTTCCTACGCTAATGATCAGTTAGTTTGGACAGCGACTATGGATGGGATCCACACAGTAAAAAGTAGTTATCACACCCTAGTCAATACAGTATGCAGAGCAACTGATTAAGGTGCCTCGACATCGCACCAACCCTCCAAAATTCTATGGTGCAAGATCTGGACTATGCACACAGCACCAAAGACCCGTACCTTTTTATGGACAACTAGCCACAATGCCCTTGCCACTAGAGCTAACCTATTTCACTGTCATATTACCACTGACCCTATCTGCCATCTATGCAATCAGCAATCCCCGGAAACCATAGAACACATTTTCTTCTTATGCTCATGGACAAACAGAATATGGACTCATCCTCAGCTCAACATATCAGTTTCACCATACACAATACATCGATTCAATGACTGGATCACATATAGGGCAAGAAATGCGCAACTCTTACCTCGACTGGAAATGATTGCGCAGGTCTTGTGGCAGATCTGGTGTATGCACAACAACTGGATCTTTCGCCGTAAGCGTCCCGACCTGGATCGGGCTATTGAAGACGCCATTGCATAACATCGTATACAGAACACTCCTGCTCAACGCCGAACACGATCACAGGTTCCTGCTGCCGAAACAGGACACCTGTGGAGACCACTAGATCGCGGACAACTGAAATGCAACATCGACGGATCTTATCATCTAGGTAACCGAGAAGGCACCATGGCGTGCATTAGCAGAAATCATCAAGGAATCCTCACGGATGTATATACTACGAGCTTTCCTATAGCTACAACATTTCAAATGGAAGTGCAGGCCCTCACCTTTACTCTGCATCACCTGCTGCATCTTGGTCTCAATATGGCAATTATAGTGATTGAATCTGATTGCGAGATCTTGATCAACACGATTCGACAAAGAAAACGGCTGCCATGGAAAGAAAGGGCTCTCTTCGAAGAACTGGAAACGCTACTTGCTGTTTACCCTACCATGCAACTCCAGTTCTGCAGAAGGGAGGCCAACGGAGCTGCGGACTGGGCCACAAAAGCCCATGGCCGATCTAACCTAGCCCACAATTAGAATATCTTCACTCATTTTATCCTGCAAGACCTTGTAGCGGCTGACGCTATCGCATGTGGATGTCATGTTAGTTTTTGTGGTAATTCTGCAAACTCTGGCTGTAATGTTATGACTACTTAAATAAAAATATCTCTTCGACCAAAAAAAAAAAATCAAGTGCCTTCTAATGGTAAAATAACTTTTAAGAAAATATTTTCTAAATTTTGTAATATTTAGTTCATAGAAAATAAACTAGCCGCGAAAAATATTTTCTATTAAAGAAAAAAATAGGGAAAAATATTTTTCGCTTTTCAAATAGAAAAAAACATTTTTTTCATATCTTCTTTTACCAAACACTTTTTCCTTTTTTTTATAAAAAAAATTATATTTTTTTAATTTTTTGGATGGAGTTTATAATTATTTTTTATTATTTTTCTTTTTTCTATTTTTTCCTTTCCTTTTTCTTTTCATCTTCCTCGACTGGTCATCAACTTGTGCTAACCATAGGCCAGTGAGATCGAGCCTTGTTCGAGGTCGCCAGAGCCTTGCCAACATCTAGCGACCTAAGACGAGACTCGAGCCTCACCCAGCTCACTAGATGTAGTGAGGTTGGTTGGGCGAGCTCAGGCCTTGTCACAATTTGACGAGCTTGAGCTCACCTATAATCAGCTGTCGATGGCGACCGGCTGAGAAAAAAAGGAAAAAAAATTAAAAAAGAAAAATAATAACAAATAAAAATTTTAAATAATAATGATAAATAAATAGTTTTAAAAATAGATGTTATAAATATAAAATAAAAAATTATTGAAATGAGTATATGGAAGAAAATATTTTCTTACAAAATAGCAGAAAATATTTTTTAGTTTATTTTCAGATTTTAGTCAAACATAAAAAATATTGTCATTTTCTTAGAAAATGGCTTCCTAGAGAATGTTTTTTTGAAACGCTACATTTTCCGCAAAATGAACGAAGCTTAACATGGCCAATAAAGTTGGTCTTTCTTAGCATTCTTACTTTTGGTAATTAATAATAAATTATGATAATTCCAGCCCCAATCCTCGAGGAAGTAGATTCTTACTTTTTGAAGTTGGAAACCATATTTTCATTTAATATTTACCATCATAATTTTTTAAAAGGCACTTTAAAATTTGTGGACCTCAATTTTTCTGAATTTTTCTCCTTCCTGTTTTTTTTTTTTTCCTAATAACATTTGGTGATATACTAAATCAGATGAATTTTATGAGACCCAGTTTTCAATTCTGGTGATAATTATGTGAAGATAACCGATTGGAAATGGGCCTCTTCAATTGCTTAATGGGATAATCATTGTGCGGATTACATTAAAGATGGAAATAAAGGAGAAAATCTCGCAGCCAAGCATGCATGCAAGTGATTAGCGTCCGATGCTAAAAGGAAGACAACCACAATTCATTGCCAACGGGTGGGAACATTTAGCGAGGTTGACTTTAGTGTCCAAATTGAGGTCCACAAATTAGTATGCTGCATATCATCCCCCACAAAGATAAATTGTGTTGAATTATAGTCGTCGTGGCTATTAAATTCTTGAACCCAATTTTGAAAAGAAAAAAGGACGTACTATAATGCTCCAAGAGTGTTATCCTCCTAATAAAACCCAAACGTGCAAAGTATATACATGTCATAAGAATAGCCAGTGCCTTCAAAATTGAATTTTTTTTATTTGATTACTCAATAGGTGACATAAATGTACGACTAAACAAAATTCTTAACATATATATACTTTGTCGGAGTCTCTTACTTTGAATAAGTATCCCGTTTATTTACAGGTCTAATAACACGAAATGAGCCGTAAGCAAGTAAAATTCGTTATTCATAAAATTATCTAACAAGCTCTTAAAAATATGGTTTCTTGTCAAGAACTTTTTGTGTCTTGCCGAAGAAAGCTAGAATTGGGAAGACCCGGATGCCATTGTCAGCAACGAGAACTTGAAAGAAAGAGAGAAGAAGAAAAGTATAAAGAAAGAAAAAAAATTGAATTATCCATGGCTGATTAAGAAAAGGGAAATCTTTTCGACATATTATCATCATTCGATGACATTTATACGGTGGTTACTACTTTTCTTATATCGTGGGGTTGTTTGACTATTGACTACTTATCGATTAAACCCCCTCCCCCCATCGAATATGGCGGATACTTCCGTTTTGATCGTATTGAGTGAACTCAAAATCATTTGAATTTGCGATTCTTTGAAAGTGCTCTGGAAGGAAATGTCAATGATGAGGGTCAAATTTGGGACCTCTCGCCCAAGCGCCTAACTATCCACAAAAACCCTTGAGCAATTCATGCGGTAATCACTTATCCAAGCACTACGAGCGGAACATTTCTTAACATCTAAAATGCACCCATATAGATAATTTGATGCGGTACATGGAAATTGCATTTCGCCGTTAGAAAGAGCATAAAGCAAAGAATTTTACTAAAACCCAATTAAGAAAACAATCCATTAAGTCAAGTGATTAATATATGATCTCTTGCATCCATTTTGTCCTTTTGTGAAGCTTCGTGACGTTTATGGTGCGCATGACAAAATTTCTGAAATAGAAATTGATTTCTAGCCAGAAATTGATTTCTCAATTTCTATTCCCCAGACAAGTTTCAGAGTAAAGAAACCCATTTGATAACGACTCAAAATTTCTATTTCTAGAACAAAAATCCATTTGATAACAAAATAAAATTTCTATTTCTAGGAATATAAATTGATTAGATAACATAGAAAATCCTCAAATACAAAATAATAGTTGAAATAATACTAATACATTACAAAAGTTGAAAATACAATTTCATGGAATTTCCGGCATATTATGGTCCCTTGCCATTTTATTAGCAATGATTTAAACAGGGCACAATCACCAACACTAATCTTGCGTCCGTCCTACAAAAGAGGAAAGCTCGAAGCTTCATTCATCCATATCAACAACTAAATATTGCAAAAGTGGAGATGCGAAGAAGCGAACCGAGTGTTTCACATGACCATTCTACAGAAGCATTAGCAGTTCTTCAAGGAGAGGAAATTAGAAACTTGCAATCCTACAAAAACAAAATCTGCTTTTTCTTGATCTCTTGAAAGGAAAAGAAGAGAAAAACATTGAGCATCCAATGAAAGCAAACTACAACTGAAAAGGGAAATTATAAATGCATAAAAAGATAAAAAGACCAATCCAACAAAGGTTACAAAAAACTATTAATCAGAGCCTCAACTAGTAAACATTTCTCTCATACGTCAATTACTTTAAGAATTGACCCGGCATGAGCATATAATAAGATACCAATTTGGGAAGCTACAAAGTTATTCAATAGCATCTTTTCCACTTAACTGCTAACCCCGAAGACAATTCCTTCAGCTCGCTGGACTTTAAATCCTTGACATGGAATATTCAACAAACACTATCTTAGCTAAGGGGCCCCATGTCTGGAAGAGGGGACTCACGACAACAATGTCACGTGGCATCAACGACCAGAGAAAAAGCTGTAATTTGGAACTATCCGACTTTGTTTTTTCGTGGAAAGCAACAACGTCGTGGACCGGCCGTTTTTCGGCACCGTCTCGTTTGATAATATTTGTAGATTTAGGGGAAAAGAAAAAGAGCGCACGCGCACACGCACACACACACGAAGATAATCAACTCGTTCTTAGCCAAATTACCCGACGGGCCCCACTGAATTGGAAAGAGGAAAAAGGAAGGCATTATTAAATAATTTCAATTACTCCTTCTTTAGGGATCGACATTAGGTTAAATCCAGCTTTGGACGAAATTAAGGAAAGAAAATCAGCCCACCATCATTATTTACTCCCGCTCTCTATAGAGAGAGTAAAAGTCAAAAGAGAGAGAGGAAAGTTAGAAATACAACCAATAAAAACCATTTGCAGTTCTAATTAAACTATGCAATGCCCGAAACTCAAGTTTGCCAAGGGTTTGATAGTTCTTCATCTCGAGTTGAGAGAAACATATCATCTCGAACCTGCATGGTACTTCTGATCGATGCAAATGACACCTCGTGGTTGGATTGAGAAGGTTAACTAAGTTTGATACGGAGAATCAATCCGCCCAAAAGGGACCGGAAGATGATAAGGCATGCAAAGGGGAGAAAATATCCAATGAACATGCCATGACTTGCGGACCTAAAACATGAGAAGGTCACTTTGATGTCATGCTGGTCTCAGCAATTACGTCACCTTTTGTTCAATGTAGTCATCCATGTTGATTTTGATTGGATTTGGTTCTATGATCGCAACCGAAGGCAGGCTATTATACTTTCGCGTGCTTGACAACGGATCCCATTTTGTGCTCGTAATTGCATATTATACAGTTCATATAGTATGTTAAAATTACAAATTACATACATACATACATACATACATACATACATACATATTTATTTTTGTATTTAGTGAAAAGGAATCCAATCATGTACAAATATTTTATAAATTCATAGTTTTTTTCCTATGCGGGAACTTATTTTCGCGTGAATAACTCAATAAACGTAATGAATTCTTAATACTAAACCTAAAAAGATTTCTAAACACGTGAAAGAAACTACTAGTTACTTTCTAGGTTCTAACTTACTATGTTGTGCAAGTCGCTATCTTTGTGGGGAAGTTGCTAACTACTGGTCACATTCATGAATGTATAGGTCAAAAGTCACATCTCTTAAATAAGAGTTACAAACAAAAGCGAAAGTCCTTTGTTAAGAAAATTTTGACTAATACAATTCTAACATGGACATTTTATTGACCGTAGCGATAATTGGGGGATAAGTACACTAATGGTGCCATAAGTTGTGTACGGCGCTCACTTTGGTGCCAAAAATTTCCGTCGGATCACTTAAATACCAAAAAATTTGAAAAACGCTCACTTTGGTGCCAACGCCGACGAAATTGGCCGGAAATCCGACGTGGCCTTTTTTTATTAATTTTTGAAGCCGACGTGGCTCGTCGGAGAGTTGAGTCAGCATCCAAACACCAAAACGACGCCATTTGGCATCTTTCCCCCAACTTTAAAACCCTAATCCCCAAATTGAGAGAGAGGGAAGGCTCGTCTTCGTGTCTTCTTCTTCCTCGAAGACCCACACCAGCAATGGCACCAGCACGGCACCAGCAACAGCACCGGCAAAGCACACCGGCGAAATGCGACACCGGCAACGCACCAGCGAAGAAGCGCACACACCAAAGAGCACCTTCGACCCATCTTCTTCCTCTTTCTCCTCCGCCCTCGCCTTCGATTTTTCCTGCAACAATCTCGCCTCTCCTCACTCACCTGGTCGAGCAACTACAATGGTGGTTGAGCGACGGTGGCCGAGCAGCAACGGTGGCCGAGCGACTGTGGCCGAGTGATGGCGGGCGAACGACGGTGGCCGAGCGGCGGAAACCCTAATTTCAATCCCCATGTGAGCTAAACGGTGTCGTTTCCGTGAAGCCATCCATGTAGGACGGCAAAACGACGTCATTTAAAGGCCTATCGATTTTTTTTTTTTTTAAATCCACATAATCATTTTGGCCGGAATCTTTCATCAGTGGCTAAAATCTTTCGCCGGTGGCACCAAAGTGATCGTTTTTCCTCCGATTTGGCACTTAAGTGATCCGACGGAAACTTTTGGCACCAAAGTGAGCGTTGTACACAACTTATGGCACCATTAGTGTATTTATCCCGACAATTGGAGGTCGGGAGATTTCTAGTTCAGAAATCAAAAGTTATATGTTCAAATCTCATAAATTGCATTCAAATTACACTAGATCAATACCATAGGCACAATCCAAAAAAGTTGAGACATCACCGAATCATAGATTCGTTCCATGTTGTATTGAAATTAAACCATTACTTTAACCACACTGTATTAACGTACTAGTTGAACATAGTTCGATTAGGGAAGTTATAGGAATGGTATGATCTTCGAACACATCAACGAAACGTTTTCGAGATGGTATTTGTCAAATTGTTGCTGGTTAGTAACAAGTATCAAGTCAAGGTCAAAATTGTCTCACTTGTTTTCTAGATGGGTTGAGAGAATGGAGAGAGAAAAGGTGAAGGTTAAATCACGTACGTGTTGCATATTTATGGCTCATTTTTTGCTTATCAAAGTCATTCATGATAAAAACATACAGTCGAAATTGAGGAGAGTGGCAAGAGGACTGAGTGGAAAGGGGCTAATTGAGTGGGCAAAACTTGTTGTAAAGTAGTGGGAAGAGTGGCTAGTAAGTTGTGGTTCCGAGAGTGGGAGACAAAGAAGGATGATTGAAACATGTGATAAATACCAATGACCTTGTGGATATACATGAACCTCATGAATAGATTTAGTTAAAGTTTGTGAGTTTGGAAGGTAGTTTGGGCATTCTCAATGTTTAGTAATCATAATATATATGTTTTTTGTAGTAATCAAGTTAGTGGCCGAGCCTAGATTATTGTAATATTCATCAAGTTAAGGGCACTTTATTATCATAATGAGATGCTCATGCTCATGCCATGCTATCCCAAGAATGTGTGCATTGTTAGAAGAATGAAGGGTAAAGTGATCTTTAGGACCTTTAAGGCTTATTTTGATGTGTGTCTATATATATAAATTTACTGAATAATACAATAATTAATTCATCTCACATGGTATCAAAGCCTAGAGCTTAACCTTAGTCAATGGAGTAGCCACTCGTCATTGTCGACCACTTGTCGAATTAGTCAATCATCACCGCCACAGCTTATCCTTGTTGCGCATTCATGTCTCAGGCTTTCTCATGTGTTCTCTTGCGCTTCCTCGCATGACTCATTCCTCGCACGACCCCTCCCTTGTATGCCCTCCTTCACGCAACTCCCTCGCACAGCTCGCTGGGTCGCTGAGTTGCTGAATACCTCACATGGCTCATTGGTCTTGGTGCTAAGTTGTTGGGTCACCACACAATTGAAGGATTTGGTCATAGCTAGGTCTGAATGACGTCTTAAGTCATCAGATTTGGGGAGTTGTTGATTTGGTCATCAGTCTTGGCCGCTTCTTGATATAGTTGATATATTTGTTTCTGCCTCTTGAGGATGTCTTCAAGTATTGGTATTTGTTGAAACTGTAGATATATTGGTTGGTTTAAACATATTTGGTGATGTTTGTAGGTCGTGGAAGCTCTTTATGTGGTAATATTGGCTTATTGAATTATTGAGGCCGAGTTGTCTGAAGGAAACTATTGTAAGAATTTACTTATTGTTATTGGGGATTGGATGATCTGACAAGGAGTAAAACTGAGGATGATATTAAGAAGAATAGTTCTGTGATGATTGAGGTGTTTTCCTCTTTGTCTAATTTAATTATTAACAAGAAGCTTGAGGGTAGTTCTAACTTCCATCAATGGAAGATGATTGTGAAACTTGGTTTGACAGGCAAGAATCAACATAGACAATTGACTGAGCTTAGACCAAGAGATGATGCAACTTGGAATGTTATTGATGCACGTATTCTTGGTCAGATGTTAAACTCTATGGAGAATAATATAGTCAATCTAGTAACTCATATTGATATAGTTAGAGAACTATATGATATATTCTAGCCAAAATAACTTGTACACAGATTTATGAGTTATCATAGGAGTTCAATTGATTTGAAAGGAAGGAACATTCTATTACACAGTACTTTGTTAACTTTAAGAGAATGTAGGAGGAGTTGAATGATGTTCTCCCTATTCCAGCCAATGTTTAACAAATGCAACTTCAGAGAGAATGATTAGTTGTAATAGGATTCCTAAGAAGCCTTGGTTCAAAATATGAAACTATTAGGTCTTAGATTCTTGGATGAGAGACTATTACATCACCCACAGAGACGTTTGCTCGGATTCTTTGAGTGTCTCATAAATCTTCTCGGGATACTACACCTATGATAAATAGTGCAGCTCTTGTGTCCTAATTTTGAACCAATAGTGGTTACAGGCGTGATAAGGGAAACTATGGAGGACATAATAGACGTGGTGGCTAAAGAGAAGGTCGAGGCATAGGAACAGAGAGAAACCAAAGTCAACAACATATTTATTGACAATCCTACATGTCTACTAATAAGTCAGGGGCCACACGGACTTGTCATTACTATGGCAAACCTAGTCATATTCAGAAATTTTATTACAAGTTACGTGGGAGACCAAGACAGCATCACTAGTTTGCAAATATGGCTTCTAGTACTGACTCTCCTCTACAGTCTTTTGAAGGCAAGGTAGTAGCTATGCCTAATGAGGAATTTGCCTGGTATAACCAATTTAAGATTTTACAGCCTACTTCTTCACTGCTATTTTGGTGCAAACTAGTAATGCTACTGCATGTTTTTCAGCTACTTGTAGTCCTTTGATCATTGATTTAGAAGCTTCCGACCACATGTTAGGTCTTTCAAGTATATTTTCCTCTCTTACTCCATCTCTATCCATAGTTACTGTAGCCAATGGATCATCTACACATGTTAAGTGGATTGGCATGGTTCATCCAACTCCTTCATTGCCATTGTCCTCAATGTTTTATCTCCCACAATTTCCATTTAACATAATGTTTTTTAGTAAATTAATATAAAAGAATAAATAAAAAAAAAATTTTAGTGTTTAGTAACATTCTATCCTGATTCTTGTATTTTCAAGGATCTGGGTACGAAGAAATTGATTGGTAGAGGACGTGAGGCAAGGGTCTATATGTACTTAAACTATGCATTAGTCAACCCTCCTCTTGTATCTGATCTTGATCTCCCCATTGCACATTTCAAAGGTAAATGTACTCAACATTCTAGTGTTTCGCACTCTTCTGTGTCTCTTGCTTTTTAGGCTTATTTTATCTACTCTTGAACAATATCATGTCTCCAAGTCTATAGTTGAGCATTAGAAAGTTCTGATTGGAAGATAGCGATAGAAGAAAAATTGAAGGCTCTTGAGGTTAATTAAACTTGGACCTTGGTACCCCTTCTTTCAAGCAAAGCTACCATTGGTTGTCAATGTGTATATGCTGTAAAAGTCAATCTCGATGGTTTCTTGTTCATTTAAAAGCAAGACTTGTTGTCAAAGGATATACTCAGGCATATGGGATTGACTATCTTGATACATTTTCTCTTGTTGCCAAACTCATTTTTATTTGTATTTTGATCTCTCCTACTACCACATATAATTGGCCCTTGTTTCAACTTGATGTCAAAAATGCTTCTTCTTTTTTTTTTTTTTCATGGTACTCTTCATAAAGAAGTTTATATGGAGCAAATTCCAAGGTTTGTTGCTCAATGGGAGTCTTGAGGATTGGGTTGTAATTTTTTTTTTTTTAAAGTCTTTATATGGTCTGAAGCAATCCCCACGAGCGTGGTTTCTAAGATTTTCTAAGTTTATAATTTATTTTGAACTGTCTAGATGTGGAAATGATCATTATTTCCTTGGTAGGGGAGGCAAATTGTTCTTGATTATGTATGTTGATGATATTTTCATCACGGGAAATGACTCAAGACCTATCTTCAGTAACAGTTTTAGACTAAAGAATTTGGAAAGTTGAAGTATTTCCTATGAATTTAGGTGGCATAGTCACTGAAAGGTATTATTCTAACATGGCGAAAACATGTCTTAGATTTGCTCATTGAGACAAGTAGGTTAAGATTAAAGCCTCTTGATTCACCCATGGAACAATGGGTTAAATTGGTTGGTGAGGAATGAGAGATTCTTGATAATCCTGAGAGATATAGAAAACTTGTATTTAAGCTGAATTATTTTACAGTTACTTGACTAGGCTCTGCCTTTCCAATTAATATGGTAAGTCAGTTTTTGTCTTCCCTCATACATTTCACAAGGATGCAGTTGTTCATATTTTGAGGTACTTGAAGAAGGCTCCAAGGAATGGAATTGTTTACCACCATGGCTGTAGCAAGGTTGAAGGATTCTCTAATGCTAACTGGGCAAGGTCTCTAAATGATAGGAGATCAACCATTGAATATTGGACCTTGGTTGGAGGAAATCTATTTTCATGAAAAAGTAAGAAATACAGTGTTGTTGCTCGCTCTAGTGTTGAGTCAAAATACAGCGCCATGGCACAAGTGATGTGTGAATTAGTGTGGATTTGGCAGTTATTGACCAAGTTAGGCTTTACAGCTTTAGTACCCATGACTCTATGGTGTGATAATAAAGCTGCAATGCATATAGCTTTCAATGTTGTGTTTCATGAGAGAATAAGAGATATTGAGATTAATTGTCATTTGATTCAAGAGAAATTACAAAGTGGAGTGATCCTTCCCAATCATATTCGAACCGATAAACAACTTACACACATCTTTACTAAATCACAGAGTCATGAGAGGATAGAATAATTTTGTAACAAGTCGGGCATGATTAATATTTATGGTCCAACTTGAGGGGAAGTGTTAGAAGTATGAATGATAAAGTGGTCTTTAGGACCTTTCAAGCTTATTGAATAATATAATAATTAATTCCTCACACACATACACACATACACATATTTTTGCTAATGAGCGAGCCTAGGCTACAATTTTAGCTTGACTCAAGGATTTGTCCATTGATCATTTCTACTAATCACATTATTATGTTTGAAGGTTTATTTAGATTGGGAGAGATAAGAAGTTCTTGGGAATATCATAGCGGCATGGTGGATTCAGTTTTATTGAGGTACACAAGAACCGAAGCAATCTGAGCTTTTTTCCACGTGAAATTTCTGTTTGAGAACACAAAATGGTAGATTCTTAGAAATGAAGGATGCAAAAAAGAATTAAGTATAAAATACGATGACTCGAATTTGGTATTTTTCATATCTTCCTATCGCCAACATCCTTTGTCTCTTTCATTAGTCCCATCTATCAGACATGTTTAGGTGAATTTCTTTGGATAGTTCCATTTGAGCATGTGATGGGCAATACAATGAGGACTTAAAAGGGTCCCACAACTTTGTGGTGGAAATTATTTCCCTACCTTTTTCGAATAACCCTTTCGAAAATTCTCTCCTCGAAATCAAATAAAATTCAATCAAACAACTTAAGCCCAAACCACAATAACTAATCTAAAGAGACAAACGACATGCAATCAACAAACCCCAATCCTCATCGCACACATTCACATTCACATCCCCAAATACCACATCACAACATACCCCACCTGGACATCTTACTTTGACCTTATTCACCTACTATTTATCCCCCCCCCCCCAAAAAAAAAAAAAAAAAGAGTCTAAAAGATAAAACAAAGAAGGTAATTCTAGTCCAGTCTAGGGTATAATTATATAATTAAACATATAAGAACTTAATCACCTGCTAATCATACTCAAACCCCAAGATTCCACCCAACACATCGAGAAGCTGCAGATGTGCAGTGAGCTGAGGGAAATGGCCATCGGTTTCAATCATCTCGACCATTGATTTCCCCTGGATTTTGTCGCACATGTAATGGGCTACCGAGTTTGGCACAACGACGTCGTTTGCGGTCTGAATTATAGTGCACGGGGTCATCATTCTCCCGAGGATTTCTCTATGGTCGGACAGGAAAACCGTCTTGGCTAAGGAAAGCGCGACTTCAGGCTGCATCCTTCTCAAGCACCTGGTGAACATCTCCACCGAGATGGCATCACGCGGATGCACCACCAGAGAAGCAAAGTTGTGTGCCCATTCATTGTGGTCAGTCTCTATGCTTAATAGGATCTGATCGATCTGAGCGGTCCCAAATCCGCCCTCATAGCCGTCCGTATTTAAGTACCTAATGAAGGCATGAAAAAGTAAGACAATGCAAGAACATCACCTTCAGCGTTTATGCTAATGAGGACCGAAAGGATGCTTGGTTTGAAGTTTTAGACAAATTAAAAGGGAATTAGCGTCGTTGGCAGCTGTCTAAACTATGGATGGTTTTATCATCTGCCATCCATATAAAAAGCGAGTAGAGAGTGAAGAGGACCCGAATATATATATATACATATAAGACGGAAAATTGAGAATCATCGAAGGATTCTTCCATGTCCACTCATCTCACTCATGATGGATATTAAAACATTAAATATGCCAAAGAGAAAGTGTTTTAGGCTCTGCTGATTTCACAAAAATGAATGATTTGAAAATTATTTTCATAAAAATGCATATAAAAAATCAATAAGTACTTAATGATTTTTTTCTTTTGTTTCAATGGTTAAGGTGGTGTGCGAGCAAACACTACACCGCCATATAAAATCTAAGAACCAAGGTCATATGTTAGTGATAATAAATCATGAGGTAATAAAACACCCCAAGTGCCAAAACTTGAAATAATAGGAAATTTAAGTACCAAAAGTTAGGAAAATGACACTTAAATGCTATTTTTTTTAAAACAAATGGGACACTTGAGTGTCACATCCAGCAAACCCCGCCGGAAATCTTATATGGCAATTTTTTTTATTAATTTTGCTCACTCACGTGGCTTGCTAAAAGGTTAACTCAGCAAAGAAGCATAAAAACGACGTCGTTTTGGCACAATTCCAATTTTAATATAAAAATAATTAAATTAAAATTTTTAAAAAAAATAGAGAGACCGTCGGCTAAATCTCCTTCTTCTTTTTTTTTTTTTAAAAAAAATAAGTTAATTAATTTTTATATTAATTATCTACCAACATCGTAGCAAAACGATGTCGTTTCGGCACTTGTCTAGCCACGTCAGCGTTTGGCGGGATTTTCTCGCCGTTGACACTTAATTGATCAATTTTGCTTCGATTTTGGCACTTAAAATATTATTTTCCTAACTTTTGGCACTTAAATATTCCTTCGTGTCAAATTCTGGCACTCTAAGTCTCTTGAACTCTAAATCTTGGTGATGGGAATAGTAGCGAAACTTTCTCTATTTAACATTAATGTCTCAAACTTGCAAAAAAAAAAAAAAACATTAATGTCTCAAAACTTATAGTACTCATAACCAAACTCTAATAAGCTTAAGATGTATTCCTTTCGTATCTTTTTACCCATTCGATTTTCACTTAATTAGTCCAAACCATTAGCCAAATTAATCGTTTTCATCTACAGCAGATATCAAAACTGTATTTCGTCAATACTCCCTTGTTAGCAAAAAGGGCAACAAAAAATTTCGACATTGCATAAAGGAATTATCTTCACTTTAACCTATCTTTAAGCTTTGTAGATGAGAATGTACGGCAAATCCCTTTTATGACCCCAACTAAGATTATCTTCCATTTAGGATGTGTTTGTTTTATAAAAATGAATGATTCAATGAAAAATGTTTTCATTACCAACAATAATTTATATCTAAATATCTTCATAACTAATGAAAATATTTTTGATTTATTCATTTTTGTAAATAATATAAGCAATCGTTATATGAAAATATTTTTCAAGTCATTTATTTTATGCGAAATAAATAGAATCATTAATCCATGTATTTTTGTGGGTAAACCATACCAGAACTTCCTTATTCACATGATTATCATAAACAAACTTAAGGAAAACTAAACATCCACAACTATGGAATTAACAACTAAAGGGACAAACCCACGAGGGGAAAGTCTTTTTTCTTATCATGTAATATTGGAATATATTTAAAATGTTGTTTTTCAATTTTGCATATTAGTAAAACGCACTGATCAATGATAATTGCTTGCTGTACTGGTCAGACATTTATTCTGGCCTGCCAAATCGAACAGCACCCAAAAGAGGCAAAAACTGTACCATCTTTGAAGAGATGAAAACGTAGTAAACCGAAGCAAAAAAGAAGTGCTGATTCAATTGAACAAACTGCAAGAGAAACTAAACATTGTTCTTCCTTTTTTTTTTTTTTTTTTTTTTTTTTTGGGGGGAGAAATATGTTTGAGTTACTTACCTAGGAGAAGCACCAAGGAGTATGAGGCGCTCGAAGAGGTCAGGCCTCTTCACAGAGGCAATGCAACCAATCATGCCGGACATGGAGTGGCCGACGAAGACTGTGGACTTGAGGTCGAGCTCATCGAGAAGAGAGATCAGATCACAGGCGAAACCTTCGTAGGACGAGTGCTTCACAGGGTCGAACAGACCTTCTTGCTCCTTGACAGCTCCCGAGAAGCCCCAGTCAAAGACGAGGACCCTGAAATGCTGGGACAAGACAGGGAGGATCTTGTCCCACACGGTCTGGTCTCCTCCGAAACCGTGAGCAAGAACCACTGTCTCGGTGCCCGAGCCGGTGAGCTTCGCGTTCAGGGGGGTCGAGAGGCCCTTATCTAGCATCACCATTTTTTCGTGGGAAGAAGAAGGGAGAACAAGGACAAGAAACGAGAGAGAGAGAGAGAGAGAAGGGGAGGCAGGAAATGATGTGGTTAGGGCACTATTTATAGGAAGGAAGATATATTAATTATGACAATAATTAAGCATGACTGGTTACTGTTCAAACAATAAAGTTCATGTTCGCGGAGCCTCGCGTGTCTCACGAGGTTCGGTTGAGATATTAGTAGGGTAATGTTTTTCTCCAACTTCTTTCCCTATTGAGCTTTTTCTTATTCCTTTTTTTTTTTTTTGCCAGAATAAAATCACTTATTACTTTATAAACAAAGTATACATGAGAGTATGACTCAAGGTGGAAACAAAGACGACAAAAAAAAAGGTGGATTAGATACCCAATTCAAAGGAAAAACTCCCCCACCCCCCTCCCTCTCGGGGTGAGTAGTAACCCAATTAGCAATCCACTATTAATTTTATTAGATTAATTTATTAAAGTTCCAAATTCATAACCTGCATCCCATCAATCAAATATATAATGAGGAGAAAACAGCCCCTAAAAATATGAAGATTATCATCATAAATCATAAAAGTAACTTCGACATAACGTTGACAAGCCTAAATATGAGAAGCACGAGGTACAATCTATCAAGGACTACCTCTCTATATGGGCTCTTATTTCTCTTCTTTGTCATAAGGTTCACCTCTTACTAATGATCACTAATCATCTATTTAGCTCGCTTCATAAGTATTTATTTTAAGTTGGTAATATTATTTGATAAATGAATCTAATGAGATTTATACTTGTGTCATTGCTCTCATCAGTGTCAATGAATTGGAGAGATAGATGTTGAGAAGGGGAAAGAAGGAACAGCTACATCCATTTGAGGAGAGACTTCCGGCGGGATATTTGTTTCTCACATGTCTTTTCTGACATTCAAAGAATGGACAACCGGTGCCTTCTAATCAATGCAATGTATTGCTTTTTGCATTCAATGCTCCGTTCATTTCGCCAAAAATAGTTTAAAGGAAAATATTTTTCAAATTTTTTAATACTTAGTTCACGGAAAATGAATTAATTGTGAAAAATATTTTCCATCAAAGAAAAAAGGTCTTTTATAATAGGAGAAAATATTTTCCGCCTTTCAAATAAGAGAACACATTTTATGTATCTTATTTCATCAAACACTTTTTCCTTTTTAAATTGTTTCTTTTATTTTTATTTTTTAAATCGAGTTTTTTATTAATTTTTATTCTTTTTGTTTTTTTTTTTCCTTTCCTTTTTCTTTTCATCTTCCTCAATTGGTCGCCGGCCTATGGTTGGCATAGGTCGATGAGATTGAGCCTTACCCGAGGTTGCCAAAGCCTTGTTGACATCCGGCCACCTTAGACGAGGTTCGAGCCTCACCCAAGTTGCCGGATCTGGTGAGGCCGATTGAGTGAGCTCAAGCCTTGTCGGAATCTAGCAAGCTCGAGCTCATTTGTGGTTAGTCATCGGCAGTGACCAATTGAGGAAGAAGGAAAAAAAAAGGAAAAAGAAAAATAATTAAAATTAATAATAATAAGAAAAAAATTTTAAAATAGATTTTTATAAATATAAAATAAAAGAATTATTGAAATGAGTATATGGAGGAAAATATTTTCCTTACAAGATGGTTGAAAATATTTTCTAGTTCATTTTTAAATTTAATCAAACATCGAAAATATTGTTATTTTCTTATATTTTGACTTATTAGAAAATATTTTCCAAAAATGCTACATTTTTCATGAAATGAACGGAACTTAAGAGGCTAATAAAGTTAGTCTTTCTCAGCATTCTTACTTTTGGTAATTAATAATAAATGATGATAATTCCAGCCCCAATCCTCGAGGAAGTAGATTCTCACTTTTTGAAGTTCGAAACCATACTTTCATTTAATATTTAGCATAATAATTTTTTAAATGCATGTACTAGAGTTAAAAGGCACTATAAAATTTGTGGACTTCAATTTTTTCAGAATTTTTCTCCTTCCCCTTTTTTTTCTAATAACATTTGGTGATATACTAAATCAGATGAACTTTATGAGACCCAGTTTTCAATTATGGTGATAATTATGCGAAGATAACCAATTGGAAATGGGCCTTTCAACTGCTTAATGGGATCATCATCGCTTGGATTAAATTGAAGATGGAAATAAAGGAGAAAATCTCGCAGCCAAGGATGCATGCAAGTGATTAGCGTGCGCCAAACGATGCTGAAAGGAAGACAGCGACAATTCATTACTAACGGTTGGGAACATTTAGCGAGGTTGACTTTAGTGTCCAAATTAAGGTCCACAAATTAGTATGCTGCATATAATGATATCATCCCCCACAAAGATAAATTGTGTTGAATTATAGTCGTCGTGGCTATTAATTTCTTGAACCCAATTGAAAAGGAAAAAAAAAAAAAACGTACTATAACGCTCCTATAGTTCTATCCATCCTAATAAAACCCAAGCGGGCAAAGTATATACATGTCATAAGAAAAGCCAGTGCCTTCAAAATTGATTTTTTTTTTATTTGATTGCTCAATGGGTGACATAAATATACTACTAAACAAAATTCTTAACGTATATATACTTTGTCGGAGTCTCTTGCGTTGAAGAAGTATCCCGTTTATTTACAAGAATACGAAATGAGCTGTAAGTAAGTCAGATCCGTTATTTATAAGATTCTCTAACAAGCTCTTGCAAATATGGTTTCTTGTCGAGAACTTTTTGTGTCTTGCCGAAGCAAGGCAGTATTGGGAAGACCCGGATGCCCTTGTCAACAATGGGAACTTAAAAGAATGAGAGAGAAGAGAAAAGCAAAAAGAAAGAAAGAAAAATGAATTATCCATGGCTAATTACAAAAAAAGGGAAATCTTTTCAAGATATTATCGTCATTCGACGATATTTATACGGTGACTACTACTTTTCTCATATCGTGAGGTTGTTTGACTATTGATTACTTACTAATTAAACCCCCCATCCAATTCGGTGGATCCTTCCATTTTGATCATATTGAGTGAACTCAAGTTCATACAAATTTGCGATTCTTTGAAAGTGTTCTTGAAGGAAATGTCAATGATGAGGGTCGAATATGGGACCTCTCGCCCAGCCACCTAACTATCCACAACAACCCCAGAGCAATTTGTCACCGGTTGATCGATTCCGATCGATCAAACACCGTGCGGCCTTAGGATTTGCGATCCTAAGTCAGCCCTTTCACTCACACGCACGAACACAAGGGTCCTAGGCACAAAAGGGAGAGTGTATTTGCTATGAACGAGCTGAACACAATGAGGGGAATGGACCCTTATTTATACAAGTTAAGGTCATATCTCGGCTGTTGATTGTCCCAATGTGTATCATCATTACAAGTCTACACAGCAGGCCACTCAATAGCTCTAGCCCTTGGGAAAGCCCATGGGCGCATTGTTAACTGGGTTCACTCTTATGTGGAGGAAGCCCAAAAAAAACTTGAACCCATATAATAAGTTATATGGAGAAATAGGGTTTTTAACTATCTTTATAAAGTGGTAGTCGCAAAAAGGACGTAGTAACAAGAGAAAAAGAGAAAGCACAAAATCTGGGAGTTGGGGTAATATCCGATTTACATCAAGCTGGAATTGGAGGTCGATTTGTGGTCTGATTGAGCTGAAATTTTGTCAGCATGTTCGTGGCGCATTCTTCTCGAATATGAACAGTTTGATTTTCGTTTGAAGCTCCCTACATTAGATTTTTCATGGATTGATCAAAACCTACGTTTTTTGTCAGATTTATTATTAATCTCTTGTGAAATTCATGTGTATTGCCAAGAATTATGTTCTTGAGATCTTTGCTGCTATGTACCTCTAGTATTTACTAGAGAAGAACATTGTTCACCTAATTTTGTTGATAGTGAAGATTTTCAAGTGGACTCCGATCCCATGGTTTTTGATCTCCTCACATTGAGGAGGTTTTCCACGTAAAAAAAACATCTTGTGTTCGCGTGCTTGGTATTTATTTTACTCTACTATATCAATTCCTATTAGGTTTATAGAAGATGAGAAATTATTTTATTCCGCTACGTTGATTTGATATTGTTCGAATTGTTACTGTTCTCCCATCACGAGTGTCAGAAGCAAGATTAGGGCAGCAGGGCAGCAGGGCCACTTGACACGGGGTAGGTGAGTGGCCACAAGTTGCACGTGAGCTGATCGAACATTGCTCACGGATCGGTCACGGATCGGTCACGGATCGTGCAGGGACCTTGGTCCAATATTGCGCACGGGCTGGTCGTGCGCGGATCGTGGATTGTTCATGGATCAATCGCGGGCTGTTCTCGGACAGGCCGTTGTGCGTGAAACAGCCTCATCATGGACGGTCTTGGATCATGCTTCGTCCGTGGGCCGTGTCAAATTCATGCGGTAATCACTTATTCATGCACAGTGAGGGGAAAATTTCTTAACATCTAAAATGCACCCGTGTAGATAATTTGACGTAGTGTGAGGAAATTGCATTTTATCTTTAAAAAGAGCATAAAGCAAAGAATTTTACTAAAACCCAATTTAAAAAAAAAATCCATTAAGTCAAGTGATTAATATATGATCTCCTGCATTATTTAGCTTAGTGATTTAGTAGATTAATACATGATATCTAGCGTCAATCTAGAAATTAACTCAAAAAAGGGAAAGTCACGGGTCATGACTCAGGGATTTGAGGACATAAAAGGCCCATCTTTTCCTTTTGCGAAGCGTAGTGACGTTTAACAATCCCCCAATATACGTCCAAGATCTGCCTTTTTCTGGTTTACTATAAATAAATGTACCTAACTCTACCGATTTAATTTAAAAAAATGCCGCCAATATAATCTAATATTGCAAATAATTTAATTTTTGCTGAATTTAGAATATTCACAATAGGAAAAGAACACTATCAAAATCAGCAATGGACCTTGTCTTCCGAAAGGGAATATTCAGGCCTTGGTCATCTCTTGTTAGAACACATGTTGCATCCGTCTCGAGCTTATCCATCTAACTTTATGATACATCGATACCAAGATTTCATTTTACGAACGTACCCTGTTACGTCACCATCCTCTTTCTCAAACCACTAGTTTTGGTGTCCCGGTTTTTCGTGAGTTGATTTATGTGGTCTTTCTCTGTCTCGTGAGCAATTTTTCTGTCTGTTGGATTAAAGGAGATTAGAATTTTCTTTTTTCTTTTTTTAAGATGAAAATAGAAAGGGAAAATTGTTTGTAACATAATTGACTTATTATATAAGAGCAGATTCAATCTTAAACTTTTTAATTTAGTCAAATTAGTCTTAAATTTTTCAACGGTTTTCTAATATAGTCCTTTCAGCGCCTTTTGATCAAAAATCACTAACGTGATAATCCAATTACGTCGATCGTCCTATGTGACATAACTGACACCGACATTGATGATTTTTTATTTTTATGATATTTTTCTCTTTTTTGCCTTTTCTTTCTTTTCATTTCTTTTTTTTTTGATAGTCGTCGCAGCCCTCACCCCATGCCCTTGGTAGCCATAGTGAGAGCATCCCAATCCTCTCTCTACAAGTCCTTGTTATAGCTAGTGATCTCTGTCAACCATCGCCAAGGCTTTGATGATGGGTAAAAAAATAGGAAAAAAAAAGAAAAATTTGGAAATTTTAAAAGATTGCAAAAATCGTCCACTTCAACGCTAATTGTTCATGGAAATTTTAAACCTAGAGATGATGCAACTTGGAATGTTATTGATGCATGTATTCTTGGTTAGATGTTAAATTCTATGGAGAATAATATAGTTGATCTAGTAACTCCTATTGATATAGTCAGAGAACTGTGGGAGTATTTAAACATATTATATTCTGGCCAAAATAACTTGTATATGAATTTATGAGCTATCACTAGAGTTCAATCAATTTGAAAGGAAGGGACGTTCTATTACATAGTACTTTGCTGACTTTAAGAGAATGTACGAGGAGTTGAATGATATTCTCTCTATTTCAACCAATGTTCAACAAATGCAACTTCAAGGAGAATGATTAGTTGTAATAGGATTCCTAAGAAGCCATTGTCCAATATATGAAACTGTTAGGTCTTAGATTCTTGGATGAGAAACTATTGCATCACTCGTAGAGATGTTTGCTTGGATTCTTCAAGTATTTCATAATTCTTCTTAGGATACTACACCTATGATAAATAGTGCAGCTCGTGTCCTAAACTTCAATGGATAGTGGTTATAGGCATGATAAAGGAAATCGTGGAGGATATAATAGACACCGTGGCTGAAGGGGAGGTTAAGGCATAGGAACAAAGAGAAGCCAAAGTCAATAGCATCTTTATGGATAATCCCACATATTTACTGATAACTTAGGGGCCACACAAACTTGTCATTAATGTGGCAAACTTAGTCATACTCAAAAATTTTATTCCAAGTTACATGGTAGACCAAGGTAGCAACACTAGTTTGCAAATACGACTTCTAGTACTAACTCTCCTCTACAGTCTTTTGAAGGCAAGGTAGTAGTTATGCCTAATGAGAAATTTTCTTGGGATAACCAGTTTAAGATTTCACAGCTTGCTTCTTCCACTGCTATTTTGGTACAAGCTAGTAATGCTACTACATGCTTTTTAGCTGCTTCTAGTCCTTTGATCATTGATTCAGGAGCTTCCAATCACATGTTAGGTCTTTTGAGTATATTTTCCTCTCTTACTCGATCTTTGTCCATAGTTACTATAGCCAATGGATCATCTACACATGTTAAGCGAATTGGCGTAGTTCATCCAACTCCTTCATTGCCATTGTCCTTAGCATTTTTCTCTCACAATTTCCATTTAAAATCATGTTAATTAGTAAATTAATTTTTTTTTTTAAAACTTTTAGTGTTTAATAACATTCTATCCTGATTGTTGTATTTTCAAGGATCTAGCTACAAAGAGGACGATTGGTAAAGGACATGAGGTAGGGGGCTATGTGTACTTAAACTATTCATTAGCTAATCCTCCTCTCGTATCTGATCTAGGTCTTCCCATTGCACATTACAAAGGTACATGTGCTCAACATTCTATTGCAAACTTTGTTTCACACTCTTCTCTATCTCCTGCTTTTCAGTCTTTTTCATCTATTATTAAACAATATCCTATCTCCAAGTTTGTAGCTGAGGCATTATAAATTTTTTATTGGAAAATAGCAATGGAAGAAGAATTGAAGGCTCTTGAGGTTAATTAAACTTGGTACTTCGTACCCCTTCCTTTAGGCAAAGCTACTATTGGTTGTCAAAGGGTATATGCTGTAAAAGTCAATCCCGATGGTTTCATGCTTGTTTAAAAGTAAGACTTGTTGTGAAAGGATATGCTTAGGCGTATGGGGTTGACTATCTTGATACATTTTCTTATGTTGCCTAACTTATTTTTAATTCGTATTTTGATCTCTCCTACTATCACATATGATTACCTTTTTTTTTCAACTTGATGTCAAAGATGCTTTTTTTTTCATGGTACTCTTTATGAAGAAGTTTATATGGAGCAACCTCCAAAGTTTGTTGCTAGGGGGGAGTCATGAAGATTGGTTTTTAAATTTTAAAAAAAAAAAAAGTCGTTATATAGTTTGAAGCAATCCCCATGGGCGTGGTTTCTAACATTTTCTAAGGTTTTCTTTCTTTTGGACTATCTTGATGTGGAAATGATCATTCTTTCCTTGGTAGGGGAGACAAACTATTCTTGATTGTTTATGTTGATGATATTATCATCACGGGAGATAACTCAAAACCTATCTTCAGTAATAGTTTTAGACTAAAGAATTAGGAAAGTTGAAGTATTTCCTAGTGGCATAGTCACCAAAAGGTATTATTCTATCACACAAAAAATATGTCTTAGATTTGCTCATTAAGACAGATAGATTGGGATAAAAGCCTCTTGATTCACCCATAGAGCAAGGGGTTAAATTGGTTGGTGAGGGAGGAGAGATTCTTGATAATCCTCAGAGATATAGAAGATTGGTACGTAAGCTTAATTATGTCACAGTTATTCGACTAGGCTTTGCCTTTTTAATTAATATGGTAAGTCGGTTTTTGTCTTCCTTCCTACATTTCACTAGGATGCAGTTGTTCATGTTTCGAGATACTTGAAGAAGGCTCCAAGGAGTGGAATTGTTTACCATCCATGGCCATATCAGGGTTGAAGGATTCTCTGATGCTGATTGGGCAGGGTCTCTAGATGATAGGAGATCAACCAATGAATATTGGATCTTGGTTGGAGGAAATCCAGTATCATGAAAGAGTAAGAAACAAAGTGTTGTTACCCGCTCCAGTATTGAGTCAAAATATATAGCCATGGCACAAGTGACATGTGAATTAGTGTGGATTTGGCAGTTATTGACTTAGTTAGGCTTTAAAGCTTTAGTGCCTATGACTCTATGATGTGATAATAAAGTTGCAATGCATATAGCCTTCAATCTTGTGTTTCATGAGGGAACAAGAGACATTGAGATTGATTGTTATTTTATTCGAGAGAAGTTGTAGAGTGAAGCGATCCTTCCTAATCATATTCGAATCGGTGAACAACTTGTGGACATCTTTACTAAATCACAGAGTAATGATAGGATAGAACATATTCGTAACAAGTCAGGCATGATTAATATTTATGGTCCAACTCGAGGGGAAGTGTTAGAAGTATGAAGGGTAATCTTCGGGACTTTTCGGACTTATTTTGATGTATAAGTATTAAAATTTATTGAGAAATATAATAATTAATTCCTCACACACACAAGTTTTTGTTGATGGGCGAGCCTAGGCTATAATTTTAGCTTGACTCAAGGGCCTGTCGATTGATCATTTCTACTGATCATATTATTATGTTTGGAGGTTTATTTAGATTGGGAGAGATAAGAATTTCTTGGGAATATCATAGTGGCATAGTGGATTTAGTTTTATTGAGGTACACAACAACCGAAGCAATCTAAGCTTTTTTCCACATGAAATTTCTATTTGAGATCACAAAATGGTAGATTCTTAGAAATGAAGGATGCAAAAAAGAATTAAATGTAAAATACGATGACTCGAATTTGATATTTTCCTATCTTCCTATTGCCAACATCCTTTGTCTCTTTCATTAGTCCCATCTATCAGACGCCTCTAGGTGAATTTCTTTGAATAGTTGCATTTGAACATGTGATAGACAAGACAACGAGGACTTTAAAGGGTCCCGCAACTTTGTGGTGGAAATTATTTCCCTACCTTTTTGCGAATAACCTTTTCGAAAATTCTCTCCTCAAAATCAAATAAAATCCAATCAAACGGCTCAATCCCAAACGGTTTAAATGCAAACTACTCAATCCAACCATAATAACTAATCTAAAGAGACAAACGACATGCGATCAACAAACCCCGATCCTCATCTAACACATTCACATTCACATCCACAAATACCACATCACAACATACCCCACCTTGGCATTTTGCTTTGACTTTCACCTACTATTTATACATAAAATCCCCACCAAAAAAAAAGAGTCTCAAGGATAAAAGAAAGAGGGTAATTCTAGTCCAGTCTAGGGTATAATTATATAATCAAACATTTAAGAGCTTAATTATCTGCTAATCATACTCAAACCCCAAGATTCCACCCAACACATCGAGAAGCTGCAGATGTGCGGTGAGCTGAGGGAAATGGCCATCGGCTTCGATCATCTCAACCGTTGATTTCCCTTGGATTTTGTCACGCATGTAATGGGCGACCGAGTTCGGCACAACAACGTCGTTCGTGGTCTGAATTATAGTGCACGGGGTCGTCACTCTCCCAAGGTCCTCTCTATGGTCGGACAAGAAAACCGTCCTGGCTAAGGAAAGCGCAACTTCAGGCCTCATCCTTCTCAAGCACCCGGCGAACATCTCCACCGAGAGGGCATCATGCGGATGCACCACCAGAGAAGCAAAGTTGGGTGCCCATTCATTGTAGTCAGACTCTATGCTTAATAGGATCTGATCAATCTGAGCGGTCCCAAATCCGCCCTCATAGCTGTCCATGTTTAAGTACCTAATGAAGGCATGAAAAAGTAAGACAATGCAAGAACATCACCTTCAGCGTTTATGCTAATGAGGACAGAAGGGTGCTTGGATTGAAGTTTTGGACAATTTAAAAGGGAATTAGTGTCGTCGGCAGCTATCCAAACTATGGATGGTTTTATCATCTGCCATCCATATGAAAAGCGAGTAGAGAGTGAAGAGGACCGAAAGATAAAATTTAAAATAAATACGACGAAAAGTTGAGAATCATTGAAAGATATTTATGTGTCCACTCATCTCACTCGTGATGGGTCTTGGAACATTAAATACACCAAAGAGAAAGTGTTTTAGGCTCCACTCATTTTACAAAAATAAATGATTAGAAATTTATTTTTTTGTTTCAATGGTTAAGGTGGTGTGCGAGCAAACAGTACACCACCATATAAAATCTAAGAACCGAGGTCATATGTTAGTTATAACAAATCCTAGTGATGGGAATTAGTAGTGAAACTTTCTCTATTTAACATTAATGTCTCAAATACTAATAGTACTCATAACTGAACTCTAATAAGCCTTAGATGTATTCCTTTCATATCTTTTTACCCGTTCAATTTTCACTTAATTGGTCCAAACCATCAATTATTCGAGCCAAATCAATCGTTTTCATCTATGGTAGATATCAAAACAATAGCTTTTCAATACTCCCTTGTTAACAAAAAGGGCAACAAAAAATTTCGACATTGCATAAAGGAATTATCTTCACTTTAACCTATCTTTAAGTTTTGTAGATGAGAATATACGGAAAATCCCTCCTATGACCCCAACTAAGATTGTCTTTCATTTAGGATGTGTTTATTTCATGAAAATAAACAATTCAATAAAAAGAGTTTTCATTATCAACAACAATTTATGTCTAAATATATTTATAACTGATAAAAATATTTTTTAAATCAATCATTTTTTGCTAAATAAACAAAACCATTAAATCCATATGTTTTTGTGGGTAAACCATACTAGAACTTCATCATGGTGAAAAGAGAGTCCTTTTGAACCATTTAACTTCCTTATTCACATGCTCATCATAAACAAACTTAAGGAAAACTAAACATCCACAACTATGGAATTAGCAACTAAAGGGACAAACCCACGAGGAGAAAAATCTTTTTTTTTTTAATCATTTAATATTAGAATATATTAAAAATGTCGTTTTCCAATTTTGCACATTAGTAAAACGCACTGACCAATAATAATTGCTTGCTCTACTGGTGAGACATTTATTCAGGCCTGCCAAATCGAACAACACCCAAAAGCGGCGAAAACTGTACCATCTTTGAAGAGATGAAAACGTAGTAAACCGAAACAAATAAGAAGTGCTGATTCAATTGAACAAACTGCAAGAGAAACTAAACATTGTTCTTCCTTTTTCTTGAGGTGGAAGAAATATGTTTGAGTTACCTACCTAGGAGAAGCACCAAGGAGTATGAGGCGCTCGAAGAGGTCAGGCCTCTTCACAGAGGCAATGCAACCAATCATGCCGGACATGGAGTGGCCGACGAAGACTGTGGACTTGAGGTCGAGCTCATCGAGGAGAGAGATCAGATCACAGGCGAAACCTTCGTAGGACGAGTGCTTCACAGGGTCGAACAGACCTTCTTGCTCCTTGACAGCTCCCGAGAAGCCCCAGTCAAAGACGAGGACCCTGAAATGCTGGGACAAGACAGGGAGGATCTTGTCCCACACGGTCTGGTCTCCTCCGAAACCGTGAGCGAGAACCACCGTCTCGGTGCCCGAGCCGGTGAGCTTCGCGTTCAGGGGGGTCGAGAGGCCCTTATCTAGCATCACCATTTTTTTGTGGGAAGAAGAAGGAGAACAAGGACAAGAAACGAGAGAGAGAGAGAGAGAGAGAGAGACGAGTGATGGTGCGTAGGGGAAATAGAGTGATTAGAGCACTATTTATAGGAAAGAAGAGAAAATATTTTTACAATAATTGAGCATGACTGGTTACTGTTCAAATGATAAAGTCTTGGTTGGAGGAGCCTTATTGATGTAAGTAGATGCGCTCATCCGCGTGTTTCATGAGGTTTGCTTGAGTTGAAAAGTTTACAAGTTTCGTTAAAAAAAAAATTGTCCAAAAGATAAGAGATTCAGCTGTTAATTTATATGTAATGATATTACAAAAAATAGGGTCACGATTTTGTCCATGTTTCCCTATTGAGTTACTTCTTCTTCTTCTTCTTCTTTTCTTTTTTTTTTTTGGCCAAAATAACATCGCTTATTGCTTCACCAACAAAGAAAACATGAGAGTATACTCAAAGTGGAAACAACGATGACAAGAAGAAAGGTGAATTAGATACTCAATTTAAAGAGAAGACTTTTTCCCCCTTGGTGAGTAGTAACCTAATTAGTAATTTACTGTTAATTTAATTTTACTAAACTTAATTTTATTAAAGTTCTCATTTGAATGAAGTTTATAACCTGCAATCCACCAATCAAATATATAATGAGGAGAAAACAGCCTTTAAAGATATAAAGACTATCATAATTAATCATAAAGTAACTTTGACAAACTCAAATATCTCATTTTCATAAGTATTTACTCAAAGTTTGTAATGTCATTTGATAAGTGAATCAAATGAGATTTACTTTCGCGTCATTACTCTCATCATGTGTGTGATTGATATTATTAATCTATATGTATAATAGAAATATATAATGAATTGTAAAGATAGACGTTGAGAAAGGGAAAGAAGGGAAAGCTACGTCCATTTGAAGAGAGACTTCCACGGGATATTTATTTCCACATGTCCCGTCTGACATTCAAAGAAAGGACAATCGAGAGCTTTCTAGTGGTAGTCAGTTCAATGTTTCAACTTTTTGCATTTAAGAAGGCCAATGAAGTTGGTCTTCTCAGCATTCTCACTTTTGGTAATTAATGAAAAAGGATGATAATTCAAGCTCCAATTCTCGATGAAGTCTTAAAAGCTTCCAATCATCCATTACTCACCGATTAAAGAAAAGTATACCTACTTTTTGAAGTTGAAACCATACATTCACTTAATATCCAACATTATAAATTTTCAAATGTATGTAATCGGATTAAAAGCCACTGTAGGGGTTCATTTAATCTCGAAAATTGAACTATTTTAAAAATACTTTCCAAAAAATAATTTTTTATCTCATGAAATGAATAATCATTGAAAAAGGTTCTTTTATCGATAATAGTATATGTTTAAAAATTTTAGTTGATGATGAAAATATTTTTCATTTATCTATTTTTGTTAGCGATTTAAGTAATAATTTTTAGAATTTCTTTTTTAAAATTATTCATTTTTCGCAACATAAACGCATCCTAAAATTTGTGAACCTCAATTTTTCTGAAATTGTTTCCTTCCTTCTTTCTCTAATATCTTTTGGTGAAATACCAAGATGAATTTTATGAGACCCACTTTTCAATTATGTTCATATATAAGGAGAAGCGCCTTTTTTTTTTGTGATAGTTATGTGAAGATGCCAATTGGAATGGGCGTTTTCAATTGCTTAAAGGAAGAATCATTGCATGGACTAAATTAAAGATGTGAAAAAGGGAGAAAATCTCGCAGCCAAGTGTCACGGTCTGTAAATTCTCCCGTACTCGTGACACTTGTGAGTGGTGCTTGGGTTATCGAGTAAAGAGTGAGGAGGCAGAAAGGACAAACACAATTGGTCTGCGGGAGTGGCGTTAACACGGTTGGTGCTAGGAGTTCTAGGATAAAAAGATTATATCACTTAGGAACTCCGAAGGTAGGGTTGACCTCCCGTGCACAAACTAGTCAAGAGCTTATGTCACTCTCCTAACGAGGCCATGGCAAGCCAAACCAATTGTTGAGCCTAAATAAATCTGTTGTCTCACTCGATGGATTAGACGCCCGAGCAAAGCTAGGCGTGGTAGGATCTCGTACAAAGAAGCATTCACTGTATTGTTCGTGAAACAGCTACAGAAGAAAGGCTGGCCTGGCGAATTTCGCTCGTCAGGCGCCGCACGAGCCCTTCCGCGGCCAAGGAAACTCTCGACTCATGACACATGATATCAGAGTAGGAATTCCTCCAGTAAGTGGGTGAGTTGGAGAATCGGACTCCTCACTCCAACGTGAGTTGAACCGATTAATACTAGTGGTACCAGTCCTAGTGGGCGGAAAGTGAATCGCCGGGGCAAAAGATGCTCAAAGCGGGGCTCTCAGCTCCTAGGATGGCTGAATACTAGGACGAGTTGGTTCCTTGCTGAGTGGATAGCGAGTTAGAGAAGAACCGAATCCTTGTTGAATAGGGATAACGTTTCCTGGATCGATCGGTGAATTTCAAGAAGAGGTCTACTGCCACGTTTTCAACAAGGAAAGAACCTCCATTTGGTTTGCTGGGGTCAAGACGCTGAGTAGGCAAAAATGGTGCTACCAAAAGATACGGTTGACGAAGAATGCCACACTTGCCAAAGAAAGCGCAGGTGACCGAGAATGGCCGAGCAGCTGAGATCAAAAGAGGCTACCAATGGAGCAAAACCTGTTTTGTTGGACGAGCGTGACCATTTGATGTGAAATCCCAAAAGTGGCGCATCAATGGTTAAGGGACGCAATGAAGCGACAAAACAGATCGCAACGAAGGCGTTGCGAAATTGAGTGGGGGAGAATGTCACGGTCCGTGAATCCTCCCATACTCGTGACACTTGTGAGTGATGCTTGGGGTTATCGAGTGAAGAGTGAGGAGGCCGAAAGGAGAAACACAATTGGTCTGTGGGAGTGGCGTCAGGACGGTTGGTGCTAGGAGTTCTAAGGTAGAATGATTATATTACTTAGGAGCTCTGAAAGTGGGGTTGGCCTCCTGTGCACAAACTGGTCAGTAGCTGATGCCGCTCTCCTAACGAGGCCATGGCAAGCCGAAACTAGTTGTTGAGCCTAAAGAGATCTACTGTCTCACTCGATGGACTAGACGCCCGAGCGAAGCTGGGCGTGGTAGGATCTCGTATAGATAAGCATTCACTGTATTGTTTGTGGAACAGCTACAGAAAAAAGGCTGGCCTTGCGAATTTCGCTCATCAGGCGCCACATGGGCCCTTCCGCGGCCAAGGAAACTCTCGGCTTATGACACAAGCATGCATGCATGTGATTGCGTGCACTAAACGATGCTAAAAGGAAGACAACCGCAATTCATCGCCAACAGTTGCGAACATTTAGTGAGGTTGACTTTAGTGTCCAAATTGAGGACCACAAATTAGTATGCTGCATCTAATCCCCCACAAAGATAAATTGCGTTGAATTATAGGTGTTGTGGCTATTCATTTCTTGAACCCAATGGAAAAAATACCGTACTGTATAATGCTCAAAAAGTGCTTGATAAGTGTATCCATCAAGATAAAACTCAAACATCCAAAGTAATAACTATATATGTCAAAAAAAGTCAATGCCTTCAAAATCGAAATATTTTTTATTTGATTACTCAATGAGTGACATAAATGTACTACTACACAAAAATTCTTAACGTATATTACTTTATCAAAATGATGATTCCCATGCTTTTGCATTGAACAAGTATCTCATTTATTTACATAACGAGCCTTAAGTAAGTAAAACTCATTATTCATGAGATTCTCTAACAAACTCTATTAAATAAATGCGTGGTTTAATATTTAATTACTCTAACATGCTCTTACTTTAGTTTTGTGGCAATCGGCTCCACAATAATATGTCTTGCCGAAGCAAGGCAATATCTGCACCAATGAGGGTCGAACTCGGGACCTCATGGCCAAGCGCCCAACTATTTGCATCAACCCAAGAGCAATTTGTGCAATAATTACTTATTCATGCCCAACGAGCAAAACATTTATTAAGATCTAAAATGCACTCGTACAAATAATTTGATGCCATGCATGGCAATTTACAATCCGTAGTAAAGAAATTTACTAAACTCATGAAAAAAATAAATTAACAAAACAATCCATTAAGTCTAGTGATTAATATATGATACCTAACATCGATCTAGAAATTTTAAATTAGAAAGAAAAAGTCACGGGTCATGACTCAGGGATTTGATGACATAAAAGGCCCGTTTGTCCTGTTGCGAACCGTCGTGACTTTTAAGCAACCCCAAAGATACGTCCAAGATCTGCCTTTTTCCGGTTATTATAAATAAATGTACCTATCTACCACCAACTTAAGTAAAAAAAAAAAAAAGGCCACCAAGATAATCTAATATCGCAGATAATTTAATTATTGCAGAAATTAGAATATTCACGCTAGGAAAAGGACAGTATCGAAATCAGCAATGGACCTTGTCTTCTGAAAGTGAAAATTCAGGCCTTGGTCACCGTCTTGTTAGAACATATGTCGCATCTGTCTCGAGCTTGTCCATCTAATTTTATTATACATCGAAATGGGGATATCATTTCGCGAACGTACATTGTTATGTCGCTGTCCTCTTTCTCGAACCGCTAGTTTTGGTGCAATTTCTTCTCATCAACAATTTTTCTGTCCACCAGATTAAAAGAGATTATGATTTCTTTTTAGATGAAAAGACAAAGGGAAAATGGTTCAAAATGTTATCAATCGATTGTATAGCAGTCAATTCGATCCCCCTACATTTTTTTAATTTGATTAGTTTAGTCTTAACCTTTCGACAGTTTTCTAATCTAATCCTTCCATCTAATTTTGGCTGAAAATAGCTTACATAGTTGTCCAATCAATGCTAACCATCCTGCATGGCAGAAGCTATGTTAACGTTGATGATTTTTACAATCTTGTTGATTTTTTTTTTCTTGTTTTAGCCTCTCTTTTTTCCCTTTCTTTTTCCTTTATAGGTCATTTTAGCTTTCGCCTGATATCCTTGCCGGCCAAAGTGAGGGCGTTGAGACCCTCACCCCGCAAGCCCTCGTTATGGTTGGTGACCTCTACCGACCATTGTCGAGGCTCCAACGACTAATGGAGGGAAATAGAGAAAAAAAAAGGAAAATTTTGGGAAATTTAGAAAAAAAAATTGTGAAAATTATCCACTTCAATAATAACTGTGCCATGACATCTGCATTAGCGATTTATGGCCAAAACTAAATGGAATAATTACATTAATAAATCATCAAAAGATTTAAGACTAAATTAGTCAAATTAAAATGTTTAATACTGAATTAGCTATAATACAATAGAAGACTTTTTGGAAAATTGTCAACATGTCAAATCAAAACCTATCACAAAGAAATAACGGAGTACAAAATCAAAATCCACATAGTTAAATATAAGATGTAATTCCCTTCCTATCCATGTATGACATGATCAAATGCTTCAAGTACTTCAAATACAATTGGAGATTACAGTTTGATTCAGGAGTATTACGTTATATTAATTCTTGTGATTTAATGTCATAGTCATATTAGCCGTATCAAACATCCGATTACTTAATGAAGTGACTTAAATAATTTTAAATTTATGGATGGCAACTATCATGATGTCCGAATACTAAAGCCGCTCATAATTGCATATCAAGCATATATATACTATTTTAATTATTTTTAACTTGTGTACCATTATCATTTATAAGAAAACTTCCTTAGTTGACCGAAAGAAAGCATGCATTTATTTTACGCAGCGGTTACGTATGGTGGTGGTAATGTAATGCGACGGCAAATCACTATTGGTTCACGTATTATGAATCTCTTTATGCTTGGCACCGAGAGTTTTATGTGATGTATTTCACTTTTAATTAGTCTTGTTACACCACATGTCAGAGTCACATGATGTGACTGTCACATGAGATACCTCCTTTCAAAATTGAGGAGGAATTGGCATATGTGACTAATATTTGATTCAAATCTTTTCTTAGAGACATGGCGCATGAGTGGAAAGTATCAACCAAGGCTTTTGCCTTCTACAATTTCCGAGGGACTCTTGCCCTAGATCTCGAGGATTATATCCTCCTTCGTTCATGATGGGAGGAAAGCGTGATAATGAATGGTGATTAGAATGTTCCCCATATTATAATTTGGCCCCAACCATTTAGTTTCGTTGCCTTTCATGTCTCATATGAGATTTTGTTAGCTTTAAATGGTGTATATCGTCTGAGTGGTTTTTGTACTCTCCCAATTACGACAGTTCATTCAACTAAAGTTACGAAAATTGATTCAAGAGCAAAGACAATGTGTTTCGCAAGGACTGATATGATCAAATCTAGAATGAAAAGAATCATTTTGCAAGAATAAGTTAGTGTGGACATCATACGGTCCATGAAATTGGCTAGGGGGGAACTATGAACTACGCCAAAATCTGTTCATCGAGGACCATAATTATCTACCTAGCTTGAGTTGCACCTTCCCATCTCGTGCTTCATAACATGTGAAAAGACGAAGAGAAATAGTTTGAATTATCAATAACTTCGCGATTTTTTTCAAAAATTTCAGATATATTTTCAGACCCTTGTGATATACTCGATGTCCCCATCCTAATAAGACTATAATCGTTGCGACAAGCTTAGTCAAACACAAATCTCACCATCCAAGGAACATATCAATCTTCACCAACATATTTTTCAAAATTTTTACATATAGTTAAAGCTAAAGGGCCCCATGTCTAGAAGAGGGGACCAACGACAACATTGTCACATGACATCGAAGACCAGAGAAAAAGCTGTATTTTGGAACTTTCCGGCTTTTATTTTCGTGGAGAACGACAACGCCGTCGACCGGTCGTTCTTCGGCACTGTCTCGTTTGATAATATTTGGAAATTTAAAAAAAAAAAAAAAAACAATGATAATCAATTCGTTGTTAGAGAAATTAGCCTACGGGCTCCACTGAATTGGAAAGAGGGAAAGGAAGGCATTATTACATAATTTCAATTACTCCTCTTTTTGGGATTGGCATTAGTTTAAATCCATCTTTAAAAATAAAATAAAAAGATCAGCCCACCATCCATAGTAACACGGGTGGGGATGCAAGTGTTACATATACAAGATTCGACTCCCATACTCTATAAAGAGACAGAGTAAAAATGAGAGAGAGGAGAGAGGAAAATTAGAAATACAACCAAACCATTTGGAAATTTGATTAAAATAAACAATGCGCCAAACACAATTTTGGCTGAGGTTATATTTGTCCTAATCCCAAGTCGAGAGAAATAAATCATTCTGAATTCTGCGTGATGCTTTCAATCGACACAAATGACACCTCATGGTTGGATCGAAAAGTTTAACTTAGTCTGATACGGAGAATCGACCCGCCCAGAAGGGACCGGAAGAAGGTTAGGCATGCAAAGCGGAGGGAATATCCAATGAAGGTGCCATGACTTGCGGACCTAATCCATGAGAAAGTCAATTTGATGTCACGCTGGTCTCAGCACTTAGGTCAGCTTTTGTATCAATTTTGTCGTCCATAATGATTTTGGTTGGAATGTGTACTATGATCGCAAGCGAAGACAGGCCATTATACTTTCGCGTGCTTGACAACGGATCCCATTTTTGTGCTCAAAAATACATATTACGGCCCACATAGTAATTTGCTCAGCAAAAAAATATTTAAAATGTTTGTAAATTACAAATTACATACATAAATACTAGTTGTTGAAGAAGGAATCAGATTGTGTACAAATATTGATACCTTAGTAGTTATTTTCCCTATATGGGAACTTATTTTCATGTGGGATAACTCAATCAAATAATGAATTCTTACTCCTCAAACTGAAAAGATTTCTAAACACGTGAAAGAAACTGCTAGTTACTCTCATTGGCTCAACTGATTTTTTGGTGGATTTCACTATCTATGTGGGGAAGTTGCTAACTACCAGTCACATTCAAAAAGGTATAGGTCAAAAGTCACATCTCTTAAAATGGGATAGTCATTTGTAAAGAAAATGTCGACTAATACAATTCTAACAAGGACATTTTACTAACTAAAGTGACAAAATCACTCTAAGCTGGAGGTAAGAGGATTTATTGTTCAGAAACTAGAGGTCATTTGTTCAAACTTCATCAATGCACTGGATCAACACAATTGGCACAGCCTAAAAAGGTCTAAACATAACTGATTCATAGATTTGTTCCATGTTGTATTGTAATTAGAGCATTACCTTAACCAAACTACATGAATGTATTAGTTGAACAGAGTTTGATTAGGGAGGTTATAGGAATGGTACGATCTTCAAATGCATCAACGAAACGTTTTCAAGATGGTATTTGTCAAATTGTCAAGCAACAAGCATTGAGTCAAGGTGGAGGTTGTCTTCACTTGTTTTCTAGATGGGCTGAAAGAATATAGAGAGGCGGAGCGAAGATTGTACCACCTTCGTCTTGAATATTTATGGCTCATTTTTTTTTCCAACAACTGGGACAAAAGACTTGATTTTGGAATTTTCCATCAATAGTTTGTGAAGTTTTCAAAAATTTTGTTGTGTAATCAAAAGATGGCGTTTTGGCCCTTTTGGGTCATGGGAGAGAATCCAAAATTCTCCTTAAAAAACTTGATAAGTTTGACTGGCTTGAGGTTCATTAAGTAAGACCCAAAAAAATCTAATCCGAGTAGCCATATTTCAAAATTATCCTTATTCTTTTTAAAAGATACATATGAATTATGTAAGTAATTTGTTATAATCGGTAGAAAACCATAACACTGGAGTTATGCTATGTGTTGAGATTATTTACATTTAGTCTGTACTAGAGGATCCATCAATTGAAAAGTTTTAACTAGAGAAAAACCGTACAAATTGGATCAAGATCTTGTGTGTATCATCAGACGAGCCGAAGTGACTACGCCATTTTTGGTTTCGATTGCAATCAAAAAGTATATCAAGAATCTTGATGCTCAAATTTGGAATAGGATTGAATATTCCAAATCTGTCCTGATTCTATCTCGACTAAAAGGATGACGATCACTAAAGACCAGCCAGATCCAATGAATCTAATTAAGAGTCACATGTAGGGATTGTCCTTTGTAAACGTGTTTTTTACGCATCTCTTTAAGGGGTGAGCGAGCAACCTTATCGGGACGGGTGATTTTTCATTTTCTCTTCACAATTAATATAGATCATATTGAATAAATCGTGTTGGATTTATGATTTCATGTGGTCGTTGAATGATAAACTTTTTGGCAATTTAATGCCCAGTATGGGGGGAATGTGTTGTTGTCCTTGGTGGGTCGCAGCCTAGAAATTGCATGAGGGTCTAAGGTCCATCATGTCTGTTCTGCAGGTGTGCTCATTTAAATGACGGTTCCTGCCTAAATTTCTCGGTATATAAATGAACAAAATGTACGTATGGAGCAATTTCCTACAACAATAGAATTCTCAACAATTCATTCCACTTCCAGGAAGTAGATGCATTCTTCTCGTTTCGTCTGTTTCTCCAAGCATTTTTTTTTTTTTAAATAAAATTCGAGAGCAAGAATGTAGAGATTCAACTACCTTTTACCGCTTAAAACCTTTAATTCTCATACATTCTACTTTCAAGTAGGGCTGGTAATTTGGACACGACTTATTTGCACGATTTGAACACAACACAAGACCAAAAAGAAAAAAAAAAATAAAAAGACTTACGGAAAGCAAAAAGTATGAATAGTACCCAACACAATGTCACAATATGGTTACTTCATAAATTGACGTAAGATTTCATTGCAAGTTAATTATTTAGCTCATATTACGACCAAAAAAAAATTTAATTAGCTCATACAATCAAAACTACATGACCCGAATTACAAATTTAAATCATGACACGGTAATAGGAATCGTCAGTCCTATATCTACTTCCAGGGACGTGGGAATTGGTTGTATGAAAGAGTATCATTCCGTTTCTTGAATTTTTTTCTTAAAAGAAAAGAGGATATCGATTAGAACCGTGGATGATAATGAATCAGTTATCCAAAATATAAGAATCTATCAAATAGGGGACATTAAGCAAACTTATGAAATGCTCGTGGATCACCCCTCACATACCTCCTAAGATTAAAGCTCTATTTGTTTCCGAAAGAAAAAAGAATGATTTGAAAAATATTTTCTTAAAAATAATAACTAGCCAATGGAAAATTTATTTATTATTGATGATAATTTATGTCTAAATATTTTCATGTACAATAAAAATATTTTTCGTTTATTAATTTTTATAAGCAATGCAAGAAATTAGTTTTAGATATTTTTTTTCAAATTATTTATTTTCGTGAAAAAAACTAAGAGTAAAGCATGGAAATATATAAAATGGAGGAAAATAAGGATATAGACAGATTTGAACTTAAAACCCATGTTCTAATATCATGAAAGATTGTCCAATCTAATATAAATCTCATAAATAAGCGATGTGAAATACATTGATGTAGGAATATGCAACCTATAAATTAGAGTCAGTATATGGAAGAAGATCACATGTATATAAAAAGTATATAAACCCTGCAAATAGATGATGTGGGATGTTTTAATACCCCTTCTCTCGTGCAAGTTGGATTAAGAAGGATGCATGGAATTTGATGACGAACAATAAGCCTCGCATGTGAAATAAATTGGAGCGAAACTTGAGAGCCATGAAATATTTTATGTGGCTACTGCCAAAATATTTTAAAAGAGCCATTAAATGAAGATATGATTTTAATAGTTAAATAGAACAATCTTGACTAGAGTGAGCCGCATGGCGCCAATATAATATAGTCAAGGGATGAACACGTCGAGTGATGACTTTGATCGCTCGTTTTTGCCTTTCTATTTTCTTCTTAAGGTTAGAATTAGATGTCATAGTGGTCCAATGGAACAAATAATTCAAAGTCATAAATCCGGAATTTTTCCACCTGCCTATGGAGACTAGTCTCGTGACCAATAACAAGAAATAACGTCTAGTGTCAATGGATTCTTCTAATGTGATGACAATTTTTTTTTATTAAATTTATAATTAGTTAGTTTTAATAAATTTAACCACTGGGGTTTACCACCCTTCCAACATGGAAGGGGGAGGTGGGGGGTTCAAATCCCACCTTCTCAGGAAGTTGGGGGGAGGACGATTTAGTTTCAGAGTGGGTTTTGACTCTCATACCCTGCAAGGAGGTAGGGCAAAAGTTTGAGAGTGAGCGTTAGAGTAGAAATAGAGTATAACCGATCAAAAAAAAAAAATTAAAAAATTTATTTCGAAATAATGATTTTTCCGAATTATGAGCAAAGAGACTAATCGGGATCAGTAGCTTCTCCCAGTTGGATGTTCCTGCGAAGCCAAGTCCCCAACATCACATTCACATCAACTCATCGACTGATTTCCATTTCTTTTTCTCTTTTGCACAAGAGTCCAATTTGCCATAATTCAGATTGTAATAGACATATGATAGTCCTCAAAAGAAGACATTGTTCCTTCTTTTTAAGAAAACCCAACGAAAATGGCGACGTGCCCTTTAAATAACACGCCACCTCCCTTGTGACAATGATGCAGCATCTCCGTGATTGTCAAGAACTTAAGAAAATAACAAAACTTATAAACCCGAGAGAGGAGGAAGGGGATGTGCATCGAAAAAGAAAATGCTGTGTGTCAAACACGGTATCATCTATAAGAAGGAAAATTTGCATCTTTTGATTGTAATGTTAGATATTGGTCATTTTCGAAATGGATGGATGTGGCCTACCATGGACCACTTTTTTGTTACAGTATTAGAGACCTTGCAAGAAATTCGGTGCATTGGTCCTCGAACTGGTATAAAAAAAAAAAAAAACAACTAAACTGTGATGAAAATGTTTCTCCTTTTCACCTTAACCGATGAACAGGATAAAAAAATCAGTTTGCGGGCTTGTCAAAAGAGATGTAGATGGGAATCGACATGCTCCGACGCGACCTGCCCTCCAGACGATTGAAGAGCAACCGTGATCGCTTCACGACATGCCTCAAACAAATCTTGTCACCGTAAATGCCCAATGGGAACCTCTTCCGCCAACATCTTTGATTTACATAGTTCGAAACACGAATCACAACATTTTTTAGGATATTAAGTGTGTAGAGATCGAAAATGTTTTAAGAATCAAAATCACCCCCTGCCTTAACCTACACTACTGAACATGAATACTCTTCATCATACCGGTAATTCGCTTATATGAAGTTAGCGCAAGTCTCATTGCTCATCTCCTCAGCTTCTTGAACACCAAAATGACTTTACCACAAGCTAAACTTTTGAAACAATTTCAAAGACAGTCATTAATCATTAAAGGAAGAAGGAAAATGAGATCACATCCTCAATGAAAAGGGGGAAAAAATAGGATAAGGAGAAAAGAACCTAATCAACTGAATTCTTGAGCATTCATGTGCCTTTCCATATGAAAGGCAACCAATTACTGTACCCCTAACAATTTCCCTAAAGCTAACTTTAAGGGCTTCGAATGCAATTGAACCGAATGTACGGAAATGCCTTCTCCACTGCAAGCAGCCACTTCCTTGCAAGAATGGTCAGAAATATCTGCAGAATCAGCCACCACAATCTTGTTGGCAGCATGCTTCTCCTAGAATACGGATGAATGTGCTTCGGACTGAGGTTTAGGGGGCGGAAAAAAATGCCTGTACGAAGTATGTGAGATGGATAAGACAATTTATTATCGGTAATAAAAGATTAAAGGGCATGACCGAGAGCGAGCCTGCCTTCAAACTTCGCACTAAATTTTAATGCCATGACCTATTGCAGAACCCGTTCCTAGGCCTTTTGCCAGATACCACATATGAAAAGGTGTCAAGCAACTGTCCTGCTAAGCTACTCCGGTCATCACTCAGAGCCTGAACAAAAGAGTTAACCACTCTCCGTTCCTGCTCCGTGGATCTTAGGCTGAACCATGTTAAAAATTTCAGCCTGAATTCTTGATTGATGAGACCCCGACATTCAAGTTCCCTGATGGTCTTGACGCAATCCTCAAAGCTATCGTCCAAGCTTCCCGAGCCACTAGAAATATTGCTAGGGGACCCATTTATCAGAGTACTATCGCAATCATGCAACTCTTCTTTCATGCTCAAAGCTCTTTTTCTGCATAGCTCGACCTGAGAATCTGCACCTGGTGCTTCTCCAGCAGCAGCCCCACATGTCCAGGCCGCTGACTCGCCAATCATCAGGGGTCCAGCTCCATTGTGCTTCCTGAGTTCATGGGAAGCAGCATCATCATCCACCTCAACAACCTGACTGAATAAGCAGCCATTATCTTCATCCCTGGAGAACTCATAGGGAGGGGCTGCCTCATTTAAATCAGGGACAGAAGCAACATTTAAGTCAAGTTCACGCGGAACGGATGGCACATAATTTTCTACAACTTTCTTGGGCTCCGTCCTTTTGCTTATTCCGCAACATCTCTCCATATCAGCACTGCAGAAGCCTTCGAAGCATCCTCGCTCTTGAGCTGAAGCCAGGTGCAGGATCTTTCCGAGATCACGGACCTTGAAACCAGCAAAAGCAACTGCATCTGTAGAATCAGGCTTGCTATTGGAACCAGAGGAACTTCCTTCAACAAGGGCTCTCTCTTTGTTGCCATCAATAGCAGCTAATGGGTTGTGGTTCTTGTGGATGATCTCCACACTTTTTGTGAAACACTTCGCCTCAGAATGACCCAAATCACCTGCTTCTGTATAAGAAATTATGTGAAAGGAATATTCGGTGCATGGCTGCAGATTGGATATCAGAATTCTTCTCTTGTCTCTAGGAAAGACACAAGCGGGTTCTTCTCTTGTCTCGGCTCTACTCTTATGATACCACAGTTTGTAACCCTTAATGTCGTCAGACGATGGAGAAGACAATTCAATCAGAACAATAATGACAGAGGATGAAGTTACTTCCTCAAATAGGAACTTGCAAGCAGCGGGACGTGACTCCTCTGTAACAGATACAGAAAAATTGTTAAAGAAAGCTATCATGTTAAAGTACTTCACAAAAGATAAGGGCCTAGTACAACGGAACTAACCTCTACGAGTTATATTGCCGTTGGAAGCACTGACCAACAATTCCTCCGCTCTTTCAACTGCAAGAGAGCAGAGTTTCTGCACATCAACGGCAACCGATAGCCTGCTGACAATTCCCCGTGCCATCTTGGCAGAAAAACCATCAATGGGACCCACCTCTGTTTCTAATTTGGCCTTTGCGTCTTTGACATATTTGTGCAAATCTTTGAACTGGGAAGTACCATCCAGAAGCCTGTAACTCAGGTATATCCTATAGCAGAGGACATCGATACGACGAGCATCCTTAGCCATAGCTATCTGCTTCTTCCAACTTCTGCATGTATCCACGTAATAAAGACATCAGCATAAGTCAGAAAACTATAGCAGGAAAACAAGTAAATTGTTCTATTTTAGAGATGATCTGAAGCATGACTAAACCCACATATATGCATACCACAAATTGTACGAAACATCTTGTTCTTGGCCACATCTTACAAAACAATATGCTTAGAAGCTTCATCATAACATTTAAAAAGAGACATGTCATCTTATCTGGCCATGGCAACTTCAATACCCAGAATAGGTGGTTAATACATAGCTACTCCACCTACATTAAGTAGAAATAAGAGAGGATCCAGAAGGAACATAACTCTGTCAAAAGTTTCGTGAAAAAATCAATCATTTTAGAAGTAACATTACACTCTTTAACCCATGAATTTCGCGGCTATTACAAAATATAAACTTCTTTCACTCTTTTAAACATCAGTTAATTAGGAATCTAATAAACTCAGGAAGAGGCTCAAGATAGTTTTGTCAAGAAAAATGTTTGAACTAAAACTCTGGTAGTCATAAATATAAGGCCAAAAATGCTTCACAAAATACATTTTTCATGTGAAACTCAGAGCAGACACATCAACTCTTAAAGCAACGCCCTGATGACTGAAAACGTGAAACATAGAAAATACTAATACAGAGAATATCACAAAAGGCAGGATGCAAAAAGCATACTCATGCAACTTTTTTTGGCTAAACGCACAATCATGCAATACACAAAACGATCCCAATAAGGCACAGGTAGAGTATTTAACCCAGATATAACAGCAGGGGCCACCCTTAACAGAATGAAATAATTATCTGGCACATCCAATAAAAAAATAAGTTTGACGGTAACACAACTTCATATGCAAAAAAAATCAAGGTGCATGTCCAATCAATGAGTGAGTAGAACAAACATTCATCAGATAACAAAAATTCCACAACCACGTGCCTGTGGGGCAAGGACAGCCACGATATTTAAAAAAAAAAAAAGAGTACTGATGCATCAGAACAGAAGAGTGAAAAGAAGACCACTTACCCTAAAATTCCAGAAACTTTGCCACAAGACGCACAGCAGTAACTGCCATCAAGCTGCATCAGTTGGCCAAGATCAACAACTCCAGCCTTTTCACGTTGAAGAGCACATTCAATGTGGCATGACAACCCACAGGAGCCCAATACCCCATTGTCAGACTCTGATGAGCACACCAACCAAAGGCTGGGATCCTTATTGTCATCAAATAAATGGCAAATGCAGCAAGAGCACCTCTTGCAAAATGTATCATCAGTTGAAAGGACAGCTCTACATGCTGAATTTTTGCATATCCATGACTTTGAATGCCCAAAATCCGAAGCCTGTTCAATGGCTGGAGGAAGTCGCATTGGATTATCTCCCTTTCTCGTTTGCTTCTTGGAAGAAGGTTGATTGCTTGGACTATTAGAGGCTTTCCTGTGATCCTGCTTCTTAAATGTTTTGTTGTTTGGTTTCAGAGGTTCTCTCATTTTGCTTTTGGATGAGGCTGAGTTTTTCTTGTCCTTATCGAAGCAAGTTCGAAGAAGTTCCTTCTTCAGACCAGATTTTAAGTACTCCTGCAGCAGATCTGGACTTTTTGAAGCATCATCTGAATTCCCATTTTTTTCGGGAGTACTCTGCACACTTGAAGATAGACTCTGGATACCTGAAACTGTATGGAGAACATAGTTCTTTTTAATGATGGGAGAAAGAAACCATTGAAAAACATAACAGAAATAAAAATAAAACAGATTTAAGAAAAGAAACAAAAAGTTCCCATGCTTACACAACTGGAAAGAAACCACCATGGCAGAAATAAAAGCCAGCACTCATAAAAAAAGAAGCCTATAAAACACATCAACTCGTTTCACTCAGCAATGATCAACCACCATTGCAGAAATAAAATCCAGCACCCATAAAAGAAGCCTATAAAACACATAAACTAGTTTTACTCAGAAATGACCCGGTATATTAGGACATCTTGTAGCTAGCGCCCCCACCCCAAAAAAAAAATAAAGGAAAAAGAAAAATTACTAGAGTTTGTCGAAGCATAAGTCGAGACAAAAGGAGTTCCATATATTGCTATGAGTACCTCTTTTGTAAATGCGGTCAGTGATCAGTTTAGGCACTCATCAAGAACAACCCATGGCAAAAGGGTAATGGGAAAAATCATAAAACACAACTAATTGCCACAAGGACTTAAACAAAACATGAAGTTTGTGGTGTGGAAGTGAAGTCTACAGGTTAAAAAGCAATATAGTCAGAATACCTAAAGATTTGATCATCTAGACTAGATTGACCACGAAAAACATAGCAGAATTACAAATCGGTTGAATATCAGCAAAATTATGAAAGGTGAGGTATTCTCACACAATCCTACATACTCTACATCCTAATTCCATGAAAGAATCCATTGTTGAGGAAATTTTCGATTTATGTTGTGCAGGATATCAAAGGAACCAATTCAAGCTAAGAGCCAGGTCAGATCTTGCATAGATCCATTAGATCTATGGCGCAGTCTCTCTCAACAAGAGGTCAGAGCTCTATCTAACAAGCCTGTGAACACAACAGGCATAAAGAAGGCAGGAAGCATGAAACACATCGTAGAATAGCTTTGAAAGAACATACCCTTTTAATATTAGATCGACAGGATTATGACAGAAAATGAACAATTTTGACCAGGATCCTGCAAATCTATTTAGTTTAAATGCAAGGACAAAACACCGAGGTTAGGATAAAAATCAAGAAAAAGCTTTCAGACTTACGCAGATCCTTGAGAAATCCTACCGGTTTATTCAGTCTCCATCAAATCAAACTTCTCCGATCTAACAAATGTAATGAACTCAGGGGCCATTCACGTAGGTAAGTTCTCAGATCTGGATCTCAACAGGCAAGGAGAGGACTAATGAGAGATGTGCAATTGAACCTATGGGAGGAATGTGCGCATACTTATAATCGCATCCCATCAATATATGGTCACAAATCTACAATTGTGCTTTAAAAGATGCAACATATTAAATTAGATGCCTAGATGCCGCTCCTTACGTATTTTGGAATCCGAAGAGTTTCACGTGAACCACTTTTGACTTCTTGGATTAGTCTAATCGAGCAAGATATCTTTCCCAATGAAAAGAATCCTAACCATCCACACTCATTTCTCCAAGAATACCATTTGTGAGTGCCACGTGTTGGACATGCGTACATTCACAACCAGGCATTGAAAGTATGCCCGATATCTTAGTTGGATACTAATTCTGGCAAATTTTAAACCAGAAAAGAAACTTAAATCTGGCGTAATTGATAACAGACAAATGATCCTTCACAATACACATGAACTGCACTCCAGTTCGGAGTGCCACAAGTAAGTCATGCATATGTTTGGATATCCACGTACAGCAATAACCATAAAATCTTCTGAGCATTTCAAATTTTCACAACAATAAAAGGAGGCATAACCGATAATAGAAAATATCTATAACAAAAGAGAGGTAATGATAAAACTATTAACCTCTGCCTGTCTACCAAGCTAGATTGTGTCGTAAGTTTGCAAACAAAGAGAACATGCTTTAGACAGAAGAAAAGTACGAAAAGGTAGAGAGGAAATGCACACAAGGCAGTAGTAGTTCCACCACATATATGACACGGGCATCAGATTCGCAATTATTTCAGTAGTTGGTGATCCCAACAACAAATATTATTTTCATGACCACACCCCTCACAAGCTCCATCGATCAATTCCAGATAAGGAATTCTAAAGCATTATCCAAAAAATTTAATGTGTTCAGAGAAATGTGAACTCGCTCTTGTTCATCTTCACATTGATCTCGGCATTTGTTTGAAAAGTCCCGCAGAGAATTGATAAGAACACTGTGCAAAACATAAACTCTGGTTCAGAACATGCAAAGTCCATTAAAGGCTTCGACTCAATTCACTATCATCACCTCTCTTGATCTATTTGCCCTCTAGCAAGGAACCAACTTTTTGATAGGCTCAGAAGGTGCTCAGTGCTGACACAAAGATAGGCCTGTCTGTGCAGATGCATAAAAGCACATACACGTTCATGTATGCATACAAGCTTGTGTACCGCATGCCTATTTTCCGGACCAGCTGTAACATGACAAGAGGTTCCACTAAAAATCATGTTGCTGGTTTTTCCTAATCTGTTAATGCAGACAAGCGGAGTCCCAACATTTTTTCAATAAAATATTAAGCCTAAAAGGTACTCATGCACATGCAGATATCTTTTGGCATATAAATATATGCACACACATGCGTGCATTCTGAGAGACTACATAGGATAAGAAGAAATCTATGAACCTAATCAGCTTATCAGCTCATTGGACATTGCGTTGACCAGATAGTAAAGCATCTCCTTATCAATTCTATACAAAGTCATTGAATGGAATGCGATATACTCAAGATCATCATCCATACAGAACATAGATGAAGGTGAATACTAAAATTTACTCATCACGAAACCGCAATGTATCTTGATCATCCTTCTTACAGTTGCAACTCTTACGAAGAGCAAGTAAACAACCAGACAAGCAACACTAAGAAGAGGAAATGGATGGTTATGTCCAAATACAAACCTTTAGCTAAGAACTTGTCTTCTAACTCCATATTCTGGTCAACTAAGTAAATAAGACCAAAATCAACTCTCCCCGCAACAGACGATCAGCGACAGAGCATCTGCATAATAGCACATAAGACATAGAAGCAATTCAGATTACCAAATCAAGATACAGAACTTACGAAGAGAGTTGTCGCTAAGGCACAAACTAAGGACCTACATACTTTGCTCTTCTGGCTTTTTTGGATATTATGACTAAAACAGACAGAAGAAAAGAATCTAACTCTTCCGATCACAAGATCAAGAAAGCACCTTTGTAAGTGACCACTTTCTCTAGAACGCAATTCAAATAGTTTTCACCTGATTGAAGGAATCATAAGGTGATTAAAAGCGAGTTCGAACATAAAGTTTCTTTCTTTTTGTGCACTTGAGCTGCTTCAACCCCCCCCAAAAAAAAAAGTCCAAACTTTTGACCTTTATATTAATGCATTCTGGCAGAATCAACACGGGATGACAAAGTATCGAAAACTACAATGCGAACCAATAAATGTATCGAACAAATCAAGATGTAGCCTCAGCATCATAGCATCATTTCTAAAAATAGATCAAAAACAAGTATCATCCTCAATGCCTCCCCGCATTCAATAGAACCGTCTTCCGCAGCATGCAGCATTCGCAACGCCGCGAACAATAAAGTGAAGCAGAATAATTCCACCTTTCTAAGCTCCATCTTAAATGCCACAGAAGAAAAAAAAACAGCGGCCAAAGCAAGGACCTTTGACCCGCCCCCCGAATCCGACTCAGGCCGCGGCACGAACCAACGCGCGAAGCGAAACCGGACCCAGACAAGTCCAGCCAGACGCCGCGCCCTCGACTCACGGAATGCACGGCAATGCCCATGCATTCCTCTCGAATTCAATCGCCCGCCGGAACCACCGCGCGCGGCGGGCACCGAGCCAGATCAAAGAGGCCCAATCAAAGGCCGCGACTTCTTCGCGCCCCCGCCGAATTCGCCCCGCCGGAGGACGACGCGGAGCACGAAAATCCGGACGGGCGGGAGGGGAACGCGCGGAAACGCGAGACGGGCCGGATCTGAGTCGAAGCGACGACTCACGGAGGCGGCCGTTTTCCGAACCGAAAACGGGAAAAACAAAAAATAAAAAAACAACGGAGAAGAAACGCCGGAGACGGCGACGAATTCCCGCCGGAACGCACCTGCGCAGGCCAAGGCGACGGAGCAATTTCTAGGGTTTTCCCCGTTCCCGCAGCGAATCAAACCGTAAGATGGAGGTGTGTCTCCTCGCGGAGGCCGATTTTTGAGAGAGAGAGAGGGAGGTCTTCGGAGTCCTCCTGGAAAGAGAGAGAAACTCCCGTTCGTTTGATGTTCACGTTTAGGAGTAGAATAGCGAAAAAAAAGAAAAAAAGAAAATGAATTTCAAAACTATAAATACGAAATTAAAACGATTAAAAAACCGAACTGCAAGGGGGCGAGTGGGGCACACGCGCCGCCCGGGCGCGTCGGGGCCGTTGGCCCGCTTCGAAAAGTGCAGTTAGTCGCTGCCACGCAGGGGGAAAAGGTAAGTGAACCACTGTCCTTCGATCCGATTGGCGCGTGCGCGACACCGCCCGGGGGGCGGAGGGGGCGCGCGTTCGCGTCGGAGTCGATTTGCGGGAGGAAAAAATAATAATAATTAAAATTTCTTTTTACGATCCTTTTCCCCCCTCCCGGGGGCGTTTTCCGATTATTTCCTTTATCGGGTTCTGGCCCCTTGAAAAGAAACAAACACGAAGGAAATTTCGAAAAAAAAAAAATTATAAAAAAAGGAAAGCAAAACTCGTGCAGTCAAATCCCTGTCATTCAGGAATTAACACACCACGAGAAATATGGACCCTCCCCCGGGACGATTACTCGAATTTAAGGTCGCATGATGTTGTTGTTTCGTCGGTCGTGGGGAAGGCCGTCAAACGGCCGACTCCGTCGACTCGAGAATAATTCAACCCGAATAGATTTATTTGATTCATTTTCATTTATTATATATAATATAAGTTTAGTAACTTATACTCAACCTAATTCATCCATAATTCATACTCACACTGACCCTACACAAACACTTTCCATATTTAACATAAGATAAGAAAACCATCCCACCAAAACTAAAGTGAGATTACAGAATAAATGAGCGTTAGATCAAGTGAAAGTTATAGAAATTGATAGAGTTTAAATAAGTTATAAATTTATATATGACTTATTTTAATGTTTAAACTTATTTATATGATATAGTTACACATGTCGACGAATCCCGTCATGAGTCATTGATAAAGCACATTTCTTTTTTAAGCATACGTAAAGAATGGTTCACATTTCACGTCCGCGACGCGTAGATCTGAGGTCGATTCCGTCTTGGAGATGATCATTGCATGGCCACGCCCCTACTTTTTTCCGGTCGAATTGCAGCATTTGGGGGGGGGTGTTGCTCCACTCATGAGGAATCCAATTTGGTTCCCACCCCCACCGATTGGCTAATCCCCCCCAAAAAAAAGATTAGATTGTAAACTAATGCCTTTGTCGAGCTTTAATCATTGACGCGGAATGAAGAGGGACTAAGGCCCGGATGACACGTGGTCGAGCGAGTGGCCGACACGTGTCGCTGGAATCTCCCTTTGGGGGGATATTGGGGGTGGGGGGGAATCGGTCAAGCAAAAAGATTGGGGTCGGAGGGTTGAATTGGAGGGCCGCTTTTTCGCGGGTGCGCTTTTTACTGTTGTTCTCTTCTCCGTTTTTTTACAGCTGGCCAATTAGTAACCAGACACGTGGCGCCCTGCCAAAATTCCCCCAAGGAAAAAAATAAAAAAATGAAAAAACTCCCTCCCTTCAAGATTCGACCGGCACGAGTAAGTCGCACGCGTGAGAAGTTAGGCGGTCGAAAGGGAGAGTGGGGCTCGGTCGAAGTTGACGCCGTCCATACGTTTGCTCGGTCAAATTCTTAATTAAGTTCGATCCTCCAATGAAATAAGTACGTTTGAATAATCGATCCGTGCACAGCTAATGGAGGCGGGCCGGACCAATGCGAACAATCGAGGCTTATTCTACGGGAACGTGAATTGAATCGTATCGCGAATCCACTTTCATATAGATTGACCTTTTCTCGAAGTGGGAAAGCGACGTGAACGGTCCCTAAACTTTGGCTAAATGTGCAATGCCGTTGCTGAGCTAATGAAGGGGGCATGCAGATCGCGAGTGGGCAAGACTAATGTGAACAGTCGAGACTTATTTTCGGGGGAATGTAAATTAAATCGCGTCACGAATTCAATTTTATATAGGTTGACTTTTCTTGAATTAGGAAAATAACGTGAATAATCTATAAACTTTGGCTAGATATGTGATGTTGTTTCAGGGTTTTTGTAGTTTATTCGGTGTGATATGATTGCATTGTGATTATGAAAAATTGTTGTCATAATTTAGAATGGATAACTTTTGATATTATGATCTTGCTGATATTGCTTATCTTAATGTACTATCCGTGATATTGCTTATCTTAATGTACTATCCATAATCATTACACATATCGTTGAACTAAATATAATATTAAAATATAAATCTATATATAAATAGGGTGGGGTGGGCCTAATACAATCCCCAGCCCTACCCCGCCCTGCCCTGCCAAGATCTCCCCTGTCCATTTTTTTGTAAAATTACTTACCCCGTACTCATCCTTAATTACACAATTTATGGTGTTATTTATGGTCAAAAAAAGGAAAAAGAAAGAAAAAAAGCTTTAACCAAAGCGGGTGTTTGAAAATTTGGATGGCCCTATTACAATCCCCATCCGCGCCCCATCAAGATCTCCACCGTTCATTTTTGGGAAATATATCCGTCCCATGCTCATCCTTAATTAAGGAAACAAAATTTAATGGAAATATACGTTTGAAAATTTGGTGGTACTCATATGCTTCTTCTAACTATTTCTGATCTACCTCCTTTCTGGTTAGATGGAAGAAAAGTGTTTTGTTGCGGTTAAAGACGACACCATGAGTGAGAGGAAGAGAGAAATTGAAGATGGCTTTTATTTGACACTTTTGTTGAGGCATGTTGCTCAAGGAGTAGACATAATAATTTTCGAGGTGAATGTATGAGGATGTTGGACGAAAGAAGTCTCCTATTAGACGAAGGTATCAGGTTTCTATTGCATAATTTTCAATAAGCTAGTGTCAAAGTTAATCGTAAATTGGTGGCTCACTCCTTATGTGCGTTGGTATTTGATGAAATATCTTGAGGAGGAGCCTTAGATGACTCTCTAATTGCCGTAGCAGATGGCGTCCTAGGCTTCTCATTGGGCTTGGCTAGGTTGGGACGATCGAGGTAGATCCGCAGGACAAATGTTGTCATCGCCAACGCATGCAAAATTGGCTAGGCCAAAAGTGGAAATTTGAGTTGGGAAGGAAATCATACCCGGATTAATAGGGCGGCCTCAAATGTCAAAGGCTCCCATGTGAGGGGGGAGTTCTATTAAGGTGCACAAGTAAAGTATTAGGCATAAAATGTCCCGTGTCAAGGATATGATATTAGGTGGAGTATCCAATATATCATAATTTTCTTTTTGTCCATCCAATGAATCAAGTTGACTTAACATTGTTTAAACTTTTGAACGAAGGAAATCTAATAAAATACATTGATGAGCTTAAAGTTGAATTCTCCTCCATAAATTCCTCGATGAACAAATGGTGTAGGCTTCGACTGCTCTTAACGAATAATTTTTGCCAACTCAGTTCGGTCCAGTGGTTGAGTGGAAAAATTTAAAACTCAGCAAGCACATTCATACAATGCCGTGTACAAGTGTCTATGTAAAGACTTTTAAGGCGCGTTTGGTAACATTTCTGTTATTTTTTTGTTCCAGGGAACGAGAAATAGAAAAAGTATTTACGTGCAGGGAATAATTTTTGAATAAAAAACGCATTTGGTAAACTTGTTCCTAATAAAAAATGAACGAAAACACGTTTGATAAATTTGTGTTCTTTTTTATTTCTTTTAATTTTTTAATATTTTTATTTTTATTTTCTTTATTTTCTTTCTTCTTTCTTTTTTTCTTCTTTTGGCCTGGTCGCCGACCTCGGCCATGGCCGGCGACCCGGTGACGAGGGGCCGGCGGCCTCGCCTTGGCCGGCCGGCTCGAGCTCACCCGGCGGCGAGCCCGAGCTCGCCTAGCCTTACCCCGCGCCGGCGAGGCTCGGCCTCACCGGGCCACCGCTAGGCCGGCGAGCCTCACCGGTGGCTGGGCAAGCTCGGGCTCGCCGGATCTGGGCGAGCCCGAGCTCGCCCATCTAAGGCAAGGCCTCGCCAGGAACCGGCGACGCTCCGGCGAGGTCGCCAGCCCTCGACGGCCGGTCGCCGACCATGACCGAGGCCGGCGACCGGCCAAAGAAAAAAGAAAAAGAAAAGAAGAAAAAAAAAGAGAAGAAAAAGAGATGAGAGAGAAAATTTGTTCTTAAAAATTGTTCCAGAAACAAGAAACACATTTTTTTTTGTTTTTTATTTCATTCCAAATGTTTTCCTAAGAACAAAAAAATAGATTTGGAACAAAAACGCAAATAAACACATTTTTGTTTTTTTTGTTCTCTAGAACAAAAAAAATAGAAATTTTATTCAAAAATAGAAAAAAAAAGAACATTAACAAAAGCAGCCTTAGAAGACGTGTAAAGTGGCGATAGTGGTCCAACGTCTCCAGCATGAAGTTGCTGTCTTTACCTCTCTTTCTACACACCGAAAGATACGCACAGTAACTTTAGACTCCTACCACAGAAAAAAACTCGGTATCAAAGATCGAGAGCTTTTCGTTTCAGCAATCTGATCATTACTCGTATCGTAATAAGCGGCAGAGGATCCCATCAAATGTTATTGTCCCATCGATGATTTAAGGAAAGGATCGGCGCGCATGACACATGTTCGACCCTAGCCGTGTCGCCTTTCCGACCATTTCTTCGTGCTTCAATCGGAGGCCACCTGACGAGGTGGGAATAGTGGTGGGTCTAAGTGGGGCTACTTTCCAAGCAGGTCTCGAGTGCCTTATAAGAGAGACACGTCCACCTCGAGATGCAGCAAAAGTGAGGTGACCCGAAAGATAGATAAGGGGGGGGGGGAGAGAGAGATCTTGAAACGACGCGAGACGTGACCCGGTTGCAACAACACCAGATACGATGGGGAGGCAAGATCGTGGCCGCTGCGCCCTTGTTACGCATCAAAGTACGGGGGGGTTTTGTCACGCCCGCGAGCGAACATCGGCGATTCCGCCACAGTCCGCGGTGTTCCAATTTCGAACGACAGGGCTCTTTCCCTATGTTGGCCAAATGCGTACATCCCTCATCATGACGATTGGGAACTAAAAACCCTGGACCAATAATTTAACCAGGAAAAGGTCCAGCAAGATCGGCTTTTGTCCTAGCATATCGAGTATTTCTATATATATTGTGTTGGGTATTTAATGGGTGAGTCTAGGAAGAGCCTAAAAAATGGTTCTATGAAAGATCGGAATTTCATCGCTCGTGTATTGAGGTCGGGCCAAAGGAAAGTAACCCCTTATCGATCTTTTACATTGGATTCAGGTGATTTGTTTTTGACTGGACTGTAAAGATGATCATATTAAATTCAAGGCAAGCTGGTTATGTAAGTTTCCTATTATTATTGTAGATTTGATCATCTAAAACATGGTAGGTTGCTCGGAAATCCGAGTCATAGATTTGTAATCAAATATAGATTTTACAAGAATATTGTTGCTATGGGAGCTTTGCGACAGTCTTGTCGGAGAATATTATGTAAATTTACTAGCTACAATCATACTAGCCTATTATTGGGAAAAATGTCTAAAAAGTTTTTAACCTGTTGCATTTTGATGAATTCTGTCATAATCCTTTAAATTATGCTAGTTAAGTCCCAAAAGTATGGTTGAGTCTATCATGTTAATTTTAGTCAAAAAAATTTAATGTAAGTGCCAATGATGCTATGTAAGACATTTGACTATGACATTGATAAAGTTTTTATTTTTTTTCTTTTCTTTATCTTTTTTTTTTCTTCCAAGTTTGTTAACCTCAATGGCCGCTAGGCGAGGGCCACGAAGCCCTTGTCAATTGGGCCATGATCCTCGCCTCTGGTGGGTGAGGGTTGGCCAGCCCTAGCCTTTGCCTATGACCGGCGAGGGTTAGCTAGTGGCCCTCGCCAGGCTTAGAAGCAAAAAAAGAAAAAGAAAGAATTGAAAAAAAAAAGAAAAGGAAAAAATTAAGATTTTAAAAATTTAAAAAGATGATAAAAACTGTCTAAATCAACGTCAGATGCGTCACATAAAACGGTCAATGATCATATCAACAATTTTCGGTTAAAATTGGTCAAATAAACTTAATTGACAAAACGTAAAAAAATATTTAAAGTTCAATTAATAAATTTGAAAAGTTTAAAATTAAATTGGTCAAAATGTAATAAGTTATTAAATTTGTGCAATGAAAGTGGACTTGCAGTTGGGGCCGACCACCTCCCCATGATGAGGAACTTTCATAGACAAATGGTTTGCGGAAAACATGCAATTGCAAATGATCAATTTTTGTGAGACCCACATGATTATCAGCCCTCGACAATGAATAAGGAATCCTTTGTGTGAAGTTTTAGGTAGAGGACCATGCCTCCTAAACCCTATCTCGATTACTTGTTGTTTAGATTATAGACACCAGTACTTTACGATCATAATATAATCCATTGGACACCTTGAAAGTTTGATGATGAACGAAAAAGGCCGAAAGCATTTTCTAATCTCTTTGTCTGACATCCATCTGGCCTGAAAAGCCAAAAGCAGACCCAAAAAGAAGTGATGAAAACGGTTCTTTAGCTTTTGTTCTTTCTATATTTAAAACATATGTTGGACTAGGTGGGGTGCTTCTACAAGTTTTCAGCCAGAAATTTCTTGAATTTTTTTTCTCTAATTTACTCTAAATTGTAATGGTCTTAACTTTTTTGCACTTATAACTAGTAATTTATCTTTATATCCGATGGCTCATCTATATCTCTTTGGAAAGGAAGATGTTAGCACTCAGTAATTAATCAATAATATAGTAAAAATACCTCAAATTGTCGCATGCGATAGTAGCTATGATCGGTAATCGTCCTTTATGATTGTAATTTTCGTATAGGACTTTGTAAATGACAAATCAATAACCGTCCTTCACATGGACATAATTTACTTCTAATCTTGCGAAGTTCAATATATGATCGTTTGACTTTCCATGAGAAATCATAACTAACCCGAATCTATTGTAAATATTTTTTCTTGTTCTTAGTAACTTACCTTCTTAATTAATAATAAAGCAGTCCTTAAACTGAAAGCCCCTATTAGTGAATAATAATCCCCGTATGTTAATAATTTTCATTGAATGTTTGCAAGTTACTATCTTTCCAATATTATTCGACCGTTGTAATTTTTTCCTTTTGATCTCAGACTCCAAATTACACACAGGACCAATCTAATAAGTCGTGTCCGACATAATTTCCTTGGACAAGAAATCAAAATTAGAGTACAAAGTTAAGAGTACCGTGTAGATACGCAAGGTGCCTCAGTTTGAAATTCTGAAACTGCAACTAGTTTGGTATGAGGAATTTGCATACGGATCTTAGAACTAGTTAGGTGTTCCTCTAGGTGTGCTATGCTGTGAAGTGTTATAAGTTTCATGTTTTTGTAATACATTTTATTAAGCTGCAACACATCAAATCCAAGTGAGAAACTGCAACTCCATCCCCTATTTCACATTACATCATCAGTAGAAGGGAGCATTGAGAGGGAGAAAGACAGAGAGGCTTCTTAATAAAAAGGGAAAGAAGAGAAACCTGAAATCATCAACCACAAATCATATGGAATTTGATCCACTATTTAAAGCTGAGTGAACTATGAAAAGCCATACACGCATAGATAAATAATCTTCCACAATCGAATTTACAGAATTGTTGTTATCTTATTATCTCTACTAGCAAACAAGTTCATGAGTCTTAGCCAAAATATACACACCAGCATTTTCTTGTTCTCTTTTACCTGCATCAACTAGTAAATGATACTGGAAAGTAACAGCGAGCATCCCCAGGTAAGAGGAAATAGTCATTAACCTAATAAAACAGACGTCGACTACTCAAATCTTGTTGGCCAATTTCCCTCAATCTCCTACAGACTTCACGACAGTCCATAGACATACTACCCGAACCGTGGAGATAAGGGAAACACATAGCTGCAAAATGGAGAAGCGAGAAAGGTCGCGGTCCAGTGCATCTCACCTCACACGAAACGAGAAAAAAGAATAATTGCCGTCCTCTGCGATCCTCAGCCAATATAAAATGAAGGCTCAGGGGAATAAACGGGCATCTTTCTAACGAAGCATTCCTTCTTAAGATGATAGCCCAGGATGGAGCATACTCGTAATCACATTATTGGAAGGAAGTGGAAGGAAGTGGAAGGAAGTGAAAGGATGAGATAAGAAGGGACTACAGAAAAACAAAATCAGTCATGAGCAAGACTTTGTATTGCTAAAGACCACAAGTAGGCGACACAGTTAAAACATAAGGGAGACCTAAGACATGCTAAGGCTGCAACAGATAACAGCTGATTCCTGGGAAAAACACAAGCGAGCGTGCAGGCACAAGCCAATGGTGGTATATTGCATTTAGCAAAAGCTTACCATGTGAAATTCTTATGACATTCCGAGCCATAAGATTGTTTTCACTCCAAACGTCATGCTGATGTTAACTGTGAAGAAAGAGTTCCTTACATCAGCTTCTTTCGAAGCAGCAGTTTTTTAGCAAGAGATTCATCTTTATAGAGAGAAGATGTAATAAAGTCAAAAATAGAGTTTCTATTCAGTAGGTCCATTTACCAGATAATTTACCTCCCACCTATTAAACTTTGTAAGCCATGATCTTACTACGACAAGCATTCACAAAGTCTTGCCCCGGGACAGAGTTATTTTCTTGTTCCCGGCCTGCTTTATTTAATACTTATACGTCCTTTTTCAGGAAAAAGAACATTACATGATGGCTTGAGAACAAAGTCTACAGCCACAGTCAGAGGTGTAAGTATCCCGAGTCCGATGGCTGCTATTGTTAGAATTAATTTGGCAAAGTGTTTTTTGACTGAATGACATCTATTAACACAATGTCCAAGATGAATAAAAGAAAATAAAACAGGTAGCAGAGCAAAATAGAACGGATGACACCAACTTATAGCACTTGAAAAAGACATAGCAGGACGACCGGCTTTTGGCCAAAGCTACTGTAATATATCGTTAAACAGGCGGAAAACACCTATATTACTAGTTGGTCCAGACTTTCATAATACAGGTTGGTCAAATTAGAAGATAAGTAACATACTAACGTAACTCCCACTCTCCATAAAGCTTACTAAAAATTACACCGGCTACATAGCTAGACAGCTTTTATTCTTAATATTCTATAAATCTGACAGCACAATCCGATAAAGAAACTTCCACAAGTTGACATTTAAATCATAAAGAATTATATATTATCTGTGTCAATCATATTCTGACAGCAATAAAGGCTAATTGACCCAACAGCAACAAGACATCGCTATAACCAGAACTCGCACGAGGTATTAGCTTTGACCGCAAGGTGTGATGTTCAAAGTCAGCTCAATGAACGCCCCGCACAACACGCCCGGAGAACCCGCCGAGAAGATAGTCAGAGCTGCGACGCATGAACTCACGCGTTGATGTGATGTGATACTGATACCCAAGGACGGCATGCCGCCCCCTGAACACGGTGAAATCCATGCATGTCCAGGGCCACAAGATTAGTCAGGAAAGATTGCTATTTCATGTAACACGTTGTCATTGACTATCGCACGCCATGTGCTGCGGCAAACCACATGGTGCGTGACGACCACGGTTTCTCAACGAGAACCGGCTTTATGTGCACATTGTCTACTTCCGTCTTTTGAATTTGGCTTTGATGGACGTTCCGACTACCTCGAACTCATCGATAATCCCACGAATCGCCGTCCTTTGAGAAAATATTCTTAAACACTCCATAATTATTTTTCGCAATGTATCTCGATTTTTAGATGTGCGGAAAAGTTATCAAAAGAAAATCTTAAATTATCATAAGAAATTAAGAACATCAATTTAATCATAAATCTTTTTAATTTGATCAATTTAATCATAAATATTTTATCAATTTAATCTTTCGGTCGAAAATTGTTAACATGAACGTTAGTCATCATACGTGGCACAACTAGCACTAATATATATATATATAATTTTTACATTTCTTAAAAAAATTGAAAATTTTATTGAATTTTTTCTTTTTCTTTTTATATTAATGTTGTTGTTGTCGTCGTCATCGTTGTTTTATTATTATGTCATTTTGGCCGGTGAAGGTAGCTGGCACGGGTCCCAACCTTGGGTAAGGGTGGTTGCCTCACCTAGCATTTAAGACCAAGTCTTCGACACCCAAGTCAGGTATATCGAGTTCGGGCCCAAAGCCCTAGTGCCTATGCCTAATGCCCCAACACTCAAGCAATATTTATAAAGGTAGTGCTTGTATGTGGCACGACTAATGCTAATATATATAATTTTTACATTTCTTTAAAAAAAATTAAATTTAAAAATTTTATTGAATTTTTTCTTTTTGTTGTTGTTATTGTTGTTGCTGTTTTATTATTATGTCATTCTGGTCGATGAAGGCAGTTAGCATGGGTCCCGGCCTTGGCTGAGGGTGGTCACCTCGCGTAGCGTTTAGGACCAAGTCTTCAGCACCCAGGCTAGGGTATATCGAGGTTGGGCCCAAAGCCCTAGTGCCTATGCCTAATGCCCAACACTCAAGCCCTATTCATAAAGGTAGTGCTCGGGTCCCCGACGCTAGAGCTCTAGTACCACCACTTAGGCTTAACAAAGGTTGTATGCAAGTCCTTAGCATTCGGACTCTAGTTCTTAGTTAATAAAACACTTGTTCTTATAAAAGCATTTGTAAAAAGACTGAATTTTTAATTATTTTCTTTTTTACCTCTTTCCTTTTTCCTTCTTCTTCAGCCGGCCACTAGTCACCGCAATGGCCGATGACCGGACTTGGGTGAGCAACTAGCCATAGGTGAGGGATGAGCTCGCCTAGGGCTAGCAAGGCTTGAGCTCACTAGAACTGGCAAGGTAGAGCCTCACCGACCTCTAGTGAGCTCGAATCTCACTGACCTCAGACCAGCTCGACCTTGTCGAATTTGGTTCAACTCGCTAGATTTGGCGAGGCTCGGCTTAGCTTGGCTCAACTTGCCGAAATTTGGCAAGCTCGTCCCTCATATGTGGCCGGTCGTCGGCCGTCACCATGGCTAGAAGAAAAATATAAAATATAAAATAACTAAAAATTTTTGAATATTTTGTAATTTTCTCCAAGAAAATCAAATCAAAATTTTCATATCAAATAGCGAAAAATATTTTTAAGTTCATTTTCAGACTTCAGCCAAATACGGAAATATTGTTATTTTCTTGGAAAATAGTTTTCATAATTATCACATCTTCTGCGAAACAAACAGAGCCTAAATAAATAAACAGTGAACTTAAGAAAAACAACATGTTTAGGATATGGAAGGTAACGACTGTCCTGTCCTCTTTGCTTATTGATGGTTTTGCGATATATTTTTGGTTCTTGTAATCAATCTCATAGAGAAAGAAAGAAGCTTGGGCAAATTGGCCATTACAAGAGATTTAAATAGCTTTTGTTCTGTTCATTAAGTTCAAACACAATTCTGCGAAAGGTAGGTATATACCATGGTTTTATTACACACATGCACTTCAAATCTTGAAAATCTCCACATAAACACAATCTTCGTTACATGCATATGGACATCATTGGTCTCGCTGGTGAGGACCAAAACCAACATTCAAAGAAAAATACCAGCGCAAAATGATGGACACGCTCGATCGGGGCTAGACTAGGACTCCTGTATAATATGAAGAATTCAGTTCAACAAAAGGGAAGGAAGAACCAATTAAAGAGAGAAGAAAAAAGAGGTGGGACTGCGAAATTTGACATCGAATCACCAAGTAAATGAAAAACTCTAGCCTTGCACTTGCGCCGGGTCCAAGTGACCTCAATGTATCGCAATCATTGATGATAGCTTCCAAACATGATTGTAATAATTGTGATGTAATGGGCTCAGGTGGACTCGATACATCCAATAATGACTTGGAAGGAAAACAAGGTAAAGCAAGTCTTGTAACCTGATCTTGGATGAGCTACTGCTGTTCTTACAAGCAACTTCCTGCTGCTGTTCTTACAAGGAGTAATTTTTATGATCATGGTGGTCTTGCTCTTCCCAGAGGAAGCCATGAATCTCTGATAAAAAGAAGAGGTTTGATAATAAAGATGACAATTGCGGTTTTACACGATTGTACGAAGAGAAAATGCCGACATATGTTATGAGAGAGAGGGAGAGAGAAGGTAGGGGAAGGTCTGAGGAGGTGGAGGTGGTGGTATGCGTTGACGGGAGGAAGTTGGTTTCAACGACCAAATGAATATGTACTTTGGCTCTTTTTTATAATGTTTGGGTGGATACTAAAGCTCGACCAAGTTTGTTAGGGTTTTGAATATGGCTAATACGTTTAAATCTCGATGCTAGTTTATAAATTAAATTGATTATTAATAGCATCGATCATCTTGCCATCCCAAAATTTCTAAAAAAGGGCTTTCTTGTTTCTTTCTATTTTTATCAATTATATGATTTAAAAATAGGTATTTCAGTATATGAGAGGGCACTCTTTTCTCTAGGCAATAGATGGGTGGGTGCTTCAAATCAATATATGCCTCTTTGACGTACGCATGCTTCTAGAGCTACTCGATTAGCTACGGCACCCGGTGCATTTCTCCAAGGGTGTCCTAAAGCACCTCCGCCGAATTGTAGTACGGAGTCATCTCCAAATATCTCGGTTAGAGCAAGCATATGCCAAATGTGAATACCCCAGAAGCTACGGGCAGAACACCTGGTAGAGAGACCCAATCTAGAGAGAGAACTAGTTTTCCCTCTCCAAGAGTCTCACCTTCCCAAGACCAGAAAAATAGACTATTGTGATAGAGGGAAGCTCTACACTGTATGCAAATGGGAAATAATCGAGAATGGACGGTCAAATGGATTTTCTTTCTCTTGCTTACCTTCTTTCTTTTCCTCAGTTTTATGTTCATATTGATCTTAAAATTTAACTTCATGAAAGATTTTACGCTTCATACTGATGGTTTTATATGACTAATGGGCTTATGGCCCGTCCGCCCATGTTGGGCCTAAAAGCCTGGCCCACGGGAATAGGGCCCGTGGATGGAGGGACATATAAAAGGGAGGAGAGAGAGGGAGAAGTGACGGTTTGCCAAAACTGACGTACGTCTTCTCCCTCCCTCACGCTCTCTCTCTCTCTCTCAAAGGGAAAAAGAAAAACAAGTAAGTTTTCTTCGATTCAAAGTGCCATCGGATCGAACAGGGCAAGATTTCTTCCTCTTCTCGGCGTCGGTGTCTAATCTGTGGCTAACAAGATACGCTCGAACTGTGGTGTGCTTTAGGATCGGTGATACATGTTAATTCCCTGGGCTTGTCTTCCGCATTGCATTTAGGGGTTCGATTTGGTGTCGAATCCGGTTTCGGGGATCCGTTATCCCCAACATTGGTATCAGAGCCCTGATTCATGTTTTCCCGACCCCCTATCTTGTTTTTGATTGAATTTTTTGATTTTTTTTTTAAAAAAATTTTCGGCCGTACGGATCGGGCCATAAATCCCGACACCCGAGCGTTCTTCGTCCTTTTTTCGGTGTTTTCGTATGTCGAAATTCAATTCTGATGGCATAGGAAGGAAGAGGTCGTCGAGATGAGTCCGGCGATATGTCGAACGCCGGGGGAGACACCGCACGCGCCCACACGCGCGGCCGAAGTCGCTGCGCGTGGGGGCGACGCGCCCGGAAGCGCCGGCTCACCCGGCGCGTGCGACACACGCGCCCGGCCGGCGAATCGGTTCGCGCTGATCGGCGAACCGACGTCTGCCGACGCCGCATGACGTCACCAAACGGTCAGTAACCGCTGAGGTGACGTCATCGATGACGTCAGAACGACGACGGTTGGCCGGGTGGTCACCGGCCGGCGACCCGACCGGAGACCCGACCCGACCCGGACCGCGGACGCCCGGCACGCACGCGGCACGTGCCGGATGACTTCTGCGTGACGTCATTCCGCGCACGCGCGCGCATGTGCCGTCGGTTCGCTCGAACCGCCCGGCCGACCGTCTCGGACCCGGTCCGACCGACCGTCTGTCCGGTCCGACCGGTCCGACGACCGTTGACCTGACCGTTGACGGTTGACCGACGACCGTTGACTTGACCGTTGACCGACGACCGTTGACCGTTGACCAAAAAAAAAAAAAAAAAAAAAAGAAAAGAATGTGTTTCTTTTTCAATTAAGTCTATGTGGATTATTTGTGATCCCTTATTTGTTATGCATTTGTTGCGAGAACAGTTCGCATTTGTTGCACGAACAATGCCTCCCCTGAGGATGCGCACACCTATTCGCGTAGTTACCGATGAACAAAAGGATAGGTTGTCTATGTTGATAGCTGAGCTGACTAATCATCGATGGGAGAGTGGTGACTTAATTGATCACGTCCTGGAAGTCAATGGGAAAATTCAACAGGTCATATGGAATGGTCATCCTATGCCACAGTCAGAGATGGTGCGATTTTTTATAAACACTCTTCCACCCGAATGGCAAGATGTGTTGAATCGCATATGGGATGTCAACGGAGCTGCTTCATATAAGAAAATTGTGATGGATTTTGTAAATGAATATTACTGCATTGTTACAAGGGAAAAGATCAAGAAATTGAACAAAAGAGGATCTTTCCCGGTTAGTGTCTTTGTTTTGGTGTTAGATGTATTGGTTGTTTTCTTAGTTAAGTGTGCTTTGTGGACATCTTATGTAATGCTTACTACCTGATTGTTGTTGATGTAGCAACCTATATGTTAGTTGTATTATATGAAAGCATTATTATATTGTATGTCAATTATCTCGTTGCTTTCTCATTATTGCTTTGTTCTTTGTGGGTAGTTAGTCAGGGGTAGTTATAGAAGTTTTTGTAACTTCATAGAATTTGTTTTGCATAAGACAATTATATTAATGATAGTTTTAAGTTAGGATTTTGGAGGATGATTGGAAACATAGTGACCTTTTGATTCTGAAACCTTACTTGAAATTATTCATTAATATGATGGGTCTCAGTGCAAATAGGGATGCATAAATGATAAGCATTAATTATTCGTGCATGTATGTCTGATATGTTTAGATCGATGGTTTCAGCAACTAAGAACGTAATTGCTGATATGAACGGCAACAATTGTGAAATATTGAATATGAAGATTCAATATATGCTGGAAAAGCAAGAAGCACTAGAAGCTCTTAACCATGTTATAGAAGATCTTGAGGATGCTGTGAGCCACCTTGAGCTGGTAGAGGACCGCTTAACAGCATGTGAGCTGAAAATAAAAATTTACAATGCTGGTTCTAGCTCAGAAAGGGCTTTGAGCTCTAAGCGCAAGCGTATTGATTCGTTCAATATGTGGGAATGCAAAGGATCAAGTCCTTATTGCAAGAGATTAAGAGTTAACCAACACAAGAGAGGAAAACGTCCTCAAGTGAAGAAAATGTCAAGGGTGAGGTGTTACAATTGTGACAAGAAAGGTCACTATGCTCGCAACTGTCGTGAACCAAAGAAGGTAAACACCTCTTGTACATTTGAGAACTTTACTTTTGTGTCAAGTTCTGTATTATTAGTTGAATCCAATCCTTTGTGGACTGTAGATTCAGGAGCAACAGACGATGTAGCGAAGGATAGAGGATCCTTCGTGGAATTCCGACGAATACCAATTGGAACTAAGTGGATCTATGTGGGAAACAACTCCGAGCTGAAGTTAAAGGGATTGACACCTGCCAACTGAACATGTGTGGTGGGCGCACCTTGTTCCTACATGATGTTCTATATGCTCTGGAGATTCGTCGAAATTTAAGTGTTTGTTTTGATGTTGGTTAAACTTGGTTTTAGTGTGAACTTCCGTAATAACGGTGTAGATTTGTATTTGGATACAAACTACTATGATTGTGGTCACTTTCTAGATGGTTTTATTGTACTAAATGTTGACTGTGGTAATGTCAATATATGTTATTCCCTTGTTTCACGTCTTCTACTTCATATGATAATGATGTGAATGTGTGGCATGCTAGACTTGGTCATATTGGCCAATAATGTATGAATAGACTAGCCAAAGAGGGCTTGTTGGGCAACATTGAAAAAGTCGATTTGCCCATATGTGAGCATTGTCTAGTAGGGAAAATGACAAGGAAACCATTTGGAAAAAGTAAAAGAGCTAAATTTCCTCTGCATTTAATTCATTCTGACGTCTGTGATTAAATGACTGTGAGAAGAAGGCATTGGGCTGTTTATTTCATCACTTTTATAGATGATTATACTCGATTCGGATATGTCTTTTTGATTTCTCATAAATCTGAAGCATTATGTTGTTTCAAAAGGTTTATGAACTTAGAAGAAAATCAATTAGACAAGAAAATAAAAGTATTGAGATCCGATCGAGGTCGAGAATATTTATCGATGAGTTCAGAAAATAATGTGATGAAAAGGAATATAAATACAGTTGTCTATTCCATATACTCCTCAACAAAATGGTGTTGCAGAGATAAGAAACAGAACCCTGCTGGAAATGGTTAGGTCCATGATGGCGCATGCTAACTTACATATCACTTTTTTGGAGTGATGTGTTGTTAACTGCTGCCTATATACTTAACCGGGTGCCTTCCAAATCAGTTAGTTCCACTCCATATGAGTTATGGATAGGTAGAAAACCGGACTTAAGTTTTCTTAAGCCATGGGGTTGTGCTGCCTATACTCATGAGTCTTCTCACAAGTTTGGGAAATTGGGTCCTAAAGGAAAGAAGAGTATTTTAATGAGATACTCCGAACACTCGAAAAGGTATGTGTTCGTAGGTGAGCAGGAAAGTAGGAGTATAACTGAATTTGAATCACGTGATGTCACATTCTTAGTGGATGAATTTCCTAAGAAGGGCGAAATAGGGGAAGATTACCCCTATTTGAAACCGTGGATCAAGATAATGATATTAATGGAGTTCATCCAAGTGGGAGTAATATGAGAAGTGATGAATTGAATTCAACTCATTCTCAATTACAACCACATGATGAGAAAATATCGTCATTATCTAATCCGAGTAGGAGCATAATGGGGAATGATGTGCTAAGTGTACAATCTCCCATATAGCGAACAAGTCGCCAAAGTATTCCCCGTCGACGTCTTGACATTGAAAGGGAAACTTTTATGGTTGCTCCACAAGATGAGGATGAGCCAAGAAATATTAATGAGGCTCTGAATTGCCCTAGTAAGGAAAAATGGATTCATGCAATGGAAGAGGAAATGGAGTCAATGAAATCAAACCAAGTCTGGAATTGGTTGATCTTCCAAAAGGACGCAAAGCTATTGGGAACAAGTGGGTTCTTAAAATAAAGCGAAAGGCTGATGGCTCGATAGAAAGGCATAAGGCTCGCCTTGTGGCGAAGGGGTATAATCAACGGGAAGGAATTGATTATGAAGATACGTTTTCTCCTGTAGTGAGATTTACCTCGATTCGCATTATTTTGGCAATAGTAGCTAGTATGGATCTTGAGTTACATCAGATGGATGTAAAGACTGCTTTCCTTAATGGAGAATTAGAGGAAGAAATATATATGGAACAACCTGTTGGTTTCATAGTGAAAGGCCAAGAAGAAAATGTATGTCGACTTTGGGGGTCGATATATGGCCTTAAGCAGTCGTCAAGACAATGGTATATACGTTTTCATAATACCATAATGGCATATGACTTTACAATGATAGACGAGGATCATTGTGTATATATCAAAAGATCCAAGGATCAATTTGTGATCATATCATTATATGTTGATGATAAACTAATTGCCGGAAGCAATATGGAGCTTGTCAATACTATCAAAAGTTGGTTGTCTTCCAACTTTGAGATGAATGATATGGGATTGTAAACCCATAGACACTCCTATTGCAAAAGGTGAAGGATTGAGCCATAGACTGTGTCCAAGGACTCCATAAGAGAAGGAACAAATGAAACATGTTCCTTATGCTAGTGCTGTTGGAAGCTTGATGTACGCTATGATGTGTACAAGACCTGGCATATGTTTTGCAGTTGGAATGATGAGTAGATACCAATCCAATCCAGGTCAAGCACGTTGGAAAGTCGTTAAAAGAATACTTAGGTATCTAAATGGGACTGCTGATTATACGTTGAGTTATTATGGAAAGGATCTGCAACTCAAAGGCTATTTTGATGCTGATTGGAGAGGAGATTTAGATGAAATAAAATCTACCTCTAGGTTTGTTTTCTTACTGAATAATGGCACCATATGTTGGAGCAAAGTAAGAAACAAAAGTGTATAGCCTTGTCCACGATGGAAACTGAGTTCGTGGCATTATCAGCAGTAATAAAAGAAAATGTTTGGCTTAAGAGATTATTGGATCATTTAGGTGTTATTTGAAGTGCTGTAGATTCATTATTGGTTAACTGTGATAGCCAAGCAGCAAAAGCGTACACCAAAGATCCAAAATATCATGGCAAGACCAAACACATAGATACCAAGTATACTTTTGTCAAGGATATGATTGCACGAAAAGATGTGAACTTAGAGTACATACTACGCATAGAATGGTAGCAGATCCTATGACAAAGCCAATACCTAGAGATGTGTTTTGTGGCCATATGAAATCTCTAGGATTGCGTAGAGGCTGATGTACTGAATATTGTTATTTCCCTAAGTGTTCACATTTGATGAATTTATGTTTTCATCATTAATGCCTATGAATCTTTGTTTGATCTTTATGCATCTTAATGCTCGGTGCATTATTTTAAGTTGAGAAAGTATGTCGGACAGATATAAGATTAGCCCACTCACACGGGTAATCACCTCTATTTACTTGTGTGATAAATAGAGATGAGATTGTTTTAAGCTTATTATCTAGGTGATAATCAAGAGCTAAAGCTTAAAATACGTATGTTGCCTTAACTGGGTGTTAAGATGAGGACATAATACTTACTATATCTGAAAGTAAAATACCCCACATATTTTACTTTATCCGTCTATGATGCCGGATGTGAGTTCGATGAATTTTGTGAATGAGTAGATACGTGAACTCAAGTTAGACATTGGGTATGTCTGAACTATCATCTGTACGGTATTGAAAGGTGTAGACATACGCTCCATGGGAAAGGAGTTAATACCGTAATACGTATTTCATACTACGTATGCATAAGCCGACCAATAAGAGTGGGAAAAAGTTTGATCTCAACTTTTATGACGTGTGAGACTCTTGAGGAAAAGAGTTCCTCAAATTTTAGTGCCCTCATGACTTTTTACTTATTCTCAAGGTTTCTATTTAGTGTTTGCTATCTTAGGATGTTGCCAATGGTCATGAGTTGATTCGATCTAATGGGACATTTCTAGAAAAGTAAGTTGAACTGAAATTGAGAGTTTGAAGGAAAGAGGAAGATTGATTTTGGGGAATCACATTGTAGTTTTGTATTCACCGGTCGACCAATTATGACTGTCTTTGGGATAATTATAATTGTGAATACAATATATATATCATGTTTAAAAGAGATCAAGAGAGATATAAAATGTGATCGATCGATCTAGGGTACTGCATACTGAATCTACTCAGAGTAAGACGCCCTATATGAGCTGCTATATATTCCTAACAAATGTATAGTAACGAGCTCTCAAAGTATGCTGGTCGCACGGATTATTCACCGGTATGAATGTTGAAGAGAGGTAAAGAGAATCCTATTCAGCCCACCATGTGCAAGTGGGAGATGATGGTTTTATATGACTAATGGGCTTATGGCCCGTCCGCCCATGTTGGGCCTAAAAGCCCGGCCCACGGGAATAGGGCCCGTGGATGGAGGGACATATAAAAGGGAGGAGAGAGAGGGAGAAGTGACGGTTTGCCAAAACTGACGTACGTCTTCTCCCTCCCTCACGCTCTCTCTCTCTCTCTCAAAAGGGAAAAAGAAAAACAGTAAGTTTTTCTTCGATTCAAAGTGCCATCGGATCGAACATAGCAAGATTTCTTCCTTTTCTCGGCGTCGGTGTCTAATCTGTGGCTAACAAGGTACGCTCGAACTGTGGTGTGCTTTAGGATCGGTGATACATGTTAATTCCCCGGGCTTGTCTTCCGCATTGCATTTAGGGGTTCGATTTGGTGTCGAATCCGGTTTCGGGGATCCGTTATCCCCAACACATACAAACTCAACTGGGGTGATCTTTTGTGAACTCCCGCATCCACATCTCAAAACTTTTTTATCTAGAGATTGGATTGGGATGAACAACTTTGTATCCGATCAAGATATTTGAAGCTCAAATTTCTCCTGCCGATAAATCAAACAAAAGATAATTTTCAATCTTAATTTTAAAAAAAAATAAATTATTGAGTACGTCTTGAGATTTGGCCAATGGCTTGGGCGAGGATCGAATCCTGAAAATTTTGAATGGATTGAGGTGTTGTATCGCAATATGTCTAAAGATGAATTGTGCTTGCGTATAGTTGATGGAGCCTGGCCAAAGGCATGTAGCTACTGGCCACAACAACAAGACAAGCGGCCGGCCACAATGGGGAAGCACCCAAGTGACAACCCAAACCCTCGCAAACATAGAAATTAAGTATGTTCTCGGCTTGTTTTGTGACATTAGATCACATCAAAATTTCTTGAGTGTTTCTAAGGTTATGTATGTGAGTTTTGAGAATAAATTACTGCAAGGGATCGTGTACAAATAAATTAGCTATAATCATATATCCACATCTATGGACTTGCTAATAACGATACTCGAATTTGCTATTACGGTCACGTATGGTAGTCAGGATAAAATTCAGGATATGATAAAATTGATCATATTCTATATTTGGTGCCTGCTCAAGATATGATAAAGGAGGATATTAGAGGAATATAGACCGAATAAAATTATACCATGGGGGAGACGTGATAAAGGTGGATAGAATTTCTAACATTCATAATAAGAAAGTTATTTTTCTTGAATGACAGACTTTTTAAATTAAGAAAATTAGAATTATATCTCAATATAAATAATATTTAAATTCTACTATAAGAAATTCAAAATAACAAAAAAAATAGCTATTTTAATTTAATCTTATTTATATATATTTGAATTTGATTATGTTTTATAAAATAATTTAAATATACAAATTTAAATATTATTAGAGAATGGTGGGAAGGGAAAAAATAAAAAAAGAAATTAATTAATGAAAGAGATGAAAATAAAATAAAGTAAGTAAGAGTGATGCAAGAGATAGTTATTTTTCTAGAAGAACAAATTTTTTAAATCAACAAAATTAAAATTATATCTCAATATAAATAATATTTGAATTCTAATATAAGAAATTTAAAATAAAAAAAATAAAAAATTAGTTATTTTAATTTAATCTTTTTTTATATATTCGAATTTAATCATTTTTATAAAATAATTTCAATATATAAATATAAATATATATTTATTATATATTTTAGGTATTTTAGTATTTTGGTTATATTAGTACACTCTAATATTAAAAAAAAAAAGTATTATAGAATGATGGGAGGGGAAAAAATAAAAAAGAAATTAATTAATAAAAAAGAGGAAAATCAAATAAAAAATCAAATAAAATATAGTAAGCATGAGTGTCACGAGAGATTTTTATCATCTCCATTTGTAAAATTTTTGGTTCATTTTTACTAATATGTTATTTATATCAAATAATGTACATGATATGATGTAAATATATCCGACTTAATTATTATAATCACCAAACAGTGGATGAGATATATCAAAATCTCATAGATTTCATATCCTATGTCCTATCTTAATTAGAAATCTAGACAACCAAACGTAGCCTAAGGCTGCGTTTGGCAGTTGGGATAAAATTCGGGATATGATATGATTTATCTTATCCTACGTTTGGTACTCATTTAGGACAGGATAAAGTCAAATATAAGGGGATATAGACCAGATAAATTATCCCATGGGGAGGTGGGATAAATGTGGATAGGATTTATAATGTTCATAATAGGAAAATTATTTTTCTCGAATAACAAACTTATTAAATTAACAAAATTGAAATTATATTTCAATATAAATAATATTTAAATTCTAATTTAAGAAATTAAAATAAAAAATAAAATTTATTTTTAATTAATCTTATTTTAATTTATATATTCAACTTTAATTCTATCTTATAATAAGCATTCAATCTATAAATTATATATTTATACGTATTATATATTTTAGGTATTTTTGTATTTTAGGTATGTTAGTATAGTTTACTATTTGATAAAATTTTATTAAAGAATGATGAAAGGGGATTAAAGAAATAATAAATAAAATAATATAAAAAAGAGGAAAAATAAAATAAATATAACTTAAAGAATACTGTTACGAGAGATTTTCATCATCTCTATTGACAATGATATGCCGTTACATGATATGATGTAAATATATTTGACTTTAATACTGCGATACACCGAAAAATGGACAAGATATGAAAAAATCATAGGATTTCATATCCTATTCAGTCTTATCTCGATTAGAAATCCGGGCGACCAAACGTATCCTGAGTGTATAAGGTTATTGCACAACAGAAACTAACTATTTCTGAAATTAGTAAATACTGCATACATAACTAAACAAATACTGTTGAAATTAAAAGAAAAAAGAAAATTCAATAATACCAAAAGAGCCACTAATATGAACAGAGATAAAAGGACCGGTAATTAATATTGCCAGGTAAGATCTCTATAATGAGAACTTAGGCACTTCTAGAACAAAGCTGCGACTCTACACCCAATACTGCAAACTCCCACGATGCTCCCTCCGTTCATTGCTACAGACACTAGGGTGATGCGCTAGCTGCATCATCTTAAACTCCGTAGCTTTCGAGAGGTAATAAAGAAATCGGTGAAGAAAGAAGCCATGGCATTGTCGTTGAAGGACTATGGCCGAAACGAGATGTCGAAAGAGGAGGGAATCAAGGGTAGTTGTGACCCAAGTATGGCCGAACTATGAGTGAGGAATCCAATGACGACAAACATCATACTCTCACATTTCTGTATTGTGCCTCCAAGGGCCATTGGCAAGATCATACACTTACAGAAGATGCATTAATCCCGGTCCATGCTTTGCACGTATAAATTGAACCACTCAAATTGACCAGGCCATGAAAAACCGCAAAAGAAAAGCGTCCCTTAGATGATATTGTACCGATATTGGGGACAAATGAGAAAAACCACATGCGCATTATATGATGGATTCCGAGATCTTCATTCTTGGATTTGCAATAAACGGTTAGAACTACTTCCATGCCATGCAGGCTATGCACTCAGAAAAGACATTTGGTGTGGAAAAAAAAAACTCTTTAGTTCATCTTCTGGTCTATAATAACTCGAGTATCATGTATAGTGTTTCCTTGATGGTGTTTATTAGAGATATTTAAGGATTTCTCTAGAATATTATCTTATGTTAATGAAAATTATGATATGTATGTTGATTAATCATGTCTCTAAAAAATGCATGTCTATTGCACATATATTGCACGTACATCTCCCCTTGATTGTCCATATAATGATTGAGATATTTACTCAATCCATGAAGGAGAACCTTCATTTAATTACATCAAAATCCATGAAGGAGAATCCTTACATATCATTCAAAAACCGAAAAGAAAACTTCATACATTACTACTAATACAAGCAAAAGAAAGCACATCCAAAAAAGCATTTGCTATACATCAAACTAGTACATTCTAGCTCTAACAGGTTTCCTCAAAGCGTCTTGACGGAACCGTTTGTTCTATTGGGTCAAACGTTCCACTTTGGCCAACACGCTCCATACAAGCTTCGCTCGGAATCAGATTCCAAGAGACATAAGGAATGATCACCTTAAGCTCGACTCGGTGGATTATGTAGTCTTTTGAGGTGCGGTGCAATTTCATCTCGCCTTCCAATTTCGTGACCACCCATTCGACATCTCTTAGTGGGCAGAGTGGTATAGTATGTAATAAATCTTTTCCAATTATCTCTGCAAATACTCAATTTGGTCCTTTGGACAGCCTTGTCGCGAAAGTCAAAACAATATAAACCCAACCTTAGCGGATGGAAATCCCTTGGAGTATGCGATATTGGCGGGCTACTATCAAAGGGTGATATGATACGGACCCCGTAAGTCCCAAAAATGGGATAGGGTCATCAACACCGCTAGTGAGGCATGCCTTGGGAAATTGATCCAAAGAGGGAAATGGCCATGAATGGACAAACTTTTATATATCTCGAAGCTTAGAAAGAGAATGTGAATTTTTATCAACTCGAAAATTATCATGCTTCCACCAAATTCTTTTAGATGAGAAAGAAATCAAACGTGGAGAACGCCTATTGGGGCTCTAAAGATTGGAACGCATTTCTTCTTTCAAGCGAGAGAGTAAATGTTTTGGCCAAAATCATGTTTATAAATTCCTTGAGTTGACATACTTGTTTGACAATATAAGCCATTTAAGGATTCATTGTTTTTCTTGTATGAGGAAAGATGATGGGCTCGAAGAATGCTAAGAGGAAAACTTTAGCTTTTTAGGGCAAATTAGCGATGTTTCACTGTAGATAAGACAAAGGGAGGACATTTGAGAAAATATTGGGTGGGTTTTACACTCCACGTAGGCGAAGAGTAACACCATTCAAAAGTCGACACGTGGCTCCACGTGTAAAATTCAAAATTTGCTCAGCGCCCTCCTCTGCTCTCTCTTCTGTAGACCTGGCCCACCACTCTGTACACTTTGACGCTCTCTCTCCTCTGCTCGAATTGGTCTCCTCTGCAGACCGTGTCGACTCGTCCTCTCTCTCCTCTCTCTCTCCCCATTCTCTGTTCCGGGAGAACAAAAATCGCAAGTGTGCTTCCATATGCTCTTCCCCCTCCTCTGCTCTCTCTCCTTCGCTGGTTGCTTCCATCTCCCCCCACCCTAACGCCAACGCTGCCGACGCTCCTCCGTACGACGCCGACGCCCCTCCACCTCCGCCTCCGCCTCCGCCTACGCCCCCAAACCCGATGCTGACGCTGACACCCATACCTCCCTCTCGCGACCTCCAGTCTGCTCTGTCTCTCTCTCTTTCCTCCTCGAAGTCACGCCTCTCTTCCAGTGAACCGCGATGCCGACGCCCCTCAAGCCGGTTGCCTCCGTTGCCCCCGACTCCGATGCCCCTCAAGCCGAAAAATGCACCGGAAATTCATCCATGATCACCATCATTCATTGAGGACTAGGAGTTCATGAACATCTAAGCCCCAGAAGTAGAAAAAGAAAATGGTGTCTTTGACTTGTGGATTTTTTTTGGTAGTGGATAGTGCGTATCGTTAAGCAAAAGAGCTAATCAGCACATATATTAATTGTGCTTCCTCTATGACACTAGTACTGGTTCATTCAGTAATCTTTTAATTTCTACTGTTTAGATTATTCATTATCACTAATTACTGTTGAAGTTAACTTGTGACACTATAATCAGAAATGTTAATCATCTCCTCACAAATAAATTGTCCAGCCCAGGCAAAGTAAAAGAGGTTGGTTTATAGAAGTTCTTACGGTGGAAGGTTTAATACCTGGATAGGATCTTCCAGGCATAGTGAACCTGAGAAAATGTATAAAAACAACCACTTGGCTGATTGTCGGGTGATGTATTTTATCCATGAGGAAACGATTCCCGCTTGACAAGGGGGTTTATATACTCTTACGTTTAATAGGCTTAACTTTTAAGTTGAACTTTCTAACAATCGTTATGATTAAATTCAAAATTATATACTCTTATATTGACAACTTAACTGTTATGTTCTTCAACATCATTTAAATATTCCTAGAGTAGGAACACCTGCTCAAGTTTGTTGTAGCTACTCGTTTTGTCAACAGGCAAACATAATTTCTTTTTCCAAGTCACGACCAATCCAATATATCATCTATCATTACATTTCTTGCAAAGTTTGAGTAATGGCAACATTGGCGATAAATTCCAAACATTTCTTTGGAATGAAAAACCAAAGTTTGCTGATGATCTGTTACATCGGAAGAAATTACAAATTAATGGCACTATTGTGGTGACCTTCTGTTAATTATGTTTTTCAACAGCATTCTAGCTGTATTGACCAGCAATAGAGTTCATAGGAGAACAAAATGAAAAAAATCACAAGACTCTGGAGTTGTCAATGAAGGCTATATAGCCAGGAATGTTTCTTCTATCTGTTTTTCCAGCTTCAAGATCTTCTTCCAGTTACATATGCATGTTGCTTCATCATTCACGTCCGGTTGGCTCCAGAGGCAATACTGTGATAAAGAGCACAGTATTGCTTCTGGAGCCAACAAAGCGTGATTGATGAAGCAAAATGCATGTGTAACTGGCCGAACATCTTGAAGCTGGAAAATCAGTTTTGATAGAAGAAACATTCTTAGTTATGGCTTTCTATGACAACTTCAGTCTTTTGATTCATTATCTCACTATGTTCTCCCATGAGCTCCACCACCGATGAACACCACTAGAATGCTGTTGAAAAACATAATTAACATAAAGTCACCACAAAAGCACCGGAGTCTTTTGATTCATCTTGATATAATCGCTAACCGATTTCCATGCACAATCACGATGGACTCCCCTGAAATTTGACTGAAGAACACCCGCACCAAGGAAAAATTCAAGTGTGACAATGGCAAAAGCTCAATGGAGAATGATCTCTGATGCGTTGGTGCAGCAGCCGCAGGAGCGTGACGTGGGATTACCAGCTTCGTGTCCGAAAACTGCAAGAGCTAAGCTGGGCGTTCGCTGGAACTTCGTTGCTGGGGCAAGCCGAGGCGGCAAACGGCACGGACGGGACGTCTACTGCCACCAGGAGGATATGGGTTTGGCATTGAGCTGAGGAGAGCAGCAGCTTCACGTCTGGATGGTGACGGCGTCGGGATCTTGAGCAAAACAAGAGTAGGCACAGTGGTTGCCTCGGTCACAGGTTCGGCCAGGAGCAGAGCTCGTCAAAGTATAGCTTAACGTCAATCAAGGAGTGGTCCGGCGCAGTGACAAGGACCCACGGAGATGCTGACTTTGTTGATCTTGGCGTGTTCTTGTGACCTCCAGAAAAGACAAAGAAACTCTTCTCTTTCCCTCCCGTGTATCTCTCTAGTATTCTATGTGGTCTGAAATTCTGAATTGCCGGCCTCTGTGCTATAACATCATATATATAATGCACACTTAGGTTTAAACTTGGTCTCATGGGCTTAATTTAAGCATTTTCCATGTAATGGGCTGAATTAAGCTCAAGCTCTTTTTCATGTAATGGGTTAAATTAAGCTCAAGACCTATTTTAATTAATTCCCATGGGCTGAAATTAGATAAAATTAAACTTAATTTAGCCTGTCTTCCCATGCAAATTTCGCTCGGCTGGTCCCCTAGTGTTGGCCGAATTTTGTCCCGCTACGTGGGCTCAATCCGTTCTTTTAAGTTCAAAACCATCTACCATCAATCCAATGCTAATGTAATTAATGAAAATATAAATTAAATAATAAATGCTCCTGAGACTATATATTATGCAAATTAATTCTAATATTTTTATTTAGGGGTCAAGAATTAATCCTTAATTTTTTATACAACAAATGAATAATCGGCTCGTCAAAATTTATGTGTCAATAGATGATTAGAAAGCCCAACTTAAAAGTTAAGGTAGTAAGCACAAAGAGCTTATAAACCCCCTTGTTAAGTGATATGGGAAATTTCAACCATGATAACCCAGCACTGGTACTGATAAGAACGATTACCTTTCTCCGAAAGTTTTGAATTTATTCTGTCTCAACATTTCTAAGAGATGTATAGGGCGAAATAGTTTCTCATTTTATTAGCCAATTAGTAAAAGGTCCTTTCACAGTCCCAGATTGGGGAGATGAGTTAAAAATGATGCAAAACAATTATAATTTGACAATGAGGCTACGCTGCCGCACGGTGCCTGCCTCACAACAATTTTAGCTGCTCCCACTTGCAAAATGTTCTTTTGCATTCATGAAGCATGTACACTATGTAATGTTGAATCCTTAGGTGTTTTATTTCCACTTCAATCACCAGGCCATGCAAGCATTCCAAGATAACTCCCAGCCCATCGAGGGGAGGAAATTTTTCCTGTTCGAGCATTAGATAGCTAACATTAGATATACACTACAGTTTCCGAACAAGTTAAAAGAATAATGCACCTATGGATAAAATACATTGGCCGACAATCAGTTAAAAGGCTGTTTGTACACATTTTCACACGTTTAGTCTGCCAGGAAGAACCTTCCACTGTAAGAACTTCTATAAACCAAATTCTTTTATTTTGCCTAGACTAGACAATTTCTTTGTGAGAAGATGATTAACATTCCTGATTAAGATATTTAGTGCCACAAGCTAACTTTAACAATAAATACAGATAAAGAATAATCCATATTGTAGAAATAAATAAGATTAATGAATGAACCAATACTAGCGTCATGAAGGAAGCACAATTAAAACACGTGTTAATTAGCTCTTTAGCTAAATGATACACACTATTCACTACCAAAAAAATGTACAAGTCAAAGACAATAATTTTTTTTTTTTTTTTTTTGGTTGGTCCTATTCTACTCATACTCTAATTCTTAATCCTCAATGAATAACGGTGATTTTGGATGAGTGAATCTTCATTCTAGAGAAACAGAACAACCAAGACCTCCATGTCTAAATACGTACGTAAATGCAACTCATGCAAAATGTAATCTGACAGGAAGGAGTGCTTTCGAGATTACGCTGTTAACTTGTTAATTCAGCTTAGTACATATTTCCGCAGGTAGGCTGGTGCTGTAAAACTTTCTTAATCTTTTAGTTCTATTATGTTTGATTCTCTCTTTGTTTGCATGGAAAGCTTAACAAACAGAATACCCGCACGTGGGTTCTGTGGAATTCGTCTTGTCTAGATTCCCTATTATTTTAGGTCGATGATGGTTTATCCTCTGCTCTTATGAATGATCCTGCGTGGATAGTAGCAGTTCGGTCATCGGACCAACAGTTTTAAGAAGTGGATCATTAAATCTCTTTCGTAACCCAGGGCCTTCTTCAGGTTGATCTTCTCATTGCAAAGGGCTACTAAATTTCGTTTCTTTTGGTGTTATTCATCGTACTTACTGATAACATGCTTCAAAATTTGGGTTTGTTGGTGCTTGATGAGCTAACCTGGCATAAAAATCTTTATCTTTTCTGTTGGTGGTAGGGTGGTGTGCGGGTAATTTGTCCTTGCAATAAAAGAAGCATTTATCCTTTTAAGCTAAACAATAATTTCTAAATCAAGTAAAGGATCTGCTTAACAAGTGCTCTTTTTTAGCTTGTGGCTGCTGCATAATGAACTTCTCTTTATTTATTCAAAGAAAGAAAAGACATATGTAACTTATTCTTTTAGAGTAGAGCAGTTATTTTCTTCTCATTTGTTGTTGCTTGTTCTATAGGTCATTCGCCCCAGCGGTCTGGAACAGCTCTTGCTCCTTGGTCGGATGTTGCAGGGTACTAAAATGCTTCCATGGTACTTTTCACAACATCCTGCAGCCACTGGTACTTTCTTCCCTGTGATGCTTCTTCGCCCAATTTTGCTGGAAATCGATGATGTGAACGTCAGCGGTGTCACGTGAGATGGCGGCGCTGACATAGTTGAGGCTGGCCCCTGTGATACGGTCCTATAGATACGATCTTGGGCCTTTGGCCTTGGGATCGATCCTACAAGGTGAAAAAAAAAAAAAAAATTCTCAGCAGGAATATATTCAAATCGCTCTTACTGCAAGATACATGGAGAGGAGACCCTTATATATACCCAAGCTTTCACTATACATTTGATTGTTAGACATCATCTGCTCCAAAGATGAATCAGAAATTCAAAAATCAAAATCAATCTCTCAATTTCAAGAAATTTTCAGCGCTACGCGTCTTGTTGGTCCCCACATGAAACTGCGATTATTATTCTACCTACCACAACCCATCGACAATAAAGATAAAAGGCAAGGATAAAATTTCATAAATGTTAAATTCATTTTTTTCCGGATGCACGATCATAACTGTACTTCTATATATATAAGATCGTTGTTTCTCATTGACTCGAGCATCACTCGACAGTTTTATGCCATATCAGATGTACCCAGGGAACTTTTCAAGCCCTATGCCCGGTCAGACTCGAAGCATTTCTAATAGTGAATCACAAGGGTAGAACCATTCGCCTTAAGAGCATGTTTAAGAGCCATAGCATGAAGTACATTAGATACTAAAGGTTCGTTCGTTTCACAAAAAATGGGCAATTTCCGGAAAATATTTTCCCAGAAGTCATTTTCCAAGAAAATGACAATATTTTTTGGTGTTCGGTTAAAACTTGAAAATGTTTCCGAAAATATTTTCCGGTGTTCAGTAAGGAAAATATTTTCTAAAATTTTACCACTTAGGCATGTATCACTTACCGACTTATAAATCCATCAAATATGAACTTGTCTTTAAATCCGGACAAATTTGCTTCATATCTTTGTTTTGTCATTGTCACCAAACACTCATCTACTCTAAAAAATGTTCGTATGGATTTTAAAAGGAAGCAAATCATGTATAACCCTAATGAGAATCTTTCAGATGAGTGGCATGTTCTCCCCCTACGTCTTTTGTGTTCCAATAAACAAAATAAAAAAGAAGTAAAGCATGTACAACTACAGGATAAAGTAAATAAAAAAAAAAGGATAAGTAAGAGTGTAGAGCGTGAGCTTGAGATCGACGAGCTCGAGGTTCGCTTGGTAATGGCTAACGACTAGCCAAGAAAGAAGAAGATGAGAAACAAATAAAAGAAAAAAGAAAAGAAATAGAAAGAAAAATGAAATTAAAAATAATTTGAAGTAAAAAAAGAAAAAGAAAATTAAAAAATAATTCGAACAAAAAAAGAAAAGAAGAAAAAGAAATGGGAAGAGGAAGTGAAGATTTATAGATGTGTGAGATAAGAGAGATCAAGTGAGGAAAATATTTTCCACTTTTCAAAAATGGAAAATATTTTCCCTTAATTTAGAAGATTTTTTTTCCTTTTATGGAAAACATTTTTCCCAAGGAATTCATTTTTCATGAAACAAACGTCCGAAAATTCGGAAAACATTTTCCCGAAATTATTTTCCGCGAAATAAACAGAGCCTAAATGAGTTCACATAGTTTCTTTTGCCTCACAACACATGATGCAACTAGGAACATTTGACAGAGAACTAATTCAACTGACATTACTTTAATAGAAAAAAAAACCACAACCATATGTGAAGAATTGTGATATTTCTATTTTCTAAAGCTAGTTATTTCTATCGATTATCAATAATCGCCGACCAAAAGAACTTAGTACATTTTACCTCAACCGTATCTCACTTAGTCTTTTCTAACCGGATTGACAGTGAGGGACTTGGGGCAATTTTTGGTGTCAACGCCTGTGAATATTATATAGGCACTCCTCAAATGTGGTTCAAATTCTAAATTACACATCCATTTATCAGCTTCAATTTTAAGAACAATTGACAATAATCTCACGAAATTTTACTTTTAGCGCGAGGAGGAGTGTTAAAATAATTAGATGTTAAACTACACCTTCATTTGCGAGAATTTGCAAGCTTAAATGTTTGAGACAGTCGAAAGTAACACAACAAAACTTTACGAAACTGAATAAGATATATAGAAGACGGCGTATCAAGGGAAAGCATAGTCACTTCCATGACTGAAACAGTTCGGGAGCGGTAGATAATTTCATCGACCCAATTAATTTGTGGTCGTCCTTTTCTTCTGTAAGTAAAAGTTGAAACGCGGAGAGATGGTGAATGAAATTATCATATTGTATGTCCCAATGTATCTAATGATCGTTCTAAACGATGCCTGTGACACACATAGGTCGCCAACATTTCTCTTGAAGACAAAACGTGACCTTATCTGCTTCCTAACAAGAACCGGCTTTATATATGCACATGGTCTACTTTTGCCTTTTGAATTTGGTTTTAATAGACGTTCCGACTGCCTCAAACTCATCGATGGTCCTGCGAATCACCGTCCTTTGAGAAAATGTATCTCGATCTTTAGGTGCGCAGGAAATTTAAAAAAAAAAAAACTTAAACCTATTACAAAAATATCAATTCAATAATAAATCTTTTAATTTTATCAATTTAGTCTTTCAATCGGAAATCATTGACATGAATACTAGTCGTCATACGTGATATGATCTACGTTAACGTGAATATTAGTCGTCATATGTGAGAGTATATAATTTTTACAATTCTTTTTAAAATATCGTATTCTTTCAATTATTTTTTGGATTTTTTCTTATTTAATATTAATGTTGTTGTTGTTATTGTTTTATCATTATGTCATTACGGCCGGTGAAGGCAGCTAGCAAGGGGCCCGTCCCTAGGTGAGGGTCGCCTCGCCCAACGTTTAGGACTAGGTCTTCAATGCCCGAGCCAAGGTCCATTGAGGCCGGGTCCACAGCCCTAGTGCCCATGCCCAATGCCTCGACACTCAAGCCCTATCCATAAAGGCAGTGCTCAGGTCCCTAACGCTAGAGCTCCAGTCCCACCACTTAGGCCTGGGTCCACAAAGGTCATGTGCAAGTCCTTGGCGCTCAGACTCGGGTTCTCAGTTAATAAAACGTTCGTTCTTATAAAAGCATCTATAATTAAAAAAATTGAATTTTTTTTTTCTTATTCTTTCTTCTTCAGCTGCTAGGTGTGCTATGCTGTGAAGTGTTATAAGTATCATGTTTTGTAATACATTTTATTAAGCTGCAACACATCAAATCCAAGTGAGAAACTGCAACTCCATCCCCTATTTCACATTACATCATATCGGTAGAAGGGACAGAGGGGGCTTCTTAATGAAAAGGGCCAGAAGAGAAACCAGAAATCATCAACTACAAATCAATATGGAATTTGATCCACTATTTAAAGCCGAGTGAACTATGAAGAGCTATAGACACATAGAAATTTGGGTTTCGTGACGAGTGCAAGGCCAATACATAAGGCAGTCCTCGAGTCCCCCCCAAATCCAAGCGAGAAACTGCAATTCCATCCCCTATTTCACATTACATCATCAGTAGAAGGGAGCATTGAGAGGGAGAAAGACAGAGGCTTCTTAATAAAGAGGGACAGAAGAGAAACCAGAAATCATCAACTACAAATCAATATGGAATTTGATCCACTATTAAAAGCTAAGTGAACTATGAAGAGCTATAGACACATAGATATTTGGGTTTCGTGAGGCAAAGTGCATGGCCAATACATATTTCCCGCGCCATATTGACGCAAAGTAATCCTCCTTAATCGAATTTACAGAATAGTCGTTATCTTATTATCTCTACTAGCAAACAAGTTCACGAGTCATGGGCCAAAATATACACACCAGCATTTTCTTGTTCTCTTTTACCTGCATCAACTAGTAAATGATACTGGAAAGTAACAGCAAGCATCCCCAGATAAGAGGAAATAGTCATTAACATTAACCTAATAAAACAGACATCAACTAAAATCTTTTTGGCCAATTTCTCTCGATCTCCTACAGGCTTCTCGACAGTCCATAAACATGCTACCTGAACCGTGGAGATTAGCCTCACAGCTGCAAAATATAGAAGCAAGAAAGGTCAGGGTCCATTGCATCGCACCTCACACAACACAAGAAAAAGAATAATTGCCGTTCTAGGCTATCCTCAGCCATAGAAAAATGAAGGCCCAAGGGAATTATGAACGAAATTTTTAACAAGTAAAGTAAAAGCAGATATAGGAGGTTAACATGTGACACAATGTTAGAAAGGACTTTCAGCAATAAGGTAAAAGAATATTAATGGGCATCTTTCTAACAACGCATCTCTTCTGAAGATGATAGCCTATGAAGGAGCAGACTTATGTTCTGATGTCAAAAAATGAAGTGGAAGTGAAAGGATGCCATAAGAAGGGACTACAGAAAATTAACATCAATCATGAGCAAGAATTTGTATTGGTAAAGATAGCAAGCAGAAAGGTGAAACTCTCAAAACACGAGGGAGACTTGAGAGGGAGACTTGAGACATGCTAAGGCTGCAACAGATACAGCTGATTCTTTGGAAAAACACAAAACATGTGCACGCACAAGCCAATGATGGCATATTACATTTAGCAAAAGCTTAAAAAATCAGACCATGTGAAATCCGTACGACATTCCTAGCCATAAGATTGTTCTCACTCCAAATGTCATGCTGATGTTAACGGTGAAGAAAAGGTTTATTACATCAGCTTTTTCTCAGCAGCAGGTTTTCAAGCAAGAGATTCTAGAGAGCAGATCTAATTAAGTTGAAAATAGAATATTTGTTCAGTTAGTCCATTTACCAGATAATTTACCTCGACCAACAAACTTTGTAAGGCCATGATCTTACTGCAACGAGCATTCACAAGGACAGAGTTATTTTCTTGTTCCCGGCCAGCATTACTAATATGTCCTTTTTCAGGAAAAAGAACATTACATAATGGCTTGAGAACAAAGTCTATAGCCACAGTCCAAGCTGTAAGTATCCCAATTCTGATGGCTGCTACTGTTAGAATTAATTTGGCCAAAATGATTTTTGACTGAATGACATTGATTAACACAATGTCCAAGATGAATAAAAGAAAATAAAGCTGGTAGCAGAGCAAAATAGAATGGATAATACCAACTTATAGGGCTTGAAAAAGACATAGCAGGATGACTGGCTTTTGGCAAAAGCTACTCCAAAATATTATTTAACGGGCAGAATATGTCGATATTACTAGTTGGCCCAGACTTTCGCAATACAGATTGGTCAATTTAAAAGATAAGTAACACACTAACATAACTCCCAGTCTCCATAAAGCTTATTAGAAATAACATAGTCTACAAAGCTAGACAGCTGTTATTCTTAATATTCTATAAATCTGACAACCCAATCAAGTAAAGAAACTTCCACAAATTGATCTTAAAGAATTATATACCATCTGTATCAATCATATACTGGCAGCAATAAAGGCTAATGCCCCCAACAGCAATAAGACAACACTATAACCAAAATTCGCATTAGGTATCAGATTTGACCGTAAGGTGCAATGGTTAAAGTCAGCTCAATGAAGGCAGATACAAGACACCCATAAACAAGCCACCAAGAAGATAGTCAGAGCTGTGATGCATGAACTCACGCGTTGATGTGGTGTGTGATAGCCAACGACAACATGCCACCCCTGAACATGGTGAAATCCATGTCCAGAGTAACAAGATTAGTCAGGAAAGATTGCTGTTTTAGATAGCACATTGTCATTGACTATCAAACACCATGTGCAGCTAACATGGTGCGAGACGACAACTGAATAGTTTTCTCCAGCAATTAATCATGAACTCCATTCAAAGAAACTCAACAGCCTCAACATGCCATCAGTGATCCACAGAAACAAATTATGCAATCTAAAATGGATTTTTTCTTACGGATATGTCGAAACCATTGTCGCATTGGACTGGAAAAGAGAAAGAACAGAGGATGCATACGCAGCCTGATGATTCAAAACAGCAACGAGCTCTTCCACAAGAAGCCTATGCAGATCAAATCAAGGAGACCTACTTCTCATCGCACCGACACAAATAAATCCTTCACGGACACTAAAAGTTATTGACAGTCTAATGGTAAGAATTTGAAACCCATTAGAATTGTCATCTGATGATGTACAATTTACTCACAAAATTCCATTTTTGAGCGTCTCCGTCTTCTCTCCATTACTGATGAGTAAAACCGGGTCACTACAGAATGGCTAATATCAAGTGGCCAACAATCGGAGCAATCAAATCGCAGTGAACAACCAACCTCTAACCCATATAATTCGAACCGCGCATCATCAATCCCACAAAAAAATTGCCAGATTAAAAGCAAGAATCGAAACCCTAACCTCAAGAAGAACTTCGCTTCCTCCCTTCGCAGGCGGGGGCCTCGTCGAAGTTCTTGGAGGGGTACTTGGCGCTGACGCCGCCGACCTCGAAGACCAGGTTCTCGCCGCTCGACTTGATCCCGGTGATGGACCACCACCGGAAGAGGGCCCTGACCCGGATCCCCTCCAGCCCGGCGATCCGGCCCCTCACGATCTTCCCAGTTATCTTCTCCGAGTAGGCGGCCAGGTAGTTGTCGGGGGGCAGCATGAGGCGGCACGGGCCGTGGAGGTCGACGGCGAAGTCGCCGGACGTGGCGTTGATGGAGTAGTCCCGGACGTCGGCGGGCAGGAGGCCGATCGGGAAGCCGTAGGCGGTCAGCTCCGTGTGGGCCCTGGAGACGGACCGGGCCGGGACGTCCGGGAGGTCCGAGGAATCGACGAGGAGCGAGAAGAGGAGGAAAAGCACGACAGGGAGAGCGAATCTCATCGTGGGTTCTCGCTTGCGGTCCGATTCGAGCTCGAAAAGCCTTCAAAGGCGCAAGCTTTGGGGGTCGAGGTCGTCTTCTTCTTCTTCTTCTTCTTGTTTACTGGTTCAGATGGGTTTGGCTTGTAGTAGAGGAGGAGGAGTTCTTCCCGGTTTTGACCAGGGGAAATGCGGTGACGTGGCACGCACGCACGCACGCACGAACGCTCGAAACGGAGTCGTAGCACGCTGGTTTGCTTACGGACGGATCGCGTTGCGAAATTGCCCGACGACAAGATGTCGATCGTCGAGTTTACCACGTCAATTACGATGTCCGCAGGACAAGATGAGATTTTTAATTGCGGAAAGGAAGATGGGAACTGGGAAAGCGACATGAAGTGGGAGGTGGTGTGTTGTTCCTGTGCTTGGACCACTCCTCCTCAAAAGAATCGAACGAGGAAAACTCTAAAAACTGTCAAAAAAATGTCTGGGGGATATGCTGCAGAAGATTCGTTCTTTGAGAGCGCAAGCGCAAGTGCAGGAGGGGGACAAAACTTCGATATAATTCTACTTTTTAAGACAACTCGAACTTAGCAAAAGTTATCGAACTCGAAGTTTCCCGTAGAGAAAGTGCAGGGTCATTTCATTTCCGTGGATCGGGAAGGAGGGATCATCGCGAGTACATTTATTATCACTATTTCAAAAAAGCGATGAAACAGCTTACCCAAGAGCCAATATATAGTTGGTCCGGACTTTCAGAAATTTCCAACTTAGTGATAAATTTTGATATAGTTGGTCTGGACCCAAGAGTCGTTAGAATTTAATTAAGAAAAATAAAATCAATAAATTTCACTTGTTCAAATACTAACAACTAGGTGTCGACTGTTTCGGATTAGAGGTAACAAATTCACGGGGCTTGTAAACTGTTCATTGGTTGTAAAGGATAAAAAATTACCTAAAAAAAGTCACAAACATATTATGTCAATACTAATTCAGTTATAACATATCAATTTGGCTTATTTAATTTTAAACTTTTTAATGATTTATCAATTCAGTAAAATACCTTTTGGTCGTACTAATTTAATTCTTCCGCCCAAATCGGCTGTGCCAACTTAATCCTTCCGCCCAATTTTGGTTGGAAAACACTACTACGACGATTTAGTCAATACCGTCCATCTTACGTGAACAATTTTCTTTTGGATTTTTAAAACTTTTGAGTTTTTTATTATTTTGTTTTTTTTCTTCTTTTCCTTTTTCTTTCCCTTTTTTTTTTTCACTCTTGGCCGGCACAGCAAGGATGGGGAGGTTTCCAGCCATAGGCGAGGGCCGTTGACCAAGAGTGGGAAAAAATGAAAAAAGATTAAAGAAATCAATAAAATTATCCACGGCCAATGTTGACTAGACCGTCGTGTTAGCGTTTTTCAATCAAAATTGGTTGGAATGACTAAATTGACAAGTTCTTAAAAATTTTATAACTAAATTGATAAATAGTTAAAGGTTTATGATTAAATTAGAATAATTGAAAGAATTAGGATTCAATTGGCAAATTGTAAAAATGTTTATGACTTAATTTAGAGTTATGTATCTAATGAGTCATTCTAGGAATAGCGTAAAAAATGGTTTTATGAAAGATCGAAATTTGATTTACTCAGCAAAATGGCTTATGATTTGAGGTCAAGTCATAAGAAAGTAATTCTTTATCAATCTCTTAAATTGGACATAGATGATTTGCCTCTAACTAAAATGTAGAGACGATGTTCGTAAATTCATGGCAAGTTGGTTGTATAACTTTCCTAAAATTCTCATTAATTTGATGATCTAAAACATGGCAGGCAGCTCAAAAATCCGAGTTATAGAGTTATAATCTAATATAGATTCTACAACAACGTCGCCGCTTCTAATACAACTCATTGAAGCGGCGGTGCTCTTGTCAGAGAAAATTATGGAAATTCATTAGCTACGCTCATATGAGCCTATTATTAGATTTGTGCAATAGAAGTGGACCTGCAATTAGGGCCGACCATCTCCCCATGACGAGAAACTTTCATGGACGATGGTTCATGGGTAATGTGCAATCGCAATTATCGAGGATGCGTTTGGTTCAGTATTCTCAAGAGGCTTTCAGCCTCCAAAGCTTTTTTAGGAAATGTTGGACTGTTTGGTAACCATTTTGAAGTAACTGTCAAATGAAAGTTAGCATTGGGAAGGTTAAAAGCCCGATGCTAGTAAGGAGTAAGGACTAGTTTTGAGCTTTCAGCATTTGGTCAAATGCTGAAATTTATTTTTTTCTTCCAAAACTATCCTTACTCATTCTTCAAATTTATGATTTTACCCTTGTTATTATTATTTTTAAAATGCCAAAGTAATGCTAAAAAAATCACATATATATATATATATATATATATATATATATATATAAATGCTAAAATATATATATATTGGTCTTTTTAAAAAAATATTTATATATTTGATTTTTTTAGCATTATTATCAAAATTTACATTAAAAAAGTTGCATATATTATTTTTTCAATTTTAAACAAATAAAAGTTAAAAAATTCCGACGAAGGTTTTGGTCTTTTTAAAAAAAAAATTATATATATGTATTTGACTTCTTAGCATTATTTTCAAATTTATATTTAAAAAGTCGCATAAATTATTTTTTCAAATTTTAAAAATTAAAAATTAAGAAATTTCGACGAAGGATTTTGTCTTTTTAAAATATATATATATATATGTGTGTGTGTGTGTGTGTGTGTGTGTGTGTGTGTGTGTGTGTGTGTGTGTGTGATTTGATTTTTTTAGTATTATTGTCAAATTTTATATTTAAAAAGTTGCATACATTATTTTTTTTCAATTCTAAACAATTAAAAATTTAAAAATTCTAATGAAGGGTTTAGTGTTTTTTTTTTTTAAAATTATATATGTGTATTTGATTTTTTTAGCATTATTGTGAAAATTTATATTTAAAAAGTTGCATACATCATTTTTTTTTTCAATTTTAAGAAAATAAGAATTAAAAAAATTCCCATAAAGGGTTTGGTCTCTTTTTTTTAAAAAAATTATATATGTATTCGATCTTTTTAGTATTATTGTCAAATTTATATTTAAAAAATTGCATACATTATTTTTTTTATTTTAAACAAATAAAAAAAATTAATATTGATTATGCAAAGAACTTTTCAAATGTGTTTTCTATCAAACGACATTTCTCTCAAAATTGCTTCTCAAAACATAGTTTATCAAATGGTCTTTGCATTTGCCTAAAGTCCTTTAGGCTAAACTGATTTGCATTTTCCCAATGGGCTTTCAAAATCTGAACCAAATGCACCCAAGTTTTTAGATATTATATACGCCACTAATTGACCAAAATAAGGGCCACTTGTTTGCTAGGAGGCACATCTACTAATTTTAGTGTCAATGACGTACAACAGAGATAGCCACTGCCGATCCTAGTGTCCACAACGCCCTCCAAGAGGAGCAGATTGAGGACAATCCGATGCCGCACTTGAATAAATACATTTTAAAATGGGCCTTCCTGGCTTCCATCACGTCTTTGATACTTGGTTTTGGTTAGTCCTGTGTCACCCCCTGGTTACGGTGAATTAGTCTTTTGTTGCAAACCAAATAAAGTTAAGCTATTGCCCTTTTCTTTTTGTCTAGCTTTATTATCGATAAAAGTGACAGATCTATGTTTTGCCAGAAATTGGAGCAATGAGCGAGACAATCGCGTCCATAATGAAGGAGCAGAAGATAAGCAACAAGCATGCTGAGACCGTGATATGGTACCTCTTCTTATTTTCGGCTTTTGGATCGGTGATGGCGAGGTTGACATCAGACTGGTTTGGCCGCCGTTGTGTGATCGGTTTTGTGGGGTTCTTCTTCTTCATTGGGCCCTATGTCATGGGCATGCCTTCATCCAGTTTGGCCGCTTCATCGCTCAAGTCGAGACTGGCTACGCCCATATGGTCACCCCCACCTACATTGCACAGATCACTCCTGACACTAAAATTAGTAGATTCATTATCCAGATGCACAACAAGATGCCTTGTCGATATTGTTATAAGATGCTTACATATATAGACAATACATAAGCCTCTTTGAGCAGTGAAAACATTCACCATATTGAATCACCCATTTCAACGGGAAGATAGGGGTATGTCAAAGGTTTCTCATGACGTGTATGTGTCCCTGCTCTTTATGCTCTCTACACGATCCTCACACCCAGCACAATCCATAATCATCACGAACATAATCTCTTTCAAAGAGTATTAGCCTAACAAATATTTATTTTTTACCTAACACCCCTATCTTATAATTACTCCCGCAATTGCGTTTGAGCCACTTGCGTCCCCAACGTCCTTAGCGGCATGGACCTTCTCAAGGCTATGTCCCTGGCCATGTGCTTCCACTTGAAAAATGATCCGAAAAATTGGATCATCTGCTCTAGTATCAAGCCTCGAGTTTCCGACATTATTTTGTAGAAGAGAAACCATGAGATGCATGACACCGCCACGAAGAAGAAGGTAGCCTTGCCGTGGATGATCGCCTCGTCTAGTGGTAAGAATGCCCATGACGTAATTCCACTCATCAATTAGTTTGCAATGAAGGCGATTGTGCATCCCTTGGCTCGCAACCTGAGCGGGAATAGCTCAGAGTTGTAGACTGAGGTAATTGGTCCCATTCCCACCAAGTAGGTGGCCACATAGATGAACAATGATGTGATGCACCAGTGTTTAGTGTGGCCTTGGTCAATGTAATTTAAGGTCATTCCAAGGGAGATTAGGGACCTGATCATCCAGCCCAAGCTCCACGGCAACATCTGCCGTCGTCCAACCTTGTCAACAAGGAAACTAGCAACTATGGTGAATATTGCCTTTACAAATTTGAGTGAGATGGTCGTTAAGAGCTTGTCATCCGAGAACTTTACACCAATCATCTCGAAAATACAAAGGCTGTAAAGAAAGACTGTATTAAAGCCACAGACTTGCCGAGCCACTTGCATCAAAATGGCGCAAACAAGCATGTGGCAAACGGATCGAGTTGGGTAAAAGAGATCCCACCACATGCCTAGGGTCGGCCCATGCGCCACGTTGCTGACAGCCTCCTCGATTTTTGCAAGCAAACGAGCTCCGAGTTCGAGATCCTAGCAAGGACGCCGTGCGCATCGTACATGCGTCCCTGCATGACGAGCCACCGAGGGGATTCTGGCGTAACGCGGACCGCGATTTCGAGAAGGATCAAACAGATTGCTCCCACAAAGCACATTATAAGCCACCCATTAAATGGAAGTTGATGAACACCTAAACCGTCAAAACATGTTCAAATGAATATATGCAATCGCCTTTCTAATTCTAATTTTTCCAGTAAAGTAAATTATGAAAAAGATAAAAATCAATGACATATTAAATAAATGGAAAAGATACTATAAATTAGGGAAAAAAATGTGAGTACCTCAGGAAGGGTGGTGAACAAGCCATGAAAGACGGCAGGAGTGATTTCTGCAATGTAGATGGGGGTGACCATAAGGGCGTAGCCAGTCTCGACTTGAGCGATGAAACGGCCAAACAGGACGAAGGCATCATTGGAATTGATGCCCATGACATAGGGCCCAATGAAGAAGAAGAACCCCACAAAACCGATCACATGACGGCGGCCAAACCAGTCTGATGTCAACCCCGCCATCACCGATCCAAAAGCCGAAAATAAGAAGAGGTACCATATCACGGTCTCAGCATGCTTGTTGCTTGTCTTTTGCTTCTTCATTATGGACGCGATTGTCTCACTCATTGCTCCAATTTCTGGCAAAACATAGATCTGTCACTTTCATTGATGAAAAAGCTAAACAAAAAGAAAAGGGCAAAAGCTTAACTTTTTTTAGTTTGCAACAAACGACTAATTCACCGTAACCACAGGGTGACACAGGACTAATAAAAACCAAGTATCAGAGATGTGATGGAGGCTAGGAAGGCACATTTTAAAAGGTATTTATTCGAGCGCGGCATCGGATTGTCCTCAATCTGCTCCACTTGGAGGGCGTTGTGGACATTAGGATCGGTAGTGGCTATCTCTTGTTGTACATCATTGACACTAAAATTAGTAGATGTGACTCCCAGCAAACAATTGGCCCTTATTTTGGTCAATTAGTGGCATACATAATATCTAAAAACATATAATACTGCTTAAAATTTAGTCTTTAATGTCATCACAAGCTTATTTGATTAATGTCAAAATAATGAATACACAATATTGGATGAATAGAATTACTTCTCAATAATCTCCTAGGATACTTGAGCTTTGATCCTGCGAGTGTTAGATTTATGAGTACATATACTTTTTCAAAAAATATATTTGTATACAACATTCTTTTGGTTGCTAAATTACCGATATTCAACAACAAGATCATAGGCATTAATTAGTGAAGAAAGTATATTAGTTTACTACGACAAATTTGGTCGGGCAAAGAATATTACAACACATCTTAGATTTTCACAGTAGATTGACTAGGGACCGGAAGTTTTTAGCCTAACGCACCAATTTATAAGATTCTCCCCACATTTTTTCGACTTAATAAAAAATCTACCCTCCCCCCCTCCATTAATTGAGAAAAAGAACAAAGAAGAGAAAGGAACGAAATATTAATTACAAAGTCACAAAACTTAGGATCGACAATATTTCATTGTAGAGAAACTATGTATGTATCAAACAAACCATACGTGCTACTTGTCCTCACACCACCAAACCATGCTTGTTACTTGTCTAGCCACTTGATTGATAAACTATGCGTATCAAACAATTACATCGTTGTATATGTTTTTTACAGAACTACCAAATGTGCAAGCAATAATTTTAACAAAAACTAGCCTCAATCTATTAGAAAAAAGGAAAAAGAATGCAATCATCAATCTATCGACCATGATTGAAATAGGGCTCGAAATAATAGTTGACAAAGGTCTTACCATGAGGAGTCGGCTTGCTACGAAAATAAAAGTTGAATAATATTCCAGACCTCACCGCTTCACTCCTCTTGTGTGATTGTTGGACGTCGAAGCAGTGACGATAGTGTGGAGCCATGGTTAGTGCATAAAACACCCAATTTAGAACTTCCCTTTTACAATCTATCATCTCCGAAGCAAGGCCCCGTGCAAGTGAGTCTTTTGGATAACTCTTCATAACAGAGTGATTGGGATTAGATTTTATCTAATTTTAAATTCCATATTCAAATTATTTTAACTTACCTAATCCCAACACTTTCTCTTTGTTCATAAAACCTTTCTACTCTCTCTGAGAGGGAAAAGATTCAACCTTTTCAAATCATAGAAAAAATCTCCCAAAAAAGTCTCTCGCTAACCTTGTCAATCATAGGGTCTATCTCCACCAGGTTTATCGAGAAGAAGAAACTTGCTTTGATCGTATTTATGATACGAAAATCTAAATAATATTATCTAAATGATATACCGCTCAACCAACCCAGCAGCCACCAGCCTCGCCGAACCGTCCACCACCCCTAGCCTTTATGTTCGCCTTTCCACCACCTCAGCCAGCCACGCCGTCCAACCCAACACTACTCGACCAACTCAAACAAAACTGAACCCCCTTTAGTCGTGACTTGCAATGTTGTTTTCAATCTCGTCCAGGCCTCCGTTGGTGACGTTGTAGTTGCAGGATCTCACCGCCTTCGCGGCGCCGTCACCATGAACCCGTCGCCTCGCTAATCCCATGAGTTAACGACCTAATCTCATATAGGAAGTTAATTACACTTAGGGGGTTAGTTTAGTCTTAATTAAGGATTAGTAGTTAGTTTAGTTTGTGTAACTAAGTTACTTAGGTTAGTTAGTTACCTAGACTAGTTAGTTAGGTGGTTAGTTTGGTGAGGTTAACTACCCTAGGTTAGTTAGTTAACTAGGGTTAGTTAGTTAACCGTGGTTAGTTAACCATGATTAGTTTAATTAACCGTGATTTGTTAAATTAAATTAGATTTATTTTATTTAATTGTTATTTATTTAATAAATTATATTTAGAGTAAATTGTGCCGGGATAGCCAATTAATGAAATTTTAGGATTAGTAGGCTACTTTCAGCAGCATTTTTTTTTTAATACTTTAAACACATTTTTGCTCATTACAGTGAACATTTTAAGCTTAATCCACCAGATATATGGGGTAAGAGAAAAAACAAACCAAAGCTCATCTATCCGTAGGTAGAATAAAAAGATTCATTATCCAAATGCACGACAAGATGCCTTGTCGATATTGTTATAAGATGCTTACGTATATAGACAATACATAAGCCTCTTTGAGCAGTGAACACATTCACCATTTTGAATCACCCATTTCAACGGGAAGATAGGGGTATGTCAAAGGTTTCTCATGATGTGTATGTGTCCCTGCTCTCTATGCTCTCTACACGACCCTCACACCCAGCACAATCCATAATCATCACGAACATAATCTCTTTCAAAGAGTATTAGCCTAACAGACATTTATTTTTACCTAACACCCCTATCTTATAATTACTCCTGCAACTGCGTTTGAGCCACTTGCGTCCCCAGCATCCTTAGCGGCATGGACCTTCTCAAGGCTATGTCCCTGGCCACGTGCTTCCACTTGAAAAATGATCCGAAAAATTGGATCATTTGCTCCAGTGTCAGGCCTCGAGTTTTCGGCATTATTTTGTGGAAGAGAAACCATGAGATGCATGACACCGCCACGAAGAAGAAGGTAGCCTTGCCATGGATGATCGCCTCGTCCAATGGTAAGAATGCCCATAATGTAATTCCACTCATCAGTTGGTTTGCAATGAAGGCGATTGCGCATCCCTTGGCTCGCAACCTGAGTGGGAATAGCTCAGAGTTGTAGACTGACTCGATTGGTCCCATTCCCACCAAGTAGCTGGCTGCATAGATGAACAATGATGTGATGCACCAGTGTTTTGTGTGGCCTTGGTCAATGTAATTTAAAGTCATTCCAAGGGAGACTAGGGACCCGATCATCCAGCCCAAGCTCCACAGCAGCATCAGCCGTCATCCAACCTTGTCAACAAGGAAGCTGGCAACTAGGGTGAATATTGCCTTTATAAATTCAAGTGCGATGGTCATTAAGAGCTTGTCATCCGAGATCTTGACAAAACTCATCTCGAAAATACGAGGGCCGTAAAGAAAGATTCTATCAAAGCCACAGACTTGCCAAGCCATTTGCATCAAAATGGCACAAACAAGCATGTGGTAGACGGATCGAGTTGGGTAAAAGAGATCCCACCACACGACTAGGGTCGGCCCATGCGCCACATTGCTGACAGCCTCCTCGATTTTGGCAAGCAAATGAGCTCCGAGTTCAAGATCCTAGCGAGAACGCCGTGCGCATCGGATAAGCGTCCCTGCATGACGAGCCATCGAGGAGATTCTGGCATAACGCGGACCGCGATTTCGAGAAGGATCAAGCAGATTGCTCCCACAAAGCACATGATAATCCACCCTTTAAATGGAAGCTGTTGAACACCTAAACCGCCAAAACATGTTCATATGAATATATGCAATCACCTTTCTAATTCTAATTTTTCCAGTAAAGTAAATTATGTAAAAGATAAAAATCAATGGCATACTAAAAAAATGAAAAAAAAAATACTATAAATTAAGGAAAAAATGTGAGTACCTCAGGAAGGGAGGTGAACAAGCCACAAAAGACGGCAGGAGTGATCTCTGCAATGTGGATGGGGGTGACCATATGGGTGTAGCCAGTCTCGACTTGAGCGATGAAACGGCCAAACAGGACGAAGGCATCGTTGGAATTGATGCCCATGACATAGGGCCCAATGAAGAACTCCAAAAAACCGATCACACGATGGCGGCCAAACCAGTCTGATGTCAACCTTGCCATCACCGATCCAAAAGCCGAAATAAGAAGAGGTACCATATCACAATCTCAGCATGCTTGTTGCTTGTCTTCTACTCCTTCATTATGGACGCGATTGTCTCGCTCATTGCTCCAATTTCTTGCAAAACATAAATCTGTCACTTTCATTGATAATAAAGCTAGACAAAAAGAAAAGGGCAATAGCTTAACTTTTTTTGGTTTGCAACAAAAGACTAATTCACCGTAACCACGGGGTGACACAAGATAGCCAAAACCAAGTATTAGAGACATGATGGAGGCCAGGAATGCGCATTTTAAAAGGTATTTATTCGGGCACGGCATCGGATTGTCCTCAATCTGCTCCACATGGAGGATGTTGTGGACACTAGGATCGACAGTGGGTATCTCCTGTTGAACGTCGTTGACACTAAAATTAGTAGATGTGCCTTCCAGCAAACAATTGGCTGTAATATTCTTTGCCTGACCAAATTTGTCGTAGTAAACTAATATACTTTCTTCACTAATTAATGTCTGTGATCCTATTGTCAAATATCGTACCAAAACAATGTTGTATACAGATATATTTTTGATATATTTTTTGAAAAAGTATATGTACTCATAAATCTAACACTCGCAGGATCAAAGCTCAAGTATCCTAGGAGATTATCGAGAGGTAATTCTATGCATCCAATATTGTGTATTCATTATTTTGACATTAATCGAATAAGCTTGTGATGACATTAAAGACTAAACTTTCAGCAGCATTATATGTTTTTAGATATTATGTACGCCACTAATTGACCAAAATAAGGGCCAATTGTTTGCTGGGAGTCACATCTACTAATTTTAGTGTCAATGATGTACAACAGGAGATAGCCACTGCCGATCCTAATGTCCACAACGCCCTCCAAGTGGAGCAGATTGAGGACAATCCAATGCCGCGCTCGAATAAATACCTTTTAAAATGTGCCTTTCTAGCCTCCATCACATCTCTGATACTTGGTTTTTATTAGTCCCGTGTCACCCTGTGGTTACGGTGAATTAGTCATTTGTTGCAAACCAAAAAAAGTTAAGCTTTTGCCCTTTTCTTTTTGTCTAGCTTTTTCATCAATGAAAGTGACAGATCTATGTTTTGCCAGAAATTGGAGCAATGAGCGAGACAATCGCGTCCATAATGAAGAAGCAAAAGACAAGCAACAAGCATGCTGAGACTGTGATTTGGTACCTCTTCTTATTTTCGGCTTTTGGATCGGTGGTGGCGGGATTGACATCAGACTGGTTTGGCCGCCGTCGTGTGATCGGTTTTGTGGGGGTTCTTCTTCTTCATTGGGCCCTATGTCATGGGCATCAATTCCAACGATGCCTTCATCCTATTTGGCCGCTTCATCGCTCAAGTCAGGACTGGCTACGCTCTTATGGCCACCCCCATCTACATTGCAGAGATCACTCCTACCGTCTTTCGTGGCTTGTTCACCTCCCTTCCTGAGATACTCACATTTTTTTTCCCTAATTTATAGTATCTTTTCCATTTATTTAATATGTCATTGATTTTTTTCTTTTTCATAATTTACTTTACTGGAAAAATTAGAATTAGAAAGGTGATTGCATATATTCATTTGAACATGTTTGGGCGGTTTAGGTGTTCATCAGCTTCCATTTAGCGGGTGGCTTATAATGTGCTTTATGGGAGCAATCTGCTTGATCCTTCTCGAAATCGCAGTCCGCATTACGCCAGAATCCCCTCGGTGGCTCGTCATGCTGGGACGCATGTACGATGCACACGGCGTCCTTGCTAGGATCTCGAACTCGGAGCTCATTTGCTTGCAAAAATCGAGGAGGCTGTCAACAACGTGGCGCATGGGCCGACCCTAGGCATGTGGTGGGATCTCTTTTACCCAACTCGATCCGTTTGCCACATGCTTGTTTGCGCCATTTTGATGCAAGTGGCTCGGCAAGTCTGTGGCTTTGATACAATCTTTCTTTACAGCCCTTGTATTTTCGAGATGATTGGTGTCAAGTTCTCGGATGACAAGCTCTTAATGACCATCTCACTCAAATTTGTAAAGGCAATATTCACCCTAGTTGCTAGTTTCCTTGTTGACAAGGTTGGACGACGGCATGTTGCTTTGTGGAGCTCCGGGTGAATGATCAGGTCCCTAATCTCCCTTGGAATGACCTTAAATTACATTGACCAAGGCCACACCAAACACTGGTGCATTGCATCATTGTTCATCTATGTGGCCACCTACTCGGTGGGAATGGGACCAATTACCTCAGTCTACAACTCTGAGCTATTCCCGCTCAGGTTGCGAGCCAAGGGATGCGCAATCGCCTTCATTGCAAACCAATTGATGAGTGGAATTACATCATGGGCATTCTTACCACTGGATGAGGTGATCATCCACGGCAAGGCTACCTTCTTCTTCGTGGCGGTGTCATGCATCTCATGGTTTCTCTTCTACAAAATAATGTCAGAAACTCGAGGCCTGATACTAGAGCAAATGATCCAATTTTTCAGATCATTTTTCAAGTGGAAGCACGTGGCCAAGGACATGGCCTTGAGAAGGTCCACGCCGCTGAGGACGCTGGGGATGCAAGTGGCTCAAACGCAGTTGCAGGAGTAATTATAAGATAGGGGTGTTAGGTAAAAATAAATGTATGTTAGGCTAATACTCTTTGAAAGAGATTATGTTCGTGATGATTCTGAATTGTGCTGGGTGTGAGGGTCGTGTGGAGAGCAGGGACACATACACATCATGAGAAACCTTTGACATACCCCTATCTTCCCGTTGAAATGGGTGATTTTATTTTCTCATAGTTTCAAAATGGTGAATGTGTTCACTGCTCAAAGAGGCTTATGTATTGTCTAGATACGTAAGCATCTTCTAACAATATCGACAAGGCGTCTTGTTGTGCATCTGGATAATGAATCTTTTTATTCTGCCTACGGATAGATGAGCTTTGTTCTGTATTTTCTCTTACCCCATATGCCTGGTGGATTGAGCTTAAAATGTTCACTGCAGTTAGCAGAAATGTGTTCAAAGTATTAAAAAAAAAATGCTACTAAAAGTAGCCTACCAATCCTAAAATTTCACTAATCAACTATCCCGGCACAATTAACGCTAAATATAATTTATTAAATAAATAACATTTAAATTAAATAATTCTAATTTAATTAAACTAACCACGGTTAATTAAACTAACCGTGGTTAACTAACCACGGTTAACTAACTAACCCTAGTTGACTAACTAACCTAAGGTAGTTAACCTAACCAAACTAATCACCTAACTAACTAGTTTAGGTAACTAACTAACCTAAGTAACTTAGTTACACCAACTAAACTAACTACTAATCCTTAGTTAAGACTAAACTAACCCCCTAAGTGTAATTAACTTCCTAATATGAGTGCAGCCTAGGTCCGACAGCAGGTTGTGTGTGCAGTAGTGTTATATAAATGCATAGGCATGCACGACAGTTTATATCAAACAATACTTCATTCATGAAAATAAACCATACATTCATACACCTTCTTACAAAATAAAGATTAGCAAACACTTCCCCTTATTACTCTCATCCTGCAAGAACATTTAACACCTTAAACATTAGGGACATACCTGAGATCCTTGCTTCCAAACAAAAATGTTTTTTCAAAAATAGAAGAGAAAATCAACCTAAGTCCACTAAAAGCTTTAACTTAAGTCCCTAGTAGAGTCGCCAAGCTGTCGCGACCTAACCTCGGGTGCACCACCTAGGGTTTAACTAATGGATTATTAAGCCTAAACTTAGCTCAGGCTCTTCCATGTTCATACCAATTCGAAACTTAGGTTCGAGTTCTTATTTTTTTTATTAGGAGTCGTCACTAATCTGTTTTTAGTGGGTCGATTAGAAACCCAAGTAAAGTAACGGGAGATTTACTTTACTACTACAAACCAAAGATTGTGAGTTCGGAGACTTGGTTACACTAGACTTTTCTAATGTCCTTTCGGTACCTTTTTCTTTTATTTAAAAAAAAATTATTTTGCAGGCAACTTGGATTGATTTTAATTTATTTCTCTAACATGTGAGGTGACCATGCAGGTGCGTAAGCCACCATTTAACACTCAAAAAAGCAATAAAGAAATTATGAGATTTACCTCATAGCAACGAAAGCATCTGCAATGTTAAATCAGAATTCACACCGACGGTCTTAGATATAATTTCTAATTAACACGCAATTTCTTTTTTGTTTTCACTCATTTAATGAGAATCATGCTTTATGCAATGCATGCTACTAATCTAACATGAAATGATATGACATAGCAATATAACTTAGGCTATATGACATAAATAAAATATAAGCATGCAATTTATCCTAAATAATGAAATTGATTTATTCTAAGACAATTTTCTTTTTTGTATTTCCATGAAATTCGAAATTAATTAAATACTCTAATTCAAACATGCAAGCTATCCTATAGGAGAAAATTCAATTTATTCTAAAAAGATATTTTTGGTGTTTTATTAAATTCGGAATTATAAAATAATAAACAAGCAATCCTATTTAGGAAATCAATTCTAACCTATATGATATGCAAATCTTTTGTTTTTTCAGCATAAATAAAGCAATTAAAGCATGACAAGCATCAAATCACTCAAGATCGTATATCACCCAATCAATGCGAATAAAGAAATAATGTTCAATCAACTTGAAATTTCGCGAATAAAGTCGATGAGTTGATCTTAAGTCTTAAAGATCAAAGCATCAATTTTAAAGATTCCCGCGAAATCAATAATTCTATCTAAAACCTTATAGATGGAATCAAAGATTATATGCGGTTGTGAATTAGGAAATAAATCCTAATTGGGAGTGCACTTATCGCTCAAATTTAGGAATCGTGTAATATTCTCAATCAAATTGAATCACAAAATATTCAAATTGATGGCAAACAAGATAATTACCTCATTCAAATTATTGCGTGGATAAATTTCGCAATTGGAATTCGCAAACAACGAGCTCGGATGATGATGGGCGATGGTGCCGACGGCGCTTGACGAACGTCCATGAATCTGCAAGAAAGAACAAAGCGGACTGCAAGGCACGAACAAAGCAAAACTTTGAAGCTGACGGACTTTCTTTGATGGTCCCTAAATTCCACGAGAATAGACCAAAGATTCTCCTTTCCTCAATGTGCACTGGACAGAGAAATTTTAGCTGAATCACCCTTTGACCGCTAAAGGAAAACCATCATCGCTTTAGCCCCTCTTCTTGTTTCAAATTTCCACCAAGGCTCTTTGACCACCGCTTGGATCTTTCTTTTGACTAAAGATTTGACCTTCCTTGCGTGGCCTTCGACAGCTACGCACGATGATGCTTGGGACTGGAAAACCGTGTTGCGTTTCAGCCGTGGATCGTCACAATAGGCCCTAATATTTCCAAATTCAGACGGATGGTGGATGGCGAGAATTGCTATGGGTGATTGGCGATGGCCCGATGGTGACTTGCGGCATAGTGATTCACGGGTAAGGGGTTGCTCACGAACGTGAAAGGGTCTTGATCACGGCAGTGCAAGGAGCTCTCGGTAGCCATCGTGTGATTATCGTCGAGAGATCACGATGACGAGGCAACAGCAACAATGTGCCGTTTCTCAATTGTGGATCATGGCCGATCCCTTCACGATTTCTTCTCTCTCTATGCTCTCAATTGTGGCTGTATGTTCAATGTGTGACCTCGTATTGAATTGTGTGGCCCTCTTTGGACTTCGACGAAACCTGCAAAGAATGAATACGAACGAAGCGCAAAAGCCTGTTTGGTGATTGTCGGTGAGTCAGAAGAAAACACTTTAGGGCATCGCCAGGCTAGATGGAACTTGCGGGAGTCCTCGCTGACTCCGAACAAGGCTGTAGTGGTTCAAGCGTCCCTGGGGCGTGCTGGTTCGTGGTATAGCAAAAGCAACAGATCGTGGATCGTCGGGGATGCGAGGGCTGCTCGAGTGATTGCTGCAAGGAGAAATTACGGTCCCGCTGGGGCAGCAGCGAATCAAGCAACAGTTGAGCGTGAGGAAGGCGGTAGCTCCGTCATCGTCTCGGTTGAGCTGGGCTTGTCGAGGCTTGGTCACGACGGTAGGAAGTTGGCACCAGATCAGCAGCTCGTCGGAAAGGCAAAGAGGTCACAGCAGCGAGTCCGTCGTCGCTGCAGGGGGCGATGCGGCAAAGACGGGGTAGCGACGGTAACTCAGGCGGCTCGGGTGTGACGCTGCGGCAAAGGGCCTCGCACAACGTGGGGGCTCCTCGGTTCGGCAGAGAGAGTTCCTTCTCTTTATTCTCTCTATCGTGTATATCTCTCAACGTGCCTTTTAGAATAGAAGTGCCGACCCCCCCTTTTCTTGATCGTCATACTTTTATACTAGCCGACTCTGAACTTCAAAAGGGGAAACATGAATATATGAAATAGTGTCACGTATCCGACTTCCCTCTTTTGTGAGGATCTATCTTCTTCTTCTTTTTTCTTCTTTTTTTCCACTTTTTCCTTTGTATGTATTGCGAATCCACGCGTCTCATGGAAGAATCGTGTCCTTCTTTCCTTTTGAAGAAAGACAGCTCGTTTACACGATGTATTTCCCCTCTTACATGCACCAAATTTTCTTTTAAAAATTCCTTTCCATCTATGAATAATGCTGATCTTTTCATGCCCTTCCTTCGGTATCTTTATCTGCATGTTTATATTCACTAGGTCAGCAAAAGAATTCTTTCTGCCCCTTCTTTCTTTTTCTCCACGATTAACAGAATCAACCATGGCTTACTTGCTCCTTTTAAGCACACACGCAAGTACCTTGAGAATCATACCGATTGCTTGCTAGGCGACCAAAAGATTTCTTGATATCATTATCCTAGTTTGCCTCAATATTTCCTAAGATCAAGCTTAATTAGCGATTTTCACCTTTGCATTAAGATAGACCCATTTAAAGAATACTGAGCTTGGCCAAATTCTCCCACCATTGATTCAAATCCATCCGTTGCCGGTCAATTGCAAATGTAATTAAAAAAAAATGCTCCTAAAACTATATGTTATGCAATTTAATTCTAATATTCTTGTTTAGGGGTTAAAATTAATCCCTAATTTTTAATAGATGATTGGGTCGCCAAAATTTAGGTATCAACAGCTGTTTACAAATATATTTTTTGAAAAAGTATATGTACTCATAAATCTAACATTTGCAGGATCAAAGCTCAAGTATCTTAGGAGATTATCGAGAGGTAATTCTATGCATCCAATATTGTGTATTCATTATTTTGACATTAATCGAATAAGCTTGTGATGACATTAAAGACTACATTTTCAGCAGGGTGCGTTTGGTTCAAGATTCCCAAGGAACTTTCGGTCTCCAAAATCCCTTAAGGAAATACGTAGGGACTAGTTTAAGCTTTCAGCATTTATCAAATGCTGAAACTTTTTTTTTCAAAACTATTTTCACTCATTCTTCAAATTTCTGATTTTGCTCTAATTATTATTTTTTTAAATGCCAAAATAATACTAAAAAAATCAAATATATATATGCTAAAAATTAAATATATTTTGGTCTTTCTAAAAAATATTTATATAGTTGATTGTTTTAGCGTATATATTTGATTCTTTTAGCATTATTGTCAAAATTTATATTTAAAAAGTTGCATACATTATCTTTTTTCAATTTTTAAAAGTTAAAAAATTCCGACGAAGGGTTTGGTCTTTTAAAAAAAAAAATTATATATATGCATTTGATTTTTTAGCATTATTTTCAAATTTATATTTAAAAATTTGCATACATTATTATTTCAATTTTAAACAAATAACAATTAAAAAATTTCGACAAAGGATATGGTCTTTTAATATATATATATATGTATTTCATTTTTTTCTACATTATTGTCAAAATCTATATTTAAAAAGTTACATACATTATTTTTTTCAATTTTAAACAAATAAAATTAAAAAAATCCAATAAAGGGTTTGGTCGGTTTTGTTTAAAATATATATATATATATATATATATATGTATTTTATTTTTTAGCATTATTTTCAATTTTATGTTTAAAAAGTTGCATACATTATTTTTTCAATTTTAAAAAATAAAAATTTAAAAATTTCGAAGCAAGATTTGGTCTTTTAAAATATATATATATATATATATATATATATATATATATATGTATTTTATTTTTTAACATTATTGTGAAAATTTATATTTAAAAGTTGCATACATCATTTTTTTTTTCAATTTTAAGCAAATAAAAATTAAAAAGTTCCGATAAAGGGTTTGGCATTTCTTTAAAAAAATTATATATGTATTTGAATTTTTTAGTATGATTGTTAAAATTTATATTTAAAAATTTGCATGCATTATTTTTTCTTTCAATTTTAAACAATTAAAAATTTTAAAATTCTGATGAAGGGTTTAGTCTTTTTTTAAGAAAAAAATTATATATATGTATTTGATTTTTTAGCATTATTTTCGAGTTCATATTTAAAAATTTGCATACAGTATTTTTTCAATTTTAAACAAATAAAAATTAAAAAATTTCAAGGAAAGATTTGGTCTTGTTTTTTTTTTTTTTTTTAATTATATATATATATATATATGTGTGTGTGTGTGTGTGTGTGTGTGTGTGTGTGTGTGTGTGTGTTCAAAATTTATATTTAAAAAGTTGCATACATTATTTATTCAATTTTAAATAAATAAAATTAAAAAAACTAATATTAATCACCCAAAGAGCTTTTTAAATGTGTTTTCTACCAAACAACATTTTTTTTCAAAATTGTTTCTCAAAGCATAGTTTACCAAACGGCCTTTGCATTTGCTTAAAGAACTTTAGGCTAAACTGCTTTGCATTTTTCCAATGGATTTTCAAAATGCTTAACCAAACGCACCATGATTACTATGAGATCCACATAATTATTGGTCCTCGTCAACAAAGAGGTATGGAATCCTTTATGTGAAGTTATAGGGAGAGAACCATGCCTCCTAAAACCTATCTTGACCTAAGAAGCCACATTGCTAGACCCTTTTGAGAGGCCTGACCCGAGACCTCTTTCTTTTTGGTTGTTATATTTAATGTTTTTTTGTCGGAATATTTAATGGTCGAATATTATAATTTTCTAGATTACTTGGTGTTTAGTTAATGGAATATAGAGACTATCACGAATCATCCATTAGACACTTGGAAAGTATGATGATGAACGAAAAGGCCGAAAGCATTTCTAAACTCTTTGTTTAACATTCATCTGGCCTGAAAAGCCACAAGCAGACAAAAAAAAAAAGTGATGAAAATGGTTTTAGCTTTTGGTCTTCTATGTTAAATACGTAAATTGGACTAGGTGGGTGCTTCTACAATTTTTAAGCCATAAATTTCTTGAATTTCTTTTTCTAATTTACTTAAAATTATCGTTAGACTAATCACACCTAGTAATTTTGTTTGTGAATTGTAACTTACCGGTACAAATCCTAACTTGTTTGCACATTGGAAAATTGCTCAAAAAGTCCTAAACCTATTGCATTTTTGCTAATATAATCATAAACCTTTCAATTTTGTTAATTCAATCATAAATATTTTCACTTCTTACCAGTTAAGTCCATCTGACCAATTTTGGCCAGAATTTGTTGAAGTGAACAACCGGTATTGATGTGGCATGTTTTTAATAATTTATTGATTTTTTTATATGGTTTTTCCTTCTTCTTCTTCTTTTTTTTTTTACTTTTTCTTTTTTTGGGATTTGGAGTTTGGCCGATGAGGGCAGCCGGCTAATCCTCACCAGCCACATGGGGAGGCCGACAACCCTCGCTAGGCACAAGCGAGGGCAGGCCAACCCTCATCGATCCTAGGCGAGGGCCGAGACGCCCTTGCCGACCCCAAGCGACAACCTCGCCTGGAGCTAACGAGGGCCAGCAAGCCCTCACCTAGCCAAATCTAGTGAGGCCATCGCGACCCTTACCCAAGGCTAGCAAGGGGCCTAACGCCCTCGCCTAAGGACGATGAGGGTTGGTTGGCCCTCAATTGTGGCCAGCGAGGGTCGTCGGCAACCTTGGTTAGCCCTAGCTAAAAAAAAAAAAAGAAGAAAAAACCATTAAAAAATTCAAATTATTATTAAAATATTATTTAAAAACTATCACGTCGGCGCAAATTTTACATTAGCAATTTCTTGCCAAATTAGCTAGATTGACTCAATTGGCAAGAATTGAAAAGATTTAAGGCTGAATTGGCAAAATGTGAAAAAGTTTATGACTAAATTAGTAAAATTGAAAGGTTTAGGACTGAATTGGCAAAAGTGTAATAAATTTATAACTTTTTAGATAATTTTCTCCATTATACATAATAGTTTGTCTATATTTCTCTTGACCTGAAAAATGTTGACACTCAATAATTAATCAGTAGCATAGTAAAAATACCTCAAATTGTGCAAGCAAGGGTAGCTATGCTTAGTGATTGTCCCTTGTAATTGTAGTTTTTGTATAAGATTTTGTAAATGATAAATCAGTAACCATTCTTCATATGAAAATAATTTACTCTCAAATCTATAAGGTTCAATATCTAATCCCCTATAACTTATAAGGGTGAGCATCGGTCCTGGGTTAACCCTAGATCGGCCCAACCCTATTGGTCCTAGTCCGATTCCCAAGAGAACTTTGTCAATCATTGGTCTTGAGATTCCTGGATCAGTACTATGCAAATTGATCCTCAACTCTAAGAGTTTAGGGCTAGTTCAACTCGAATCAACCTTGACTATATATATTATATAACAGCATCAAATGACGTCCTCCTCCTCTAGTATTCTTGTTCTCCTTTCTTCTTTATCTTCTTCTTTATTCTTTATCATCTTCAATTTTTAGTTGGAAGAAACAACTTTTCACTCATGAGCAACCTCCCCTTGCTCGCCGCATGATGCTTACCACACTTAGCACTCAATGCTCAATGCTCAACGCTCACACCCCTCATTACTTGACGCTTGCACCACTTGCCTCTTTTCACTAACCTCGCTCATCGCCAAGTAAATCAAAAGGAAACAAAGCCCTAATTAGAAACCTTTTTTGCTCGTGAGCAACTTCACCATTTGTCGCCTCACAGCTTGCCTCTATTCACTCGCCTCACGGTTGGCCCTCATCTTGCGACTTGCCCTTGTTGATGGTTATATAATTTGAAATAATAGGTTTGTCTTCTCATGGAATACAAAAAATGAAATAAAAAAAAATTATCGGTTGGTCTCGGGTTGACCCTGGAACCAAACCGAACTCATAGGATTGGTCTTGTTTTCAGTCTCACATTCAATTGGATCGGTCCTCGGTCTAAAAAATTAGGGACCAACAATGTGCGGGTTAGTCCTTAGGTGTTGGATCGGCCCAATCCGGATCATGATCACCCCTAATAACTTTTCATGAAAAATCATAATCAACCCAAATCTATGGTAAATTTATTTTCTTGTTCTTAGTAACTTACCTTCATAAATATAAGGTAGTTAGGAAACTCAGGCCCCATCAGTGAATAATTGTGCTCAAATGTCGTAATTTTCCTTAAAAAATGCCTGTAAATGAACCGTGAGAAAATGCATTTGAATACCATTAAATCTTTTTAGTCAATTGTTGATTAGAGCACTCTTCAGCCAATGGATATGATGAAATCATCCCTTCAAACTGCGATGCTAATTACCCTATTTTGATTGAAATGGCCGAATACGGCAGTCGACCGTGTAAATCTGAATATCTGATTATTCTGTTGAGTATGAGCTCAGATGGCTTTGTGCAATCTTGAGTTTATTTGTGTTTGTTGAGTCTGAGCTTAGTTTGATTTTAATGGGTTTTGACCCGACTTTGATTTAGATGAGTTTGGGTTTACTCCTGTAATGTCCGCAGAGAGGGAGGCGGAACATAATGGTGAACGTAAACCCACTAGGCAAAACCACGAGTGCCAAGAATAGGCATCATGCCGTGATCACGATTTCTGTAGTGTTAGCGGCACAAGTGGCTTTGAACAAGCAAGAGGATCCACGTTTGCCCCGGGAGATTTCTAACGAAAAACCCAAAAGCTGATTCGTTAAACTTCCGCGCCAGGATGCGTATATATATATTTTTTGTTAAAGTGATGTCTCTAATAAAGATGGTCATTTCCGATTTCGGCTTTCTTTGTGGGGCGATAGCTGGGGTAAAAGAAGTCACCAGAAGATTGGGTAACAAGCTGCGAGGCAGCAGATCTACGCGCATCCGATCAGAAGGAGGTGGATGAATCCAGAGGAGATATGCCGATAATGCTGATCCCTCATCCTTCTGTTTTTCTTGATCCTTACTAGTGCTTAAGATAGATAGCTGATATTCTGAGAATGGATGCTCAGATCACACATTCATTTGGTTTGGTGTCTAGATTCAAATAGTTTTCTTTGTTCCACCATATAGATTTGTGCGAGAGACAAAAAGTTGACATTACCTTCCTTATTCAGTATGTCAGAGTAGCCCTTAGCATCGGGATCTAATATATGTGTATATCTATGCAGAAACAAATTCAAAGTACGTTTACAAGTCAATACGGGAATAAAGAGGAAGTGATGAGGCATTGGATCATGAAGTCGTTACAGAAAAAAAAAATCTACCGTTCTTGCTTGTTTTCGTCAATCAGATAAACAAGGCAAAGGGTTTCTTCTAGAGAAGCAAGGTTTCCTTAGCAAGATAAAACAGAAGCCATTCACCCTAGTACAAAAAGAGTATGAATATACTTGACTAGCTGCGGATTTTACCATACATCTAAGTCAATTGAATCTTACAGAAGAATATAATTTATTGAGCATGTATGGAAAAAAATAGCGAAATACAAAGATCTAAGTCCACCAGAAGATTCATCTAAAGTTCTGTTTTGATCCCAAACCACCACCAATTTTGAAATGAGCAGCATCTTAAGTAGATAATATTAATGGTACTAGAATATCTTGCTGCCGTATTCTAATGAAGATTTGCTATAACATAAGAGAAGATAGATGCTGCAAGTATTTGAAAATCAGAGGAATCTCTAGGATGAAGCATGTGAAGGGGAAGATTCAATCCAATTGCTCTAAATAAAGTATTGCCAAACCTAGGTCATTGCTTAGCCTTAGTGGCTTTTATTCCAAGAAAAAGAGCAATCTGCTCCCCAGTGATATGTATATGCATTTATTAATCTAAGAACATGCTAATTTATTGTCACATATAATGATCTGCAGTCACCCAAACCATGTACGTGAGAAGAGGGGAAGGACTAGGTCTTATTGATGACATCGTTTCTCCAGGAGAATTGCTGAAAGTATCTGGTTTCTGGGATCTGGACATTGCAAATAGGCATAAACCATGTGTCCGTTCACTCCATTGAACAGATAAGCTTCCTTCCTGTCCAAAGCATGCAAGATACTGAAAATCGCACGAGATGAAGCCAAGAAGACTGCCCTTCACTTGCCTCAGCTTCAGGCGTGCCTTGATGTGATCGAAGATGGCATTATTCACGGTGGATGTACTCAGGTTCTAAAGGTACATTTTAGAGAGTGGCTAATCTGGCATAGATACCTAATTTGTCTTCCTTGAAAGAGCAAGATTTGCTGTGGCCACAACGTTGGATAATATTGTGCATTTAGTCACTAAATATGCCCACATTACTAGCATTCTCGGGACGTTGTAGACCGTTCGGCTCAACATATCTGCTGGGAGGAGCTTTTGGGAGGAAGGAGTAGGGGCGTGAATAGTTTTGAAGCAAAGCTTAGTTCTGTTTGTGAATTTGCTGACAAAGAAAATTGTCATGGCAGGAGACTAAAGTATATAAGGAGCTGGTCCCACCGGAAACTTTGAAGGGTCTTCTTCATGTACTTTTTGCCCAGCGTGCGACATCAATGGTGCGTCTGAAGTAGAAATATACATCCTCCTCTAAAATAATGAGGTAAATGAATGAAGATATGATGGAGCTTCTCTATCCTTTCCTTGTTGTATTTGACAGAGGCTGCTGAATGTGCGGTTCATACTTTTGGGTTTTTATTTGATGATGATAGGTTTCTTCCATTTATTATGATTGCCTATGATATAACGGTTGTATGAGAGAATTACTGTTTAAAGTTTGAGTCTCCTTTTCTGGAAAAAGGTTTTTGTAATCTTTGCATGTTAGGAGCAAGTCATACTCGCAGAAAAAGATAAGGGCATGCTAATTCTTCCAGACAAGGTTCAGTTCTCTCTATTTATCCTCATCCTCAATGCGGAGACTTCTTGGGTAGTTTTGCCATTTCCATTTATGTGATGGGTGTCCTATCTTCTGTTCTTACCAGGTATTCAATCTTATGTTTATATTCCCCATTCTTTCTTTCTTTCTTTCTTCTTCATTTTCAATCTTATGTTTATATTCCCCGTTCTTCCTTCCTTCCTTCCTTCCTTCCTTATAAATCACGTTTCATACTCTCACATTGTCTCTGGTTAGGTAGATTTTTCGTTTCTCTTTAATGTAATACATGTTTCTTTCTGTTCTTACTATGTGTTCTATCTTACCTATGTAGTCCATTAATTTTTTCTCCAATTGCCAATAAGCTCACAATCTGAAGTATGGAAGGGAGGTTCTACAATGCTAAAGTGATAGTTGAGATAGGAAGAGGAGAATGCCAGAACAGGAACTAGAAGAGCTACGGACAAGAACTACCGATGTTCAGGGTGCCAATCTAGAGCTAAGAAGCAAGAACTCCCCTCACCGAACTCTCCACATCACTATGCATAAGTAGAGCTTTACATAGACTGCATCTACAATAAAAACAGCTAAAGTAATGGTTAGTTGAAATTGGAAGGACAAGACAATGGATGAATTATGGGGATTTGGATTGTGGACAATCGCAAACTTGATAGCCTGGAGGACTGATATCAAGAGAGTCTAGACCATTATCCTGTGGAGATAAGCCTCCTCCTTTAGGGTGGAGCCTACCTTGTCCAAAAGCATCATAAGAGCACCCTCCGGAGTTGAGCCATCACCTTATCAATGGTGCATACCAATTTCGATAATACATATGATTTCGAGTTTTTGTGCCATGGAGCAATCAATCTTGCCCGTCATACTTTACATCAGTACAAAATCGAACACAAGAATATAAAGCCACATGAAAAAAGGGGGAGCTGCTTTCGTTGCCAAGTGCGCACTCAACTTTCCCTGCTGCACATTCTTCAGCCTACTGTAATAGTCGTCAATGATCGCGAGTAAAAAGACATACAGATTTTTCTTTAATCGCCCTTTTCTCTGTTGTGGAGCTAGCTCTCTTGAAGATCTCAACTGCAAATGAGTGACTCTAATGGAGCTCTTGATATTTATTAACCATTTTCGGCAATTAGCTTTCAGGCACTCCATAGCTCTGCATACTTGACCTTGGAGACGCTCTCAAGAACGTCGAAAGGGATTATATCTCCAATCACCACCACCATCTTGCTCTCCAGGTCTATTTTGTAAGAGGTCACTCCTGCCATTTTTTCCAATTAAATTCTGAAAGTTGAAACCATATACTAATTCGTTTTCATCCGGAGGATTTTTCCCTCTTTTTTTTTTCAGGGGAAGCAAAATAAAGAAACCTCAATGTTAGTGGATATTGGTAACTTATCTGCAGTTCTATTTTCATTTTGTTCATGTACAGAGAAAGAGACAGATTGAAGCTGTTAAATGAAGATGAAATTAGGAAAGAGTAACAAGCATTAGTACCATCCATCTTTAAGATATGCTTCTCCACTCTTCTTGCACACCCTTGGCAATGCATGGCCACTCTCAAAGTCACCATCTACGAAATGTTTCACCCATACAAAGTATTCAGAAACCCGGACACAGAATCTAAACTGAACCCTTCTTGCAAAACTCGAAGAGAAGCTCAACTAATCGCAAAAAGACTAAACAAATGAAAAGAAAAGAAGCCCACAAATGAAAACTGAAAGATCTGACCTTGGGCTTCAGCTGAAACGCCAGGGTCTGATGAGTCCCACCGATCAAGTCCTTGAGCCTCATCACCTGCTTGTTGTCGCTTGGGAATCAGTGGCTTGCTCTCGATGTCCTGACCGAGGCCTTCCGCTTGATCATCCATGGAGTTCATGCAGAAACAGGAGCACGAGCCAGCCGGTGATGAGAGGCTGAAACACTCCAAGATCTTGCCAAAGCTCGCCATCTTCCCCATTTCATCCAAAAAAAAAAGACCAACAACCCAGAGCACAAATCTTGGAAGCTCGTTTGATGGTCTGTTTCAATTTTCGAAAAGAACAGATCTATGGAGACGACATATTAAATTCGCATTAGGTAACATTAAGGCAGAACGCAGGGGAGTCGTGGAGGGTGGAGCTCAAAGGTCAAACTTTGTCCTCGGGAAGGCCAAAAATAAAGCCGAACAAAAAGTAGTAAAATCCAATGAACGTCTTGAGAAGTACCCCAAAAAAATAGGCCCGTTTACCTATGTAGATCAGCTAGGAGAGAGTGAAAAAAATGTGTTGAGAACAGCTCAGAAAAACCTAACTCGGGAGGAAAACGTGTTGCTGCGCGCTACAGAATGCAATCTGCGATTCAGTGCGGAGCTAGATTCTGTCACTGTTGACGAACTGCTACAACCACTACTACCACTACAAAGCAGAGTCAAGAATACAGAAAACCACCCTTTTCTTTCAGTGAACTCAACGAAGACGAAGCTCAATAAATGGAGGGAATATCTCATGTGCGATTGCCTTTTCGAGACATGTCATATGGCACGACATGTGTGCGTGTTAACGGGACAAATCCAACCGGAGCACCTGAAAGCGGCCAGCGAAAATGAAACGATCTTGCATGAGCAAAGGAAAAGGCGGCAGCACGAGAGATAAGTAGCTGTCAATCAGGAAGCATCATGCATCAGCATGCCCTCTTCAGTCTTCACAACCCTCGCTGTCCAAGCGACCGATGAAGCTCCGAGCCTATGAACCCCGGAAATGCCCACTAACAGATACAGAAAACATGCGCGAGGCAGTACTTTTATAATTGGACCGACCCGCCGAGTTCGATCGGGTACACGCCTCGGTCTCCCAATCCTTTTCTCCCTTCAAGAAAATGGTAGTGGAGGGAGTGTTTGGTTCCTCGGGCGAATTAAAAGATAAAGGGAACCTCCACCAGACATTCTATTTTATGAATTCCAGCTTTGGACGTACGTGACTTCGGGCTTAGTATAAACACGAACGTGTCCCAAAAGGGGCGTCACTACTGCCGGTGCCTCAATCTCACATACGAATGGTCGAAACTTAGATTATTCATCTGCAGACAGCGGCGGCAAACCTAAAGGGCTCTTGTCCTTTGCTCCACCCCCATATGAAAAATTTGAAATTTCGGGAGGGGCTGGCCGGGCGATTCTGCATTATTGGTGGCTCGTGAGGTCACGGCACAGTTCGGAATAGGGGCATGATTGATGAATTATTACGGTTGTTTATCGGCGGGATGGGGAGTGGGTCTACGTCGACGCCACCGTGGTATGGTCGGCGCATGTGGCTGATATATAGTGCGTGGAGGGACAGGACCAGCTTCGGAATCTAGCGTAGCAGGAGGGAGTCGTGCCGGGCAAGTGACCCGTGATTTTGTGGATGTATAATCATTCGAGGAATAGGGTGGTGGCTTTTGGAGGGGGGGGGGATTATATGCTTGATTAAGCTTTCACATGTGGAAAGAAAGTGACTTTATTAGGAAAAGATGGGGGCTTTATTTGGATTTGAGCCTAGTCCTTCCTAACCCTCGAAAGGGCGAATGTGAAACTAGGGTTCAAGTCCGGTTAATGTCGCACGAGTGATATATCTTTTTTAAGATGTAGGAATTCAATTCGAAATGGCGAGACCAGTTCTCCCCATCGAATTTGTAAACGACAGAAGTTGAGGATTGATGCAGTAACCTATTGCATAGGGGTGAGCAACAATGAACCACCCAAATTGATAAACGCATGTCTCTTTCACAATCCTAATCCCCTAAACCCTAGTCGCTTCTCAGCCTTGCTCGACAATAATTGCCTCTTGCCCCTCAAGCCTTTGCTTGATGCTCAGCTCTCATGCCTCACTCTTTCCCTCTCACCTCTAGGCTCTATTCTCCTTGAGCTTGCATTGAATTTGACGACCGTCTTGCTCTCTCGGCCCAGCTCGGTGATGGATTTGGCAAGCACTTTATCGCCGAAGCCTAAGTGAGTCTCGAGTTTGGAGCAAGCCCTAAAGACTGGAGATAGGCACTCCAATTTCTTCAAGCCACCATCGCCATCGGTGGTCGAGGCGACAGGCATGTTTCACAGTGGGCGCAAAGATTTTTGTTAGAGTTTCGAAACAAGACAGGATATGTGTAGTTGTAGAGGCTCGATTGATCGAGTGAGTATTGAATCTAGAGGAATTATTGTGACTCCACTAGTACCATTGGACCGCGCGGATATTAGATCGGGAACCAATCATCCCCACTATCGCATGCTACTACAAACATGTGTGTTTTAGGATATTATCCTTACTTTTTTGTTTGTTGGGTAAAAGGGTGGGGAGAGGCAATCAGTGTCGCCGACTTTTTCTAGGGCGGTCACCATAAGGTGTGTCGTCCGCTACTCAATTTGTTTTAGTGAGAGCATTTGTAGGGAGGTACTTAGGTACGTTTCGAGTTACACACCAGATGACACAGACTTTATGTAGAGGCAATATTGACAAATGAGCTGTCTTACTGGACAATGTTGTCAGGCAAATTTGCAAATAAAGTGATGAGAGGTGGGATTGTTTAAAGGATGTGATCCGAAATAAACTCTTAAATCGGATTTCCTGATTTCTTTTTTTTTTTTTTTTTTTTTTTTTGAAGATTTTTTACTATCATCTAAACCTATTAAACATCAATGTAGATGCACTTTTCATATCCAGCGATTGCATTCATTTCATATAGACGGAGAGATTTTTCCTTTCCAAAAGGGAAAAAAAGTTACCATGCACACTGGCTGCGGTTATAAATAGTAGTCCTTAATAATTAATCTTTCACGAGACTTATGGCACGTTGATTTTTTTTTAATAAATAATTTGGTTATAAAATACTGGATTTTGGCATTAGTCTTCTGGGAACGCAGCAGCAGCTTCCATGCTTCTGTCTCTGCAGAATATGAACGAGAGAATTTGTATTGCAAATGATTAATAATATAGTGAGTAATCTTGGGTAGTCCTGAGGCAAAATAAATTGAAATAATCTAATTTGATTTCTTTACCTGTTTGAATTATAATAAAACCCCACGTGAAATGCATTAATCGGTGTTTCCCAGTTGTCGGAAACTGGACAGTACCTCGAAGGACACAGCTAAAAGAAAAACACCCATGTAGGGTTTAAGTTCGACATGGCGCTGCCCTTTGTAATTCGCACCCTTTTGACGAAAAAAAGAATATCAACGCATTTGATTGGGAATGCCACGGATGATGTCATTGAACAGTTCAAAATGTTAGATAAAAAAATACGAAATAAGTTTCATAACTCGAATCATTAAATTGAACTGTTAAATGAAGGCGACATTTGATATCCAAAAATTTTTAAGTTAACTACTAGAGAAAATAGCACATTTCATGCAAGCGAAAAAAGGCAAAACGTTCTAGTGAAGAAGTTAGTTAAATCGATAAATATACGAATCCAAAATTAGAATTCAGATTACGGGTGTTTGAGAGATTTATGGGAATCATACCATAATCATCCTAAGAATTTCAATGCAAATTATCTTCTATACATCCCATTTAATGTTCATAGGCCGTTCGATTAGTAAAATGATTGGGATCTTGCGCCTTAAGAAACACGAGATCTTTGGCACCTGATTCTGGACTCTCCCGATTTCACAAATTGTCAAACCTCCATATATGCTTCCCATTCCTTTTGAATACAACATGAGTTTCTCCTGGTGTTTAAGCAGGATGTGATCCCTCAATCCATCATCATGTCTTGAAAGTGGTCGAGCTTGCACGGCAATTGCATTGCACCTAAAGAAAAAGGTTGATGGCACGATCAGGCCTCTTGGGCCGTTCAGTTGTATGAGCTGAAAAATCCTATATTAGCCCCAATTGCAAAGTCCTTTCTTCCTCCGGATTCGCATCACCATGTTGCATTCTACATCCCGCGCATGATGAGATAGGAGCCGTAAATCGGTGCACGTAGTGCGAAAAGACAGAACTTTCGAACCCAACCGTGCTTCGAGTACCCCCTTTTGAGGAATTGACAGACGTGGATTCAAGTTAAACAATCCCAGAACCTAGATAACCTTGTTACAGTGAAGGACATGTAGCACGCACGCCGCGACTGTTGGAACGGGCTTGGGATTGTGGGCGGCTAGCATTTTGGGTCATGGCCTTCTGCGTCGTCCGGACCATACGCATGGTAGATCCACTCATCTCGTGAAAATATGGTCATGGCATTGTCAATCCAGTTCATTTTCGCCGCGATAGGGGTACGTCAGTGAAGGGGGGAAAGTGTCGTTAAAGTGTTAAGCCTTTTTGCATTTGCACCTATTTTATCCTAAATATTTTGACCTAGAGTCAATTCAGTCATTTTGATTAATTTTGATCAAATATTACTAGTTTGGATACTGGCTGGTTTACATAACACGACCGACACTAGTATAGAAAAATTTTAATGATATTTTAATAATATTTTGAATTATTTATTTTTCTTTTCTTTCTTTTTTTCTCTTTTTTTTTTTCCTTCCCTTTTCTCTAGTTAAGTTGCTGGACCTCGACGACCAACTAGAGGCTCACCAACCCTTGGCTAGCCTCCCCCTTGCCAAAGGCCATGAGGGCCATGCATTGGGTTGGCGGGGGGAGGTCAAGCCCGGCCCTCGCCTCGGCCGGTTGCCAAGGTCTGGTGTCTAGCTAGAGGAGGGAGGCAAAAAAAAAGAAAGAAAAAAATAATTCAAAAATTATTAAAATATCATTAAAAGTTGTTCGCATTAGTAATACCCACTCAAAATTAGTTGAAATGATTAAATTGACTTTAATAAATTTAGAACTAAATTGATATAAATATAATAAATTTAAGACTTATTCGACACTTTTCCCTCCATTGATAAAGGCACAACAATTGTATCAATTGCAGCACAAAGATGCATTGCACAAAGAACGCGAAACAATGAGACTCTTGTCAGCTCTATAGTTAGGGGATGCGAAGGTAATCAAAAGCCGTGCGTCGGTGGGATGAGACCGGCCGTATCGTCCAGGTTGGAGTACAGAACCACACAGCAAAAGCCATCTGGAAGAGAGAGAGAGAAAGAGAGAGAGAGATGCGAGCGAGAAGGAAACGCACGACGACGGCAGTGCGGTGCCCGCGGCATTATTTCGTGGGGCCCGTCTAATCTGCGTATGAAAAATGCATATGGTGAGGCGATTGGATAGTGCAAACCTGGGCGGTGCCAGCATTTAAACCTGAAAATTCAAATCGAACAGCTCGAATGTGATGGTTTTTCATGCCAGACGGTCATCGTTCTTCTTTGAAAGAGACCAGTCGGCATGCCGGATTTCTCTACCGAATCGGGATCGGTAAAGAAGCCCGGATTTATTCGATTGGGGATCTATTTGTTTTAATTTACGAACGCTTGAAAAGTATATTAGGAGTGGAAACGATACAGGTATAATGGGGTCTCGGATTCGTCCGAACCCTAGTTCGACTTTTATGAGTTGCGAGTTTGGGAAATAGTAGAAATTCGAGTGTTAAAAACCCTAAGGCTAAGTTGCGATTTTTTTTTTTGGATGATATGAGATCGGATAGGATGAGAATGAATAATATCTTGTACTATATTTGACGGATATTTGACTATAACATAGTGTTTTGTGGACATGGACAAAACTAGATAGTACACTAAATGGTTAGTAAAAAACGGTTGGACACGGGTGGAGAGCAAGCGTTACGATGTTCGCTTGGGGACCATCACACGAAAGACCTCCTACGGGCCATGCCATGGCAGAGATGACCACCAAGAGTTATGACATCGCCATGGGACTGCAACCACCGTGAAGTGTTCGCGTCCCCGTAATTTTAGAACGGTGATCACCATCAAGGTGGTTGCACTCCTCGCCATGGCGGCCACGCTTGTCGAATGACGTCGACCACCGTACCGTCGGAGATGCGAACACTACCTGTGGTGGCCATTCACAACACCACCACCCTTCTGGTCCCTCTTCTCTCTTGATTGGGCAATGCAGACCTTTCTTTATTTTTTTCATTTTCGCCATTTCCTTTCATCCCGATAGGAAATATCAAATCCAAGTGAAGCGCACCCCTAAGTGGGATTACTTTATTCTAGTTATACTTAATCAGATCCAACTCAAATTTAGTTTGGATGGTCCAAATTGACACCCCTGGCGGTTGTTGATTTTCATTAGATCCGCATGAGACCTACACAATTATGAATGCAGACAAGGAATTATTTGGCCCGACCCATCGTCGGACCAGGCCCAAGAAAGTATTTATCCAAATTGATGGTTGATCGAGAGCACAACCCTTATAGCGTTTTTGGTAACGTTTCTATTCTAAAGAACAATTTTTTAACAGAAATAGTTTTTCTATTTCTGTTCCCGAAACAATTTTTTAAAGATAAGAACACACTTGGTAATTGCAAAAAATTTATATTTCAAGAATAAAAATGAGTTTGATAAATTTGTATAATTTTGTTATTTCTTTTAATTTTTCAATATTTTAATTATATTTTTCCTTTTTTTCTTCTTTGTTTTTTCTTTTTTATCTTCTTTTTTCCTTTTGGCCGATCGTTGGCCTTGGTCATGGCTGACGACCGGCCGACGATGACCAGCGACCTCACCGGAGCGTCACTGGCCCCTAGTGAGGCTCGGCCTCGCCTTGGTTGGGCAAGCTCGAGCTTTGCCTAGCCACCAGCGAGGCTCAACCTTACCAGATATGGGCGTGCTCGAGCTCGTCCAGCCAAGATGAGGCTGATTTCACGCCACCTCACCTCGCCTAGCCACCGAGGCCATTGGCGAGGCTCGGCCTTGCCGAGCCACCGCTAGGCGACGTTGGCCTAGCGATGGCTCGGTGAGGTTGCCAATGACTGACTAAAAGGAAGAAGAAGGAAAGAAAAAAAAAAAGAGTGTTTCTTGAAATTGTTTTTGGGAATAAGAAGCAACTTTTTTCTATTTATTGTTTCTGTTCCAAATCTATTCTCGGAAATAAAAGTTTTATCAAATAGTTTTTTTTTTAATTTCCCAAAATAAAAAATTTTATTCCGAGTAACAAAAACACTTTTTATGAAACGGGCCTTAGCATTACTGCATTTTTTTAGGCAGTTGTTCTTGTCCTTGCCATCCCAAAACTCCAAGAGAGGTGGTTGTCCAGCCTCCCTACGTCTCGCAATCTCAAGCGAGACGTGCAGCCAACGCGCCGAAAGCACTGGTGGGCTAGAGAGCAACCGTGAAAACAATCTGTCAGAAGACAGTACACAGCGCTACGCACCTCGAGACTCGTCCCTACAAAGGTTCATTTCAGTACTTTCCAGCACGTTCGAGAAAAGGGGAGCAAAGGATAAAATATACTCGGGAGTTTCAGGGGGTCCTGGAAAGCGCATATGCGGTACTTTACCAGTGCATGGCCAGGAAAGAAGCCACGCCAGCCGCATCTGCCCCAATTTCGCCCCTCGCACTGACGACGACAGACATCGATTGCACAAGACGTCGAAGGCGTGGGGACTTGCATTTAATCGAAAGAAATATAGTCGGGAGAACCGGAGCGTGACGGGGACTAGAGCCGTCGTTTAACCCTTAAATGAAAAAGATTAGAGAACCGTCTTGTGGCGAAAGTCAAGTGGTCCCATCATCACTTGATGTTTTCCAATGAAGTGGAGCTAATTAATGGGAGGTTTGTGACCGGCCAATAGCCCTCCAGGTTTAGGTGCCTCACAAAGAAAAGTCAGGACAATGACTAGCATCGATAGCATGCCTCGATGCTAAGTGTTCTAGAATAATGTAAAATTTTACGTAACCACCACCAATTATTCGAATAGTCTAAATTATTAAATGAAAAATTGATTTTAATATTCTAAAACAATATATCAAATTTTTTATTTACATTGGAGTGAAGCTTAAATTCGAATTATGAACGTGGGTTCAAGATAGAAAAGAATGATATGACATGAGGAGAACAAATCAAGGGTGATGATATTTTTTTTTTAAAGCCAAGAAGAATATGAAATAGATGTAATCATTAAATGGGTTAGGTTATGCTGTGTGATAATTAAGGAACTTGGCTCGGCCTGGTCGAGTTTAATTGAGCTGAGTCGAACTTTATAATCGAATATCATTTTCATATTCTATTAAAGATAGCATTGAATCGATTTTGACTCAAGAAAAATTGAGATTGAACGGTCATATGATCAAAGGGCTATTTGAGGCGAGGCGAAGTAAGAGGATAAGGATGTGAAATCCTTAGGACCCACTAAAATTTGATTTTCCCTGATCTTGTGAAGAAATTGCATGTCCGGCAATATTCAGCAGTTCAAATCCTCCAAATTCTCTCCCACCTTTTTTCCTTTCTGGAAAAGTGGGTTGAATAGTCAATTGAAAATTCAAAGTGCAATTTTACATTAAAAAAATGCCTTATTTTTAATTTATTTTTTCGCCCATTTTCTTTTTCTCTCCAAGGCCAAATTCAACTTTCTACACTCCACATTCAACCCTTATCTTATCCCATTAACAAATATGGAAAAAAAAAAAAAAAAAAAAACAACAATCTTCTGTGCCCCTATTTCTTTAATCCCCCAATTTAATTTTTTGTCCTTATCATTTTCCCCACCCTAAAATCTCTCCGAAAAATAATCCCAATTTAAGATCTTCCCATGTCGACATCTCGGCAAAATTACAGGACGTGAAAGTTCTAGAACCGGAGCTGACGTCAACGTGCTGCTAAAATTCTTCCGGCGCCAGTTATAATTTCAGTTAAAAAGAAAAATTAATTAATCAGAGGGAAAATGATTAAAGAAGAAATCGTCGCGTGGCGAGCGTGATTATGGCGACCAGCGAGAGGGGTCATTGCTGACCGATCCCCAGTCGCCTTATGCGACCATCATAATCACGCCCATCCCAAGAAAATTAAAAAATAAAAATATAACGAAGAGAACAAAAAAACCTTCCAATCATATCCTCTTATGTTATCAACAAAAATACCCAACTTTTTCTTTCACGATGAAAAATCCCAAATTTATACATATGTGACATATATATCATTTATTTCAATTTCATATCACATTAATATAAGTTTGAGATTTTTTTTGATTTCAATTTTTTTATATTTATGCGAATTTTAGTGACACAATTATTAATATCACAGTGTGTATAGTTTAAGGTTTTTGTATAGTTTAAGGTTTTTGTGTTGTCGACCGAAAAAAATAAAAAGAGGAAAAGTGAGGATAAGAAAACGATAAATGAAAAACGAAAAAAGGGAAATAAAAAAAAAAATGGGGCCGTAGACCGGACCGGACCAGAGCCCGTCAAAGGAGGAGTGGGGACCAGCCCGCGTTAGGACACCGTACCACGCTGTGCGCCCGATAACACCGTAACATCAACCCCTCCCTCTCTCTCTTTCTTTCTCTCTCTAAAAAAAAAAGGAAATTACCAAAAAGCCTTCCTTTTCCCTCTACTCTCTCTTCTTTCTCTCTCTAGCATTTCTGAGGGAAGGAGAAAGGAAGCGACTTTGGTTGTGAGAGAGAGAGAGAGAGACAGAGAGCGAGAGCGAAGCTCTGAGCTGGAGACTCCACCAAACCCTGCTGCCATCTCTCTCTCTCTCTCTCTAGCTCTCGCTCTGCAAATTCCTCGAGCGGAGCTCGCGTGCACACTCGCCTCGCTGCTGGCTCGATCCCCCTCTTCGTCTTCCTCTCTCTTTCTCTCTCTCTCCTCCCTCGCTTCGGCATCGTCGGCATCGTGGTCTGCTGCGGAGGCTGCGCAAGTAGGCACCAAGTCCCTCTCTTTCTCCCTCCCTCTTGTCCGTCTGTGCTCGGGCGTTGGTGGGTTCTTCGCGGTTTCCCCGATTCTTGCCGGGATCGGAGCCGGCGTGTGCTCCGGCGAGCCTCGATTTCTCAGATCCGCCACCCGCCGGATTGGGATTCTTGCTCGCCCGTTTTTGATCTCGTCGGGCTGGCTGGTTGTGGGGAGAATTCTTCGGTTTTCGTTTGCGCCCGTTTCTGTAAGGGGGGGTGGGGGTGAGGTGGAATTAGAGATCCCGGGTTGTGCGTTTAGATGTGGTTTGTTCGCTTCGAATGAGCGGAAAGAGACTCTAGCGAGTGGCATTTCTGTTCTCTCTGCACGTCGTTGTGTCGACTTGGAACGTCGTTTACTTGGTCAAAATGATTTCTTTTTCCCGTTTGAATGCTGTCCGAATTGTTTGTCTGCAGGATTGGGTGATTGAGATTCGCGGGAGGAGGGCACTGAGTTTAACGATTGTTTTGCTTGGATGAATTACGGCGAATTCTAGTGGATTGACTTCTGTGCTTGCCCTTTTTTGACCAGTTGATTCTTGGATTTGGGTGCCTGTGACATCTGGGGAATGGCCAACCGGATCAAGGAAGATGAGAAAAACGAGCGAACTATACGGGGTCTTCTCAAGCTCCCCGAGAATAAAAGATGTATCAATTGCAACAGCCTGGTATGCGGCACATTGCTTGCTTTTGCATTCCAACTTCATGTCGTCATGTCACAAATGTCTAAGCCTATAATATAATTCATGATGTTTGTGTTAAGAATTAAATTGTTTTTTAGTTCTCTGACTTGAACTGAGTTAGCTGCAACATCATGAAGTAAGCAAGCACACTGAAGATTATTTATGGATTGAATTACTAAGCTACCATGATCGGTTGGGTCTTCCATCCTTTTTTGTTGCTACCTGCCAAGCTTGCTTAGTTGGCTTGTGATGAGTGGGAAATCATTTTCAACATCATATATTTACCTATCCATTGTCGGTACCTTGCTTCTTCCTGTGTTAGTTTAGATTCCAGTGTCAAGTCTGTCAATCTGGTAGACTATAATAGAACCACTGCTTTTGTGATCTCTGAAAAGGGTGGAGGCATCTAAACCATGACATGCATTGGATGATATCAGTGCTTTGCTTCAAGCTAATAATTTTCATGCCAAACTGTATTTTATTGATGCCATGAAAAAGTTACTCTTCTAAAGCTATGTAGTTCATAAATTCTTTCATAAAACATCTAAACAATAGGAATGTGGTGAAATTCCATGTTAACTTGGGATTGATCATGCATATTGGAGTTTGAACTCTTATTCTGATCAAATAGAAGTAACGTTTATTTTGGGAATTCTATTTCTGTGAACAGGGACCACAGTATGTTTGCACCAGTTTCTGTACATTCGTGTGCACAACATGTAGTGGAATACAGTAAGTGCTGATAACCTTTTTTACCTTGTTGTACATGTATCAATTCATAATCGTATTTAGCTGTCGGTTTGGAAGATTCAAACTAGTTGTGAAGAACAAACATGAATATAGTCCATGGACACATCTTGAGACAAGATTAAGCGAAAGAGGATTCTGAGAGGGGATGAATATGTTCTCACATGCATTATGCTTTCATTTGCTTAAACTGAGCTGACCGCTAGCAATTGCTTCAGCCGGGAGTTCACACACCGTGTGAAGTCTGTATCAATGGCTAAATTCACATCACAAGAAGTTAGTGCCCTCCAAGGAGGTGGAAATCAGGTATGTAAGCATTCCTTATGCTGGACATGCAATAGTGTTGCTAAGCTGTTGACTTGACCGTTGAAAAATTGCCTTCCAGCATGCAAAGGAAATCTATCTCAAGGAATGGGATCCACAGCGTAATTCTCTGCCTGATAGCAGGTATGGTATATAACCAGAACATATATTGTTCTTCTGATAAGTAGAAGGCCAAGCATCCTGTGTGTGTTCTTTAGAAGCTCAGTCTCCTGATTTGGTTTTCTACTTTCCCAGTAATGTTGACAGGCTGCGAGATTTTATTAAGCATGTCTATGTGGACAAAAGATATTCAGGTGATAGGAGTTTTGATAGACCTCCAAGGGCGAAGGTAGGTGCAGTGCTACTTAACCTCTTGAGTTGTTGATTAGGCTATTTTGATCTTGAACTAATTTTCTTTACTGTTTAACTAATGAGAGCAGTTTGAATGAACCCAAACTTGTATCTACAAAGCTGTTCATCAATTGTCAACATAATTTAATATTCTACCCTCTTCTAATTGTGTACAATGTGCAGAGTGACAGAGAAGACTCATACCATGGAGGTTCTCGAAGTCCTCCATATGAGGAGACATATGATCGGCGATACAGTGATAGGTCAAGCTCCGGTGGAAGAAGTCCAGCATACGATCAAGAAAGCAGACAGCATAGTGATTACAAGAGAAGTCCTTCTCGTCCAGATGTAATCAATGATTGGCGTCGAGAAGACAGATTTGGAAATGGAAAGAAGTTGGATGATCGCCGAACTTCTGACGGAGAATCAAAGATAGGAGGATCACCTGAACGACCAAAAGATCTAGAGACGTCTAGTCCACCTGTGGTGCGACCAGTTAGGGAAATACTGGGAGATAATGTTTTGCCTCTTCGGATAGCAGAACCTCCGAAAGCCAATGGTACTAGGGCAACTGATGGCTTGGTGCAGACACAGGTGTGGCCTCTTATTTATGTTGAAAAGATAAATTCTCTAGTGTTCCTGAGTGCATGACCATAGTGGATCTGAAGGTGGCATTCTAACTAGAAAGCTAATAATTCGAGTCCAGAACTGAATCAAATTTTCATTGGTCCTAAAATGCACTGCATGATCAATTCAGATGCAAACCTCTAGAGAAACCAGATGGTTTTGTTTTTTTTCCCCTTTCCTTTCTGGGATACTCGATAAGAATCTTTTAAATGTAATATGCCTTCATTATCTCGTCTTCATTGCAAAAGAAAAAAGTCATTATCTTGTCTGATTGCAGAGGAGTGTATCTTCCAGTAGCTTGGGTTCAACAAACGGGAATGTTGCAGAAGTTAAACCTGAGAAAGCAGTTAGCTTAATTGATTTTGATGCTGATCCTGAACCTCCTACTACAGCCACCACACAGCCACATCCATCTACCATGAGTCAAGCCATTTCTACACCGATGACTTCTACCAGTCAGGATAATTGGGCCTCTTTTGATGTCGCACCTGCCACAATAGTATCCCAGCCTCCAAATGCAAGTCCCCTGGATTCTGTCATATCTCAGTTGACTACTCCAGCTCCTGCACCTGGTCAACAATCAGGAGGCCCTGGGTTGGGGGGGGCATTTGTTGCACCTGGAGGCAGCTCAGCAGTGTTACCACTGGTTGGTAATTCAATGGCTGCACCTGTAGTTAACACTCCTGTGTTGCCCTTGACTGCCGGTGCTTCCACAGTTGTGCCAGCAGGTGGTTTGTCAACATTCCCTCAAGGAGGTTCTTCAGTGAGTGCCCCAGGATTGGTATCAACTTCTGCTGTAAGTGGTGGCCCTGCTTTCAGTACTCCACCTCAGCAACCTACCCTGTTCCCAGCAGCTGGTATGCAGACCACTCAACCATCCTCAATGCACATTCATGGAACATCTGGCAATCAGGTTGGCTATGCTATCTGTATGAATGTTAATGTTGTTCTCTAATGCACCACATAACCTGTTTGTCTTCTAATCTTTTTCATAGTCCTGGAATGCGTCACCTCCTGCAAATGTACAAGGACCTTTTAGCATGGTTTCATCTCAAGCACTTCATGCATCAAAACCTCCTGAACAGGTCGCTTCTGCTGTGGTTTTGCAAAATGTCTCTGCTGATGTAAAATCAAGTTCAAGAAAAGAGTTGCCTATGGTAATTCTGCCTACAAGGGTTTTTGGTGTTAGTTTGCCAAGTCTTCTCATGATTTATTTTCTCACAACTAATACGGAGTTATTTATAGGATCTTTTCACTGCAACTTATCCATCCTATCCAGCACCAGTTATGGGGTGGCAAAATCGTCCACATTTTGCCATGGGATATATGCAATATAACCCTGTCATGGTATCAAAATATTTGGATATGCCTCCTAGCTTTTAATGCCATTTCCGTTTTTTCTTATTAACGTATTTCAAAATATATACTTTACTGTTGCAGACAATGCAACCTTTGCCTCAGCAATCAAAATCAGTGAACCCATTTGATACAAGTGAACCTTCTCAAGTTCAGACTCCAATGGTATGTGAAACATCCAATTTACAGCTCAGTCTTTTACTGATGTGCTAAGTGAATGTCAAGGAATGGTGATGTCATAAAATAGAACATGTATTAGTGCCCTGTTTGAAATTCGTGGTTGTTACTTCTGAACTTTATTTGTGCTGTCTTCCTATTCAATATCAGGGGAAAGTAGGGTATGAAATTGTAAATAGAAGTATGCTTGCATAGTGCAGACTCATGAACTTGAAAACATAACAACTTGGATGGATTAGGGTTTTAGGCTAATTTGTTTTTCTTTCATCACTATTTATTAGCATTATTATATTTTTGGTGGTTTGGGGTTGAGGGGGCTTGTTTTGAGGGAAGAGAGAAAAGAGAGGCATTATTGCCCCTGGATGTTGTTGATGAAGAAGAAGGGTAAGTAGATTCACATGTAGCTGGTTATCACTATTAGTGCCTGACTACACTTTTTGAATCCCTTGAATTATAGTGGTATATTGCAAAGCATTAGTTGTTTTTTTTTTTTTTTAAAAAATAACTTTTGCCTTTTCTTGTCCCTTTCTATGCAGTTTCCCTCCATGGCATCATTGCAGGGTGCTTTACCAAATGTCCCACCCTCTTCCAGTCTCATGCATGCTTCCAGTCTTGGTACTCCCACGCCATCGTGGATACCCCCTCAAGGCACTTATGCATCAGCAGCAGCTCTGCAGCCACAAGCTCACACATCAGCATTGCCTCCAAGTAAGCGATGAAAGCAACCTTGCTGGTGTAAATAGATTAATGACAATAAAAGACAAGACAAAGAAAAAGTTATGGTCTGTATTTTCTGTCTGCTGATTCTTTGTGTGAATCTTCAGGTGCCTACATGGGACAGCAAATGCATGGTAACATGCCTCCTTCCAGGTGACTATCACTGATTATTGTTTTCATCAGATGCTGTTTACTTGGCAGAGATGTGTGCGCGCGCGTGTGTTCAGGGTGCTGACCAAAATGATTCATGTCCTTTGCATGTTATTTCTGTCATGCTCTGCCCATTCACTTAGAACTGGCGATATTGTAGCATCGAAAATAGTGTGAGCTTGTTTATTCATGTGCGCCCAAGCTAATGTCACTGTTTAGGCTCTCAAGAAGCACGTATCTTGTAGGACCCCTTTGGTGTTCATGGTTGGTTTAATCCCACTTTGTCAAGTGCGAAATATTGTTTCATGATGCTTTGTCCCCCTAAAGCAAGGAATACGTGGGAAAATTTCCCGGAAGTGTTTTAATGGCGTGCCTTTATTGGGCTATGAGTAGCTTCCACTCACTGCTTTGCTTTTGTTAGGTATCAAGGAGTAGGGGGATTTGGCATGGAGGGAGCTTCGTATGGCCCCTTGAATACGAATCAGTTTGGAACTGCCGGTTTTCAAGCCCCTCATACACCAAATTCTTCGGCACCAGTCGGAGGAAACCCTTTTGGCTAGATGCAAAGAGCAAAGCTCTCTGACTTCACTTGGGCATCTCCTTGTTGCTCCTCTTCATCTTGTCCCGTTGAAAGTTTTGGTTTCTTATATTAATAGAGAGGCAGCTAGAGAGAGATTCATTTGCATCCATTATTTTGGGGTAGCCGTCAACACCTTCGATTAGTAGATCAAGAAATCACTTGAACTCCAGCCGAAATCACGTGGCCTCGAGACGGCTCCTCCTTGATCCAAGTTTTTTCTTCTTTTGTTTATGCAGCAACGGTGTTTAAATCTGTTTGTAGATTCTCATTAGGCATTTGATGGTCCAACTCGATTGCTTCTGTTGTAAAATTCCATCTTTTTTGTTTTAGTTTCGAGATTGTCGCATGTCAATCACTACGTTCTGTCGGATAACGTTCGTGAAACAAAGCTTGTAATGATGTATTGTGGGGGTGTGTATATGTTGATATTATTGAATGATGAGTTTTGTAACCATACTGTCTAGTGTAGTTCTGTCACCTAAGTATTACTGCTCCCCTAACCTGAAGAAGCACTGAGAATCTGGAAGAGAGAGAGAGAGAGAGAGAGAGAGAGAGGATTCAAAAGAATAGCATTTTTAGCATGAACGCAATAGCAGAACGCTAACAAGAATCAAAAGCACCCAGAATCTCTTCGCGAGCTTAACAAATGTCCGAATAATTTCCTTGGCGATCATGTATGTCTCTATCATGAAGAACTTCCGAATGCGAACCCATGAATGCAATCTACATTATCATGAATGAATCACGGGTGTGAATCGTGATGCGGCATACTATGTATCCTTTCTGTTCTTGCGTAAGCCGAAACACCAGAAAGATTCTGCACTAATTTAACCAACGTAGTTGGCTTCCTAGCTATACATCGGCAAAAGTGAAAGCCAGGAGGCGTTTCGCGTCGTCAAACTCTTTCATCCTGGGCCAGAACCGCTCAACTGCTTCCTACTCTATCCACCGAATTATCTGGTGGGGTGCCCGAGGGTTCAATATACTATTGCATCTGCACAAGTTGGATGACGCCATGCATTACTTATATGTAACTGCAGCTTTAGAACTTCCAAACTGCTCATGTGGCTCCACCAGCTTGCCTGCACTTCCACACAACTGGTGCTACAAGCATCCATACTGCACCAAGGACAATCACTTTCCATCACTACTCATTCGCGCTATTTCTTTCGTGAAATCAGGACTACAAAAGAACTTTTCTGATTAAGCTGGCATTAGCAACTTAGCACAACAATAACTGATCACAAATAGGAAGGAGTTTTCTCTATCGAGCACATACTGAAAACGCAGACTGCGACCCACTCGTTGACGATTTTGACCCAAGTGCTCGTCCATCCCACGTCAATGGTCCACCTGCATAAGAATGAACGGAGAAAAACATTCACTTTAGTCTGACGTACATGAAATTGCTTTTCTAATTCAGTATTCAAAAGAACTTGGGCTTTTACGAGCATTTCAAAGACCAGGTATCATGCTTGATTTGGGTAAGTGCTTTTGCCTATCAAAACTGTTTTTCCTCGGAAAAAATCATGTAGTATATACTAAAACAGCTCTTTGAAACTTCAGTGCACAAAAATTTAAGTTTCTGTAATACGAAAAGCAATATCAATCTCTAGAACGCAGCAAGTCATGTTACTTCTTCATTGGGTAGTGACTGTTCCAGCCAATAAACAGCATTCCAAAGTACATCGCTCCTGTGGCGAAAACAAAATGGAAGAAGCCGTAGCTATATGGGACGTCACTGGCAGCTCTCTCTCGAGTCTTCATGAACTGCAATTACTTAAAAAGTTATTTTGCTGAATGTTCTAGTCATGAAAATGTTTCTGCTAATTGAAGCACAAACCTGAAAGCATTGGGAGTCGATTCCAGTTGAAAAGGTAGCAATGACAATGGCAAGCATCGCTACAATGAAGCTCTGTAGTACATAAAAGACAGTAAGCATAGTCATCCCATCACTCTAGACTATAAGATACAAGTTAGGAAACACAAGCTAAAATATGGTAGGAGACACAATATTTCAGAGTCAAAGGATTGAATCATAGGTAACTTAATCATGCTGCCAAAGTGCATATGATCAGTGAACTCGATCTTTTGACAAAACAAGATTTCCTACTCCTGCTACTAGCTTTTCTCAGCAACATTTGGCCCAAATCATGTAACTACTAAGCCTATACACAACAAAAGCTACAGAGGCTCCATTAGATCAATCCATTCTATGAACTTCTAGAAAGCTAAATTAGCTGAAAAACTCAGTCGTGTATTGAGACTGTAATAAGCATGCTGAGAAAGAAGCACAGGCGATCCCAATAAACTGGGAAAGGTACCCAGCTCCAGGTTTGATGGAGTCCATAACATTTGTGATGAACCTTTTCCAGGTAGCAAGTAACCAATTAGATTTAGCCCCAATGTTTCTTAAGGATGTTGTCGGCTAATTAAATGCAAAAATGGAGAAATGCCAAGAATCCAGGTATTACTATGATTGTGAGCCAGTCAGTACTGTGGGAAGCTTCAGCTTTCCTGTTGCAACTTTCTCCTGCCGGTTCACTGGAATGCAGAACAGTTAGGAGAAATGTAAATATAACACTAATTGATTTGTAACTTAAATAGATTAAATAGAACTCTTCAGTCTATTTTGGAATTAGCTTATCTAGATGCTCCATTCAAGTAAATCCAATCTACCTCACACAGTCTAATGACTCAACCTCGAATAAAAGCTTGGAAACTTTCTCCATGCAAAAAGCTCAATCACTTGAAATGGAAAATTTTGTGCAATTGCCTATTTATAGGAGTTCGTGAGAAACCCCAACCAAGGTCATTACAGAGTAATTATTTAAGTGGATTTGCCAATGAGGTTGAGTCTCGTGGTAAGCTACAGTTCTTGTCACACAAAATTGTACTTTTGGGAAAAATCTAAAAGAAAACAACATAGTATGGCCATTGTCCAAAGGCAATTTCGCACAGCAGCGAAGACATAAGAATAGTACCTCCGAATGGCACACCAGCAGATAAACACAACATAGAGTCCCATGAGACCAGGAATCAAGAAGCCGGCGTTGACCTGTTTTACAACCAAAATTAACTAATTATCTGTCTTAATATGACTATTACTGGTGGATTTGGAATGGATAAGAACTTACTTTAGGGTGCAGAGAGACGCTGGTCATGAGTTGCAGTAGCACAAGAGTCCAAGTGATGAAGAAAATGTTAAGTAGACAGGATGTGTCCGGTGCATACCAGATGTACATTAAAATGATCCCCCCAATGCAAACAACATATGCAGTAGCTGCAAGTAATATCACCTGGATGTAGCTGCAAGAGAGCTTTCTTAGAATAAATTGGTAGCGACGCTTCACTACTCCATTGGGCCCTTGAATTACACAATAGATATATTCTTGACATACGCATTAGTTAAATGCATAGACATCCTTTCGGGAAATTACCATAAAATTCTTGAATGAACCAAGAAGCTGAGCACTTTTGCTCATGCTGCCTATGTTCCCTAGATTACGGAAATAATTTAGCTGCCTATGTACTCAGGCTGTAATAATAATTTTATGATTAGTAAAGCTATGAACAACACTAGAAGTGATTTTTGCGTCATCTAGGATGTTTGGTAAAAGGTTTTCACTTGATGCAATGCGAGCAGGAGTAATGATGCAGAAGTAATAATGCAGAAGAATGAATTGCCCAAATGCAGGGATGAATCGGACACTCTTACCACTTCTCCAGATATTTATCAGACCGAAAGCAATTGTCCAGCCACATGATGAAACTGATTATACTTACAAGCTGAACGAGAAGAAAAACCCTGAAAATCATGTCAGAAATCAATGAGAAAATTCCCCCAGTTTTTGCTTTAGCTCTGTTGTTCTAGTATGATGTAGAGATCATAGTAACCCAATAATGAACAATACCCGGCACCAAAATGTGCGACTTCTCCTGTCAAATCAGAGGAACTGTGTCACCACCCAGGATGCCATAAATTGGAGCCACCCTAGAGCTTATTTAAAAGAGAGATATACAAAGAGAATCACCATAGATCCGGATAAAGGCTGAAGGAACCAGAAAGGGGACAATGATCAAGGTAATCAAGAGGACAGTCTTGACTGACCACCACCCGGAATGCCATGCATTTCTAGGCTCTTGCAACTTTGACGTGCAGACGGTTGATAGAAACATTATTAAGTAGAAGGTCTATTGCAGGATTAAGGCTGAAGCAATCCATGCAAACAAAGCTGGAAGATACACACAATAAATAGGAAGAAGAGCAACATGAAACTGTAGGCATAATCCTAGTATGAAAGCCAACAAATGATGCGCTCAAGTGGAAAGGATATGAAGCATCCCAAGCTGACCCGCAAGACTCCTTCTGTGCCCAAACAATCTTGTGCACCGTGGCATCCTTCTAATCCTGCAATGGTCGAAGCCTCTTTGAGCACCCTTCCTCAATTATTTATCTAGCAGATATGGCTGTAAGTGAGCTATAGGCCCGACAAATAATACTTCCCGGATAAAAGATCATCTCAAGTGAGAGGATACACTTCACAAATTTTCTCAAAGAATCCATGAATTTAAAATCCAAAAAGCAAAATGAAGAACGAAAGAGAAGGAAAAGGAAGAGTGTTGGAGAACGCAACCCGCATCCCTTGGGAGCTAACAGAGCGAAACTACTATCATTAAAAGGCAACTAATAGTGCCAAACTTTTTACATTCGTTTGGGAGGTTTCATGTAAAGGGACCTGCAAGTTTGAGACCGTACAAGGCAACTATTTCCTTAGTTCTAAAGAAATAGTAGCCCTGTGTCCATGTGGATGTGCTCCATCCGGTGCATCTACTAGTGCTAATCATAGAAATACAAAGAACGTACAAATCAATGACAACCATAAAAATCTTACTTTCCATTTCTTTGAGGGCACCGTAGCCATAATCCCGAGAAACCCAAGCCAGTAGATTACAAACTAGAAACATCAAAGCATACAAATATCTGGCCATCCAAGGGTTAGAGCCATTTCGGAACTGGCCACAACAAGACTCAGCCTTGGAATTCAAGATGGCATTCTCCCTCTCGTTGCCACTGCTTCTACTTGCACTGCTATCCATATCTCCTTCACTAAAGCGACGAACATCCATAGCATTGCATACCCACTAAAATCTCAGCATCTGCAGTTCAAGCAGGTTAGGATTGTTTAACAAGGGTGATCAAAAGAAACAGCATGCAAGAGTCCACGACATGGTCATGCCTAGGCTGCAGGTAGTTCTTTTGTGATTCACCTCAGTCCTAAAGGGCTTAAAGATTGTTGCAAAATCGTTGCATTGCCTAGCTCTCTTCTAAGAAAGATAAACCATACTTTGCACCCCCGGAAAGATAAACAATTGATAACCTTCCTTCCCAACCTGAGTTGTTGGAATGAACCGAAGTTCCCGAATTATCCACCCAAACTAGCCAACACATACATAGTCCTCTGCACTTTGCCTAGGGAGAAGAGACTTAACCATTGTGACTTTGACACTAATATCCAGAGAGCATCTCGACTTTTCGCACCCTCTTTCCCTGGGCGGGCTAGCTATGAGACATTACATATAAGGTTTTAGTGTCTGCACCCAAAATGCAAGGATATGCGGGCGTTTTTTCAAAATGGAAGCAACTTCTAAATTTGGGGAGGACCAAAAAGAGGAGAAGAGAGACGTAGAATGCAAGGCAGGAACTTTGATAAAGGGATTTGCTTAAAGAATAAATCCCCCAACTTTTCCCTTTGTTCGGTATAACAGCAATTAGCAAAAGATCTTGTACCTCCAAATCCACAATGCAACACTTCATACTTTCATATCAGTTCTCGCCATTGAACTCATTGAAAGAAAAAATCCAGAGACAATGCAATGTCACCATTTAAATCATTTGGGGGATTACAGAACAGAGACTTCTAACTGGGAACAAAAGAAAAAGAAAGCAGTTGAGCAAAGCAGCGAAGACGAGCTATTCTCATCCAATGCCGAACAGATTGAAAAGAAAAAACACTTGGGTCTTGAAGAAATTGGATAGTACCTGATGGTTCAAGACAATTTCGTGAAGCCTTAGAAAGATCTTGTACAAGAAGCCCAGACTCGCCTCGGATATATCCAGGACAAAAACAGAGTGGCAAATCTCATGTTTCTGCTTTTGCTATTTGTAAAAAGACAGCATAGTCCAAAGTCCCCCCTCAATCGTGGTTGAACGGTTGACATATGAGAGAGAGAGAGACTTTTAGGTGCTTTCATTAGCTTCTTTTTTTTTTTTTCCCGCCGTACGCATTCTGTCTTTTTGCTTTCGTTTTTCCTTTTCTTGGTGTTGACATGAGGTCGTAGCTCTAAAAAAGATGACATGCAGTGTCGAGTGAGATTATCCTTTTGCGAAATGCGATCTCGAGAGAACACGAGAATACTTCCGATCTTCACCGAAACAGAAGATGACTGTTTGCTTTGGCGTCACTCAATCTGCTGTTTTATATATGGCAGAAAGGGACGACAAGCAAAGCACATACGATAGTGCTTTACGATACGGCTATTATAGCATTCAAGGTGAACTTCTGGGTGGCAAATGAGGACGCTTTCCATCACATCCATGACTCCAGTTTCCTGATTATTCCAATAAATCCACTACGTAGCATCTATGCGACATAAAGAAATCTCCTTTTAGTCGAAATGAATCGAGTTTGACCCTCGACAGCACCGTTATCTGCGATCTGTCGCTTAGTAGTTAAGTGTTCGAGCATGGATGATTTACAAGCCTTGAAAAAACATTCCCATTTGGTCAATCCGGAGAAGACTTCGTCTATGGGGAACAAAAGGGCAGCACATCTACTCGCAAACCTGCTGGATTGATAACCTTTTTTCGACGTTCATTGAGTTATGGAACTAGATTTAGTTGCAACCTGATAAAATAAGTAGACCCGACAAAAATGAAACCGAATATATGAAGATCTAATGATTCATGAATCAAAGCGAAGGAAGAAAAGTCCCCTGAGAAAAAGAACCTCCACTCAAGTTGAGGAGATAATTTTATATACGTCAGCTCTCGCTTTTGGCTGAGCAAAAGCAATTGCACAGTTGAAGCACACTTTGCGTGGATAACTCTTTCACATGCTCTTTTACAGGGAATAAGAAGACACCCAAAGCCGTCCATTAAGAACCGCACTAAGGCTGATCCTCTCTCTGTCTCTGAACATCCTTAGTTCCCAGGAATCTCTATGATAACATGTCTTTGTTAACAAGAAAAGTTAGAAGAAGAGACAAATTAATGTGGGTACTTTTCGTATGGTAAGTTGGGGATTAGTTAAATGTCCGTCGAAAAGCTCGAGTCTTCTTGCCTCGTCCATGTTGGGTTCATGTGGGATGCACATGGTCGCCATTAGTTTCTGGTTTCTGCATTATTGCTGTACTGCAAATAGAGGAGAGCATATCATGCGGTCTGATTAGATTAGAGCTGATTGCGGATTCTGCACCTTTTTTGGTTGAAAAGCAACGCGCTAATCAATTATTAAGCCTTTGATTTTGCGGGTGAGGGGATTGGTTTTTTAACCGCCGGGGTAAAGTTACTATCTTGTTCTGTCGGCAACGAGGGAATCCACGAAGAGTAAAGCTTTGTTCACTGATCGGGTCCCCCCAGCTACTTACTTTCATTGAAAGATAAGAACTTTATTCGCCCACTTTTACTAATTTACTGCATTTGCAGTGCTACTTCTGCACAATGCACAAGCGCTGTTATAGCTCTCATTCAATGACATGTGCTGACCCTGATGTTGAGATCTGCATGTAAAGCCCAATACCCAATTGCCTCTGCATCGAGAACAGATCGTCTCTAGCCGTGTCAAAGTGACACAAGCCTTACATGGCAAAGCCTGTCGATCTTTCGAGCCCATTTCTGTCCAGCCCTTTTTGAGCCTACTTAACCTCTCTCGAACAGAGAACAACATTCAGCCTTTTTTGTTTCTCTAACCAATTTGGAGGCCACACTTCACGGTGCTCCACCCGATTCGCGACTTCTCCTCCTTCCCGAACTTTTTTCTATGCTGATTGGCTTCGAAAAGGGGCTTATCTGAAGGATTCGGCTTTACAAGAAGATCAGAATGAAGATCACTAACACCTGATTTCTGCTACGGATTAGATTACCAACTTTGAAAGGGAGGCTGGCGGGCCTTGAAAGTCCTTCGTTTGTGCCGTTCGGAGAGAAGCCCACTAATCACAATCATGCATGCATGACTACCATCTAAGTTTCATTTTGTCCATCGCCTTCTCCCCAACTTGGAAAGTTCACTGAACCGTCACGATTAGGGAGTGTTATGAACACAACTGTCGATTACTACTACATTTTTTTCGCCGACAGAGCTTCGGAGGGTCTTTTCAGGGCTCGAGTGATCTCGCTGGGCGCGACTGTGACAACCCGAGTAATGATTGAAGTGCACTGGTTCGTGCTCTTGAAGCCACTCGAAGACAACGCATAGACACCACCACGATTCAAACTCAAGACGCCACACCAACGAAATCAAACACATTCGCAAGTAGTTGCCGGGGGGGATATATTAGGGGTCAGCAAGAACTTTATGCCTGCAGGCTGAATTTAAAGTCGTACCACTTAAGGACGCTGCATTTAAAGCCGTCGCCCGTCACAAAACACCGAAATCAAATCAATGCGCGGGACCTTCCTTGCCGTCCGTCTCATGCAAATAATTACGGACTTGGACATGGCCTCTCACCTTCCGAATCTCGTGCGGACGCACTCCCTGTTACGGCACATTAGCTTGCCTTTTTTTTACACTAAGCCTTTTGAACTCATTCAATGCGCTGCTGCTTACGCCGGAAGTGCCTCGACGGCACTCGGTTAAACACGTCCCATAGAAATCCAGGCAAAGTTGTAGGCCCCGTTTGTTAGCTGAATCCTAACAACTGATGCAGAAGATTATGAATACGGCTCAAGAGGTGGGTCGGGGGAGTTGGGTTCGGGCGAAAGATGCCCCTCGCCTTTAATTTATTGCTCTCGGAGCTCGAACTATCATGTGGCCGATGGGCCCGACGAGCAGGGGCGGGGGCCCGTCGTCGCGAGGGCGTGGCGATGGTTGCCATTAATCTACTCGACCTAATCCACAGCCTGTCCCGCAGAAATGCCCCCCCCCTTAATTAAAATGGCAGAGAGAGGGAAATGAGATGGGATTGAGCAGGTCAACCCAGATTTGCACAGCATCATCGAGTGAGATGCACATACAGACATGCATCAGCACCGTGATGTATAAAAGCCCTAACAACCCATGTGGGGGTACTATCTTGAAGATGGTCCATCCCCTGTTTCGTCACTCATCTCTTCCTGGTGGGGACACCGGCCCCTGCCGCTGCTTCTCTTCGACACAGAGATGGGGAGAACGCGACAAAGTGCGAGGTCATACATTGTGTGTACTTCGCGAGTGAAGTTCAAAGGGGTTAAATTAGTGCGGGTGTCGTCGTCGGTCGGTTGTCTTGTTCTTTTTAATCTTCACATCAGCAATCTAAGCTCATGTGTTCCCTTAGCTTTTAGTGCACTTAGATTATGGCCACGATTGTCCTGCGTCTATCCCCTTAGCCGGCTCCTCCCCATTTTTCTAAGTTAAGATGTGAATGAAACCGAGACGTGGTCGGCACAATTTGTGCAGTCCATGACCGCTTCTTTCTTCATCTCGGACGCATTATGTGCACTCTCTCTAACAAAGTAAGGTGAACATATTGAGTCATCGCCTGCCACCGTTTACTAGTCACAAGATTCTAGATGACTTCTTCAGGAATATTTGATCAATTTTGAGCTGGAAGCCTTAGAATGTGTGGCCACGATCTTGTTGATCGATTCTTCCTTGTGGAAGGAAGAGATGAGGGGGGAAAAGTAAAAGAATGGCAGGGAGAAATCGCGCCTGAAATCATGCAGCAAATTACCCAAATGAGCGTGCGGGATAACCAGTGGCTTGGACAACGATGCCGTATGGTCCTTCCCTTCATCACATGCGAGCCGTAGAAACTTCTTTATTTTTTCCCCGGTTTAGCGCTTTATGGGCAAATCGGTACGTGCGGTGGATAGATATCGCTCTCTAGAATTACAGCTTTTTCCCCCTTCCGAGCTCTGGTTTCTTGAGATGAGATTCTAGGCAAAGAAAGGGACTTGCACAGAAACAAATACCACACCCTCGCTCACATGGGGTTGTCCATCTCGCAGGAAATGTAATCAGTGATGTTGCCAAATACAGATTCTCGAATTTCAGGACACCTTGGTAGGACAATCGATTGGGGCAGAGCACAGTCCTTTACCCTTTGATTTTCATTCCGTTGGTGCTCAATTAGCCAAATTGAATAAACATGGTTAGGCATTGTTACCGAGACAACCCATTTTGGATCCATGCTCAGTTGCAATCATGCCCGGTGCGACTCGCGAGCTCTGAGGAGTGGCAATCGCTTTCTCCAAAGTGGGTCGATTCGGGTGCCGAACGAGGAACGGGTCGTTTTTACATTAGTGGATGGTACAAAAACCAGCGTTGTTTTAGCAAGTAGGGTGCCAAAAAGGAGGTGGAAACAGATTGAATTTTTTGATTTCCGCACAGCGACTGGATCTGGAGTCCATGCTGAGATTTTTGAAAATGGGGTTTGTGGCAACTCAGGTGAAAACGATAGGGAGGCATCATTGATTACGGTTGGTGGGATCGTATCCGAGTCCCCATTAGTGTCCCCCACTGTCGAAGTGAATAAAGTTAAAAACTCTCCTTTTTTTCCAAGGACAAACCCAACAAGAAAATTGAACCTCTCTCAATTCCCATAACCCCAAATCATCACAGCAACACAATTCATTTTTGTAGTTTTTTGTATCTCGGGGGGGAGTAAAATCATGCTGAAAAGCTTAAAGCTGCGTGCTTGAAACTTCTTTTTCAGAAAGGTTGCGCAAGAACTGAGACGCTGGTCAAAAGGGAAAGGCCGACTGGGTATATTCTAAATGATGCAGAACATCAGATGCAAAAGCGGGGCCGTCTGCACGGCTTCCTTGATGGCTCGAGATTTTTGGGATTTCTTTATTCCTTTTTATCTTTTTTGGACATCTTGAAATGGGGAAAGGTCAAAAGGGTATTAGGCAAGATCAAAAGGGAGATCGACATTACACATTTCAATGGGGGGGGGAAAAGTGTGAACGTGAAGGAACAGGTTCCGGTCTTCAGGAATTTCGAAACCTTGCATTAAGAGGGCGCACATGATGTCAATCCCAATGTCACTAGTTTATTTCCGATAATGACTCCGAAACGCTGGAAGATGTTGCGCCAATCAAGGGACGGGAACTCGAGAAAAGGAGGGCCAATTCAAGGCCCCCACCAAGATCGCTTTTGGGAGGTGCCCAAAATTTGAATAGGGACCGGAAAGGAGGAAAAGAAGATGTGGTCACTAATCCGCCATTGAAGGCAATAATAAAGCAGAATGTGTCGTGGAAAAAGATCCTAATTTTCCACCGACTTGCTCCTGTTCTTCTCCATCAGAACAGGGTCTGTCTGAAAAAGAGGGTTTTCCACAAGTGTTTAAAGAAGCTGAACATCACCATATCCTTCCCTAGATCTTTCAAGAAAGGAGGTGAATTCACCCCCAAGTCACTAGCAATTCACAGAACAGATCGTGGTAGGCACGAAGAATTTTAACCTAAATGAGAGCGCGCGAACGATCATCAGTCTGATTACATACATGTATACACACATACAGAGCGAGAAAGAGGAGAACCCAACTTGGAATGGAAAGGAATGATCATTCTGAAATCATCATCATCGATACAAGTAAAAATGTTCATCATGATTATACTGTAAGAATCGAAGAAAAAGAAAGGAAAAGAAAAATGAACAAAAGTATGATTATAAAATGAGATGAACAACAATAACCCCCCACAAACAGCAAGCTGCACTAGCACAGCAGCCCCCTGGATTCTGAGTAAAAGGACCCCCCGATTAAATCGATCTCCAAATTCATCAACATCCCTATACATACACTTTCTCTGCAACCTACTCTTTTTTTCTCTGGAAATTTTATTTGACATCTCGAGATTATGCATAACAATTGCAAATAAATATGGAGTAGAAGAGACCATCTCCTCTTACCTCACTCTCTCTTCGTCTCTCTTGTTCCCTTCGCCTCTTTCCCTTGGTGTCATCTTCAGCAAAAGACCATCTTACGGGGGGAAAAATCACAATCTAAAACTGCACAAGATCCCTTTTTTTTTCTCGTCTCCAGCGAGCGACGAGAATTGCCCAGATAGAGCGAGAGAGAGAAGGGTTTCGGATTGGAAGGAAGCGCCGGTGACAAGAGGAAAGAGATGTCGAGAGCACGAAAGAAATAGTGACACACACAGGACTGACTCGAATTTTTAATTCTTAAGTGAGGGGCGAGGTTAGAGGAGGAAAATTCTCAAAAGAATCAATAGAAGGGTGGTGGAGGAGGGGAGGCGTATGAAACTCCGACGACCGGCGGCAGAGGCCCTTCGTATACTGGTGCCGGAGGTGGCGGCGAGGGAGATGGGGGCGGGGTCTCGCAAGGGATTGGCGGTGGGGGTGAACTGTAATGAACTGGTGGTGGGGGTGAATGGTGATGAACTGGCGGGGGTGGAGGTGGGGACGGATATACCGTGGGGGCTGGAGGTGGGGACGGATATACTGTGGGGGGTGGTGGCGGTGGCGGTGATTTATAGACTGGTGGAGGTGGTGGTGAAGGAGACGGTGGCGGCAAGTGATGGATCGGCGGTGGCGGCGAGGGTGAGGGTGGAGGGGGTGAATATTCAACACATGGAGGCGGAGGTGGCGGTGGAGGCTCTATACAGGGTGGTGGCGATGGCGGTGGAGGAGAATGGACAGGTGGTGGTGGTGGTGATGGTGATGGAGGAGGTGGGGAAGGAGAAGGATAGAATGGCGGAGGAGGTGAATGTGGAGGTGGTGGTGGTGAGTGGGGCGGAGGTGGTGGTGAATGGTGTGGAGGAGGCGGCGGTGGAGGCGAACTATAGTAGTAAGGAGTGGGTGAGGGCGGTGGCGGGGGTGAGTATACTGGAGCTGGCGGCGGAGGCGAGCTTGGCAGTGCAGGAGGTGGTGGCCTGGGACAGTAAATTGGCGGAGGGGGTGATGGTGAAGGAGGCGGAGGAGGTGGAGGAGGTGGAGGAGGTGGAGGCAAGTAAACGGGTGGCGGAGGTGACGGCGGCGGTGGAGAAGGCGGCGGGGGAGATGGCGGAGGAGGAGGCGGGGGAGAGTAAACAGGTGGAGGAGGTGGTGGCGGCGGCGGCGGTGGTGGAGGCGGCGGGGGAGGTGAGTAAACTGGTGGCGGGGGCGGTGGAGGTGGGGGAGGTGAGTGAACCGGCGGCGGCGGGGATGGCGGCGGTGGCGGAGGCGAGAAAACTGGTGGGGGCGGTGGCGGAGGCGAGTGGACTGGTGGCGGCGGCGGCGGAGGAGAATGCACAGGGGGTGGTGGGGGCGGGGGCCTTGGGATGACCACCGGAGGTGACGGCGGAGGAGGAGGCGGCAGAGAAGGCACGAAAGGAGCGCACCGGAAGGAGCCACAATCCACAGGCTTGGACAGGAACGACTTACATTGCGCCGGCGACCTCTGCAACGGCCGATTCGGCAGGCAGTTCCGCCGATCGTCGAAGTCCGGCAGCCTCAAGCACGACGGCGGCTCGCCGGTGAAGAAATTGTACGAGTAAGTGAAGTTCTCCAACCGGGGCAAGGCGCAGATGCCGGCCGGAATCTTGCCGGACAGCAGGTTGTGGGCCACATTGAGCTGCTCCAAGCTCACCATTTTCGCGACGCCGTCCGGCAGCGGGCCCACCAGCTCGTTGTAGCTGAAGTCGAAGACCGTCACGTTCTTGAGCTTTCCGACCTGGGAGGGCAGGCAAGACCTCAGCCCATTGTTCATGAAGATGATCTCGTTGAGGTTGGACATGTTGACCAGGCTGGAGGGGACGCAGCCGTGGAACTTGTTGTTGGCGAGGACGATGACGGAGACGGGGGAGTTGCCGAAATTGTCGGGGAGCTCGAAGCGGAAGCGGTTGTCGTTGATGAAGATGGCGTCCAGGTCCTTGTCGAAGAGCTCCTTGGGGACGGTGCCTTCGAACTCGTTGAACCGCAGATCCAGGAACTTGAGCGACGGCAGCCTCAGGACCACCGCCGGGAACTTGCCGGCGAAGCGGTTGTTGCTCAGATCCAGCTCGAAGAGCAGCTTCAGGCGGTCGAACTTGTGGGGCACCGTGCCGCAGAAGCGGTTGGAGTTGATGTGGAACAATGCCAGGTCGGCCAGGAGGCCGAGCTCCTCCGGGAGGTACCCGGCGATGTCGCCGTGGTTGAGGTCGACGCCGGCGACGGTGCGGATCTTGGGGTCGTCGATGGCGGGCGCGCAGTACACGCCCGTGTAGTTGCACACGTTAGATCCGACCCAGTCGGCCGTGTAGTTCTTGGGGTCCGACAGGATGGCCTCCTTCCACGCCTGGAGGGCTATGTAGGCGCTCCGGATCCGTGGGTTCTCGAACTTGAGCGACGGGTCGACGCTGACGTTCTCCCCGCGATCCCCGAACTCGTCCCGGTAGTACAGCAGCTGGCGCTGCTTGATGTACATGGCCTCGGCGTCGCTGAGGAGGCCGCCGCCGCCGCCGCCGCTGCCGCCATGGAAGGAGCTCAGGCGGAGGTGCTCCGCGGCGGAGCAGGAGGCGCAGAGGAGGAGGAGGAGGAAGGAGGAGACGAGGAAGAGATGGGTCTGCTTCTTCATCTCACGTGAGGCATCTGAGACCCGAAAAAATGCCACCTTTACCTCCTTCTCCGCGCAGCGGCTCCCCTACACACTCCCTCTCTCTCTCTCTCTCAACACTGCAGGTGCAGCAATGGCGAAATGCAGGTGCTGCAGAGGGGGGAAAGGGGGAAAGGGGAATGTGGGTTTCGCTCGTCTCGGGCTCTTTCGAGATCTGGGGGAGGGTTAGAGAGAGAAAGTGCGGAGTAGTGCGGGAGGGGGAGGAGGACCAGTAGAGAGAGAAAGGAGAAGAGAGTGTTTTATGTATGGAGAGGAGAGAGAATGATGGGAGGAGAAGAGAGGGTTTTTTCTAGGGATTTTGGAGATGTGTGTGAGAAGTGAGGAGAGTGGAAGGGGGGGGGATGCGAGAAAATAATGCATCAAGGGACAGCTAAATCACAGCTCAAAGCCCACCAGATTCTCCCTCACTAACTTTCTCTCACTAACTTTCTCTCTCTCTTTTTTTATCTTTTTCAATTTCCCCCATCCCTCTCCAAATTTTTTTCACTTTTTCCTGGGGGAACTTTTGTCTCTCGTGAAGGGGTGGTGGTGGTGGCTTTTATTCTTTCCCACCTCGTCGATTTTCGTATTTTCGAATAATAATTAGCAAAAAACGAGGGTTTTTCTCAATAATTTCTCTACTTTCTTTTTTTTTTTTATCCTTTTTAAAGGGGGCGGTCCATTTATTTAATTGGGGGAGTTGGAATGATGATTTGGGAGGGCTAATCATTGGTGGGGATTGATTAATCTGCCACTTTAGGAATAGAAGCAGTTAGGGGGTTTGGTTAGGTGACGAGGAGGGCCGGTGGCCGCCGGAGTCCGGCGACATTTTTTGTCGCTGCCCTGAGGCCGGTCGCCGGCGGCCGGAGGTGCGCTCTTGTTCACGGGACTTTTCTGGCTTTTCCGTTTTACTTTTTCTTTCCCACAAAAAAAAAAAAAAAAAAAAAATCGGTGGGGAGCGGGTGACGTGGACAGAGAGGGGTTTGGAGTCCGCCCCCTGCGTGTCTGTCCGTTTGGGTGTCATTTGTCAAATCAGATAGCTTTCGGACTTAAATGAAAAATTTACCAACCAAGTAACGATCCGCGCAATTGCGAAATTGCCCCCTCGCGCTTTTTCCCTTCGTTGATCAGAGCTGTCCTTTCACATTTTAGAAAAAAGCCACCAAAAAAATTTAATTATGACCACAGTGACATATTCATTCTGCACTTTCTCGTATAACACAAAAATTCTGAGATTTATATTTACGCGACATATTAACCCCATGCTTTTTCTTATGAAACTAAAAACTCAAAATCTAAATCTATGCGACGCATTTATATCGAAATTTAGGGTAAATTACAAATTTTAGGTTGCATTAGTATAAATTTGAGTTTTTAGATGTCATGAGAAAAAACTTAGGTTAGACATGTTACATGAGAGTGAGGTTTTTAATATCATAAAAAAAATATTATGATAAATGTGTTACAATAGATATAATTTACGACTTTTTTGTGACTTTTTCCTGTTACTCTTCTATGCTGAAAACCAACATTTACCACCCAATTTTGTAATTTGAGCTCTCATGATTTGGATGAAGTAAAAAGAATTCACCACTTCTTCGTGCAAGTGACATATTATTTTTAATTTTCTAAATATGATAGAGAAATTCCACAAGATAATTCATTTGATTTTTTCATGACCCATGGAAGGGCACACGGATTACATTACAAGTTCAAATTTGTTCTTCATGAAAGGAAGGTACCCATTTAAGGTCTTTTGTGATATAAAAAATAATTTGAGATAAATTTAGTGTGGATGCACGAATTTGAGATTTTTGGTAATCAAACTATTAATTTATGATAAATTTATTATAAGTGTATTAATTTTGAGTTTTTCGTGACATTAATTTTAGTTATAATAAATTTTTCTCATTTGTGTTTTTCCAATGTCATAATCTTTCAACTTTGAAATAACTCGTTTGATCGTATTCATGACATCGAGGAAAACTCCTCTCATTCTCATGCCGATTGCGACATCAATCAATGGTGCCTTCGCACTATAAATTTCGACGATTCACATTTCGATCAAAGGAACAACATTATCAATTCGTTGACTAGAGATAATGTCGACTTGAGGCCTTCGCACACGGATGCGGCGGAATACATAAAATCGCTGATCAGGCCTCCAGCTAACCCCCTTGAAGCGTTCTGGTCAATGGTCAAAGGTAATTATACCCTATTCGGCTGAAAAAATAAATAATAAAAAAAAAAGAGAGGTCATCATGGGTTACCAAACCAAAAGGCGAAAAAACCCAAAAAAAGGAGCGAATTTTACCCAATTTTTAAACGAAAAGGAAGTTCATCCTCGGCTTAAAAGCCAAACCCTCCATTTAATATTTGTACCACTTATTATTGCTAGAAAGACATTTAAAAATAATTAGGATCCGTATATAATTATATTAATATACATAAGTGAGCATGTTTATTATATAACAAGTGCGAATAAAGCTTGCACCAAATATTCATTTGCTAATTTGGTAAAATCCAAACGAAAGGGAGCCATCGAACATGCGAGAGCCGGGGGAGTAGGTGAGTAGAAAAGCTGTTTTTCTTCCCCTTTTTTTGCTTAAGAAAGCATCTTAATCTCCAATTATTTTTTTTTGGTAAAGTTTAATCTCCAATTATTTATCCCCCTGTTTTTCTCTTTTTACCTATACAGGCACGTTACTTGAATTAAGTTAATCATGTCACTCAATACATTAGGCTAGGCCCACTAGGCATTTAAAAATTAGTGTTTGGCTAGTTTAATGTGAAGCGAGAAATGTCGATTAGTGTTATTGCTTAGACGCGTAAAATTAATTGTCATCACATTTATCGTGCGCTTAGACGTGTAGATAGATTGTCACGAAGTTATTGTGCTAATCTTACAAACATCACTTGGACATTGCATCACTATTTGACCCAAAAAAAAAAAGAAGAGAGATTATATTGCTATACTAATTGTGTTTTCCTTATCTATTATATATATTAGATATCATGTCTACAAAACACGTGAATGCTATTTACTGATACTTTTGTTTTGTTGACGAGCAATTTCAATAACGAAAAGGGGTTTTCCTACCTTAAGAGTTGTTCAACAATCGACCCATGACCATAACACCTTCGGAGTTATGACATTTTCACGTTACAACAACTTATATTGACTTTCGAGATATACGTTACTGCTTGATAAAACTACAATCCAATCCCAAATTACAAACTATGTCAATCGGACGACGGTCTCACCATTGCAATGCACATGTAATTTTCTCCGGTGTATCATATCCCCACGTCTCTTTTAAAATTTTATTACATATGTATATATAATTTTCATTTTGGTATAGTTGTACCTTTTTTGCTTTGCTTTCGAAAAGTCATTTTTCCTATTATTGCGTCATGCGTTTGGCAAATGACGTCGCATGAAAGGAAGGGGTTTTTTTAAATTCCGCGGGGTGGGGTCCGCGCCCTGTGGGTCGCCATTGGAAAGGGACCCCACGCTTTCAACAATCGACCCACAACCATAACACCTTTGAAGTTATGACATTTTCACGTTACAACTTATATCAACTTTCGAGATATACATTACTACTTGATAAAACTACAATCCAATCTCAAATTACAAACTATGTCAACCAGACCTCAGCCTCGCCATTGCAATGCACATGTAATTTTCTCCGGTGTATCATGTCCGCGCGTCTCTTTTAAGATTTTATTACATATGTATATATAATTTTCCTTTTGAGCTAGTTGCACCCTTTTTGCTTTGCTTTTGAAAAGTCATTTTCCCTAATTTTACATCACACGTTCAGAAAACGACGTCGTATGAAAGGAAGGGGTTTTTTTAAATTCCGCGGGGGTGGGGCCCACGGAGTACGCGCCCCGTGGGTCGCCGTTGGAAAGGGACCCCACGCTAGGTTGGTGCACCGCGTCCCCATTGCGCGTCAAACGCCCCCGCACGTAAATCCTGTGCCCTTTTTCTATCAATAAATTCGCCGGGGAATGAAAATACTTGTTAATTACCAAATTGCCATTTCTCGCGATTTTTTTTTTTTTTTTATTTTTTTTTCGGCCACGTTATTTCTCGCAAACTGAACCTAAAAAATAGGAAGGGGAAAGTCAAGCAACTGGCTACTCGCTGCCAGCAGTGTGAACGATCGAGACCAAACGCGCTCATGCGTTGTTTGAAAGCTAAATTTCGAATACTCACTCCCCCAGACCCAAATTCCCATCAACAATTTTTAGAGAAAAAAAAAAATATATATATATATATATATATATATATATATATATAAAAGATATAATGTGATCATAAGTCCTCATTCTTAGAAATCCGGCTTCATGATTAGTGCTTCGGGAGCATCGTCGTCTATTCACACTATAGTTATTTACAATAACAATACAAAATAGAAAATGCTTATGCCTATTAGAAAACGTTCTAGTGTCTCTACTATTTTCAATCAAGCAAACCGATTATAAAAGTCCATTTGTTTTGTAAAAAAATAAATTATTTGAAAAAATATTTCCTCAAAAATGATTGTTCATATTGCTCAAAACACTTAGTCGATAGAATAAAGTTTTCATTATTCACTACAATGTACATCTAAAAAATTTTATGGACGATGAAAATAATTTTTGGTAATTCATTTCTATAAAAGATAAAAATGATTGTTTTATGAATTTATTTTTCGCAAAATAAAGGTATCTTATCAAAATAGCCAAAGAAATAATACAATCATTTTTAAGAAAACATTTTTCCAATCATTCATTTTTCGCGATAACAAACACATCCTAGATTTTTACCAAAATAGCCAAAGTAAGAAAGGGTGCAAAAACAGGAAAACAAGAAAGCAGTTCTTTTTCTCTTCAAATTACTCATTGGAAATTTGGCCCAAAAAAAAGTACTCATTGGAAATTTGGCTAAAAAAACAAGCACTCATTTGAAAATTTTTAATAGTTTTTTTTTTTTTGGCTAGAAAACAATTTTAATAGTCAATCTCATCTAATAATGATTATTCATCGGAATATAAGAATCGAGTACCCTTTTTTTTTTCCGGGAAGCTTCAATGCGAATATATATGGTATACCTACTTGGAGGCCAAAAAGACAAAAGAGCCAATAAATCACCTACTTTTTTTAAAAAATTATTATGCTCGATTAAATAAAATAAAAATCAGGATTTATCTATCTGTAAGCCCAACCGGGCCAACCCTAACCCACGGGTCCAGGTCATTAGCAAAGCGCGTGGGCCCGCCTTGCACACGTAACCGGACAACGCTGCCAGCCGGCAAGCGCCCAGCTGTACCGCCGTAAAGCGACACGTGTCGGCATCAGGAGCCTCCATCTCGTCGTCGTCGTGTCCGTGACGCGACCAGTGTTGGATCGGTTGATGGGGCCCACGTGGCATAAAGACTCGATCCACTTTGACCCCGCAAGGAAGGGCTCGTAATTATCGCCCGCTACTCTCCACCTTCGGAAAGTCAATTTGCTTTTTTTTCTTTTCTTTTATTATAATTTTTAAGAACACCGTCGAGAATTTTTAAGAAAAAAATCAAAATATTAAGCGCAAGCACCACGAAAAATCACGAATTATGTCTATTACGATATAAATATCATCAATTTTTTTTCATTGCAAAAAAAACCGAAACTTACATATATCTAACATACATACATTCTATTTTAGTTTCATTTAGAGCACGTTTATTACATCGGTAAATATTCAGGGTTGTATAAAAAAAGAGTTTGGGATGCTTGTGTCATAATGGGAAAATTTAGAATTTTTAGTGAGACAAAAAAAGTTCCAGATATTTGTGTCACAACATGTATAATTTGAGGTTTTTTTTTTTGTTGGTAGTATTAACCCAACTCATTAATTTGTGTCTTTGACGTTAATGATAGATCTGTATATATATACTCGTACATGAAGACATTTGATTTCTTTTGGGAGAGTCTAGTTTGTATTTGGTAGAAAAATTATCATATGACCATCTTAAAAATAAGAGATCTTAACTGGATCCTACTAGAGTCTCATTAGACTTGACGTTTCTTTCACATCATTTTTTTTATACCCATTGGTCGGCTCGATAACAATTTTTATTTCTCTCGAACGTTTAAAATATACATCACGTATGAATTTGACTGAACCCAATATTCTAAGCATCGAGAATTTTCCCGTAGTTTAATTGCTCGATATAGATATGCTAAAGATGCCCGGTTCACGACATTCCGCATGTACAAAAACGACGGGAAAGGAAACGCGGAAGCAATCGGAGCGTCGCCGGGAGCGACAAACCGGCGGGGAATCCTTCCGATTAGCATCGGAAAAGTCCAAATCGAAAGCTTAAGATTTCGAAGGTCATCTTTGTGCTGCAAACTTCTGTCGCGCAACGAGAAAAAGCGAGGTCCGTGCGTAATCTTTCTTCCTTGACATCGAATCAATCGGCTTTAGAACCATTCAACGTGAAAGGGACGGCGATTTTTGGATTACACCGGTTTAATTTTTATTTTAATAAATACGATGGTCAAGTCAAGTGGGATTTTACAAAATCGCAACATCACCTCCTTTTGTCTAATTAATGATGCCCGATCCCATTAAAAATGTTGTTTCTTCCGTGTCACGATGCCCACTTGTACATATCTTGCATTAAGCTATTTCACCAAATGGTAACGTTTTCTCGCGGTGTGCAACTTGCCTACATACCTACCACTATATAAATTTCGCATTTTACGGATCCAGTACTCAAGTAATTCTCGATCATTGCCAAAGTGGTTGGCCAAGTAATAAATGGGTAACGTGTTTTCTAAGAGATTATTAGTTTGATTCATGTCGTAACCGAACATGTAAATGGCTCGTACCCCATTGCCTAATTGCAATATATCTCTATGGGAAGAGATTTATTTTATTGGCATTTTGGTAAGATTGTAGTGACAGATTCGTCAATCTCGAACATTTGAAATTGTGGGAGGCATGGAGCAACTAAGATTCGAATTTAACATTACGTAGTGAGTGTAAAACGCTAATCATAACACTAAGAGAAGATCGTTAGCGCCCACTCTCCTTCCCTCCACTATTACCCACCAAAAAGAAAAATCTGACTAATTCTCAAGCCCAATTTAGTCCCTTTTGCTCCCTCTTAGCAATAATCAAAATAAAAACCGCGCAAATTACATTTCTAATTATTTACAGGTCCATAAAAAGAGTTAGCAATCGCTCGACTCACTCCAATGTGAGAAATATCGTGTGACTCGTGAACAAGTCTTATGGATGTGTACCTCCTCCAAACAACGGCTAGTCATATCTAATAAAGAGATATTTATAATTTTATTATGTCGGCAAGAAAGACATGCTTTAAAAAACGACAACATTTTTTTATCCACCGCATAATTGACAAGTTCCTCCAGCGCCTTTAATAAAAGCTTTCGTAATCTTCTGACGCTTAACTCTAACGGATTAGTTGTTCAGAGGAAGATAAGGAATATCCAATTCTTAGTCAATAAATACCCCAGTTAGTCACTAGACATAACTCCCATTAGCACCACCACGCAAGTCACTTTTTCACGACACACCATGTTTATATATATAAAAGGACGACCATAGCCTTCTAATTTCATATTTATTATCTTGCATTGTTGGGCAAAGAAGCTGAGTTCTTTCTTCTCATCATCACCAAGAAAAATAAAAAAAATGAAAGATAATAGAGAAAAAAAAGAAGATGAAAGAGTGGCGTGAATGGACCGCCGACGCTCGCATAATTAGAGGCACGAATTATTGATATCAAATGATACCCATGACACCACTTCGGTCAATCAAAAACTAATTCGAAAAACGAAAATAAAAAACACGGAAATTTTTCGGTCAAATAGTAGAAAAATCTACGCGTCGTCCCGACCACGCACTGATGAACCGATCCCAGGTGTGCCACCCACATAAAAATCGCGCATATAATTTCTCGAACTAATTTAAAATTTGAAAAAGAAAAAGAAAAAGAAAAAGAGGAGGTAAATAAGCGGAGGTTATAATAACGTTTATGATTTCTTTTTATTATTGATGGAAAGGAAATACGCGTCGATAGCGGGAAAAGCGGGAGATTTATTATTATTATTATTATTATTATTTTCTACTGTTGTTGTTGTTGCGGTAATAATAAAAAAACGAAAGATGAAAAAAGGTCGGACGCAAATTACGGACAGAATTAGGCGGGATTTAAGATTGTCATGTGATCGCCTACACGCGTCGGCACGGCAAAGGCCTAATGGATGGGCCCCAACAGCGGGAAGTCCGAACGCGGGGCCCACCATATTGATGATGGCTTTCGTGGTCCGTGTCATTCTGGTAAATTCACCATTCACCACCGCCCCTGTTACACGGGTGGTGCTCTTTGGATACTTTTGTTTAATCATGTGTTTATCGACTTGTTAATGAAGACTTACGTCTAGCTTTTCGGACAAGAATATTGCGTAGCAGTAGCAGATGTCCCAGTTAAATTCGCTAAACATAGTTGAGAAAACTCTCGTATGGAACACACTTTCGAAATTGAGCGCTGGAAGCGTATTTTACGGTTCGAATATGATTTTGATGAAGATCTTCAAAAGCATAATGCCAACCTTTAGCAAATGGTACACGGTGAACGGTTTTCGGGTGGCCCTATTATGATCAGTTCCCATTTTGAAACTTGAAACATACCTTGGTTTTTCGATTTCAATTTCATAGTCTATCCAATAGCCTAATTTTCTTTTGTTCCAAGCAACAAAATGGTTCGAAGTAGAAGATGAACAATAGAAATCTCTTATTTGTCAAAAGCAGCCATCCAAAAATGAACACATAGTCATATACAATTATAAACGATAAAAAGTTCCAAACACATAATATAAGACATAAAAAAAAAGCATTGTTCCAAATTCTAGCGAGTCGAAAATGAGCAAGAGTCGTGAGCTGCAAGCAAGCAAGGAGAAGGGCGAGTAGTGAGTGAGAGAAAGAATTGTAAAGTGTTTGAATGAGGTAGGGTCTTGGAGAGAATAGACAAAAAGAGAGAGATAGAAGGAAAAAAAAATACCGAGATAAAAATCAAGATTTTAAAAATCAATCCGATCTTCACTTGGAATCGAGAACCAAGCCAATTTTCAAAATGGTCCAATCCGATTCTCCAGTAGTAGAACTGGTCCGGTTGCACAACCTTATATATCATGAGAAAGACATAGATAATTGCTAGGTTCTCGTGTAGTTGTTCCTACAATTGGGATGTGCATTTCATTTCATGTAGTTTTTGCCCTCTTTTTGCCGATTTATGCTTTTAGTTAAGTGTGATTGCCCAAAAATCTAGTTAAAATAACTCGACAAAAACAATTTAAAGGAATTTTAACTTAATTTTCCAATAGTAATGGCACCATGCGCATACAATTAGTCATGTAATGTGGGAGTCGAGTGGAAAATAAATATAAAATTATGACTTTGTTTTTAGTGATTTTTATTTTTGACTTTGTGCTTTTCCATAAATATTACCGCTCACACGCTTTGAATCATTTCTAGTTTTAAGTGGCTAAATTTTTTTCAAAATGCATAGATATTAACATGTAAATTCACATATAATATTTTTATAATCATTTAAAGTTTGTTTTGAAATTTGACGGGAAAGTTAAAAAAAAATTATCAATGACATCTGGTAAGTCGAGATAGGCAACCTTTTACTTTTCTAATCCACGATTTTCACGGGTAAATTTCGCTAATGATTACAGAGTTTTGTCATGGGCTACCCATCATGCTTTCTTCCCTAACCTTATCTAGTCCGGATGTGTCAAATTTTATGTTAAAATAACGTTGTCTTCCATTCAGAGTAGGTCAAGCCATGCCTAACTCGCTGTAAATGGCTATTTTTACACGATGCAGATGAACATGGTGGGCTACTTTCGTCCTTGGTGATTAGCTGAATCGAAAGTCCGGAGAAAAACTTACCTATTAGCTCCCCCAACAAATTAGGATCATACCTTTCTCTATCATTCCTACTCATTTGAGAGGAGAGACCGCGCTACTCTTTAGAGTAGGCTTTCGCCAGCATATATGGTCCGAAAAATTTAACTATCTAGAACAAATTATTGTCCTCCCGGATGAAACATCTGTAGTTGTATAAGACAAGAAACTATACACGTGTGTTTGACGTAAGTGAATCACTTTCTTGCTACAGAAGATTAAAACACATAGCTTATGAAAACGATCAATAAAGCCATACACAAGTTTTTTTTTGATCACTCTACATCAAAGTTACCAAAAATGTCAAGATTTATTATACAGATATTGATTTAGTCTTAAACTTTTTAATTTGGTCCAATTTAATCACAAACCTTTTGACATTTGTCAAGCTAGTCTTTTCGATCAACAAGAACATGGACCCTCGCTGGCCACAATGATTACAAAAGAAAAGAAAAAAGAAAAAACAATAATAAAAAGGTTTAGAATTTTTCCTAAAAAATTACAAAAATTGTCCATGTCAGTGCTGACCATGCCACCTAAATGGCTAGCATCAACATTCGCAATTTCAGGTTGAAAGACTACATTGATAACTCGTCAAACAATTTATGACTAAATATGTTAAATCGAAAGATTAAAGATCAAATTGACAATCATACAATAAGTTTAGGACTTCCTGTCCTTATGTAGCTATGCTTTCTCAAATCTCACTTCCTCCTGGGGAAAAAAAGGCAAGCAAGACTGGCAGAGAATAGGGGATTTTCAGATGGCCAATGAATGATGTTCCAAGATGACAAGAGGACTAGGACTACTAGGTGATATTAGTGGTGGTGGTCCTAACCCCGCAACAACCGTGTCTGGGTTGTGGCCACTGGCCAATGCAAGTCTAAAAGTCTAGTCCCCCCATGTGGTTGCCCCTCATCTTTATCAAAAGGAATTGGGTACCGCCAAGCGGTTGAAAGATAAGATGCCCTCCCATTATTTATGCTAAAAAAAGGAAGAAAGGACCTACTCTCCCTACAATTCCTAGAGGTTCCTAGGTTTTTTTTCGGAACACGTCTTCATCGTAACTCAGATCCGTTCTCTGCTCCCGGACCATTACCATTCTCGAAAAGAGTTGAAGAAATCTATTCATGGTTTGCCTGGTGCAGCGTTGCTGTCCCTCGAGCCAATCATTCCCCCGCGTTCGAACCGCTGTCGTCGGTGGAAGAGAGGGAAGGGAATCGTCGATCCTTCAATCGCTTCGCGACTGGTGGGTCTTGGGGTCCAGGTGAAGTTGACATTTCATCGTAGCTCGGAATATACCTTAAAGACTCAAATTATATTGAGAATTAGAAGTCTAAAGAGAGAAAACAAAGCACCCAATTCCGAATCGAGAACGTGGGGGCAAGTTACATGGTTCGTCGCCCCGGAATTGTTCCGCCACTCGGGGTCAACATTCTGCAATGATTCTAACCCGTGTCCGGAGAATGTTCGCATCGGAATAAAACCTGCGAATTCAATAATCCACTAATCGCATGATGATTAGAGGGGTATGGCATCATTGATTTGCTCTGTGAATGATCGCAATTAGGTTAATTCTTCTCAATGTTTTAAGCTCTTAAATTAAGCAATCTGTAGTGTTTTTTTTTTAGCTCCGGTTGACTCTTACATGATTCGTTCCGAATGACAAGCGCATCATACTAATATTCAGGATGGATTACAGCTAACGTGCATCTCGACCTTCAATAAAACCTCCCTAATACCAACTCCCTAGGAAGTTGCTTAAAACTAGGTCCCAAGTTGCGCAAGAAAGGACGTGTTCAAACAGACTTGATATTAGTCGTGACGTACCATGATCATCTTAAAATCTATAAACAAAATGTGATGAAGTAACTTGTCGCGACCTTGGCCCCATTTCGTCGAGGGTTAATTCGAGGACCAGAAGGAGTAATTTTAAATGGTGAGTCGCTAGTCATATCGCCATATCGCCATTGTACATGGTGCTAGTCGAAACCCTACCATGTGCTTTTCCTTCGATCTTTCCTTCTCGCGCTTTCCGTACTCGAATCGGAGGCACCGACAGTGCCCTAACGGTTAACGTCTTCCCTCGTACGCTTGTTCGAAAGGATCAATTTGGCTTCAGGCAAAACAACACAAGTCACTGAACTTATCGAGATGAAGAAACAGACAATCCGGATTCAGCAGAGGAAGTTTTTATTTTTACTGGTTCTGGAGACGTTACTCCTCCATGTCCCGATGTAAAACAGGGGCAATTCGGAAGCCGACGCTCTCGGTTTTGGCCGCGTCGCATGTGGGACTCGAAGTGGGAAGCTACCGGTCATCAGCTTTTTGCTCTTTCTGAATTCATGACCTTTTGTTTTTTTTATCTCGCGTGAACCCAAGAGAAGTTAAATCAAAGCGAGGCAAAGAAGGAGAAAGGCAAAACAGTCCTTGAAAATGTCGGCACGTAAGAACAAAGAACCCTGAATCATTGAACGACAGCAGATTGTTCTTGGCCATGCTTTATCTACCTAATCTGCTATTGTTATAACCCAAGTACTCTGTAACCAAACCAGGGCCAACGGCCAAGCAAACTAGTTTCACTTTGAAAGTATATGCCAGCTAAGGTTTTGCAAGATTTGTCTGCTTGAGGAGAAAATATAAGCAGCCCCCCACAAAACCATATTTTTTTCTTGAACTTTTGTCTTTTGTTCCTTTCTTAGCATGTGTTCTGGTGATTATTTGCCATTCTCAAAAAGCAAAGCGACCGCCTTTGTTCTTGCCGGGAAACGATGCCTCATTAAAAGAAGGAATCAAATGATTGGGCTGATGGGAACATCCTTAGCAGTGATTATCAGCTAAATAATAGCCAGAATACACCAAGAAGATAAGAGAGAGACAGAGAGAGTCAAACCGGGCTAATAATTATGGGTAAAATGACTTCGGTTCCGGTTCATTTTCTGTGGAGAATAGAGGACAACAAAACAAGGGCAAAGTGATGTGTGGATGCGAGGATGTTGCGTGTCCAGAAGAGAGAAGGACGCGGTGTTCTTAGGTGTAAAGCAAAAATGGAAAAGAAAATTTGAAACCTCTCTTTCGAAAAATGCTTGCTTTTTTTTTAGATGTTCTGTTTGCTGTCTCTCTAGGGTCTCTCTACCCTTCTTTATGTATCCTTTCGCATCTGTAAAGCGACGACAATCACAAGAATCGCTTTGGTCTGGTTGGAGCAGAAGAGATGTGACTTCAAAAGCAAACCCTCCATGACTAACTCGAGAGAGAGATTAATTTTGTTGCAGTGAGTTTGAACTTCCAAGGTCCCGCAAGCTGCGTTATACCATTAAAGCAGCTAAAAGCTGGTGAGCCCGACAGTTCACTGATCAGTGGGTCATCGACAAAAAGCTTGAGAAATCGATCTGCATGATTCATGTGAAAGTGTTGAAATGAGAGATGGAAATTCGGTGCGTGGAGTTTGCGCAACTACACAAGGAACTGTACATGCTATTGGTATTACCCATCTGGAGATATTTCTATATGTGGCATGCATTCATTGATCATGAATGAGATGATAAAGTTGACGGGTCCGAAACTTCGAACGATGTCTCGTAACGCAGCACCTTGTACAATTATCCGAACCAGGGTGAAGTAATTCGCGTGTTTAAATTTCGTAAGTTGAAGTACGATTTAACTGCTGAATGCTCTTTAATGAAGAGTGCAAGTATCTTTCCTAATAAGATTGTAAGAGAGACGTATCCCTAGCTATGTGGCATAAGTTTGATCTCTGGTAAGATTGTGTCCTTTTCAAGCAGTAGAATTTGTTGGGTGCATACATAGAACTGCGGCAGCCGGTGTTCAGTGGTATCTTTTTTGACCAGAAACCAGTGCTTAATTGAAAAGAGGAGCCCCAGCAGTTTTGACTTTCCCGCGGGGGAACTAGCGGGCATCATGAAATTATGAGATTGATGTCTACTCGCGTAAGGAATTAAACCATCATATGGAGATGTAATTTCGATGTCCGAAAGCCGTAGCACTCACGCTCACGAGTACGTTTGCGTTTTCGCCTGGCGAGGAGATTGATCACAACGGAAATAGCGGACGAAACTAGGCCAACATTGATGACAGAAAATGATTAAGCCTACGTATTTGACCAATTTGATTTGGGATGTTTTGTCATTTTGGTTGGATACTGCCATGGCACTATTCAGACTGGAATAAATTGGATCGCAATTGCGCCGGGTCTTCCCTTTCGCCTGGTCAAAAGACGAGGGGTCTGCAAGCAATATGAACATGGCGAGAAGTGAGCGACTTCTTGGATGATGACGAATGGTGAGGAACGCCAAAGGAAGTGTGCACAGCTAAATAGATGCAGACTCGCCTGGATGGTCATGCGTGACAGCTGCGACAAAGCTGTCTTGATGAGACCTGATCAAGCATCTGGTCATCTAAATCCTGCTACGTATGTAATGATCAGAGATAGAGAGGTGTCATTTTGACTACTCCTACCACTAGCAACGGCCAATGGCCAAGGGGCAGGGCCGGGCCGGGGTGATTCCAAGGCAGGGCTGCACCTCGCCCGGGCCAGTGCTCGGCAGCCCTAGTGACAGTTGGGTGACTGTTGAAAAAAACAAAAAAAGAAAAGGTTGGTATGTGATGGTTCCGCCACATTAAAAAAGATCATCTTCTATAAATTCAACTCTCTCATTTTCACCATCATCCATTTTCTCCTTATCGCTCTCTTGTAACTTTTAGAAAATCCCAGTTCCTACACATGACATTTCCGGTCTTTGAATTCGCATTAGGCCTAAAATCAGCAGCAGCACCCTACCCACTTCCCAAATGGCCCGCCAATTCCAAATGCAGCGTACACACGCTTTCGATAGCTAGGTTGTAATTATTTTTTTAATGAAATGTACTTGTCTCTTCTATATTCATTTTTCTGACAAAAAGCAATTTTTGTGATGTAATTTGATTTTATAATGAAATGCATGTCTACATCCGAGTCTTACGTATTGTATTTTGTATTTTATTGTTGTGCCACCATCCTTACTTAGGAGATACAAAACAACAAACCATAAAAGGGAAATAATTTAAAAGATATATATTTTTAATTTTTGTCATGAACTAATCAAGTTTTAATTAGTTTAAAAAAAAAAAAAAAAAAAATGAGAAGCGAGGCCCAAGCATAACGTGCCCGGGCCGCCATATCTAACTACTAGATTGTCACATGATACATTGCATCACTCGGGTAATGCGGATCAGCTGTATCCTTGCATTGCAAGAAAACGACCATTTTTGTCTAATATACAATGAAAGCTAGATTACATATCCTCTGCATTCTCATCTTAAGATCCTTCTAGTCAACAAGATGATCATGATATCTTCCCAACTGCTTCAGATGGTAAAATTTGAAGATACTCTTCATGTATTTTCCTAACCATGTTACAGTGTTGGTAATTGAGACAAGATGACAAAATTTCACCCAAAATTTTTAGTGCATGACAAAACTTGGCGATCGCTTGGTATCTAACTACCTCATGAATATTCGATGGCTTCACAAAGGCCGAGGATCGACCCAATCACAGTACTGCAAGTGCTGCATACTTATCTCAGGTCACAATACATCGTCTTCACTAGCTACTGTCTTCACTCTCTTGATTTTCTTCTTATGGTTCAGCTTTTCACTTCCATCATTTTCTTTATCGGATGTCTTGCGATCTCTGCCTTCTTTATGCGTCTTCTTCTTCTTCTTCCTCTTCACTGGGTGTGTTCCTTCCTCATCTCCAAGTCGGGTTTCATTTACCCTCTGACTCTGGGCCTCAATTTCTGGCACATCTCGTGCATTTTGGACAAGCTCTGTTCAAGCAAGTGCACAGTGAAGATTGATCACGAAAGTAAATCGAACAATTATCGAAATTTAATGGTTAATGAAGAACATGTGACCACTTCTTGAGACATTGGATTAAGCTAAAAACTTGAGCTGCAGGATGCACGATTTAATAGAAGTTCATTCTATTGCTTTAACTAAGGGACAACCAACTGTAGACAAGTTGCGTTCTTCTTCCCTCTGAATTTCTGTGGAGACGTATATCCGAATGTATAATAGAGCAAATAATTACTTTCCTCTCAGAATCTAGACAATAAGGAGAACCAAAAGACAGAGGAGGAAGATTCCCCAAGTCACTACAGTAAGTAATGAGGATGTTACCTTCATCAGCAAAGCCAGAATCAAAGAGGACACAGTTGAGGTGCTGTTTCAAAAAGACCTGTGTGCATCGATGCATTATTAAATCAATGACCCAGTCATTGTCATAAAGATGCTATTGACACTCCAGATTGATTTGAGGCACGTCATAAAGATACTATCGGCACTCCAAACTAATTTGAGGCATAAGAAATCATACAGATCACAAGATAAGGCCTCAGGAATCATACAAAAACAAGATGTGTCCATATGATGTGGTACAATAGACAGGAAACAAAATTGGCAAATTAATTCAGGAAGAGAGGCTCTGAAGCCAAAGAGATGCAACAGGCGGATGGAGATTATTCAGCTTTAGTACCAAAATGTGCCTTTGTTATAGTTAGGACCAAGACTTCCCTAGTGTCATCAATTGGATCCTCCAGACAAAATGGAGCCAGTGCTTCTACTGGCAAAACTAAAACAACAAATCCATGCTTGTTTATTAGGGCAATCTTCAGCCAATAGAAATAATGAAATCATCCCTTCAAACTGCAACCCTAATTGCCCCGTTTGATTCCTATATAGCACTCTCAACTTCAGAAAATAATACCATCTTCTTCCCTTAGTGAGCTTTCAGGGAATAATCAAATTATTACTGCTTCACTCCCATTTACGGTTGACACCCATACCACAAAACCGTGACCTAAGTGCCCAGGAAGTGCTAATGTTCTACTTGTAGTCAAAATAACAGCACCTGACTCCTTCCTAAGTTCAATTTCATTCATTATTCTTCCAGTACAAATTTGTCCATCAATATTGCACAATAAAATTCTTTTTCATTAAAAAAAATTGAAAAATTGGAGGTCATGTGCAGAATCAGTACCATTTTTCACATAGGGCTTACAAGGAGAAAGTTCTGACAAGTATCACATTAGTATTACAAGCTCATTAATGTTAAAGTATGTCCTCCATTTATAGACTGAAAATGCACATGCAATTTTCTACATCTTTGTCTAACTAAATTTCATAAGATACAACATAATTCTTGTGTCTTAATTCACATAGTTCTTGCCACACTGTACAGATATTTCCAGCAACAGACAGGCATAATTTAGTAGTAATTGCAATATCTGAAAAAGGTCACAAAGACAGAAGTAACATACCGCAGAAAGAAGTTGTCGCGACTTCACATCCCAAAGGCGCAAATAGCTATCGAGTCCTAGAAGCAAATCAAGCTTTAGACTCAGTGCCAGAAAAAGAGAGGGAGCAAAACAAAAGTACAAACAAATTTGCTAGCCCTGACAGACTCCAACTTTAGAAAAATAAAATTCCACTCCAACTTAAAAGCAAGTTCACACTGTAAAAGTTGGGATCTGGATTACACAACCATTTACCCCCAAAGCAGATAGCAAGCTAAAACACAGGTACTGACCACAAGATGCTATCACTGGGAAGTCCAGATGCCTGGATATATATCGGATGCTTCCAGAACACTTCCCCAGAAAGCATCCTAGCAATTTTCCTGGAAAAGAATTACCATCAACACGCTTATTGAGAAAGCAGAACATTAACAGGTATCTCTATGAATGAGTAGCCTTTAACGAACATGATGCCCTGACATTGTAATAGTGCAAGCCCAAGCCTAGCATTCAGGAAAACTAACGCTGCCCTTGAAATATATTTTGAAAGAAAGCATGGTTAGACATGAAGGGGTTTGGGCAGGCTGAGTCTGGTTCTTGCACCATCAGCGAAAACCCAAGTCTAGCCGTCCCAAATAGGCAGACTTGTCAGGCCTGTCAGGCCATGTGACCATTAATCAGGTTTGTGTCAAATCATTACCATTTATTTAATCAGAGAGTACCTGTGCGCATGTCAAATGATGCAAGATCTCCAGACCCATTCCCGACATAGACTGTATGACCGTCTATATCCTCAGTAACTGCTTTAATGGGGGTTTCCCGGAAATCAAACGATAAAACAGGTCTGCGCTGAGCAGAAATATCATAGAGGCGGACCTGTCATCAAAGCAAAAACCACCATAGGTTATTTCAGCAACACGTTCCAAAAATGACTACATTGCACGATCATACTGTATAAGTGTGGAAAATTCAGTGCTTCCCATCTCAACCTACAGCTTAATTTCATCTCATCTTAATGAGGATAGTTGGACCAAATAAGTTAAAAAACTGAGCTTCCGATCAAACAAAACAGATATGGAAAGCCAAGGAGAGCCCTCAACAAGGCTGAACTTATAGACTAACATTATCATCAACCTTTTCCCTTTCTTTGTTCGTATATGCCATTTGACATGAAAAACTGCATACATTAACCTCGACTCTAAATCCTTCTCTCTGTAACGCCATATTATTCCAAAGATATCAAAGCATTCTCAAACAACCTATTCTCGAAAAATTAGATCTAAGGTCAATTAGGAATCTCGATCACAAATCCCCGTGAGTCTTGCTTCCAGGATGCATTTTAGAACCAGCCACTACATCGTCGCTTGAAGAATTTCAAACTTATGAAACTTACCTGATGACTGTTAGTACCAGCCACGACTATACGATGATCATCTTTGCAAAGGAATGTTGCAGATGTAAACCAAGTAGGTGTGAAAATTCCAAGGTTGTTCTTTGGGGGCTACAATGGTTAGAAATAGATAGCAATCAATCCAAAGCCACATGCTGGATGGAAAGAGACAGCTGCGAGACTCATTCAGTAATGTAATAATGCTCACCGATTTTGCAGTCCACATCTTACTGCACTTGTCAAGATCCCAAATGTTAAGTTCCACCCCTTTGCTGATATCAAAAGAAACAACATCCATTACTTCAATAACCCAAAAAAATTGGAAAGGAAAGCATACGCTTTTTAGCCAAACAATGGCCATGGCAAGCACAAGAACTGGGCAACCAGTGGGATCGAAATTACTAGACTTTTTGCTGTTGTGGCTGGATTACATGACATGAAAGCACTCACCCCCCTACTGCGGCATAATTTTCACTTCCATCCACTTTACAACACAATACACTCCCTGCAGCACATACATTCCATTTATTTGTTGTGCTATTGGCGACAGAGTCTTCAGGTGAATCCGTAACTTCAAAGGATCTCATAACTGCATTTCCCTTGGTTGTACATGAAAGTAAAGTGCATGACCTATTGATGGAGCCCAAGGAAAACATTACAAAGGTATACATGTGCATGGGAAATCAGAAATTAATCTGAAGTACATGTCAGGTGAAAGCATAAACAAACAATGCAAAAACCTTATGACAAGAAAAAGAATTCCAGAAAAAACTATTAACAAAGATTTAAACTCACAACCGGAGACAAGAAGATGGATCACATTTGCTAGATTAGCATAGCCAGTAAAGTTGCAATCTGACATGAATGGGACTGAAGCATAACATAACAAAATGGCATACCTCGATCTTTCCTCTGTTCTCTCTCTTCTGAATAGATGTAACCCAATAACGGGATCATCTTCAGGTTCTGTATCACTGGCATCGGAAATTACAACTCGAGTGTCCCCATTAAGAGGGTTAAGGAGCTCAATCTGTCAAATGTCAAATGAACTTGTAAACCACATGATCAAAAGAGGGCCACTTATGCCTGGCGTCACCAGGTGGAATTACAATACATATGCAGAGAACTCCATGCTGTGACTTACCTTACCACATTTTCTGGCAACTGCTAGCATCTGCGAGATCAAAATGCAGCCCAATTAATGATTCAAGCAATGTATTACAAGCTACAAAATCTTCCGAAAACATGCAAACTACACAATGGGCTCTAATCTTTTTATGTAAAGATCAAGGGTATAAGCTCATACTAGTAAAACAAAAATAAATGTGCTCAAAACATAAGCCATATCAGTTTCGACAGTGAAACATATTGAAAGAGCTGCAGCAGCATATCTGATGTAATTCCAAACATGCCATTCAGTCGAGTGACCGCACAAGTCAGCTTTTTTTTTCCCGAAGAATTGGCAATGCTTGTAATAGAAGTACTGTCAAAGCACTGGAGGAGCAACGCCTGGACTCTGCAAAACTACTAATTCATGAGACAACGAGTTACACTCCACGAAATCCTTTCTCGATAATTGTGCCTGTCCTAAGTCTCATCGGAAACGCAAATGCATTCTCCCAACAAATGCAGCTAGTTGCATGATCATATCCACCTCTCTACTAAATTGACAAGCCTAAAGCACATCTTTCCACCGTCAATATGCTCTCGATAGCTGAAAGATTCCAACTTGCAATCAAGAACCCCTAACATAACCCCAACAAAATAATGGACAGGGATAAACGAATTCCCCCGCGGTTCTCATATCGACAAGAAACAAAAACTTTAAAATAACCCCCCTAAGGAAGTAATCAAAAGCAGCCGACAGAAGAATTCAATCGCGGGGCACATAAATTCAGCTAAAAGAAGGCGAGCATTCCACCAAACAATTACGCAGGCATGAAAAACGATTGCCAATCCTCCCGAACATACTAAGACAGCGCATAAAAAGTAGAAGTACTGAAGTGGCAAGAACACATACAGGCTCTCGCTTGCGGTCGTCGATGGACGCGGCGAGCACGCAGCTGCGCGGTTCCGGCTCGCCCCAGCGCTCGACCACCGTAGGGACGCCTCCTTGCTTTCCCCTGGCTTTCACAACTGCAGCCGCCGCCGCCGCCACAGCCGAGCCGAGCCGAGCCGAGCACAGCACAAATCGAAGCGTTAGTCATCATCGCGCAGCGGGAGCTCGAGGCCAAAAGCGAGCTAATTCAAGCGGAGCAATGAAGCGGCGGCCTTACCTTTCACGAGGCCGAGGACGTCGAAGGCGAGGGCCCGCAGGGGAGGGCAGCCGGGGGACTCCACCGTCGTCGTGCGCGGCATGTTGCGGCGAGGACTTACCGGTCGCGAGCTGCGAGAGAAGAGAGGGAGGCGACGAGGCCGGCGGCCGGCAGCCGGCGGCGGCCGAGAGCGAGAGAGAGGCGAGGTCGCGCGGGAGCGAGAGAGAGGAAGGAAGCTAACGAAGGGAATTAACACATTTAGGCTTTCCACTTCCGTTTTAATTCGAACCAAAAAAAAAAAAAAAAATCCTTTTCAAAACATATATATATATATATTTGTGTGTGAATATGTCTAGTCTGATTTGATGGCCCGATCGGCACTCGACAATTTTAATAAATTGGAACTGGGAATTGGATCCATGCAACTGCCTAGATTTGATCCGATGCTAGGCGGTCCAAGCCAGGTCAAACCCGATTTTGAGACAATCTTCTTTTATTCGTTCTTTCTTTTTCTCTTTTGGGAAAAAATTAATTTAATTTTGATTTCTTGTTTGATTGAGGAGGTCTCTCCACACAAAACAAAATAACGAGCATATGTGATTTTTATGGATTTAGCTTGATCTCAATATCAAACTGATAAAAAAATTCATTGTTGAGCAAAAAATCTAATATATTATGAGAAGAGAAAAGGGAAACTAAAGTAATATGTACTTAATTTTGATAAATTATATGATTAATGATGTGTATGTAAATCGTTCTTTTTATTGATATATAATTAATAAATAGTTACTTTTTTCAACTTGAATTGGCTTATTTAATTTGGTTTAAAATATTCGAGAATCTTTATGATATGACAATATAAGAACCGTGAATTGGAAATCTAACAATTGAGAGTGGGATATCCAATAGAAAGTTTGATTAAGAAGCTCCGATGGTGGCCGCCATTCCAAGATGGTGGTGGTTTAACCTCAAATATTAGCCACTAACTAATTAGGGCTTGTCTAAACACAAATCGAACTAGATCAAAACTCTAAAGTCAATTTCCGACAATCAGTTTTGATATAAGCTAGTTGGAGGTTGATGATCACAATTGAGTGCTTCTAAGAAATGAGAGAGCGTGGAAGCCAACGAGACAAGACAGAGAGAAGTGCGACGACAAGGGTGGTTGTGGCAAGAACGCTTGTTTTTTCTTGTTATGCTGTGCTAACTGGTATTGTATAGATTCTTCCATTAAATCAAATTCAATTTTTTTTTTAAGAATCTATAGGATCCATATTGGGTTTCACAAATAGTTTCAATAGGATTCTTGCATTACGATTGATTTTGTGCGCCAATCCTCCGTAAACTAAAGTTTTATAAAATATTTTCTCCAATTCATTACTTGTAACGAGATTTACATGACGACCATCCATATTATAAAATGGGCTTCTCAGGTAATTCAATTCTCTAGATTTTATAAAACTCAGGCGCCGTTCGTTTCGCGGAAAATGTGGCGTTTCTGGAAAATATTTTTTAAGAAGTCATTTTCCAGGAAAATGTAATTATTTTTTGGTATTCGGATGAAATCTGAAAATGAAGTGGAAAATATTTTTATTTATTCGGATGAAAAATCTTTTCCTTCATATACTCCTTTTCATTTATTTTATTTTTAAAAGGGTTAATACCGAAAAACCTCAAACCCAGATGAAAACTATTTTTTTGACCACCAAAAACCCCAAAGTGGTATAAAGATTTTTTTACCCTATGTTAGTTTTTGTTAAATTTTATCGTCAAATTATTAAGTTAAATGAAAAATCTTTTTGTCACAATTTACAACTTTTGTGATTTTTTTGTGGTATTAATTTAATTTAGCATGGTATATTTGTCTCTTTTTTTTGCGGTCGAATGAATTATTTTGGGGTAAATTTGTCATTTTTGTCACATGTATATTTTATTTTTTGGGGTAAATTTGTCAAAATGGGATTTTTCATATTTTTTTAAATTAATTTTTAATTAATTTTAAAATCTATTATTAATTTTTTTCTTTTTATCTTTTTTTCTTTTTTCTTTGTTTTCCATCTCTTTCTTTCTTGGCCGGTCGTCGGCCATGACGATAGCCTGTGACCGGCCACCGGCGAGCCTCGAGTTTGCCAACGAGCACGAGGCTTGCCGCTCACCAAATTAGGGGGTGTGGGTGTTGAGCTCGAGATCGATGAGCTCAAGGTTTGCCCGGCGACGGCCGACGACTAGCCAATAAAGAAGAAGATGGGAAACAAAGAAAAGAAAAAAAAAAAAAAAAAAAAAAGAAAATTAAAAATAATTCGAATTAAAGAAGAAAAATAAAAATAAAAAATAATTCGAATAAAAAAAGAAAAGAAGAAGAAGAAAGGGGATGAGGAAGTTATGATTTGTAGAGGTGTGAAATAAGAGATATCAAGTGAGAAAATGTTTTATACTTTTCAAAAGTTTATTTTCATTTTTTTTTCATTTCATGGAAAACATTTTTCCCAAGGAATTCATTTTTCTAAAAACAAACGTCGGAAAATTCAAAAAAAAAAAAATTTCCAAAAATTATTTTTCATGAAACGAACGGAGCGCTTGGTTTATGGACGATGATAAGAAGGAAATACAATCATAATTACAGGAAGAAAACGAAATGGTATTACACGTCCGGTTCTTGGGGAGACCTTACAAGCCTTCAACGAAAACAGTGAAATCAACGAGACTAAGACAATCATAAGAAATGATCAAATTTTATTTTGAAACTACACAACTTTCATGCAAGGCACCGAAGCCATTCACGTACAAGGACCAGCGCAGATTCAACTAGCCCTCATGGTTTTTCCACGAGCTGAGCGGAGTCACCCACTTTGCCCACCCCACCACCAAAACCGGCTCCACCGCCGAACCCGCCACCGCCACCGCCGCCTCCAAATCCTCCCCCTCCTCCACCGCCACCAATACCTCCGCTGCCTCTGCCACCACCTCCTCCCCCGCCGATTCCACCTCCTATCCCTCCGCCTGCGCTTATGCCGCCTCCAAATCCCCCACCGTCTCCACCACCAACTCCTCCACCGGCACCACCTCTGCCACCGATGCCTCCTCCAACACCGCCTCCTTTCCCAAACCCTCCACCGCCACCAATGCCGCCGCCTATACCTCCTCCAACACCACCTCCTTTCCCGAACCCCCCACCAATGCCTACTCCACCACCAACGCCACCGCCTACTCCACCACCAACACCACCGCCACCACCAATGCCTCCGCCTCCTCCAGCACCTCCTCCAACACCACCTCCTTTCCCGAACCCCCACCAATGCCACCACCTACTCCACCACCAACACCACCGCCGCCACCAATGCCTCCGCCTCCTCCAGCACCCCCACCACCACCTCCAAAACCACCCCCTTTTCCAATCCCACCACCAGTTCCTCCTCCAGCGCCACCTCCACCCCCTCCGATCCCTCCTCCACCTCCTTTTCCAATTCCACCCCCAGTGCCTCCTCCACCGCCTACACCTCCTCTGGCACCACTGCCCCCACCAATGCCACCGCCACCACCGATGCCTCCACCACCTCCCTTTCCAATTCCACCCCCAACACCTCCACCAATGCCGCCACCGCCACCGCCACCGCCACCGCCACCGCCACTGCCACCACCACCACCACCGATGCCTCCACCACCTCCTTTTCCAATTCCACCCCCAACACCTCCTCCAGCACCACCACCCCCACCAATGCCGCCACCGCCACCGCCACCGCCACCGCCACCGCCACCGCACCACCACCCCCACCAATGCCTCCACCCCACCACCACCGCCACCACCACCGCCACCGATCCTTTTTTTCCAATTCCACCCCCAACACCTCCTCCAGCACCACCACCCCAATGCCACCGCCACCACCGATCCTTTTCCAATTCCACCCCCACCCTCCTCCACCACCACCCCCACCAATGCCACCACCACCACCACCACCACCACCACCACCCCACCCCCCTGCCTATGCCACCACCTCCCCCAACTCCTCCGCCACCTCCTCCAATACCCCCGTGGTGAGGCTTCTCGCCCTTTTGGTGGTGCTTCTTCGTGCCGCCTCCACCGCCCTTCCCAACACAGTCGGGCTTCTGAAGTCCAGGAACGCCAGGAGACCCAGAACCATAACTGAAACCCACTCTTTTGCCGAAGCTAAACCCTTTCCCTCCTCCATAACCACTGGCAGCTCCACCGATCCAGCCACCGTTGTCGCCAAAGAACCACTCCGGCTTCTTCACCTCGCCGCCGACCTCATTCTTCTCCTCCAGCTTCCTGCTCTCCGCACACAGACTGCACGCCACAAAAGCCAGAGCTAAAAGCACGACAACAGATTTCACGGCGGCCATCAATCAGACTCATAGACTACCGACCACGAATCGATCTGTGAGCACACTACCCTGTACGTGAATGGACCATGCAAAACGCCATGAATGATCCGAGGGTCGTGTAGGCTTTATATGGAGAGGGATCTCCGTGAATATTTGGACGGTCGAGTTGGTCAAGTTGTTGTCTCTTTTCTGTGAGCGACTTAATTTGAACAGAAGGCGCGAAGTCACAGAGGATTGAATATTTACGGGGTTGGAAGTTGGGACGCGCTCTCGTTCAGTCTTTACAGTTTCCTCACCGCTCGAAAACTTTACATTCAATTCTACAGTCCGTTCATTCCAGCTCGGTCGCGTGCTCTTCTGCGTGATCATGCCGTTCCTCCATTCATGGCTGCTCTGGTGATCTTTCCGAAACTCTCTCTCTCTCGTGTTGAGAACCGGAGCCCAGCATTTAATGGAGAAGATAAATGGAGAAGGCAACCACCCATGCAAGAATCTCACGTCCTATGGGAAAGCACGGACGCGTTTCTAATTAGTGCAGGCGTCGGAAATCAGGAAAGAGAATGAGTAGTCAAGGATTTTGCAACCTGTGCATTAAATGCTACCAAAGGCACGTTGACGTTCTTCTCGTTAAGATTCATTTGTTAGTAAATATTTCATAATTTGGTTCTCAAAATAGGACTATTATTCTAGGACCCTGTTTTTTTGTTTGATTTACCTGAAGCCCGCAATAGATAATGTAGGTTTCGCGTTATAATACCAAAAGTTACACTTCCATTGCTTTTCATTTGTTAAGATGATTAAGGTCCAATTTTACCTAAGTAGCACCGACATTGATACGCAACACGCGACACAATACAATACGACATGCTGATATGTCATTTTTCTCAAAAAATAAAGAATTCCGACACGTTGGGATATTACATGTATATTTTTATATATACATAATAAATTATCATTTTTATAATTATTTCAATCAAATTAACTTGATTCAAATTCACAAATAAATAAATAATAAAAAAAGCCTAGAATGAATTTACATTAAAAATATTAATCCACTATTTATTAATATCATTAATTGTTTCAATTTGATAAATTTAACTTTATTCCAATAATCCATAAAATTTGGAAAAAAAACAAGTAGTTCATATTCTAAAATCGCATGTCAAACATGTTAGAAGGGAGAAAAAAATTTAGGAGTTGAATTGTATATCATGGGGAGTGAAAATCAAAAGAGAAGAGAAGATTAGATTTTTCTTTTTCTCATTTATTATATTTTATTTTTTCACATATATAAATTTTGACTCCTCATTATTGAAATTTTTTAAAATTCACTTTGCATGTTGGAATCATATGTCAAAAACTCGTATGTTATGATTCCCATTGGAGAGTATCGAGAAAATTGATTAGGTGTCGGATTTTCCGACACATATTGACTAAGTGTTGGAGAGTGTCATGTTAGAGTGTCCGATGCGACATGAAAACTTTTGAACAGTGTCGGTTCTTCCTAAAATTTCATCACTATTGACATAGTAACTATATATTTCATCCTCAAAAGCTTTATCAATTCTTGTATAGATTTATCAAACTTATATTTGTGTGATTCATTGGCTTTTTTCTCATTGTTTTACTAACTAGTTTTGATTTATTAACTCCTATTTGAATTGCTTACCAAGCTTTTGTAGTTTTTTTTGTCTTATTTACCAACCCATTAAATGTACCAATTCCTTTAGAGATTACCAACTTTAATTGAAATAGTTAATAACTTTTCTCCTGCTAAATTACTAAAAATATGCATTGCTAACTCCTATTTGAGTTAAATGTGGACGTTTATTTGTCTTTTATTTTAATAACAACTATTCTTATCTTGACAAAAAAAAAAAATCTTTCATCTATTACAAACTTTCATTAATCTTCTTTCACCAACACCTTAGATTTACCAATTATTTTATATTTTACAGACTATTAATTGAGTGGCTTATCATCAGTTCTCTGATTAAGTTGCTTATTGAGAAAAATGTTAGAAAAGTCTTAAATCTATTGTATTTGTTCTAATTTAGTTACAAATCTTTTATTGGTACTAATTTAGTCCTAAACCTTTTGATTTAGTGTTAATTCAGTCATTCTAGTTAATTTTAGCTGGATATTATTGACGTGGACGCTAGTTGGCTGATGTGGCACAATTGACGTTGACATAGACAACTTTCAATAATATTTTTCAAATTATTTATCTATTTATTATTTTCTTTTTCCTTTTCTTTCTCTCTCTTTTTGTTTTTCCTTCCTCTTCATCCAACCGGTTGTTAAGACCTTGACAATTAGCTAGAGGTGAGGGTCACCAGCAAGCCAGCCTAGCGCTAGGTCACCCTTGTGGCATGTGGCGAGGGCTTGAGCCTCACCAGTGGTTGGCAAGTTTGCCTAGAGGCTAACGAGGTCCCTCACCTTTGGCCGGTCATTAAGGTCTAGCGATCGGCTTGAGGAAGAGGAAGAAAAAAAAGCAAAGGTAAAGAATGAATAAATAAATAATTTGAAAAAAATACTAAAAATATTATTGAAAGTTATCTACGTCAGTGCTAGTTGGCCGTGTCACAATAGCTAACTGATGTCCATGTTAACATTGTTTGGCCAAAATGACCAAATCAATACTAGGTAAAAAGGTTTAGGACTAAATTGACACTAAATAAAAATTTTATTACTTTTCTAACACTTTTTCCGTTGCTCACTAGTTATGGGTTTTGTTTTTTCGTAAATTTACTTACTTTTCTATCAACTTGCCACCATTATTTGTTGCTTACCAACTTTTAAGATGTACTAATCATGTTTAGAAATGACTAATACCACTGTTAATTGTTGCTTACCGACTTTTAAAATGTACTATTGATGTTTAAAAATGACTAGAGGTGTCAAAATGGTTTGAACCCATATTCAATAAGATGAGTCATATATGAGTTAATTAAGTTTTAATAATTGAGTTGTTAATGGGTTTGGGTTGTATGCAAGTCTAATGATAAATGGGTTGTAATTGGTTTTGTCTTTAAATCCATTTATAACCTATTCAAGTTATAAATATTATTAGTTGAGTCAACCGTGAAGGATATATTATCCTCTTTGAACAGTTTTTATCATTTTTGTTCAATTTAATTTTTGATTTTTTTTAAATAGTTTTATTTTTTTTCTTTTTTCTTTCTTTGTTTCACTTTTTTCCCTACAAAATCTGACAACTCACCCTTGCCAATAGGGCAAGGTTTGTGGCCCCCACCCAATCGCATCGGTGAGCTCGATTAGGCGAGGCCAATGCCTTGCTAGTTTGAGGCAAGCTTGAGCTAGCCAAATTTGGTGAGCCGAGCTCACCAACCTTGGCTCTCGTAGGACTCAAGCTCCCCGATCTAAGGAGACTCGAGCTCGTCAACCTTGAGGCGAGGCCGAGGCTTGAGCCTCATAGATCTGGCTAGACTTGAGCTCATCGGCATCAAGGCTAGCTCGACCTTGTTGGACCTGGTGAGGTGGATCCTCGCTTATTGTCAACCATGGCTGCCATGGTTGACAATCGGATGGAGAAGGAGAAAAAAAAAAAGAAAATTATTTTTTTTATCAAATAAAATAGAAATACTTAAAATGAATGCATAGAAAATCGAATCGAATTTTCTATATCAAGCGAAAAATAATTTTTCAATTTATTTTCAAATTTCAATTAAACACTAAAAAATATGATCATTTTTAGAAATACCACATTTTCATGAAAAAAATGAAACCTCAATTTAAAAAAAAAATTATAAAATTAATCCATTAAATTTTGTAATTAAATGGGAGTATTTTAAAAATATAAGTATTCTAAAAATCATAAGAAATAAAATTTTTTCTAGATTTAGTTAAATATAGAAGTGCTTTAGCAATATAGGCAAGTTAGGTATGGGTTGTGTATGGATCAATAAATCTACATAGTTATAAAAGGGAAAATCTACATAGTTATAAAATGGTTTTGTGTCAAATAAACGATTTAATGGGTTAATTTGGATTTGCCGGCGAACATTTTCCATCAATTAAAATAGGAGCAATTTTGTCAAAAATTTGTGATTGGAAAAAAAATGGAAAATTCTAAATTAATTAAGTTTAGGTTATTCATTTAACCCTTTTTTTTCTCCTCGATTCCTCAGGTTTAGAAATAACTTGTGTGGAAAAAAAAAGATATGGTTTTCTTCTTGTTTTTTAAAAGGTTAAGATTTGGGAAGAACTGCACTTTGGGTTGTAGAAAACCTAGGTTTTTTTTTTTTTTTTCTTACGAATAAGGATTTGTTAATTTTCCTTATATTTTTTTAACAAAATTGCCCAAACTCCAGTCATCAAATGTCACATTCTTATGTGGAATTGATTCAACCACTTCGGGTTTTTATTTGAGACAATGGTCCACTTTAGGTCTTTATTTGACACAAAGTTAATTTTGGGTCCTTATTTGAGAAAATTGGTCCACTTCGGATCCTTATTTAGAATTTTCCCGTTATAAAATTGTCATAAACGATTTAATGGGTCAATTTGGATCGAATGATTTATGACTCAACTCAAACTCAATTTGACCTACCCCTTTGACAGGTTTAGAAATAACTCGTGTTGTGATAGAAAAGGTTAAGATTTGGGTGCATGGGTTGTGTAAGGCTATGTTTTTCGGGAAGATTATACTTTTAGGGCACTTTTGATAATCGGCCAAATAGTGAAAATTCATATTTTTTTCTTCCCGAGAGTAGATTTGGAATAGAAATTTGTTTGGTAAAATTTTTATTTTCGGGAACAAATTTTTATTTTTTTGTTTCTGGAAGTAGATTTGGAATAGAACCAAAAAATAAAAAAAAATTGATTATTTGTTCTCGGAACAATTCCAAAATCAAGCAAACTTTTTTTTTTTTTCTCTTCTTGTTTTTCTTCCCTCTCTCTTCATCTTCACTTGCTGCTGTTGTCGCAAGGCGAGGCCGACCTCGCGATGGCCTAGCGAGGTGGAGCTTTGCTGATGGTTGGGCGAACTTGGCCACACTAGATTTGGGCGAGGTTGCTTGCCCAGTTGTTAGTGAGACTCACGAGGCTTGGCCGACGAGGGTTGCGATGCTCGGCCCTCATATGGTCGGTCACCGGTCATCCCAAGGTTGGTGATTGGCAAACCTTAAAGAAGAAGAAAAAAGAAAAAAAGAAAAAGAAAAAGAAAAAGAAGTAATAAAATTATTAAAAAATTAAAAGAAAATAATTTGGATTATAAATTTCAGAATGGTATCAAATGTAATTCTATTTTAAGAATAAAAATTTTGGATAGTTATCAAACGTTTAAAATACTTAAAAATTGTTTTCGGAACAAAATAAAAGAGAATAATTTCTAATTATTCCCGGGAGTTACCAAAGGTGCTCACAGATCATATTTATGTATTCGTTATATGGTAAACAAAGTATGCTTCCGTCACGTGACAAGTTCAATCCCGAGACGTATTTTCAAGATACCTTCGTGCATTAGGTGGTTGTAATCAAAGTCTGGTGACATAAATGCAAACTTTTAATCAAAGATTAGGACAAAAGTGAAATTTCTCTCACGTCTATTGGACATTAAAAACAGGAAAGACGAAGGACATGGCCCCCCCAAAAAATAAAAATGAAAATGAAAAAACGGAGTCCACAGGCAGAGACGACGCCTCCTTCAAACCCCTCCCACCATCGTCGTCTTCTTCCTCCCCGGCTTCTCGACTGATAAACCCTAGAAAACGCGCAAAAGGATCCCCACCAACGTTTCCATATCGAGCTCCTCCCGAAGCATTCGACCTCGCTTCGCTTCGACGCCATCTGGGTTTCGCTCCGTCGGGTCGATTTCCGGGGCCCCAGCGCTTCCTGTCCGCCGGAACGATGGACAATGCGGAAGGCGACCCCGCGAGCTCGTCCATGGCGGAGCCCTACCGCAACAAGCGCCTCAAGAGGTCCTCCCGCGGCCAGGCCCTCCCCGGCCGGCCCGGCCCCGCCGCCAGGCGCGGCGTGCGGAGCCTCGACGGCGGCGGCGGATTCGGCGATGATGGGGACGGCGGCGAGGGAAATTACGGTATCCGTCCGAACCCTAGTTACGGCTATGATTACCAAAACGGTCACGGTGGCTTTAGCGGCGGCGAGGGCGGGGCGCAGGGATACGTGAGGAAGCGTGGGCAGGAGGAATTGGTGCCTGCTCATGATTATGGGGCGGGGTTTCCGGATCAGGCTCCGCCTTGGAGCGACTATGCCAAGTTCACGTTGCTGGAAGTGTGGGGAGAGAGGTTTATGCAGCTGGGTGGGAAGAGCGTGAGGTCCGAGGATTGGAGCGAGATTGCTGAGAAGGTGTCGTGGGGGCGGATGGAGTACACCGAGGTAGATTGTAGGCAGCAGCTAGACGCCTTGAAGAAGAAGTATAAGAAGGAGAGGGCGAAGATGGAGCGAACGGGGGTTACTCCGAGCTGGATACACTTTAAGAAGATGGATGTGCTGATGGATACGAACATGGAAGATGGCGGGTTGGCTTGCGGTGTGGATTCGGGAGAGTTTTGCTTTGCGGATACCGCGGTTTATCTGGATAAGTCGAACGCGTTTGATGAGATGCGGGATAGTCCGGGCGAGTCGGAGTCGGAGATGGATGGGGATGAGGAACAGGATGATGATATGCCTCCACCGAGGAAGGAAGATGGAGGAGAGGGGATGAGGGTTTTGGTCGATTCGATAGAGAAGTTTGGAGAGTTGTATGAGAAAATCGAGACTAATAAGAGGGAACAGATGATGGAGTTGAAGAAGATGCGGGCAGATTTTCAGCGGGAACTGGATTTGCAGAAGAAGGAGATTTTGGAGAGAGCAGAGGCTGAGATTGCAAAAATACAGGCAGGGGGCATGGATGACGGTGATGAAGATGATGATGACATCTGCAGTGAATAGTCATGAGTATGTAATCTTTGTTTGTGTTAGCATCTTTGCCCAATAGACTAATGGAATTACTTCCTGTTTCACTGATTCAATACAATAACTTTACCATGCTTTATATATACCCGGAGCCTGATTGTGGGTCTTTTTACGTGAGTCGCACTTTGGAAATGTAGTTATTAGGCTTTCTTGGAAAATGAGGAAGATTGGAAGTAACTATTTCCATTGTGATCCTTGTTTGGACTCACTATAACTGGAAATGATGGATAGAAAACTGTTCTGTGGTACATGTGACTTCCTAGAAGTGGATCCTCCATCTCCTTCACAATAAGGGGATTAGTAATGCTAAACTTTCATCAAGCTTCCCCTATGCATAAGCTTGACCGTATGAGCTATTAACTTACTTGACTGCAAATATTTCTGATTATCTATAACAGAGGATAAGTTTCAGTTGTGGAGAACATGTTTCCCTGAGAGTATCCATCCTCTATTTTGACCATGATATCCAGTGTTCTTGCTTTCCTGAACTTAGCTAAGGAAATATAAGAAAGTTCATGAGATTTAAAATCACTTGGAGAGAGGCTTTAGTTAAGATACTTAAACTTATTTGTGTTGTGCCTATAAATCTCTGCAGTGATTAAATTCGCATTCTTCCATCTTTAGATGCTATATGCATCTTAATGCTCTTTCCTTCTGCTTCTTTGATCTCCTAGCTGCTGTTGCTGGCATCACTTAGTCCTTTTGATAGATTTTTTCATAGTCGATACAATAGTCAAGATTTGCATATACTAGGCATTATCAGATGAGATTATATATGAAACGATAAAACAGCGATATATCTAGTTTCAAGGACATTATTTCTATCTGAAATTTTCTGGAGGACTTATTGCTGGATGAAATTTTTCTAGTAACATTGCATTCTTTAGGCTCTAACTGAATCGCCGGCAACGCATTGTGAAGCTTAAAAGCTTTCTGATCCAAAAATATTATGCAAATCATGTTGTTTACATTTATTAAAATGAATTTCACGTGCTTTAGAAATTTCAACTACATTCACGTCTCATCTTCTTATGTATACACTTATAACAAAGCCAAACAAATGGTGGTACATGTTCTCCTTTGGGAGCTCTTTTTGAATTTGGTGAAATTAAGAAGTAGAATTTAATGGGGTTAGAAATACACCTTGCTTTATTATTTGCTGATAACTTGAGGTCGTTTTGATTTTTAGTGCAGTGTTGTCAGGTTGGGTTGTTTTTATTCCTGTCGGTAGATTTTATTGAGTTATGGACTTGCTGGGTTTTAGTTGTTCCTTATACATTGCGTGATTGAGTTAATATTTTGAATGTGGAGGAACATTAGAAATCCTTTTGAGGGTAACAGATGCACCGTTGAGCCTGTGAAGGTGACAGTTTGGGGGGACTACGTTGGTTTCTGGTGCTTGGGATAGAGTAAGGCTGAGAACATGCAGGGTTAAGATGGTTGTTTAAGCATGAAGGAGATTGGCGCTCCCTCTGGCTGATGCACTTGACCAGAAATAATTGAGAACAGTGGAGAATTTGTATTTACCGAAACATGTAATGCGCTTGTCATCATTTAGGAATATTTATGTTGCATATTGCAGAGCTTTGTAACGGTGTATTGCTCTGATTACACCTTGTTTAGGTTTGTCTGACAAATGAAATGAAATAAAGCAATTATATAGACCGGTTGCAGGCAAGCAACACCTTCAGGAGAAAGTACATTTGGGAACTACAGCTTCGTCATTTAGGCATCTCCTGCTTGGACGGCGATCGATCACTTCAGTGAAACGATGGCAAGATATTTGGATGTTCATCAAAGAACATGATGTGATTCAACCTAGGGAATTCAAAAAGTCAGTACTATACGTTGGTCACTCCATCCCCACCTAACTGTACACGTGATTGCCTAACCTTGGCCCTTGACCGCGTCAAAAATCTTCTTAGTTCCAAAAGTTCAGCTTCCCTCCTACCTCCATTCTACACGATGGGTTGCCTCCGTCTCCTAGCCCTTCGGCGAACAGTGGGAGTGGACCCACTGTGCGCCCGTTGACACGAGGAACATTCCTATGAACCCAAGAGTGACCTGCCCTGTCGGAGGCCCTACAATCATGACCATATGTGCCTTGATTCGGATAAACACCATGTTCGGGAAATCAAGATCTACAAACTTGTCATTTTCCCACGTGAAGTCAATTGGCTTGATTCGGATAAACACCACCGTGTTCGGGAAATTAGGATCTACAAACTTGTCCTTTTGCCACGTGAAGTCAATTGGCATCCCGTAAGTAGAGGTGTCAAAATGGGCCTTAAATTTATATATGACTGATTTAAATTATAAATTAGTTATATATGAGTTATTTATATTTTGAAGAGATTAGTTAAATGGGTCTTAAATGAGTTGGACTTAAAAATCCATTTCCAACCCAAACTTCACACTCTCTCTTTTCCCCTTTAACTTTATAAAAATTTTTTTTAAAAAAAATTGAAATTAGAATTATTTTTTATGTTTTATTTTTTTTTTTTTCTTTTTCCTCCTTCCTTAGCTGGTGGTCGGCATGTCGATGGCCATGATCGGCTAGGCGAGGCTCAAGCTTGCTCGCATCAAGCGAGCTCGAGGTCGCCAACGACTAGTGAGGCTCAAGCTCGTTGATTTGGCAAGGCAGAGGCCTGGTCAACATCTAGCGAGCCTCGAGCTCGCTAACCTCAGGCGAACTCGAGCTGGCATGTGGTCGATCGCCGACCGTTGTCATGGCTGATGGCCAGCCAAAGAAGAAGAAAAAAAAAGAGAAAATGAAAGTGAAAAGGAAAAAAATTAAAACTTATATATTTTTGAAAATAAAAAATATTAAAAATTCGATTTTTCTTAGAATTTTTTTATAAAAATTATCCATTAAATTTCTATTGCATTAAAGTGTTTTAGCAATACCATTTTCATTAAATATCATAAGAAATAAGTTTTCTTAGATTTAGTTAAAGGTTTTTCACATTTTTTTTTATTTTATTTACTAATTTTTTATTATTTAATTTACTTTTTAAATTTGATATGAAGTTTTTATTCAAGTAACATATATGTGAATAGCTTAGTGTGAATTAAATGGGTGAGAGTAGATTAACCTAAATTGAAGTAAATATTAATGTGTTTTGGTAATATGAGTTGGGTTGGGTATGAGTCATCAAATTGAAAAATAAGTTAAATGGGCTAATATAGGTCAAACTATTTTCGACCCAACCCAAACGCAACTCGATCCATCCATCTGACAGCCTTACCCGTAACGAACCATAGAGAGGTAGGTGGGATCGACATTCTATTGATATAAAAAGATGAAATCAACAACTAGTGAGTCTAAACCTAGCAAGAAGAAGGTCCATCGGTCTATATTACACAAATTGATTATCGTACTGACAATTAAAGCCTCAATAGAAAGTTTAATAAATCAATTGTACATAAACTTAACTGATAGATCAATATTAGTAATAACCTTTCCTAACAGATAATCAATATCTCAGTTTAGAAATACTAAAGTCATATTCAATATAAATGCATGCTACTATCATCATTCGGGGAACCCTATTATTCCTGGACATCTTGCACCCATTCGGCATGGTGAGGGCATCTGAGGGAATTGCGTTACACCTCCTAGGCATATAGAGAAATCCGGTTAGACCTCTAGGCATCCTTACTACAACTCGGGGGTATTGTAGTCCCAAGGATCGATGGTCTCAGTCACACATTCACATTATAATGCAACAATTCCATAATTCAATTAAAAGTACGTTAACGTCGCTACTGTTGATACCTAAATTTTGACAATTCAATCATTTATTTATTCTATATAAAATTAGGGATTAATTTTCAAACCCTAAACAAGAATATTAAAATTAAATTGCATAATATGTAGTTTTAGAAGTATTTATTTATTATTACATTTGCATTAGATGATAGTTCTGAGTTTTAATTCGACGAGTTGGACTAAGTCCACTGAGAGAGAGAATTGACACAAGCCCATTATTCTTTGATGGCCGAAAATTAACTTATGGAGAATGATTAGTTGGAAGACTAGTATATTTTAAAAAAAATGTATTATTCTTCCAATATTTGTTCAAGAGCAAATAAGGAAAATTTGGCCAATGAAAAGGAACAAAAAGAAAGGATGATATGTCGATCGATGTTTCGTATATTTATGCAATATATAGAAAATTAGGGATAGAGAAATAAAAGGAAGGTGTGTTAAGGCATAGTCGGTCGGCATGGATCATATATGGAGTGATATATTCTTTATTTCAAGACAAGAACGATTGCATTGTCATGGATGGAAGATTTTGCGCGTGAACTGGAAAGGAAAGAAAGAGAAAAATGAAGAAAGTAAATAAAAGGACAAGAACTGTATGATATTCCAGGGCACTTTCTTTCCTTGGTGGGGCCTTACGACTTTGCATATAAAAGGAGGGGAACTCTACACAATTAGAGAGTTCTCCTTTTTGCCAGTTTAACACGCGCGAAGAGAGAGAGAGAGAGAGAGAGAGAGAGAAAGAAGGGGAGGTCGGTCTTCTTCTTCAGCCGAGCAGCCCACTTTGGACGACGCTTTCTTCGTGCTCACGCCTTGGTTGCCGCACACCGATGCCCCCCCTATCGCCACGGGCTATTGACCACTACCGCGGCCTCCTCTATTCACCGGATACGACGAGCCGCTGCTGTTGCACTTGTTACTTATATGTCCTAAAGCAATCATGTAATAGTTACATGTTAGGGATTATTTAATGGCAAATAAGTTTTCATTCATCGTCCTATTTATATATGAATGATTCCATAAGATTAGCTACAACCGAACATGTTTTTAAGGTATTAAGAATATATGTGACAGGTTATAGTTATGCTGAATCTTTAAACAGTTCCCGATCAATGGATTATTAAGAGGATATCAATGATCTTATTGAGACCGATGTGTTCTCAAGCTTCATTAGTATTAGATACTTGAGGGGATGACGAGTCACAAATCATTGGGTATTGTGATATCCGAGCTAGAACACAGGTACTTGTCTCAGACAAGTTCACTGAACATGACCTATATAGAACGATTGACGACATGAAAGCTTTTAACGGGGTCAATGTTTGATCGTTCACGTTTTGTTCTAGTGTAAGATCCTTAAACCTGATGCACGATGTTAACTTGTATGTTGGATAACTATGGTTCACAAGTGCACATATTGATGCTTCATCGACCCGTCTTTGAACTTGATGGTCATAGTTTGTTCACATACGAAGGTACACGCGGGCGCAATATGAAATCTATCTTCTTGTTATATATAGATATACAATATTGATGTCCTAGGCGATCTAATCGTGGCATTGTATTGAAATCTTCGATCGGGGTTATAACCGAGAATGAATGGTCCATGTCTCGAAAAAATGTCAATTAAATTTGGGCATATGATCGAATTGTTGGATTGATCAATTATTCCATGGCCTTTGTTTGATCGGGACATGATGAGACAAAAATGTCAAATTACACGGTTGCCAAAGTTGATAGGTTCATTATGTTCTGAAAATATTTCACACTGTCTAAGTAGTTATGATATTGTGCCATATGTCACTCATGGTTTATAGGAACATGAGATTGATTTGGACAATAAGTTCTCTTGATTGTGCTAATGTGTTAATACAAGTTTTGTTACTAGCTCAATGATGAACCTAGAGACATCACCCACCATAACCAATTAGAATGACGTTTGAAGGAGAAAGAGAATATTACAAATGTGTTTGCAATTGAGCCAATCGGATTGAGTCAAGCTAGAAATTTTTTTTTTTTTTTGAAGAAGGGGCTTTAGACTTTACAAGGTCTGAAGTGGGTTTCAGACTTTACGGCCAAATCAAATATTTGAAGTGTGTTTAGATTCAGTGATCGAATTAATAATCTTAAGTGAGTTTAGAATTAATAGTTGCATTAATGATCTGAAGTGAGTTCAGAATTAATGGCATCATTAACAATTAGAATTAATAGCCAAATTAATGATCTGAAATGGTTTCAAACTTAATGGCTAAATTAAACATCTGAAATGGTGTCAGAATAAATGGGCAGTTTAATGATTTGAAACAGTTTTAGATTAAATGACTAATTAATGCTTTGAAATAGTTTCAGATATAATTGTCAAATTAAATATTTGTAACAGTTACAAAATA